>CM055117.1:10033449-10633449 GCA_029206835.1 Rana muscosa
AGACATGATATGCTGTCCGGTGGCCCGCGGGCCACCCTGGAATTTGTCCGGTATGCCCTATGGCCAGTCCGGGCCTGGGTAGAACTATTCATTGGAACAATCTGCTCATGTTGCATTTTCATTGCGCTGTAGACACGGCTGGCTGTCCCAATCTTACAGCCCCCACCTCCTGCCCCTCGGGTTAGATAAGTGTATTTGCTCCTCAGCTCTCCCTATTATTGCTGATCATGCAATCTTCCTCTTCTGGCCATTTGCAGCTCCTCCGGCTCACATCTGATTCCTCCGGCTATTGCAGCGCTTTGTGTTTAGTAAGGAGGGCGAGTCATAGAGCAGTGACTGCAATTACCGTACTCCTTGTAATAGGCGCACAAGTTGTTTTTTTGGGCGGCTGGCTAGACCGTGTATTTACAAACTCTCCTCGGAAGGCTGCCAGGATCCTCCTCACCCGATGTGTCTTACATAACATTTGCCAGGTGAGGAATGATTCCTGGGAGCCTTCTGAGGATCGAGAGCCAGAGGTCCATCAGCTGGCAGGTCCCCAGAAGTGACAGCACTGAAGCTGGATTGGCTGACTGATCTGAGCTGATTACATGCATGTAAAGTAAAAAGCAGCCCAATTATGGAAACGACTAGAGAAATTTTCTTCTAAAATTTCAAACAAAATTATAACCCTTACCCTTCCCAATTGTCTCTTGTTCACCCCGATTTTGGGTTTGAACACGTTTCAATTAAGAATAGTCCATACAATTTGTGTGAAAATAGTGAGAGAGGAGGGCGCTAATATATAGGGGTAAATCTAAATATATTATAAAACGGTAGACATATATAGACTCAAAAACTATATAATCTCCCCACTTAAATTAATTAGTGCTGTGTATAACGATCAACCAGTGTGTACAAAAAAATTCTTCAAATTAATTTGTGAACAGCAAAAATTAACTATCATATAAATCAATACAAACAATGTAAAAATACCATTGAAACTTATTGCAAATAAAGTCCAAACCAATGAACCCCCAAACAAGGGTTAATAAATGCAAATAAATGTCCCACAAAAAAAGGGTTGTATAAACACTAAATAAATCCACTTCAAACAACGTATTGTGAAAAATCCAATGTGACTCTTGAGAAAAATGAAGATCCACCTTCACCAATAATAATATTGACACCCGATAGTGCACATTAAGTAAGGATGGCAGCTTACCGCAGCAAATTGACCCTTTTAATTAAAAAAGAAGTCAAACAGGCTTTCAGCAAGTTCCAATTGCTAAGGATCAGCGAAATGTTGTCCACCATGCAGGTAACGATAACACTTGGATTCAGTGGTATATAATCAGAAAAAGGAGAAACGAGCAATAGCGTAATACCGTTTTTTATTGCGTATAAAATTTCTAAAAAGCCAAAATCATGCTTACATGGTTATGTGCCCCGACCCGGCACTGAGGCTGTAAAGGCGTAGGGATAACGAATGAGAGTCCTGTGGATACTGGCGTGCGCTCCACCACTATGGAGCAGACAACCAGCTGGACCGGAAGTGACGTCAATTGCGTGACCTGTATTGCGCTTCTGAAGCGCAATACAGGTCACGCAATTGATTTTGGCTTTTTAGAAATTTTATACGCAATAAAAAACGGTATTACGCTATTGCTCGTTTCTCCTTTTTCTGATTTATATACCACTGAATCCAAGTGTTATCGTTACCTGCATGGTGGACAACATTTCGCTGATCCTTAGCAATTGGAACTTGCTGAAAGCCTGTTTGACTTCTTTTTTAATTAAAAGGGTTAATTAAAAATTAAAGGAATCAGTACTGCTTGGACCTTGAAGAAGGGGACATACCCCGAAAGCTTGTCCTGAAAAATTCTATGTTAGTGCAAATAAAAAAAGTATCACGGACAGTACTTAATTTTCTCTAATTAAAAGGGTCAATTTCCTGCGGTAAGCTGCCATCCTTACTTAATGTGCACTATCGGGTGTCAATATTATTATTGGTGAAGGTGGATCTTCATTTTTCTCAAGAGTCACATTGGATTTTTCACAATACGTTGTTTGAAGTGGATTTATTTAGTGTTTATACAACCCTTTTTTTGTGGGACATTTATTTGCATTTATTAACCCTTGTTTGGGGGTTCATTGGTTTGGACTTTATTTGCAATAAGTTTCAATGGTATTTTTACATTGTTTGTATTGATTTATATGATAGTTAATTTTTGCTGTTCACAAATTAATTTGAAGAATTTTTTTGTACACACTGGTTGATCGTTATACACAGCACTAATTAATTTAAGTGGGGAGATTATATTGTTTTTGAGTCTATATATGTCTACCGTTTTATAATATATTTAGATTTACCCCTATATATTAGCGCCCTCCTCTCTCACTATTTTCACTATTGATTTCAGTATTTCACTGTAATTTGAGGTGCAGCTTATATATAGTAGGCTTGTGCAATTCGTTTCGTAACGAATTGAAATTCGTCCGAATTTAGCAACTTTCGGACATTCGGAAGCATTCGAATTTCCGAACAAAGCAATTACGAATAAGACCGAATCCGAAATAAATTATACCGCAAATAGCGAATGCCCGAATGTCTTCGGCATAATTCGTTATGAAAAAGTTACGAATGTACGAATCCATACGAAGCACAATAACACTCACTCTGCTCTGCTCTCTGCTTCTCCCACACCGTGCTGAACTCCCTCTCAAAATGGTGTACAGGGGCGGAGGTTATAGCCGCATGTAAAAAACGAAAGTAAAATACGAGATTTCGAATCCATTCGAAGCACAATAACACTCTGCTCTGCTCTCTGCTTCTCCCTCACCGTGCTGAACCCTCTCAAAATGGTGTACAGGGGCGGAGCCTATAGCCGCATGTTAAAAACGAAAGTAAAATACGAGATTTCGAATCGTTACAAATAACCGCAATGTATTTAGAAAAGTACAAATCCATTCGAAGCACATTAGGCATAATAGGCAGCGTCGTTGTGAGAGAGACACGGAAAATTACGAATCAACGAACCCAAAAAAAGTTACGAAAGTAGGAGTTGTGTCCAGAATCAACGAAAAACAACGTACTCTACCGAAAGTACGAATTATAAAGCAACAAAAAATTCAACGAAAAATGTCGCTTGCAAAAATACGAATGAGTCCGAACACGAAAAATCCCGTCTAGCAAAATTACGAATGATTACGAATCAACAGGACTGGAAAGAAACGAACCGAAACGGAACGAATTTTTCCGTTGTGCACAAGTCTAATACAGGTCCTTCTCAAAAAATTAGCATATTGTGATAAAGTTCATTATTTTCTGTAATGTACTGATAAACATTAGACTTTCATATATTTTAGATTCATTACACACAACTGAAGTAGTTCAAGCCTTTTCTTGTTTTAATATTGATGATTTTGGCATACAGCTCATGAAAACCCAAAAATCCTATCTCAAAAAATTAGCATATTTCATCCGACCAATAAAAGAAAAGTGTTTTTAATACAAAAAAAGTCAACCTTCAAATAATTATGTTCAGTTATGCACTCAATACTTGGTCGGGAATCCTTTTGCAGAAATGACTGCTTCAATGCGGCGTGGCATGGAGGCAACCAGCCTGTGGCACTGCTGAGGTGTTATGGAGGCCCAGGATGCTTCGATAGCGGCCTTAAGCTCATCCAGAGTGTTGGGTCTTGTGTCTCTCAACTTTCTCTTCCCAATATCCCACAGATTCTCTATGGGGTTCAGGTCAGGAGAGTTGGCAGGCCAATTGAGCACAGTAATACCATGGTCAGTAAACCATTTACCAGTGGTTTTGGCACTGTGAGCAGGTGCCAGGTCGTGCTGAAAAATGAAATCTTGATCTCCATAAAGCTTTTCAGCAGATGGAAGCATGAAGTGCTCCAAAATCTCCTGATAGCTAGCTGCATTGACCCTGCGCTTGATAAAACACAGTGGACCAACACCAGCAGCTGACATGGCACCCCAGACCATCACTGACTGTGGGTACTTGACACTGGACTTCAGGCATTTTGGCATTTCCCTCTCCCCAGTCTTCCTCCAGACTCTGGCACCTTGATTTCCGAATGTACTTTGGACCACTGAGCAACAGTCCAGTGCTGCTTCTCTGTAGCCCAGGTCGGGCGCTTCTGCCGCTGTTTCTGGTTCAAAAGTGGCTTGACCTGGGGAATGCGGCACCTGTAGCCCATTTCCTGCACACGCCTGTTCACGGTGGCTCTGGATGTTTCTACTCCAGACTCAGTCCACTGCTTCCGCAGGTCCTCCAAGGTCTGGAATCGGTCCTTCTCCACAATCTTCTTCAGGGTCCGGTCACCTCTTCTCGTTGTGCAGCGTTTTCTGCCACACTTTTTCCTTCCCACAGACTTCCTACTGAGGTGCCTTGATACAGCACTCTGGGAACAGCCTATTCGTTCAGAAATTTCTTTCTGTGTCTTACCCTCTTGCTTGAGGGTGTCAATGATGGCCTTCTGGACAGCAGTCAGGTCGGCAGTCTTACCCATGATTGCGGTTTTGAGTAATGAACCAGGCTGGGAGTTTTTAAAAGCCTCAGGAATCTTTTGCAGGTGTTTAGAGTTAATTAGTTGATTCAGATGATTAGGTTAATAGCTCGTTTAGAGAACCTTTTCATGATATGCTAATTTTTTGAGATAGGATTTTTGGGTTTTCATGAGCTGTATGCCAAAATCATCAATATTAAAACAAGAAAAGGCTTGAACTACTTCAGTTGTGTGTAATGAATCTAAAATATATGAAAGTCTAATGTTTATCAGTACATTACAGAAAATAATGAACTTTATCACAATATGCTAATTTTTTGAGAAGGACCTGTATATAGCAAATATTTAGTATAGTAATTGGCGCAGGCTCCATTTAAATCATACAATTTGTGTATCCATCCATTGGCTAATAGCTTATCATTGGAAATCCCCATCGTTACCAATTTCCCAATTGAAAATTAGAATAAACGACATTTACCTTATGGAAATTTTTTTGCATACCTTGCATAATACCACGCACCTACTGGATAAAAAATGGAACCTATGGTTCAAATATTCAGACTACCTTTTAGACCCATATTAGAATCCCCTTTTCACATCCAATTCTTTTATACACAAAAACAACCCTGCATTTAAAAATACTACTGAATCATTTATTTTCTATATGTAATAGATGTTGTCATAAATAAATAAAGGCGGTTACTCTGTCATAAATCATTATAATTATTGATTGAAAATACTGTAATTCTCTGATGTCATGACATAATGTTTGTACCATTATTTTGTACACAATAAAAAAGTTTGTAAACAAAAAAAATAATAAAGTAACCGCGTTATCACACATGGCTGACATTGAGTCAAAAAGGCCGCCTTTGATGTATCCCCCCCCCCCCCCCCACAGGGACACACACTGAGAAAGATCGAGTCCTTCTACACAGTCTGTAGTCAATGTGACACGTTGGGCTGACCAATAACGAAATAAATGGCAATCTGTTGGCAACTTTTGCCATAGAGTGGCGAGGGATTTGACCAGCTATCATCAGTTTGTGTCTCTGCCCCCATCAGAGAGATCAAACCTGTATATTTGTGAATGACACAAACCTCTGCTATGTAATTACATTTTTTTTTTCTTTCTAATTTTCAGCCCGATAACGTCTTGGGTGTAATGCCGCGTACACACGATCATTTTTTCCCGTCGGAAAAAAATTACTTTTTTTTTTTTTTTAACAAGAAAAACGACCGTGTGTGGGCTTTTTGTCATTTTTCTCCAACGGGAAAAATGGCATTAATCACGACGAGAAAAATTAGAACATGCTCTAATTTTTCTCGTCGTGATTCCCGTCATTTTTTTCCGCGGCAGTTTTCCCCATAGGGAATCACTGCCGGGGAGCCCACACACGGTCGTTTTTCTCAACCAAAAAAAAAACTGTCGGGGAAAAACGGCCGTGTGTAGGGAACCAAGCCATTCCTTCGTTTTTCCCGTCGATTTTCTCGACGGTTTTTTCACCGTCTAGAAAATCGATCGTGTGTACGCGGCATCAGTCATGACATATACCTTGGGAATCCCATTAGGAAGGACTGTCTGGCATCACAGATGTGTGCGTTAATAGAATGCAGTTGAAAAAGTATTCATACCCCATGAAATTTCCCACATTTTGTCATGTTACAACCAAAAACGTCAATGTATTTTATTGGGATTTTATGTGATAGACCAACACAAAGTGGCACATAATTGTGAAGTGGAAGGAAAATGATGAATGTTTTTCAAAATTTTGTACAAATAAATATGTGAAAAGTATGGGGGGGGGCATTTGTATGGCGCCCCCCGGAGTCAATACTTTGTAGAACCCCCTTTCACTGCAATTACAGCTGCAAGTCTTTTTGGGGGTGTCTCTACCAGCTTTGCACATCTAGAGAGGGACATTTCTGCCCATTCTTCTTCTTTGTAAAATATCTCAAGTTCTGTCAGATTAGATGGAGAGTGTCTGTGAGCAGCAATTTTCAAGTCTTGCCACAGATTCTCAATGGGATTTTGGTCTGGACTGTGACTGGGCCATTCTGAGGCCGCGTACACACGACCGGTTTTCTCGGCAAAACACGACAAGAAAACTGCCGGGAGAGTTTTCTTGCCGAGAAAACCGGCTGTGTGTACGCGGGTTTCAGTTTTCTCGTCATGAAAACTGCCCAGATTCCCAGACGAGAAAAAAGACGACTTGCGGTCCTTTTTCTCGTCGAGAATCTCGTCGGCCTGTTTCTCGACGAGAAACCCGAGCGTGTGTACACTTACCTGTCGCCGTGGAAACCCGCGCATGCTCGAAAGGACTTTGACGCATGCGCGGTAGCTTCCTAGGCATAGGCATAGGGTGTAGCAAGATGGTGGCGGCATTGAATGTGACGAGTGCACGCTCGTCTTAGTCGATGACGTCACCGCATGCGTGCCATTCAAAAGAACGCCAATTCTTTTGAATCGTACGTGTGTACACTCGGCCGGGACAAGTTTCTTGTCAAGATTCTTGTCAGGAAAAACGACGTTTCTTTCCTGACGAGAATCTCGGCCGTGTGTACGAGGCTTTAACACATGAATATGCTCTGATCTAAACCATTCCATTGTAGCTCTGGCTGTATGTTTCGGGTCGTTGTCCTGCTGGAAGGTGAACCCCCCTCCCCCCCAGTCTCAAACTTTTGCAGACTCTAACAGGTTTTCTTCTAAGATTGTCCTGTATTTGTCTTCATCCATCTTCCCATCAACTCTGACCAGCTTCCCTGTCCCTGCTGAAGAAAAACATCCCCACCACATGATGCTGCCACCACCATGTTTCACAGTGGGGATGGTGTGTTCAGGGTGATGTGCAGTGTTCGTTTTCCGCCACACAGTGTGTTTTGCTTTTAGGCCAAAAAGTAAAATTTTGGTCTCGTCTGACCAGAGCACCTTCTTCCACATGTTTTCTGTGTCCCCCACATGATTGCTGTGTCCCCCACATGATTGCTGTGTCCCCCACATGATTGCTGTGTCCCCCACATGTTTGCTCTGTCCCCCACATGTTTGCTGTGTCCCCCACCTGATTGCTGTGTCCCCCACCTGATTGCTGTGTCCCCCACCTGATTGCTGTGTCCCCCACATGTTTGCTGTGTCCCCCACATGTTTGCTGTGTCCCCTACATGTTTACTGTGTCCCCCACCTGATTGCTCTGTCCCCCACCTGATTGCTCTGTCCCCCACATGTTTGCTGTGTCCCCCACATGTTTGCTGTGTCCCCCACATGTTTGCTGTGTCCCCCCACATGTTTGCTGTGTCCCCCACATGTTTGCTGTGTCCCCCACCTGATTGCCGTGTCCCCCACATGTTTCCTGTGTCCCCCCACATGGCTTCTCACAAACTGAAAACAGGACTTCTTATGACTTTCTTTCACCAATGTCTTTCTTCTTGTCACTCTTCCATAAAGGGCAGATTTGTGGAGAAGCACGACTAATAGTTGTCCTGTGGACAGATTCTCCCCCCTGAGCTGTGGATCTCTGCAGCTCCTCCAGAGTTACCATGGGCCTCTTGGCTGCTTCTCTGATGAATGCTCTCCTTGCCCGGCCCGGTCAGTTTAGGTGGACGGCCATGTCTTGGTAGGTTGGCAGTTGTGCCATACTCTTTCAATTTTCCGATGATGGATTGAACAGAGCTCCGTGAGATCTTCAAAGCTTGGGATACTTTTGTATAACCTAACCCTGCTTTATACTTCTTCACAACTTTATCCCTGACCTGTCTGGTGTGTTCCTTGGCCTTCATGATGCTGTTTGTTCACTAAGGTTCTCTAACAAACCTCTGAGGGCTTCACAGAACAGCTGTATTTATACTGAGATTAAATGACACACAGGTGGACTCCATTTACTAATTAGGTGACTTCTGAAGGCAATTGGTGCCACTAGATTTTAGTTAGGGGGTATCAGAGTAAAGGGGGCTGAATACAAATGCCTCCCCCTCCCCACACTTTTCACATATTTATTCGTAAAACATTTTGAAAACCATTTATCATTTTCCTTCCACTTTACAATTATGTGCCACTTTGTGTTGGTCTATCACAGTGATGGGGGAACCTCGGCGCCCCAGATGTTTTGGAACTACATTTCCCGTGATGCTCATGCACTCTGCAGTATAGTTGAGCATCATGGGAAATGTAGTTCCAAAACATCTGGGGTGCCGAGGTTCTCCATCGCTGGTCTATCACATAAAATCCCAATAAAATACATTTACATTTTTGGTTGTAATATGACAAAATGTGGAAAATTGCAAGGGGTATGAATACTTTTTCAAGGCACTGTAGATATGTCTCTAAAACTTCTGAATGGCCAAAGAGTAAAAGAAAAATGTTGCTAGCCTGCACTGAGAAGTGAATGTCAGGATGAAATGTCACTTATTATTCTCTTTTTCTTTTATAGGAGTGCTCCTGCTTGTGGGTCCAGCCAGGAGAAAGCCGCCTTCATGTTTGGCAAGTGGATCTGTTGTCGTGCACGGCAAGAAATGGCGTCCGGGACCCGTATAAACACCTGGGTATGTCAGAGGTGGTTTGGAAGAAGGCCAAGCAACTTCCCTCTCGTCTATGTAGCTGGTGGGGGTGAATAATTGCTTCTCTCTTCAACAAGAAGGGTAAAGAAAATCTGGCGCATGGAATGTGTCATGCCGCGCACTACACACGATCGGAAATTCCGACAAGAAAAGTCCGATGTGAGCTTTTGGTCGGAAATTCCGACCGTGTGTAGGCTCCATCGGACTTTTGCTGTCAGAATTTCCGCCAACAAAAGATTGGAATTTTTCCGTCTGAAAAATTTGAGAATCTGCTCTCAATCGGAAATTCCGATCGTCTGTAGCAATCCCGACGCGCAAAATTTCGACGCATGCTCGGAAACAATTAGACGCATGCTTGGAAGCATTGAACTTAATTTTCTCGGCTCGTCGTAGTGTTGTAACGTCACCGCGTTCTTGGCGGTCGAAAGTTCAGAGAACTTTTGTGTTACCGCGTGTAGGCAAGACAAGCTTGAGCGGAATTCCGTCGGAAAAAAACATCCAAGGTTTTTCCGATGGAAATTCCGATCGTGTGTACGGGGCATAAGAAGGGGAACAGCTCAAGGAGATGTATTTCTGATAGAGCTATAGAAGTCTGTGAACAGTCCATATAAGATATAAACATACACTTCATTTAGACCAGGGGGTCCTCAAACTACGGCCCGCGGGCCGCATACGGCCCGCCAAGGCGATTTACCCGACCCGCGGCACGTACTGCCCCTTTAATAAGATCGCAGCACTTCACCTCCGCAGCACTCCCCCCTCCCCTACCTTATTCACACAAGACGCGAAGCACGGCAGGTCCAGACAAGGGGCGGGACTTTTCGAGTTAAGAAGCGGGTAATTGGTTACTAGGCAGCGGGGCGGTCCCAGCAATCAATCATCTGCCTTTCACTTGAAAAGTCCCGCGCTTTGTCCGGACCTGCCGTGCTTCGCGTCTTGTGTGAATACAGCCCCCGTACACACGGTCAGACTTTTGCCCAACAAACTTAGTTTTAAGCAAGTTGGACCAACAATCCGACCGTGTGTACGCTCCATCGGACAAACTTTTTTGAGTTTGGTTTTGTTTTCATCGGACAAAAGTTGGGTCTGCAAACGGACAAACTTTTGCCCAACAAAAGTCCAATGGAGCAAAGTCCGACTGTGTGTACAGAAAACCATCGGACTTCAGTCCGATGGACAAAACAACCAATGTTAAAATCAACCAACAATAACAGAAGTTGACCAAAGGGTGGCGGTAAAGATCAGAAAAGAGCAGAAAAAACAAGTGATGTAAGAAGTTTTAAGAAAGTTTGCAGAAAAGTCCTGTGGTGTGTATGCTATGGGTGTGCCCGGCCAACTCCGTTCGGACAAAAATCCACGGAAAAGTCCGATGGAAGTCCCACCGTGTGTACGAGGCTTAAGGTAGGGGAGGGGGGAGTGCTGCGATCTTATGGAAGGGACACTGTAATATTGCTGAAGAGATCTGTGATGGGGGGGATCTGTGATGGGGGGGCTTTGTAATGGGGGAGTCTGTGGTGGGGGGGATCTGTGATGGGAGAGGAGTCTGTGATGGGGGGGGGCTCTGTGATGGGAGAGGAGTCTGTGATGGGAGAGGAGTCTGTGATGGGAGAGGAGTCTGTGATTGGAGAGGAGTCTGTGATGGGAGAGGGGTCTGTGATGGGAGAGGGGTCTGTGATGGAGAGGGGTCTGTGATGGAGAGGGGTCTGTGATGGGAGAGGGGTCTGTGATGGAGAGGGGTCTGTGATGGGAGAGGAGTCTGTGATGGGAGAGGGGTCTGTGATGGGAGAGGGGTCTGTGATGGGAGAGGAGTCTGTGATGGAGAGGAGTCTGTGATGGAGAGGAGTCTGTGATGGGAGAGGAGTGTGTGATGGAGAGGGGTCTGTGATGGGAGAGGGGTCTGTGATGGAGAGGGGTCTGTGATGGGAGAGGGGTCTGTGATGGGAGAGGGGTCTGTGATGGAGAGGGGTCTGTGATGGAGAGGGGTCTGTGATGGAGAGGGGTCTGTGATGGAGAGGGGTCTGTGATGGGAGAGGGGTCTGTGATGGGAGAGGGGTCTGTGATGGAGAGGGGTCTGTGATGGAGAGGAGTCTGTGATGGGAGAGGGGTCTGTGATGGGAGAGGGGTCTGTGATGGAGAGGGGTCTGTGATGGAGAGGGGTCTGTGATGGAGAGGAGTCTGTGATGGGAGAGGGGTCTGTGATGGGAGAGGGGTCTGTGATGGAGAGGAGTCTGTGATGGGAGAGGAGTGTGTGATAGGAGAGGAGTGTGTGATGGGAGAGGAGTGTGTGATGGGAGAGGAGTCTGTGATGGAGAGGAGTCTGTGATGGAGAGGAGTCTGTGATGGAGAGGAGTCTGTGATGGAGAGGAGTCTGTGATGGAGAGGAGTCTGTGATGGGAGAGGGGTCTGTGATGGGAGAGGGGTCTGTGATGGAGAGGGGTCTGTGATGGAGAGGAGTCTGTGATGGAGAGGAGTCTGTGATGGAGAGGAGTCTGTGATGGGAGAGGAGTCTGTGATGGGAGAGGAGTCTGTGATGGGAGAGGAGTGTGTGATGGGGGGGCTTTGTAATGGAGTCTGTGGTTGGAGGGTTCTTTGATGGGGGAGGGATCTTTGATGGGGGAGGGATCTTTGATGGGGGAGGGATCTTTGATGGGGGGGATCTGTGATGGGGGGGATCTGTGATGGGGGGATCTGTGATGGGGGGATCTGTGATGGGGGGGGATCTGTGATGGGGAGCTTTGTGATTAGAGGGCTCTGTGATGGGGAGGAGTCTGATGGAGAAGAGTCTATGATGAGGGGCTCTGTGATGGAGAGGAGTCTGTGATGGGGGGGGGGGCTCTGTGATGGGGGGGGCTCTGTGATGGGGGGGCTCTGTGATGGGGGGGGGTTTGTGATGGGGGGGCTTTGTAATGGGGGAGTCTGTGGTGGGGGCTCTGTGATGGGGAGCTTTGTGATTAGGGGGCTCTGTGATGGAGAGGAGTCTGTGATGGGGGGGGGATTCGTTTATATTTTTTTCAAACTAGTCCAGCCCCCCAACAGTCTGAGGGACCGTGAACTGGCCCCCTGTATAAAAAGTTTGAGGACCTCTGATCTAGACAATGGAGCATAAAGGCAAAGTAATCTGGCACTTGGATTGTATTGGAATGGAGCTCCAGGCGATGCCTTCTATTAGAGCTGTAATAGTCCATTACAAGTGTAAGTTATAACACGCACATGACACGCACATGACACGCACATGACACGCACATGACACGCACATGACACGCACATGACACGCACAATGGAGCACTAGAGGTTGCTGTCCTCAGAGTTGAGCCTACTCTGCATTGTACAGAAAGAACAGACAAAGCGAGGCCTAAGGCTACTTTCACACTGAGGCGCTGGATGCGCTGGCGGTATAGCGGCGCTATTTTTAGCGCCGCTATACCGTTTTTTTTGCCGCGATTTGCGGGCGCTAGCGGGGGTATTTTAACCCCCGCTAGCGGCCGAAAAAGGGTTAAAAACGCCTGCAATAACGCCTCTTTGAGGAGTTTTGCGGGCGTATTAGATGCGCTACCCTATTGATTTCAATGGGCAGGGTCACTATAGGAGCGCTATTTTTAGCGCTCCTATTGCGCCTCAAAGATGCGGCTTGCAGGAGTTTTTTGAGCCTCCTGCAAGCGCAACGCTCCAGTGTGAAAGCCCTCGGGCTTTCACATTGGATAGTATTGAGAGGCTTTTTTGGGGCGCATTGCAGGCGCTATTTAGAGCGCAATAGCGCCTGCAAAGCGCCTCAGTGTGAAAGGGGCCTTAGTGCCACATTAGACAATCCGATTTTTTTTTCTCACAGAATTAAAAACTTTCACAAGATAAAAGTATTAAAAGGTTTATCGTATTTCAGGGCATTCGACACTCGCTCAGCAGTGGCGGTGCGTCCATAAAGGGCGCAGGAGCCCCGCCCCCTCTCTCCTGCCACCTGTCTATCACCATTCATGCATTGCATCGATGGAATGTTTTTTTTTTGTTTTTGTTTTTTTAATAAAGGACTTTTCACAACGGTGTTTGTGTGGTTTTTAACATTTTTGACACTTTCTTTCGTGAAATGTACCCCTTACCAATTCACATGGGGGGGGCCGGGATCTGGGGGTCCCCTTTGTTAAAGGAGTCTTCCACATTCCGATAAGCCCCTCGCCCGCAGACCCCCACAACCACCGGGCAAGGGTTGTGGGGATGAGGCCCTTGTCCCCATTAACGTTTGACTTTTTTAAAGGGTGTTCCGAGTCTTTTCGAATTTGCCGCGAACCCCCCAAATAGTTTTTATGTCGGATCTTTCAGATTTCGGATTCTGCACATTCGTCGTTTGTTAAAACGAACGCAAAAAATCCCCGAAATTCGGACGAAAACGAATGCACGTGTCTAGTCTGTGATGGAAATTGGAGTCCCCATGCGTTACCAATGTGGAGGTGATGTGTGTTGGCGAAGATCATGGCCTCTTTTGGGGGACGTTCTCCTTCTCTACAGGACAGATACAGTATGCAATTACCGTATATACTCGAGTATAAGCCGAGTTTTTCAGCCCTTTTTTTAGGGCTGAAAGTATACCCCTCGGCTTATACTCGAGTCAGTACCTGAAAATCTTGTAATTCCGCGGCCGGCGTATAAGGGGGGGGGGGAAATGTGCCCATTGCCACCTCACTGTGCCAATTGCCCAACCTTACTGTGCCCATTGCCACCTCACTGCCCATTACCACCTCACTGTGCCCCCTTACTGTGTCCATTGCAGCCTCCCTGTGCCCGAGTCAGTGTACCTGAAAATCTTGTAATTCCGCAGCCGGCATCCATTGTTTAAATCTCGCGCCTTTCTCCCTGTCCCTTCCGCGATAGGCGTTTCCAGCAAACACTTGTGTTGAGTGTTGCGCCTATCACGGAGGTCCTCTTGTCCGACGTCCGTGATTGGCGGAGCACTGAACACAGTGCCTGCTGGGAAACGAAGTCGGAGAATGAGAGGATCTCAGTGATAGGCGCAACACTCAACACAGTGTTTGCTGGAAACGCCTATCGCGGAAGGGACAGGGAGAAAAGCGCGAGATTTAAACAATGGACGCCGGCTGCGGAATTACTAGATTTTCAGGTACACTGACTCGGGCACAGGGAGGCTGCAATGGACACAGTAAGGGGGCACAGTGAGGTGGTAATGGGCAGTGAGGTGGCAATGGGCACAGTGAGGTTGGGCAATTGGCACAGTGAGGTGGCAATGGGCACATTCCCCCCCCCCCCCCCCCCTCGGCTTATACTCGAGTCAATAAGTTTTCCCAGTTTTTTTGTGGTAAAATTAGGTGCCTCGGCTTATACTCGGGTCGGCTTATACTCGAGTATATACGGTACATCTTAGATTATTCTGCTACCTGAAATTTCCATGGATTAATTCAGACCAGTTTTGGATATAACATGATGTGGACCCTAAAGATGACCTCTGTTGTGGTACAAGGAGAATCAGGACATTTGATAGGCAGTGGCGGTGCGTCCATAGAGGGCGCCGGAGCGCCGCCCCCTCTCGCTCCCGCACCGCCACTGAAAGACAATACACAGATTCATGCATTGCATGAATCTGTGTATTGTCACCGCTGCCGCGCTGCCCACTATTCATATGGCCGGCCTCCTGGTGAGCGCCGGCCATATGAATTAGAGCGGTGGCCGGGGGTGGGTGTAACTTGGAAGTGTCTATCAGAGCCAGCGGCTCTGATAGGCTTTCCGAATACAGCTCTCACACTGTAATCAGCTTCCAAAAACTCCTCCCAGGTACGCACGGGGGTGCGTTCCTCGGAGAAGACTGTGGGGGTTTCAGCCAATCAGGTTCACCGGATCTGGTCACCGGTAACCTGATTGGCTGAAACGACATCGAGGGCGGGAGAAGACATCGAGGACGGCACGGACCGAGGAAGGTAAGTGCAGGGCTGGGGGGGAACAGGCTGCATTTGGGGAACAAACTGGCTGCATATGGGGGACACACTGTCTGCATATGGGGGACACACTGGCTGTATATGGGGACACACTGGCTGTATGTGGGGGACACACTGGCTGTATGTGGGGGACACACTGGCTGTATGTGGGGGACACACTGGCTGTATATGGGGGACACACTGGCTGTATATATGGGGGACACACTGGCTGTATATATGGGGGACACACTGGCTGTATATATGGGGACACACTGGCTGTATGTGGGGGACACACTGGCTGTATGTGGGGGACACACTGGCTGTATGTGGGGACACACTGGCTGTATGTGGGGGACACACTGGCTGTATGTGGGGGACACACTGGCTGTATGTGGGGGACACACTGGCTGTATATGGGGACACACTGGCTGTATGTGGGGGACACACTGGCTGTATGTGGGGGACACACTGGCTGTATATGGGGACACACTGGCTGTATATGGGGACACACTGGCTGTATATGGGGGACACACTGGCTGTATGTGGGGGACACACTGGCTGTATGTGGGGGACACACTGGCTGTATGTGGGAGACACACTGGCTGTATATGGGGGACACACTGGCTGTATATGGGGGACATACTGGCTGTATATTGAGGACACACTGGCTGTATGTGGGGGACACACTGGCTGTATGTGGGGACACACTGGCTGTATGTGGGGACACACTGGCTGTATGTGGGGACACACTGGCTGTATGTGGGGGACACACTGGCTGTATGTGGGGGACACACTGGCTGTATATATGGGGGACACACTGGCTGTATATGGGGGACACACTGGCTGTATGTGGGGGACACACTGGCTGTATGTGGGGGACACACTGGCTGTATGTGGGGGACACACTGGCTGTATGTGGGGGACACACTGGCTGTATGTGGGGACACACTGGCTACATATGGGGACACACGCTTTATATAGAGGACACACTGGCTGTATGTGGGGGACACACTGGCTGTATGTGGGGGACACACTGGCTGTATGTGGGGACACACTGGCTGTATGTGGGGACACACTGGCTGTATGTGGGGACACACTGGCTACATATGGGGACACACGCTTTATATAGAGGACACACTGGCTGTATATGGGGGACACACTGGCTGTATATGGGGGACATACTGGCTGTATATTGAGGACACACTGGCTGTATGTGGGGGACACACTGGCTGTATGTGGGGGACACACTGGCTGTATGTGGGGACACACTGGCTGTATGTGGGGACACACTGGCTACATATGGGGACACACGCTTTATATAGAGGACACACTGGCTACATATGGGGACACACTGGCTGTATATTGAGGACACACTGGCTGTATGTGGGGGACACACTGGCTGTATGTGGGGGACACACTGGCTGTATATGGGGGACACACTGGCTGTATGTGGGGGACACACTGGCTGTATGTGGGGGACACACTGGCTGTATGTGGGAGACACACTGGCTGTATATGGGGGACACACTGGCTGTATATGGGGGACATACTGGCTGTATATTGAGGACACACTGGCTGTATGTGGGGGACACACTGGCTGTATGTGGGGGACACACTGGCTGTATGTGGGGGACACACTGGCTGTATGTGGGGGACACACTGGCTGTAGGTGGGGACACACTGGCTGTATGTGGGGGACACACTGGCTGTATGTGGGGGACACACTGGCTGTATATATGGGGGACACACTGGCTGTATATGGGGGACACACTGGCTGTATGTGGGGGACACACTGGCTGTATGTGGGGGACACACTGGCTGTATGTGGGGGACACACTGGCTGTATATGGGGACACACTGGCTGTATATGGGGACACACTGGCTGTATGTGGGGGACACACTGGCTGTATGTGGGGGACACACTGGCTGTATGTGGGAGACACACTGGCTGTATATGGGGGACACACTGGCTGTATATGGGGGACATACTGGCTGTATATTGAGGACACACTGGCTGTATGTGGGGGACACACTGGCTGTATGTGGGGGACACACTGGCTGTATGTGGGGACACACTGGCTGTATGTGGGGACACACTGGCTGTATGTGGGGACACACTGGCTATATGTGGGGGACACACTGGCTGTATATGGAGGACACACTGGCTGTATGTGGGGGACACACTGGCTTTATATAGAGGACACACTGGCTACATATGGGGACACACTGGCTGTATATTGAGGACACACTGGCTGTATGTGGGGGACACACTGGCTGTATGTGGGGGACACACTGGCTGTATATGGAGGACACACTGGCTGTATATGGGGGACACACTGGCTTTATATAGAGGACACACTGGCTGCATATGGGGACACACTGGCTGTATATTGAGGACACACTGGCTGTATGTGGGGGACACACTGGCTGTATGTGGGGGACACACTGGCTGTATATGGAGGACACACTGGCTGTATATGGGGGACACACTGGCTGTATATGGAGGACACACTGGCTGTATGTGGGGGACACACTGGCTGTATATTGAGGACACACTGGCTGTATGTGGGGGACACACTGGCTGTATGTGGGGGACACACTGGCTGTATATATGGGGGACACACTGGCTGTATATGGGGGACACACTGGCTGTATGTGGGGGACACACTGGCTGTATGTGGGGGACACACTGGCTGTATATTGAGGACACACTGGCTGTATGTGGGGGACACACTGGCTGTATGTGGGGGACACACTGGCTGTATATATGGGGGACACACTGGCTGTATATGGGGGACACACTGGCTGTATGTGGGGGACACACTGGCTGTATGTGGGGGACACACTGGCTGTATGTGGGGGACACACTGGCTGTATGTGGGGGACACACTGGCTGTATATGGGGACACACTGGCTGTATATGGGGACACACTGGCTGTATGTGGGGGACACACTGGCTGTATGTGGGAGACACACTGGCTGTATATGGGGGACACACTGGCTGTATATGGGGGACATACTGGCTGTATATTGAGGACACACTGGCTGTATGTGGGGGACACACTGGCTGTATGTGGGGGACACACTGGCTGTATGTGGGGACACACTGGCTGTATGTGGGGACACACTGGCTGTATGTGGGGACACACTGGCTACATATGGGGACACACGCTTTATATAGAGGACACACTGGCTACATATGGGGACACACTGGCTGTATATTGAGGACACACTGGCTGTATGTGGGGGACACACTGGCTGTATGTGGGGGACACACTGGCTGTATATGGGGGACACACTGGCTGTATATGGGGGACACACTGGCTGTATATATGGGGACACACTGGCTGTATATATGGGGACACACTGGCTGTATATGGGGGACACACTGGCTGTATGTGGGGGACACACTGGCTGTATACGGGGACACACTGGCTGTATATGGGGACACACTGGCTGTATATGGGGGACACACTGGCTGTATATGGGGGACACACTGGCTGTATATGGGGGACAAACTGGTGGCGTTTGGGCACAGTGGCTGCATTTAATGGGCACAGTGGCGGCAATTGATGTTTTTTTTCAGTTTGTTTGCGCCCCCCAAAAATTTTGAGCACCAGCCGCCACTGTTGATAAGTATACCCCCACCAGACACTTTATTAGGTACACCTTGCTAGTAGCAAGTTGGACCCCCTTTTGCCTTCATTCTTGGTGTTGGAAACGTTCCTCAGAGATTTTGCTCCAAAGTGACATGATATCATCACACAGTTGCTGCAGATTTGTCAGCTGCACATCCATGAGGCCAATCTCCCGTTCCACCACATCCCAAAGGGTCTCTATTGGATGAGACATACCTCCCAACTTTCCTATTGTCCACTGCGGGACATTAATTCATATTTTTTTATTTTTTTTTCCCCTCTCATCAAAGTTGTTGAGCGGGGGGGGGTTGCGACGTGCCGGGGGGACCGAAAAAACAAATACAATCCGCCCGCCCGACTTACCTGGTTATCGCTGCCGCTCTGAGTCCCGCCTGGCTTCCCTGCCTGGCGCGCTGGCGGACTGAGGGTCTATGCGGGAATACAGTGTCCCGCGCGGGAACGCGGGAAAATGATGTCCCTGCGGGAGAAACCCGCAGAATCCGTGTGGGTTGGGAGGTATGGATGAGATGTGGTGAGGTGTGGAGGCCATTGGAGTGCAGTGACCTCATTGCATTGTCCAGTGGTGAGATGATTGGAGCTTTGTGACATGGTGCATTATCCTGCTGGAAAGAGCCATCAGAAGATGGGGACACTGTAGTACTCAGGTAGGCCGTGGTTTTTAAACCATGGGGGGCCCAAAGTGTGCCCATCCCCCACACCATTACACCCCCACCTCCAGCCTGAACCGCAGATATCCCATCCCCCGCACCAATACACCCCCACCACCAGCCTGAACCGGTGATACCCCATCCCCCACACCACTACACCCCCACCACCAGCCTGAACCGGTGATACCCCATCCCCCACACCATTACACCCCCACCACCAGCCTGAACCGGTGACACCCCATCCCCTCCACCATTACACCCCCACCACCAGCCTGAACCAGTGATACCCCATCCCCCTCACCATTACACCACCACCACCAGACTGAACCGGTGATACCCCATCCCCCACACCATTACACCCCCACCACCAGCCTGAACCAGTGATACCCCATCCCCCTCACCATTACACCACCACCACCAGACTGAACCGGTGATACCCCATCCCCCTCCACCATTACACCCCCACCACCAGCCTGAACCAGTGATACCCCATCCCCCTCACCATTACACCACCACCACCAGACTGAACCGGTGATACCCCATCCCCCACACCATTACACCCCCATCACCAGCCTGAACCGGTGATACCCCATCCCCCACACCATTACACCCCCATCACCAGCCTAAACCGATGATATCCCATCCCCCACACCATTACACCCCCCACCACCAGCCTTACCGGTGATATCCCATCTCCACACCATTACACCCCCACCACCAGCCTGAACCGGTGATACCCCATCCCCCACACCATTACACCCCCACCACCAGCCTGAACCGGTGATACCCCATCCCCCACACCATTACACCCCCACCACCAGCCTGAACCAGTGATACCCCATCCCCCACACCATTACACCCCCACCACCAGCCTGAACCGGTGATACCCCATCCCCCACACCATTACACCCCCACCACCAGCCTGAACCAGTGATACCCCATCCCCCACACCATTACACCCCCACCACCAGCCTGACCCGGTGATACCCCATCCCCCACACTATTACACCCCCACCACCAGCCTAAACCGGTGATACCCCATCCACCACACCATTACACCCCCACCACCAGCCTGAACCGGTGATACCCCATCCCCCACACCATTACACCCCCACCACCAGCGTGAACCAGTGATACCCCATCCCCCACACCATTACACCCCCACCACCAGCCTGAACCGGTGACACCCCATCCCCCACACCATTACATCCCCACCAGCAGCCTGAACCGGTGATACCCCATCCCCCCACACCATTACACCCCCACCACCAGCCTGAACCGGTGGTACCCCATCCCCCACACCATTACACCCCCACCACCAGCCTGAACCGGTGATACCCCATCCCCCACACCATTACACCCCCACCACCAGCCTGAACCGGTGGTACCCCATCCCCCACACCATTACACCCCCACCACCAGCCTGAACCGGTGATACCCCATCCCCCACACCATTACACCCCCACCACCAGCCTGAACCAGTGATACCCCCATCCCCCACACCATTACACCCCCACCACCAGCCTGAACCGGTGATACCCCATCCCCCATACTATTACACCCCCACCACCAGCCTGAACCGGTGATACCCCATCCCCCACACCATTACACCCCCACCACCAGCCTAAACCGATGATATCCCATCCCCCACACCATTACACCCCCACCACCAGCCTGAACCGGTGGTACCCCATCCCCCACACCATTATACCCCCACCACCAGCCTGAACCGGTGATACCCCATCCCCCACACCATTACACCCCCACCACCAGCCTGAACCGGTGGTACCCCATCCCCCACACCATTACACCCCCACCACCAGCCTGAACCGGTGATACCCCATCCCCCACACCATTACACCCCCACCACCAGCCTGAACCAGTGATACCCCCATCCCCCACACCATTACACCCCCACCACCAGCCTGAACCGGTGATACCCCATCCCCCATACTATTACACCCCCACCACCAGCCTGAACCGGTGATACCCCATCCCCCACACCATTACACCCCCACCACCAGCCTAAACCGATGATATCCCATCCCCCACACCATTACACCCCCACCACCAACCTGAACCGGTGACACCCCATCCCCCACACCATTACACCCCCACCAGCAGCCTGAACCGGTGATACCCCATCCCCCACACTATTACACCCCCACCACCAGCCTGAACCGGTGATACCCCATCCCCCACACCATTACACCCCCACCACCAACCTGAACCGGTGATACCCCATCCCCCACACCATTACACCCCCACCACCAGCCTGAACCGGTGATACTCCATCCCCCACACCATTACATCCCCACCACCAGCCTGAACCGGTGATACTCCATCCCCCACACCATTACACCCCCACCACCAGCCTGACCCGGTGATACCCCATCCCCCTCACCATTACACCCCCACCACCAGCCTGAACCGGTGATACCCCATCCCCCACACCATTACACCCCCACCCCCAGTCTGAACCGGTGATACCCCATCCCCCACACCATTACACCCCCACCCCCAGCCTGAACCGGTGATACCCCATCCCCCACACCATTACACCCCCACCACCAGCCTGAACCGGTGATACCCCATCCCCCACACCATTACACCCCCACCACCAGCCTGAACCGGTGATACCCCATCCCCCACACCATTACACCCCCACCACCAGCCTGAACCGGTGATACCCCATCCCCCACACCATTACACCCCCACCACCAGCCTGAACCGGTGATACCCCATCCCCCACACCATTACACCCCCACCACCAGCCTGAACCGGTGATACCCCATCCCCCACACCATTACACCCCCAGCCTGAACCGGTGATACCCCATTCCCCACACCATTACACCCCCACCACCAGCCTGAACCGGTGATACCCCATCCCCCACACCATTACACCCCCACCACCAGCCTGAACCGGTGATACCCCATCCCCTCCACCATTACACCCCCACCACCAGCCTGAACCGGTGATACCCCATCCCCCACACCATTACACCCCCACCACCAGCCTGAACCAGTGATATCCCCATCCCCCACACCATTACACCCCCACCACCAGCCTGACCCGGTGATACCCCATCCCCCACACTATTACACCCCCACCACCAGCCTAAACCGGTGATACCCCATCCCCCACACCATTACACCCCCACCACCAGCCTGAACCAGTGATATCCCCATCCCCCACACCATTACACCCCCACCACCAGCCTGACCCGGTGATACCCCATCCCCCACACTATTACACCCCCACCACCAGCCTAAACCGGTGATACCCCATCCACCACACCATTACACCCCCACCACCAGCCTGAACTGGTGATACCCCATCCCCCACACCATTACACCCCCACCACCAGCGTGAACCAGTGATACCCCATCCCCCACACCATTACACCCCCACCACCAGCCTGAACCGGTGACACCCCATCCCCCACACCATTACATCCCCACCAGCAGCCTGAACCGGTGATACCCCATCCCCCACACCATTACACCCCCACCACCAGCCTGAACCGGTGGTACCCCATCCCCCACACCATTACACCCCCACCACCAGCCTGAACCGGTGATACCCCATCCCCCACACCATTACACCCCCACCACCAGCCTGAACCAGTGATACCCCCATCCCCCACACCATTACACCCCCACCACCAGCCTGAACCGGTGATACCCCATCCCCCATACTATTACACCCCCACCACCAGCCTGAACCGGTGATACCCCATCCCCCACACCATTACACCCCCACCACCAGCCTAAACCGATGATATCCCATCCCCCACACCATTACACCCCCACCACCAACCTGAACCGGTGACACCCCATCCCCCCACACCATTACACCCCCACCAGCAGCCTGAACCGGTGATACCCCATCCCCCACACTATTACACCCCCACCACCAGCCTGAACCGGTGATACCCCATCCCCCACACCATTACACCCCCACCACCAACCTGAACCGGTGATACCCCATCCCCCACACCATTACACCCCCACCACCAGCCTGAACCGGTGATACTCCATCCCCCACACCATTACATCCCCACCACCAGCCTGAACCGGTGATACTCCATCCCCCACACCATTACACCCCCACCACCAGCCTGACCCGGTGATACCCCATCCCCCTCACCATTACACCCCCACCACCAGCCTGAACCGGTGATACCCCATCCCCCACACCATTACACCCCCACCCCCAGTCTGAACCGGTGATACCCCATCCCCCACACCATTACACCCCCACCCCCAGCCTGAACCGGTGATACCCCATCCCCCACACCATTACACCCCCACCACCAGCCTGAACCGGTGATACCCCATCCCCCACACCATTACACCCCCACCCCCAGCCTGAACCGGTGATACCCCATCCCCCACACCATTACACCCCCACCACCAGCCTGAACCGGTGATACCCCATCCCCCACACCATTACACCCCCACCACCAGCCTGAACCGGTGATACCCCATCCCCCACACCATTACACCCCCACCACCAGCCTGAACCGGTGATACCCCATCCCCCACACCATTACACCCCCACCACCAGCCTGAACCGGTGATACCCCATCCCCCACACCATTACACCCCCAGCCTGAACCGGTGATACCCCATTCCCCACACCATTACACCCCCACCACCAGCCTGAACCGGTGATACCCCATCCCCCACACCATTACACCCCCACCACCAGCCTGAACCGGTGATACCCCATCCCCCACACCATTACACCCCCAGCCTGACCCGGTGATACCCCATCCCCCACACCATTACACCCCCACCACCAGCCTGAACCGGTGATACCCCATCCCCCACACCATTACACCCCCAAAACCAGCCTGAACCGGTGATCTCCCATCCCCCACACCATTACACCCCCACCACCAGCCTGAACCGGTGATATCCCATCCCCCACACCATTACACCCCCACCACCAGCCTGAACCGGTGATACCCCATCCCCCACACCATTACACCCCCACCCCCAGCCTGATCCAGTGATACCCCATCCCCCACACCATTACACCCCCACCACCAGCCTGAACCGGTGATATCCCATCCCCCACACCATTACACCCCCATCACCAGCCTGATCCAGTGATACCCCATCCCCCACACCATTACACCCCCACCACCAGCCTGAACCAGTGATACCCCATCCCCCCACACCATTACACCCCCCCACCACCAGCCTGAACCGGTGATACCCCATCCCCCACACCATTACACCCCCACCCCCAGCCTGAACCGGTGATACCCCATCCCCCACACCATTACACCCCCACCACCAGCCTGAACCGGTGATACCCCATCCCCCACACCATTACACCCCCACCACCAGTCTGAACCAGTGATACACCATCCCCCACACCATTACACCCCCACCACCAGCCTGAACCGGTGATACCCCATCCCCCACACCATTACACCCCCACCACCAGCCTGAACCGGTGATACCCCATCCCCCACACCATTACACCCCCACCACCAGCCTGAACCGGTGATACCCCATCCCCCACACCATTACACCCCCACCACCAGCCTGAACCGGTGATACCCCATCCCCCACACCATTACACCCCCACCACCAGCCTGAACCGGTGATACCCCATCCCCCACACCATTACACCCCCCACCACCAGCCTGAACCAGTGATACCCCATCCCCCACACCATTACACCCCCACCACCAGCCTGAACCGGTGATACCCCATCCCCCACACCATTACACCCCCACCACCAGCCTGAACCGGTGATACCCCATCCCCCACACCATTACACCCCCACCACCAGCCTGAACCGGTGATACCCCATCCCCCACACCATTACACCCCGACCACCAGCCTGAACCAGTGATATCCCATCCCCCACACCATTACACCCCCACCACCAGCCTGAACCGGTGATACCCCATCCCCCACACCATTACACCCCCACCACCAGCCTGAACCGGTGATACCCCATCCCCCACACCATTACACCCCCACCACCAGCCTGAACCAGTGATACCCCATCCCCCACACCATTACACCCCCACCACCAGCCTGAACCGGTGATACCCCATCCCCCACACCATTACACCCCGACCACCAGCCTGAACCAGTGATATCCCATCCCCCACACCATTACACCCCCACCACTAGCATGAACCGGTGATACAAGGCAGGATAGATCCATGCGCCAAATTCTGACCCCACCATCTGAATGTCGCAGCTGAAATTGAGACTCATCAGACCCGGGAACATTTTTCCAATCTTCTATTGGCCAGTTTTGGTGATCCTGTGCCAATTGTAGCCTCGGTTTCCTGTTCTTTAGCTGACAGGAGTGGCACCCGATGTGGTCTTCTGCTGCTGTAGCCCATCTGCTGCAAGGTTAGATGTGTTGCGCGTTCAGAGACGGTATTCTGCATACCTTGGGTGTAACGAGGGGTTCTTGGAGTTACCTGATGGCTACCACAGCCATCCATCCACCCGTATGAGTGACTTTACACCATCCTGACATACCTGTGTATTTCCCCACCATGTGAGTGCATCTCTATATGATTTTACTTTATCCACATTAACTTGACATACTACACTATTGGGGCTTCTGGCACCTCTCTTCCCCTCCCCCTTTCTTCCCCACTTGCAGACCTCAGGTTCCCCCAGGCCAGTATGGAGTGGGCAGCCTGAATTCCTATACTATCGGTCAGTAAGTGTTTGGTCGCAATTAGATACTAAGTGGATAAGATTGTACTCCGGAACTTGGACTGGAAACTACCTATGGGCTTTATTTCGTTTTTTCCTTTATCGTTTCTTTTTTCCTTTAATATTTTCTGGAAACATTTGGAATATAGCAACAACTATGTATTTCAATTAGCTTGCATCCATAAACAAGATAGCCATATAAACCTTTATTCCCCCCCCCCCCCCCCATAGGCTTACAACTATGGACCAGCTATACTCCATCTAATTTGGATGAGATTTGAGTGCCTAGGGCAATAATCCTTTTACTTATTTAAGTTTCTGTTGCCTTTCTATCATCTGGAACCAGTCTGCCCCATTCTCCTCTGACATCAACAATGCATTTTCCTCCACACAACTGCCGCTCACTGGATATTTTCTCTTTTTCCCCCCACGATCCTCTGTAAACCCAGAGAGATGGTTGTGTGTGAAAATCCCAGAAATACTCAGACCAGCCCGTCTGTCACCAACCACCACGCCACGTTTCAAAGTCACTTCGATCCCCGTTTCTTCCTCATTCTGATGCTTGGTTTGAACTTCAGCAAGTCGTCTTCACCATGTCTAGATGCATTGAGTTTCTGCCATGCGATTGGCTGATTAGCAATTTGTGTTACCGAGCAATTGAACAGGTGTACCTAATAAAGTGGCCGGTGAGTGTATATCCCATAGTTCGTGGACTCTATAACTTTCACACAGACTAATTACTGTATTTATTGGCGTATAATGCTCACTTTTTTACCCTGAAATTAGGGGGTGAACTGTGCCTGAGTGTTATACGCAGGGGGCCGTGGAAAGTTTTTTTTTCCCTGAAACTTCCCTCTTAAGCCTCATACACAAGAACGAGTTTCTCGGCAAGAAACGACAAGAAAACTGCCGAGAGAGCTTTCTTGCCGAGAAAATCGTTTGTGTGTATGGTTTCTCATCAAGAAAACCGACAAGTAATCTCGACGAGAAATATAGAGAACCTGCTCTCTATTTTCTCGTCGAGATTCTCGTCAGCCTGTTTCTCAACGAGAAAATTGTGTGTGTGTACACTTACCTGTCCTCCGGGAAGCCCGCGCATGCTCGAAATGACTTTGACGCATGCGCGGTAGCTTCCTAGGCATAGGTAGGGTGTAGCAAGATGGTGGCGACGGCATCGAATGTGTCGATGACGTCACCGCGTTCGCTCTATTCAAAGGACCGCGGGTTCTTTGAATGGAGTGTGTGTACACTTACCTGTCCTCCGGGAAGCCCGCGCATGCTCGAAATGACTGACGCATGCGCGGTAGCTTCCTAGGCATAGGTAGGGTGTAGCAAGATGGTGGCGACGGCATCGAATGTGTCGATGACGTCACCGCGTTCGCTCTATTCAAAGGACCGCGGGTTCTTTGAATGGAGTGTGTGTACACTTACCTGTCCTCCGGGAAGCCCGCGCATGCTCGAAATGACTGACGCATGCACGGTAGCTTCCTAGGCATAGGTAGGGTGTAGCAAGATGGCGGCGACGGCATCGAATGTGACGATGACGTCACCGCGTTCGCTCTATTCAAAGGACCGTGGGTTCTTTGAATGGAGCGTGTGTACACTCGGCCGGGACAAGTTTCTTGTCCAAGAATCTCGTCAAGAAAAACGACGTGTTTTTTTCTTGACGAGATTTTCGGCCGTGTGTACGAGGCTTGAAAGTTAGGGTGCGTGTTATACGCCGATAAATACGGTAATATACACCGATTTGGGTTATTTTCACCAAAGAAATGCAGCAGAATACATTTTGGTCTAAATTTATGAAAAAATATTATTTATTTGCAAAATTTTACAACTGAAACAAAGATTTATTTATTTTTTTTGGTATTTTTTTTAAAATTATGTAGCAAAAAAATAAAATAAAATAAAAAACAGTGGTGAATAAATGGCACCTAATGAAAGTTCTATCTGTCTAAAAAAATGTAATTTGGGTACAGTGTTGCATGACTGAGTAACTGTCAGTCAAAGTGTGAGGGCTCTGCAAACTTAAAAATGGCCTGGGCAGAAAAGGGGGTGAAATTGTCCGGTATTGAAGTGTTTAGAATCCAGCCAATTGATGGGGATAGATGAGAGCTCCTGAAACGGAGCAGTGGCTGTGGAGGTCAGATCCACCATGGATTCAGGAAGACCCCGGCAGGAGGAGCAGTTTTTGCGGTCTTCCTAAGACAGGAAGGCACGGGACAGTTCTCCTGATCTTGTTCCTGGCCCTCCATCACCATAGCGCCATCATCCATCCTATCCTCCAAAGGCACTGGTGCAGCTCCCCAGATCCCTTCTTTCTTTCATCAGGTGGGTTGCAAGTTTAGACATTGCCAACGAGAGTTCCTGCTGAAGCACGGTTTTGAACCTGGCCAAGAGCTCTACATCACGGAGGGATTGAGCCTGCTGCCCAGTCCACGTGTCTGCACCGCTTTCCTTTTCTTTCTTTTTTTACGCCAAGTCTTGGTCCCCTTTGAAGATCGACTGGGAGAGCTCCATAATGGAGCCCAAGGCTTGGGGCACACAGTCAGAAAAGTAGGCCCCAACTTGAGCAGTACTTGTGTGCTGGAGCCACGGACAGCTTTTTTTTTCCATGCTGTAGTTCAGGAATGCTAGGATCTAAGTGAAGGCAGGAAAGGGCTCTCCTTATAGCTTCAATGTAGCTGATGTGCCTGGGGGATTGAGGATCAAAGCGTTCAAAGGGCATCTTCCTCTGCTGCTCACGAGTGCCCACCAACATTTTTCTTCTTCAAATTGTTTAAATCTGATGGATCTGTAAAAGTAAGTGAATAACATGGGACATATTATATTAGCATTAAAGCGGAGTTCCACCCTAAAAATTAACTTTCTATTAACAGCTTGCCTTTAATGTAAAAAAAATATATATATTTTTTTTTTTTACTCACTTTTATCTGGCTGTTACTAGGCAGATTTCGTAATCTGCCTAGTTCCTGGTCTTAGGTGGTTCAACTTCCTGTCCTAAGACCCCATTGCCTCCTGGGAAATGATGACACTAATTTCCCAGGAGTCTCTGGGCATTACTGTGCGTAAAAAACGCCCAGCATGCACCTCTCCCTGAAAACCAGGAAGAAAAAGGGAACTGGGCTTCACATGCCCACACATATGATGGATACGACCACAACATGAGCTGGAGGATATAAGGAAAGTGTTTTCAATGATTTCTGGAACGATTGGGGAGCTATTAATATATGTTTTAGGGACTATTTAATGCGATTAATTTTAGCTTGCAAAAAAAAATAAAAATTATGCCGGGAACCCCACTTTAAAGCGGAGCTCCACCCTAAAGTGGAACTTCCGCTCATCGGAACCCTCCCCCCCCCCCCCCCCCTCCGGTGTCACAATTGACACATTTCAGGGGGAAGGGGGGGTGCAGATACCTGTCTAAGACAGGTATTTGCACCCACTTCCGGGAGTCCTGTCTGCGGGAAATCTGCGGGAAGTACGTCACTTCCCGCAGATTCCCCGTTGTGTTCTGGGAGACACTCGGCTCCCAGAACACAAGAGAACCAGTGAGAACGGCGCAGCGCGACTCGCGCATGTGCCATAGGGAACCGGGCATGAAGCCTGGTTCCCTTTACCGAGGATGGTGGTGGGGGCAGCAGAGTGACAAGCGATTGCTGCGGACGTCGCTGGACTCCAGGACAGGTAAGTGTCCAAATATTAAAAGTCAGCAGCTGCTGTAGCTGAAGCTGCTGGCTTTTTTTTTTTTTTAAATTTGGCGGAGCTCCGCTTTAAGGGAGAATTTTTTCTTTTTTTTTCTTGTTTTAGTTTTAAAAAAGAAGTTGACATTCATACGCCACCTCTGTGCTGCAGCATCAGTTTGATTCTGCCCCTTCCCCCCGCCAAAGATTCAAGTGGCCAAAGTCATTAGTTAGTGTTTGAAATACAGTTGTGTTAACCATCTACACATCCTGCGTTATGTCATGGGAATAGTATATAGACATGTGCAGAACGAAAAAATTTGTTTTTGTTTCGTTTCGATTCGTTATTTACATAAATTTGCTTAGTTAAATTTGTTTCATTGGTTTAATTTGTTCATGGAAATTGTTTTTTGTTTATTAGTTTTTGAATCGATTCGAAAAAAGTTTTCCAATCAAATTCAAAAAAAGTTTTCAAATCAAATTCAAAAAAAGTTTTCAAATCAAATTCAAAAAGTTTTTAAATCAAATTCAAAAAGTTTTCAAATCAAAATTCAAAAAGTTTTTAAATCAAATTCAAAAAGTTTTCAAATCAAAATTTAAAAAGTTTTCAAATCAAATTCAAAAAGTTTTCAAATCAAAATTCAAAAAGTTTTCAAATCAAAATTCAAAAATTTGGTCAATGAAGCCAAGGCGTGTATTGCACGGTGTTGGAAAGACCCTAGACCGCCATTAATTGCAGAGTAGCTTAATAGGGTAAGAAATGTGGGAGCTATAGAAGACTTAGTCCTCTCGGCTCAAGACAAAAAAGAGCAATACACCCAAATTTGGACTATATGGAATCTTTTTATTTACTCGGAAGAAGGAAGAAGGTTGATGAGAAGGGATTAAGTCCGTCTTGTCTATAAAAAAGAGGAGGGGCTGGACTGACTCCACTGGGAGGGGGATGGAGAGGGGAAGGAAGAGAGGTGTGTTTTTTTTATTTTTTTTATTTTTTTGTTTCTTGTTTTGTTTTGTTCTGTTTAGTTTGTATCTGTTTGGGTTAATGGGAGGGGGAGGATGAGTGGGGGAATAAGATATAAAAGGGGGAGGTGGGAGGGTGTGTGGATGGATTGGAGTACAGACAATGAAAAGGTGATGGTAATGGAAGGAATTATAGAAATATCTGAGGGAATGAATTGGTGACATTATGAAATTTTAACCGTGATAAGTTGACTATATTAATTTTGTAAGGTGGGTCCCACAGATCTTGTAGAGCGAGCGAAATGACTGTTTTTTTTTTAGCCAAGTGCTCCCTTTGTGGCTTTTTTTCTTTTTTTTTAATATATGTACAAAGTAAATGGAAGTGTTGTACTGTATTTTATTTTCTGTACCCCCTTTGAAATATAAATATAAATAAAAAATATATAAAAAAAAAAAATTCAAAAAGTTTTCAAATCAAAATTCAAAAAGTTTTCAAATAGTTTTTGAATTCGAATAGTTTTCCAATTTCCAAAAAAATAGTAAAATAGACTAGAAAATAAAAGAATAGAATATATATTTTTTTCTATTCTATTCCTTTATTTTCTATTCTATTTAATTCTCTTTGGAAATTGGAAAACTATTCAAATTTGAAAACTTATTTGAATTCGAAAACGATTCCAGTTTGAACGAAACGAACCGCACATGTCTAATAGTATATTTACTGGAAACTATGCTGTCCATTCCTACTGTAATGCATCGGCATTCTGAGATGCCTTTTTGGAATTCCTATTGTGTTATATGCAAGTGTTTGAGTCTTGGAATTTTTTATTTTTTTTCGCAATATTTAACCACTTCCGGACTGCTGCACACTGATATACGTCGGCACTTTGAAGCTAGATATCTCTGTTATGGCAGCAGCTAGCTACCATAACCCAGATATCCTCGTCTTCAGGCGGCGGTCCGGTTTCCTATAATGGTGGTCTCTGCAGCAGGTTTGCCGCGAGATCACCATTATCGGTGGAGGGAGAGGCCCCCCCCCTCCCGCCACTCTCCTGGTATGGAGACGAGTGAAGGTAAGATGGCCCCCACCCGTCTCCATACCATAGCAGGGCCGAAGCCACGTCAAAACGTCACTTCCGCCCATAGCTCTTGCATTTTAGTGTAAATATGAGATGTGAGGTCTTTTTGACCCCCCAGATCTCATATTATAAGAGGACCTGTCATGTTTTTTCTATTACAAGGGATGTTTACATTCCTTGTAATAGAAATAAAAGTGACCCAAAGTTTTTTTTTAAAAACAGTGTAAAAATCAATAAAATAAAGTAAAATAAATAAGAAAAAAAAAAAACATTTTAAAGCGCCCGTCCCGACAAGCTCGCACGCAGAAGCGAACGCATAGGTGAGCAGCGCCCGCATATGAAAACGGTGTTCAAACCACACGTGAGGTATTGTCGCGATCGGTAGAGCGAGAGCAATAATTCTAGCCCTAGACCTCCTCTGTAACTCAAAACACGCAACCTGTAGAATTTTTTTAAACGTCGCCTATGGAGATTTTTAAGGGTAAAAGTTTGTCGCCATTCCACGAGCGGGCGCAATTTTGAAGCGTGACATGTTGGGTATCAATTTACTCGGCGTAACATCATCTTTCACAATATAAAAAAAAATTGGGGCTAACTTTACTGTTGTCTTATTTTTTAATTCCAAAAAGTTTTTTTTCCCCCAAAAAAAGTGCACTTGTAAGACCGCTGCGCAAATACGGTGTGACAAAGTATTGCAATGACCGCCATTTTATTCTCTAGGGTGTAAAAAAAAAAGTATGATGTTTGGGGGTTCCAAGTAATTTTCTAGCAAAAAAAAAAATTGTTTTTAACTTGTAAACACCACATCTGAAAAAGAGGCTCGACCCTTAAGTGGTTAATAAAAGTAATTGGAAAAGAGAGTTGCCGAAGACATGGCGCCTGATCGCTCATTAGTCAGGGCATTGAGAGGCTGATCAAGTCACCGTGTGGATGCTGACAATATGTTTGGGATCCTTCCAGAGCCTAGAGAGGGCTCTATGACATCAGCAGACTTTAGCCCGGTTTTGGCTGATTTTGGATCACAGGAGAGCGAGAAGTAAGGCTAAAAAAGGTTTGGTAATACTTCTTTCAATAGTGAATTTTACATGTCTTCTGTATCCACAATATAAAGTCAATTTTACAATAACTTTAAAATAAAAAGGTTTAATTGATCTTACTATGCAACAATAAAACCTTTTTCTTATCTAATTATTATGTAACCCCCTCCTCGGCTGGCCTATTGTAAAATGACGGGCAGGCGGAAGCACTACTGTTCTGGAAGGACGTCATCTGACATGCTCCCAGGATCATGCCCCCCCCCCAGGCCGCGCTCCAGGGCGATATGTCATCCGCCATGTTCACCGGACACTTCGGATGACAGGTGCGGCCGGTACCATGTGTGCTGTGGCCAATCACAGCAGACCACATGACAGTTGTACGCAATGAAAGGCTTTGATTCATGCTTTTCATTGTGTACCATTGTGATGAGCTCTCTGATTGGTCACACTCATCACATGGTACAGACAGGGACAATCATAGCCCGCCTGTACCATGCGATTAGCTGTGGCCAATCACAACTATTACAATAGTAAATACTGAATGAGTTGTTATCGTCTTAACAAAATGGTTGCATATAACTGTAAAATTCAGTTATACGCAATCATAATGTGTAAAAAATAAATAAAAAATCCTGATCACCACCCCAGAGTAGTACAGTGTTACTGTGGTAACACTGCATTGTTCTGGTCACTGTATGTAAAAAAACGAAATTGTAAAAAAAATGTAACAAAAAAAATATTTAAAACATTGAAAAAATACTTTATACATTTTTTTTTTTATTTACAGCATCCCTGATGACCGCCAAACCAGTTATTTGATAACGCTGTACTGCACTAGTTTACACAATGTAAAGAAAAAAGAAAAAAAAAAAAAAAATTTAAAAAAATTGCCATGCCTCTTAATAAATACCCTGGACTGTCTACTTTCCAAAAAGGGGTCATTTATGGGGTAATTTGTACTGTCCTGACATTTTTGAGCCTCAAGAAAGGAGATCGGCCTTCAGTACATCAGGATGGGTCAGTTTTCAGATATATATATATATATATACAGGCGGTCCCCTAGTTACAAACGACTCCGACTTACAAACGGAAGGAGACAACAGGAAGTGAGAGGAAATCTACCCCTAGGAAGGGAAATTCTCTCCTGTACGAGAAAAAGGTGTCTCCACTGAAGCTTTATCTCCATGGCTTCTTTTCACAACAACCCCAATTTTCAAAATCCATTTGTCATTGGGATGGAAAGTGAGGTGAAATGTTCTGAACAGGTGCACAGACAGCAAAACAAATGTTACAGGGGTGATAACCCTTCCCTATGTTTTCCAAAAAAACTAAAAATCTATTTTTTTGTTTGTAGCTACACTTAAACAATGTACTTGTTCCGACTTACAAACAGATTCAACTTAAAAAGTGACACTAAAGGTTAATTTTTTTTTTTAAATAACAAACATGTCATACTTACCTCCACCGTGCACGGCGTAAGAAGCTGATAATGACATGATGATGCGGTGACGCATGTCTGCATCACGGGCATCACGTGACCGCACAGACAGAAATGTAAAAATAGTTCCGAAAAGGACATAAAAACACTGCCATAAAAACGCGCCAGGGTAGCCGCATAGGAGTATGGAGCTCCTACATCTAGCAGGTACACTGGAACATAGGTCGTTTTAGCTTTTTGATATTACTTTCTAAGAGTAACAGCACCATCTTGTGGTAAATAAAGAGAAGTGCTGAAATAAAATTATCTAAAAATCTCCCAGGTCATTAGATCTGTAGACAATGCATACAATAACCTGAACACCAAAACCTTGGTTATTGTATGCATTGTCTACAGATCTATTCGACCTGGGAGACTTTTAGATAATTTTATTTCAGCACTTCTCTTTATTTACCACAAGATGGTGCTGTTACTCTTAGGTCGTTTTAGCTTTTTGATATTACTTTCTATGTTCCAGTGTACCTGCTAGATGTATGAGCTCCATACTCCTATGCGGCTACGCTGGCGTGTTTTACAATTTTTTTCGAATACGAATTCTGTACAAAATACGAAATTTCGAAAAATTTGTACGAAATTTTGTATCCAAATTATCCAAATCCAAACTACCAAATAAGACATGAAATTTCGACAAAGCGATAGGTAAATATTTTTTGGTCGAATGTGACTAACCTTAACTCTATTAGTCCAAGATTATCCTACATAGAGAGAAAAGATTCGACATTATAGAGAGAAAAGATTTGACATTATAGAGAGAAAAGATTTGACATTATAGAGAGAAAAGATTTGACATTATAGAGAGAAAAGATTCAACATTATAGAGAGAAAAGATCCGACATTATAGAGAGAAAAGATTCGACATTATAGAGAGAAAAGATCCGACATTATAGAGAGAAAAGATTCGACATTATAGAGAGAAAAGATTTGACATTATAGAGAGAAAAGATTCGACATTATAGAGAGAAAAGATTGCTGCTGGAATTGGGTGGGGGAAGTACATTTCCGGTCGAATCATTTGTTCGTTCCGGTCGAATCGTTCGTTATACGTGTCGTACGGAATTCGTATTTCGTACGATATCGAATTGAATTCGGTACACGGATTATGAATTACGATTTTTTTTTAATACGGAACGAAACAAATTTTTCGACGGCTCACATGTCTAGTTTTTATGTCCTTTTCGGGACTATTATTACATTTCTGTCTGTGCGGTCACGTGATGCCCGCGATGCAGACATGCGTCACCGCATCATCATGTCATTATCAGCTTCTTACGCCATGCATGCCTGGTTTTTACTATGCGTGCCGACGTCATTGGTTGTTCCGCTCTCTGCTGGGTCTGTGGGAGGCGCTTCAGGCCTCGTTCTGATAGCGGGCTTTTCGACTCCGCTCATACTGACTCAGGGGAGGCGGTGTTCATGCGTTCCATGCCTCTTTGTGAGAGAGAGGCGTGGCTGACATTTTGGTGACGGATGAACGTTTGCATGCAGGAAGCGAGGCGTTTCAAGCCTCGCTTTGGCTGCATGACACTTCCTGATTCTGTTCACCGTTTGTATGATACCATTTGTCCCAGATTGGATACAATGTACTGTGTATGTAAGTGGCGTTCAGCCACACATATTTGTTTTTATATATTGTATATTACTCATTATGTATACTGCTGCATGGCATGTTTTGGGTGGGCATTGAGATGTGGTGTGGGCGTTGAACGCTGCACGTCATCTCCAGCCCACTTTCTCATGGCGGGATTTTTGAATAAGGGTCATTGGCAGTCGCCTGGGTCCATCCCTAGCCTGGCCTATCATGGTTTGCTTCCTGGGAGGTGTGAACCGTATAGCGAACGTGATAGGTTGACCTGGGAATGGAGACTACCCACCTTGGATTTGGTGAGCTGTTTACCCAATCATATGTTGCAATCAATTATCTGTCTGATTGGTTGAGAACCCTGTTGGATTGTACTTGCTCATTATATATATTTCTGCAGTGGAAGAGGTTGGGTTGATGCCCCTGTTGAAGAACCTTTGTTCGAAACGCGTAGGGCTTGGTACACTACCTCATTCACTGCCCCTTTTTTTTAAACGTTTTTATTGTTTGTGATCACTTTTATGTTGGTTGAATAAACCCACATTGACCTGCACCATTGGAGCATTCCTTCCCTTCCTTTCTCCTCACATGGGTGGTTGGTCAAGTTAAAGCTTCCTTTGGCCACTGGTCACTAATATTCACCGTGGTAAAGAGTCTCCTTGCTGAGTGGCGGTTCCAGTTCCATCGGAGGACCACTTGGATCGGTGTGAAACCCAGAATCTGCTGTCAAGTTGGGGAGCCTACTTGACAGTCTACATTGGGGACCCATCCGATCCAGTCTCCAGACCAACCGATGAGGAGTGCCACTGGGATTTCGTATGCCTATTTGACCTGCCTAAACCACAGGTCCAACATTCCGGTAAGAGTATTCTACCTCTCTTTTTCTACAAGAGTTATGTGATGACCCTTCAGTGCTTCATGTTTTTTTCTTCACAACACGGATTTTTTTTTATGGACACTCTGTGGACTTATTATATTAATATTATTTATCATTTGGGTTTGATTGGAGGCCCGAATCATTGGGCTTCATTTTTCACTTAGCGCTACATCTTTACTCCATGTTTATTAATTCTAGTCACATTTTATGTAGCAGCTTCATTTTTATTCATCATTTTAGACCAGCGCAGTATTTTTCTTTCTTTTTCGTACATCACGGGACACAGAGCGACTTAGTCATTACTAATGGGTTATATAGATTACCTTCAGGTGTTGGCACTGGCCAATTCCAAACCGGAAGTACCCTCCCCTATATAAGCCCCTCCCATCCGGGAGCACCTCAGTTTTTTGCCAGTGTCTAAGGTGTTGGCCAAAGAGTAACATGTGTTTTCACTGGGCTTGCGTACAGGTTCTTTTGGGCCTTAGTAAGCTGTTCCGGATCCCACCAAAAAAGCTTCATAGCTAAACGGTCGGTACCCGGGCCTTGCAGCAGAAGAGCAAGGTTTTGCCTGTAATGCCTCTCTTAGGAGAGCTGGACCCTGGGATCCAGAGCTCTGGTCATACCCACGACCAAGATGTTGTCTGTGCAGGGTGCTATACAGGTCCAGGGGAGTGGAATCCTTGGGAACCCGGTCCCTGAAGGTTTAATTACAATGCCTGCCGTGATAGGTGAAGTTTGGACTTCTGTGGACCAAACAAAGTCCTGCGGCGGGGATCAGGTAAGTGGGGGCCCCCAGGAACTTGGTTCTATTGGGGGACCCCCAAGCCTAATTTGTCTTTCTGTCTGTTACCTAACGGTATTCCCGCTAAATATCTGTGTTTGCCTGTAACTACTGAAAATGTAAAATTTTAATAGTAGTCAAGAAAAAAAAAAAAAAAAGGGACCGCGGTACCTGTGTTGAACCACTAGAGGCCGCTGTAGTCCATTTTTCTTGTCATGTGGATCTTTGGTTTTCTCAAGTCAAAAGATCCAGGCAGTTGGTAAGTTTCTCTGTGGGAATCCACTTCCTCTGCCCTGTTGCTGCGCTCATCCACAGCACAGGCCCTCCGGCAAAAAGGGCCCTGGCTCCTAGTCCCTGTTTGATTTCGAAAAGGGCGCCAATGGCGCGCGGGCGCGCGAGCGGGCGCGTGCACGCGCCTCCTATGAAAAAAAAGGGGCGGGGCGGGTGGATGACGCTCGATGCGCGCAGCGGCGCTTCTGCGCATGTGCAGGCGTCCCAGCATGGTTAAAAGACACAGTACAAGTGTCAGCTGGATGCAAACAGAGCTAGCAACAAACAGTGGCACACAGAGGCGGTTGATGCAGGCATCCCCATAGAAAGGCACTTTAGTGGACACCAGCTGGTATATAGCAGCAACTTTGTTAGACTATTACCAGCAAAATTGGTGTATGACGACGGGAATACCTCAGCTTTGTGCTTAAAGGATATGTCGTCCAGACGCTCCGGAAATAGATCTTCCAGGAAGCCAAAGGGGTCTCCATCGGGCTCTGAGGATATTGGGCATGCTTGTACTGCACCAATCTCCCCTGAGAATTCAGAGGTCAGTAGCCGTAGAAACCCCGCAGGAATGCCTGGTGCTGCAGCTGTCCCCAGTCCACCTGCTCCTGTATATATAACAGAGGAGGTTTTATCCTCAACTCTGGGAGGATTGGAAGAGAGATTAACAGCATTGATCGCTGCTTCCCTGTCACAGGAAAAGCGCGTCCGATCTCCGTCTCCTCCTTCAGAGTGCCTGTTAGTGGAGGAACAGCCCCACACAGAGATCGACCTACCTGAAGGGGATCAGGATGAGGTTGATTCAGTTATGGAGGAATCAACAGTGGAAGAACCTTTCTCAGCATCTCAGGCTGAAAGATTATGGGTTCAGTCTCTGACTAATATGGTCCGATCAGCATTTAAAATGCCTCTGGCGGAACCACCATCCACTACGGTTTCCTCGCTGGGGTCGCTAAAAGCTCCCCAGGCTGTCTGTTCCTTCCCAATCCACCCTTTATTAGAAGGGCTTATTTACCAGGATTGGGAGCATCCTGATAAAATATTTGCTCCCCCCAAGAGATTTCCGGTGATCTATCCCATGGAGGATAAGTTCATAAAAAAATGGAGGGTCCCTACAGTGGACGCAGCCATCTCTTCTGTTAACAAATCACTGACATGTCCAGTAGATAATGTTCCAATGTTCAAAGACCCAATAGATAAAAAATTGGAGTCTTTACTAAAATCTGCTTTCTCTACAGCAAGCATGGTGACACAACCTGCGGTAGCAGCGATTGGAGTCTGTCAAGCAGTGAAAGATCAGTTGAAACAAGTCTTAAGGGACTTACCAGATCAGCAGGCTCTTGCCCTAGCTGACCTGCCTAGAGCCTTGTGTTTTGCGGTGGACGCCATAAAGGATACAATCCAACAGGCCTCCCGCTTTTACGCTGTCTATAGTACATATGCGTAGGCTTCTGTGGCTCAAAAACTGGTCTGCTGAAGCTCCCTGTAAAAAACTGCTGGTTAGCTTCCCATTTCATGGAGAACGCTTATTTGGAGAAGATCTGGACAAATATATCCAGAAAATTTCTGCCGGTAAAAGTTCACTCTTACCGGTTAAGAACAAGGGTAGAAGTCCTTCTTTTAGGAGGCCTACTTCTCCAGTCCCTGGCACATCGGCTGTGAAACAGTTCCGACGGCCTCCGCGGTCAAATCCAGGGGGCAGAAATCAGGGACAATCACAGGGTAACAAGAAACCCTGGGTCAAGAGAGGTACAAAACCTCCCCCTAAGTCATGAAGGGTTGCCCCCACTCAATCGGGTGAGGGGAAGACTTCAGTTGTTCACAGAGACCTGGCGGGACACCATCAGAGATGGGTGATCTCCGCAGTAAGTCTGGGATACAGGCTGGAGTTAAAAGACATTCCTCCTGCCCATTTTATAAGGTCAAACGTGCCAAGCGATCCCCAGAAGAGTGGATCCCTCCTTCTGGCACTAGAGCAACTATTGCCCCAAGGGTAATCATAAAGGTTCCCTTGGAAGAAAACGGGTTCGGGTTTTACTCGAACCTTGTCACAGTCCCCAAACCAGTGGGGACATGAGGCCCATATTAAATATAAAAGGGCTAAACAAGTTCCTACATATCAGGACCTTTTCGGATGGAGTCGATCCGATCGGTGGCCACCGCCCTACAAGGGCAGGAATGGTTAGCCTCGATCGACATAAGGGATGGTTATTTACATATTCCCATCTGTCCGGCCCACCAGAAATTTCTACGCCTTGCAGTAGAAGGGCGCCATTTTCAGTTCAGAGCCTTACCTTTCGGTCTGGCCACGGCACCACGAGTGTTCACAAAAATTTTTGGCCCTACGATTGGCCAAACTAGGAACACAAGGTGTAACGATAATGGCATATCTAGACGACTTGTTGCTGATAGACCACTCAGTGAAAAAAACTAGAAGTGGTCGTTCACAAGACAATCAAGTATCTGGAATCTCACGGTTGCATTATCAACTGAGACAAGTCAGCCCTAAAACCAGTCAAAAGCCTGGAATACTTGGGGGCTAGGACTGGATTCAAATCAGAGAAAGATTTTCTTACCTCCAGAGAAGGTGTCGTCTTTGGAAAATTTGACCCACTTAGTGGGTACATAAAAGAAAAACCATCCATACGCCTGTATATAAGGCTGCTGGGAAAAATGGTGGCTTCATTCGAAGCGGTACCCTACGGTCAATTCCATTCAAGGAACTTGCAGAGGGCCATACTGTCAGCCTGGAACAAAAAAGTTCAGGCTTTAGACTTACCAATGTCCCTGTCCCCTTCCGTTCGCAAGAGCCTCCATTGGTGGTTGGTACCAGAATCTGGAAAAAGGGAAACCCTTCAGTCCGGTTTCTTGGAAGGTGGTCTCTACAGATGCCAGCCTCATAGGCTGGGGGGGCAGTACTGGAGCAATGGTCTCTCCAGGGCAAGTGGTCAGAAGCAGAGAAGGCCCTGCCCACCAATCTCTTAGAGATACGAGCAGCCCGGTATCCCCTAGTAGCATGGACATCCAAACTCCAAGGGTCACCTGTCAGAATTCAATCAGACAATGCCACAGCAGCGGCATATATCAATCACCAGGGTGGCACCAGGAGTCGTGCAGCCCAGAGGGAAGCGAATTGCATCCTGGAATGGGCAGAAAGGTATGTCACAGCCATATCCGCGGTTTTCATCCCAGGAGTGGAAAATTGGAGAGCGGACTTTTTAAGTCGCCAGCAATTATGCCCGGGGAATGGTCTCTTCACCCCGAGGTTTTCCAGGCAATATGCCAGCGGTGGGGAACACCGGATGTAGATCTGCTAGCATCCAGATTCAACGCAAAGGTGGACAGATTTGTGTCTCGCACAAAGGATCCCCTAGCTTGCGGTTCGGATGCCCTAGTGTTCCCTTGGGATCAGTTCAAGCTGATATATGCATTCCCACCGCGATTAATCCGCAGAATCAGGGTAGAAAAGAAACCAGTGATTCTGGTGGCTCCAGCGTGGCCCCGAAGGGCATGGTACGCAGAGATTGTAAAAATGTCAGTGGGAAGTCCTCGGACCCTCCCACATCGTCCGGACCTGCTTTCGCAAGGACCGATATACTACCCTTCCTTACCAGCCCTAGGTTTGACGGCCTGGCTATTGAGGCCCACATTCTAAAAAAGAGAGGGCTCTCTAATCCTGTGGTATCTACCATGATCAATGCCAGGAAGCCGGTATCCAGGCAGATCTATTATAGGATCTAGAAGGCGTACATCACGTGGTGTGAGGCCAGGAAATGGCATCCACGTAAGTACGTAATAGGTAGGATTCTGGACTTCCTACAGTGGGCTGTAGATAAGAAGCTTGCCTTGAGTACTATCAAGGGTCAGACGGCCTTGTCAATATTTTTTTCAAAGGCCCTTGGCTTTGCATTCATTAGTCAAAGCTTTCATACAAGGAGTGATGCGTATTAGCCCTCCGGTTAGTATTCCCATATGTCCATGGGACTTAAACCTGGTTCTGTCGGTTCTACAGAAACAACCATTTGAACCATTGCGGCACGTTTCCTTGGTTCTTTTCACCAGGAAATTGATTTTCTTAGTAGGCATTTGTTCGGCTAAAAGAGTATCGGAATTAACCGCCTTGTCCTGTAAGGAGCCATATCTGGTTATCCATAAGGACAGAGTAGTATTACGTCCTCATCCAGCCTTTCTTCCTAAGGTGGTATCGAGGTTCTATTTGAACCAAGATGTGGTTCTTCCTTCCTTTTCCCCAAACCTAGTTCGGTAGAGGAAAAGTTATTGCATTCTTTGGATGTAGTAAGAGCAGTTAAAGCTTATCTAAAAGCCACTGCTCAGATTCGCAGAACGGATACTTTGTTTGTTCTGCCGGAAGGCCCCAGAAAGGGTCAGGCAGCATCAAAAATCTACTCTAGCCAAGTGGATTCGACAGGTCATAATACAAGCCTATGGTTTGAAAAGGAGACCGCCTCCGTTCAAAGTTAGGGCGCACTCCACAAGAGCAGTTGGAACTTCATGGGCAGTGCATCACCAAGCCTCCCTGGCTCAAGTCTGTAAGGCCACAACATAGTCCTTAGTACACACGTCTACTAGGTTCTACCAGGTAGACGTCAGAAGTCAGGAGGATGTCGCCTTTGGGCGCAGTGTGTTGCAGGCCGCAAAAGAGCCTCATGCCTGATGGCGCCCAGCTTATGTATCCCTCCCCTCATTTGGCATTGCTTTGGGACGTCCCATTAGTAATGACTAAGTCGCTCTGTGTCCCGTGATGTACGAAAAAGAAAAAGGGATTTTTATAACAGCTTGCCTGTAAAATCCTTTTCTTGGAGTACATCAGGGGACACAGAGCTCCCACCCCTCTTTTTGGGACACTTATTGCTTGGCTACAAAACTGAGGTGCTCCCGGATGGGAGGGGCTTATATAGGGGAGGGTACTTCCGGTTTGGAATTGGCCAGTGCCAACACCTGAAGGTAATCTATATAACCCATTAGTAATGACTAAGTCGCTCTGTGTCCCGTGATGTACTCCAAGAAAAGGATTTTACAGGCAAGCTGTTATAAAAATCCCTTTTTCTTTACAAGCCCTTGTAGAATGCCAACCCAGGGTTCCCCAGGGTTTAGACTGTAAGAGCCATCCCCACCATCAGGGGCTCTGGTGAAGAAGCAGGCTTCTGATGGTGGGGATGGACATGCAGGAAGTAGGAACCAGGTTGTGGCCCCAAGGTTTGGCCAGCTGACGATACAGAGACCACTTGCATATACAGAGTACAGGAGACAGATGAGGATCCGGGAAACTAGCTGAGGTCAGAGCAGGCAGCAGACAAGCACAAACGGACGGCGGGAAGTCAGACACTGAATATACAAACCGCAAGGCAAACAGGAGCTCAGAAAACTAGGAAGTTGCTCAGGCAATGTGCAGATGCACTGAGCATGTGTTATATAAGGAAGTAAACTGAGAGGCGGGGCAGGAAGTGATGGAGGGGAAAGGAAATCTATATATAGGTGAGCACAGAAGCCAAACAACACATAGACCGTGACACATTTGTATTCACCTCTTATGGAGAATTGCGGCCGTGTGCCTGGCCTCTCCTACTGGATTCCCCTTCTCAACTCCCGGGCGAGACATGGTTGGCCGGTTCCCACCACGCATTATCACATTTTTTAGTCCAGATGTGAGAAATCTTGGGTATGGCCAATAATTATTTTAGCAATTCCAAGTTTTTTTTATCATGTCCGATACAATAGACTATAATGGTCATTTGTTCCTTCCCTCTTTAGAACATGGATGCATGGCTCCTGATGAGTGGATGCAGTCCACGAAACGTGTCGGGCCTTTTCTGATGCATCCAGTGTATATCTAAATGGTTTTATCAGTTTATGTTTCCATCAGAATATATTTTTGTTCAAATATCTAATATGCATATCTTGTAACATTATGTGCCATGCGATCTACAATTATCTTGATGTAATTCTGTAAACTGTATCATGCATGTTACGCTGTACTGTGTTATGCCAAATGGTTTAGTAATAAACACACGGATGTTTTTGCTTATATGATTTGATTTGGTCTGAGCAAACACACCTCATTCAAAGTCCCAAACTTTCCCCCTCCCCTTTATGTTGCATTCAGCACAGGGATGGAGGCGTGAACCTTCCCCTACGCCTCATTCAAAGTCCCAAATGTTTCCCCCTTCTTTTCATAACAGAAATCAGAGGACTAGGAGAAGCACCGCAGTAAAGAGGTAAGAATTACACAGGCAGGAAAACTGCAGGCTAAATAATGAATTTCAGCACTGTGAAGCTTCTGTCAGCCTTCCTCTCTATCTGAGCCAAGAAATACAATCAAGGCTGGAAACTTACATATTTTAATTGAAAAAAGTGACACACTGTATAGGGCGGGGGGGAGGTTTACTAAAATTGGAGCGCGCAAAATCTGGTGCAGCTCTACATAGAAACCAATCACCTTCCAGGTTTTATTGTCAAAGCTTCATTGAACAAGCTGACGTTAGAAGCTGATTAGCTCCCATGCACAGCCGCACCAGATTCTGAATGCTCCAGTTTTAGTAAATCTCACCCAATAGTTTTAGAGACCAGTGAGGGGGGGGGGAGTTTCTAATAAAGAGAGTGACTGCTGTGGGCTTCAACAAAATGGCAGCCTCGGGCAAACAGAAACAGGAGCAATGCTGGGGGGCAATTTAGAGCACACAGTAATTTTGGTAGTACAATCATTAATGTGGAACGTATGCTTTGTTTTTGTTAAGGAATAGTGATGAGCCGAACGCCCCCGGGTTCGGTTCGCACCAGAACCCGCGAACGGACCGAAAGTTCGCACGAACTTTAGAACCCTATTAAACACAATGGATGCGAACGTTCGAAATCTAAAGTGCTAATTATAACGACTATTATGCATGTTATTGTCCTAAAAAGGGTTTGGGAACCCGGGTTCTGCACCAGGGGACATGTATCAATGCAAAAAGAAGTTTTAAAAACGGCCGTTTTTCTGGAGCAGTCATTTTAATGATGCATAAAGTGAAAAAAAAAAAAGTCAAATATTCCTTTAAATATCGTACCTGGGGGGTGTCTAAAGTATGCCTGTGAAGTGCCACGTGTTTCCCGTGTTTAGAACTGTCCCTGCACAAAATGACACTTCTAAAGGAAAAAAAAGCCATTTAAAACTGCTTGCGGCTTTAATGTAATGTCTGGTCCCGGTAATATGGATGAAAATCTTTAAGAAAAATGACATAGCTACCCCATCATCCCCCCTCCCCCCAACCCAGCCCATTACCAGCCCTTTTGGGTCTTGTATGGATATTAAGGGGAACCCCGCACACAAAATAAAAAAGGCCCTATATACTCTGAACAGCCGTATACAGGCGGTGCATACAAGACAGGGACTGTAGGTTTGTTCTTATGTAGAATCTGTTTGTAATTTTGAACAGGTACATTGTTTAAGTGTAGCTCCAGCCCAAAAATCTATTTTTAAGCTTTTTGGAAAACCTAGGGAAGGGTTATCACCCCTGTAACATTTGTTTTGCTGTCTGTGCCCCTGTTCAGAACAGTTCACCTCACTTTCCGTCCTAATGACAACTGTTTTTTGAAAATTTGGGGTTTTTATTGAAACAAGGATTGGTGATAAAGAATCAGTGGAGAGGAGACACTTTTTTTCCCATATTAACTCTTACAGGAGAGAATTTGCCTTCCTAGGGGTAGATTTCCTCTCACTTCCTGTTGTATCCTTCCGTTTGCAAGGAGGTGTCATTTGTAAGTTGGATGTTTGAAAGTAGGGGCCTGCCGTATATACTCAGCTGAAATTTGCCCCTTACATGTTGGTGTTGCCACAACACTGTGAGCCCTCACAGTTACTCTTGGTGGGCGCATGAATGGGCCCTGCTGTGAATTATTAGATCAAGAATTGTAATTGCATGCCCCTGTTGAACAGGGGCTGAAAAATTGGGCCTTTGGTGGTGGTGGTGGTGTTGACACAACACTGTGAGGCCTCACAGTTAGTCTTGGTGGGCGCAGGAATGGGCCCTGCTGTGAATTATTAGATCAAGAATTGTAATTACATGCCCCTGTTAAACAGGGGCAGAAAAATTGAGCCTTAGGCACTGGTGCCACAACACTGCAACCCCTCACAGATACTGTACTTGGAGCACAGCAATGAGCCCTGTTGCAAAGTATTGCATCAAAAATTGTAATTACACGCCCCTGTTAAACAGGGGCTGAAAAATTGGGCCTTAGCCACTGGTGCTGGTGCCACGACACTGCAACCACTCCCAGATACTCTAGTTGGAGTGCAGGAATTAGCCCTGCTGCAAAGCATTGCATAAAAAATTGTAATAACACACCCCTGTTAAACAGGGGCTGAAAAATTGGGCCTTAGCCACTGGTGGCGGCACCCAGAAACAAAAATGTTCTTCCAAGCTATCATCGTCAATCGGATCATTGAGGTGGAGGAGGATAGTCAGTCAACATAACAGGACAAACTCTCAGCATCAGCATCAGTCTTGAAGATAGACGTGACATTTGAAAATAAATTAGTCTGTTATATCAGCTTCAGGTGTTTGGTAGCTGGTGGTGATCCAAGACTGGTTCATCTTTATGAAGGTCAGTCGATCAACAGAGTCGGTGGACAGGCGCACCCTGTGATCCGTGACAAATCATCCAGCAGCACTGAATGTGCGTTCTGAAAGAACACTGGATGCAGGACAGGCCAGTAGCTCAATTGCATACTGTGCAAGCTCTGGCCAGTGATCCATCCTCAAGACCCAGTAAGCCAGAGGATTTTCGGTGGGGAAGGTGTCCAAGTCTGACCTTGCCCCTAGGTATTCCTGCACCATGTATATCAGACGCTGGCAATGGTTGCTGGAACCGATCATACCTTGGGGCTGCGGACTAAAGAATTGTCTGAACGCTTCGGTCAGACGGCCACCTTCCCCACCGCTCCTTCTTTGACTGACCGAAGCCTCAGCAACTCGTTGTCCAAGACCAGGAGTTTGTAACCTCCCAGTCTCTGGGAACGCGTTGCACAGACCTTTCTGCAAGGCCTCCCGGAGTTGTCTCATCCTCTGCTCCCTCTGCGACGGTAAGATAAGGTCCGCAACCTTACCCTTGTACCGTGGATCAAGGAGAGTGGCCAGCCAGTAATGGTCCCTCTCCTTGATCCGAAGAATACGAGGATCCTTCCGCAGACTTTGCAGGATCAGGGAGGCCATGCAGCGTAGGTTAGCTGAGGCATTCAGTCCGGAGTCCTCTGGGTCACTACGGACGACATGATCCGCAGCCAACTCCTCCCAGCCACGTACAAGTCCACTGGTTTCTTGGGACTGTAAATCATCCCTAAAAGACTGCTGCTGATGATGCTGAGTGCCAGGCTCCACCTCCATGCTGACACAATCCTCCTCCTCCTCCTCCTCTTCTTCCTGTGCGATGGGTGGGACAGAAGGAACACTGTCTGGGTAAAGGGGGCCTTGAGAGGCAAGGAAGTCCTCCTCTTCCTGCCTCTGTTCTGCCTCAAGTGCCCTGTCCATTATTCCACGCAGCGTATGTTCCAACAGGTGGACAAGAGGTACAGTGTCACTGATGCATGCACTGTCACTGCTCACCATCCTCGTGGCCTCCTCAAATGGTGCCAGGACAGTGCATGCATCCCTGATCATGCCCCACTGGCGTGGTGAAAAAAAACCGAGCTCCCCTGACCCTGTCCTGGTGCCGTAGTCGCACAGGTACTCATTGATGGCCCTCTGCTGCGTGTGCAGCCGCTGCAGCATGGCCAACGTTGAGTTCCACCTGGTGGGCATGTCACATATAAGGCGGTTCTTGGGCAGGTTCAACTCCTTCTGCAGCTCAGCCAGGCGAGCACTGGCATTATAAGATCTGCGGAAATGCACACAGACTTTCCTGGCCTGCCTCAGGACATCCTGTAAGCCCGGGTACCTGCCCAAGAACCGCTGCACCACCAGGTTAAGGACGTGAGCCACACAGGGCACATGGGTCAGTTGTCCCTGTCGGAGGGCGGAGAGGAGGTTGGTGCCATTGTCGCAAACTACCATTCCTGGCTTAAGCTGACGTGGCGTCAACCACCTCTCGGCCTGCACCTGCAGAGCAGACAGGACCTCTGCCCCAGTGTGGCTCCTGTCCCCCAAACACACCAGCGCAAGCACGGCATGGCATCTTTTTGTCTGCGTACTTGCGTAGCCCCTTGAACGCCTACGGAGCACCGCTGGTTCCGAGGACAAAGCACAGGAAGAGGCCACGGAGGAAGAAGAAGAGGAGGGGGTGGAGGACAGAGGTGTGTCACAACCAGTAGTAGCATTTTGGAGGCGTGGCGGTGGAACAACCTCCAACACTACTGCACCTTGTCCTGCATCCTTCCCAGCTGCCAAAAGAGTGACCCAATGGGCCGTGAAAGAAAGGTAACGTCCCTGTCCATGCCTGCTGGACCATGAGTCAGCGGTAATATGCACCTTACCGCTGACCGCCCTGTCCAGCGAGGCCAAGACATTGCCTTCCACATGCCGGTAGAGAGCCGGAATAGCCTTCCGTGAGAAAAAGTGGCGTTTGGGAACCTGCCACTGAGGAACCGCACATTGCACAAACTCACGGAAGGGGGCCGAGTCTACCAACTGAAAAGGCAGCAGTTGAAGCGCTAGCAATTTAGCCAAGCTAGCATTCAACCGCTGGGCATGTGGATGGCTGGGAGTGAACTTCTTTCGACGGTCCAGCAGCTGGGGCAGGGAAATTTGCCTGCTAGAATCGGACGTCGGTGTACTGCTAGCAGAGTGGCCGCAAGTACTTGGCTGTGACACACCTAATTCTACACCTTCATTCCTCTCAGAGCAGGTTTCAGAGAGGACTGAAGGTATAGTGTGGTTGGAGATCCCAGCTGATGCGGTGCAAGGAGAGGTCCGCTTTGTTCTTTGGTCTGGGTCTTTAAGGTAGGCTTGCCAACGAGCTGCATGGCAGGTCAACATATGTCTGGTCAAGCATGTGGTGCCCAAGGGGCTGATGTTTTGGCCACGCGATATACGCTTGAGACATATGTTGCAAACAGCAGCTGTGCGATCTGATGCACTCGCCTCAAAAAAGGCCCACACCAAAGAACTTTTTGAATAACGGGCAGAGGCAGCGCCCTGCACAGGCGGAGCTCTGCGGTGTGATTCCGTCGGTGTGCTGCCCTTACGCTGGCCACCCAAGGGCATCCTGCCTCGTTGGAGATGTGCCTCCTCCTCATCCTCCTCCTCCTCCTCCTCTCTCCTATTAGGCACCCACGTGGAGTCAGTGACCTCATCATCCCCTCCCTCCTCATCACTGGAGCCAATCTGGCAGTATGCTGCAGCTGCTGGAACATGACTGCCAGATTGGTGTCCTTCTTGAGCATCCCCTCTCTCTGCTCTCACGCTACTGCCTTCCTCTAGCTGGGTATCATCATCAGACCCTTCGAAACGCTGGGCATCCTCCTGGAGCATGTACCCAACACTGTGCTCAAACAGTTCGGGGGACTCCCCAGGAGGAGGACATGGTGGGTCTAGGGAAGGAGTGACTGATGATGACATTGATACCAGGGAAGAGGACGCTTTGGCAGCTGCTTTGCCAGTACCCTGAGCCTGGGTGAGAGAGGATGAGGAGGATGAGGAGGGCTTGGTCATCCACTCTACCAAGTCTTCGGCATGATGTGGCTCAACATGTCCAGCTGCCGAAAAGAAGGACAAGCGTGTCCCATGGCCATGTGCTGATGACAATGCACCGCGTCCACGACCAGCACTGTTGCCCCCAGACACAGAGCCTGCTTGCCCTCTTTTATTGGCTCCTGACTGTCTGCCTCTCCTTGTTTGCCTTCCAGACATTCTAATGGCCTGCAGGGAGATGGGAAAACCAGCAATAAGGGGTAGCTTCAGGTGTTTATTTTGCAGGAAGCACACTCCGCCCGCTGTAAGTGCTGCAAATGCCTGTCAGTGTAACACACCAGGAAAAAAACAGCAATAAGGGCTAGCTTCAGGTGTATACTGTGCAGGAGGCTTAGCAACAATGACACTGACACTGTCCCCTGCCTATCCTTCTCTCTCCCTGCACACAAGGTTTAGCAAAGAATAGGACACTGACACTCTCGACTGCCTATCCTTGTCTGTCCCTACACACAAGGTTTAGCAATATGGTTCAGCACACTAGGTTTAGCAAAGATTATGACACTGACACTCTCGACTGCCTATCCTTGTCTGTCCCTACACACAAGGTTTAGCAATATGGTTCAGCACACTAGGTTTAGCAAAGATTATGACACTGACACTCTCGACTGCCTATCCTTGTCTGTCCCTACACACAAGGTTTAGCAATATGGTTCAGCGCACTAGGTTTAGCAAAGATTATGACACTGACACTCTCGACTGCCTATCCTTGTCTGTCCCTACACACAAGGTTTAGCAATATGGTTCAGCACACTAGGTTTAGCAAAGATTATGACACTGACACTCTCGACTGCCTATCCTTGTCTGTCCCTACATACAAGGTTTAGCAATATGGTTCAGCACACTAGGTTTAGCAAAGATTATGACACTGACACTCTCGACTGCCTATCCTTGTCTGTCCCTACACACAAGGTTTAGCAATATGGTTCAGCACACAAGGTTTAGCAAAGAATATGACACTGACACTCTCCCTGCCTATCCTTCTCTGTCCCTACAAACAAGGTTTAGCAAAGAATATGACACTGACACTCTCCCTACCTATCCTTCTCTGTCCCTACACACAAGGTTTAGCAAAGAAAAAATATGACACTGTCCCTGCCTATCCTTCTCTTTCCCTGCTCCGGAACACACTACACGAGGCCGCTGCGCTGGCGGCCTTTTATAGTGTGGGGCGTGTACTAAACCCCCTCAGCAATAATTGGCCACAGGCATCCTGCCTGTGGCCAATCATTGCTCTCCTCGCTGCCGGCACTGTGATTGGCCAAGCATGCAGGGTCACAGTGCATGCTTGGCCAATCACAGCGCCAGGATTGCACTGCAATGGCGCAGTGTATTGTGGGCCGTTCGCGTCACTCGAATTTGGCGCGAACGGCCCAAATCGTTCGTTGTTCGCCGAACAGCTGATGTTCGACTCGAACACCGAGCTCATCCCTATTAAAGCGGTTGTATACCGCAAAACTTTTTTTTTTTTTTTTGGTTAACCTGCAAGGCAAAGGTATAATGAGCTAGCATACTAGCTCATTATCAATCACTTACCTTAGATCGAAGCCCCCGCAGCGGTCCTCGGACGCGTCCTCCGTCGAATCCATGATACCCGGAGTGACTTCCGGGTATCGCCGCTCCGGCGCTGTGATTGGCCGGAGCGGCGATGACGTCACTCCCGCACATGCGCGGGGAACGGCACGATCCCCGCGCATGCACGAACTACCGGCAGTGTACGGCAGGCTCCCATTCAAGAGCCGCCGCGCTCAGTGCGCCTGGGCCGTTATCTACGGCGCGCATGCGCCGTAGATAGCGGTACAGTTTTTTTTGCAAATATCTCCGAGACTGTGTAGGTCTCGGAGATATTACAAGCACCTACAGGTAAGCCTTAATGTAGGCTTACCTGTAGATGCTTGTACAAAATGTGGGTATACAACCACTTTAAGGAACATAACATTTTTTTATCACTCTGTTATAGGTAAAGTTCCACTTTTGTTTGTTATTATTATTTGAAATTTAAAAAATTTGACTTGCATAAAAAATGGTGGGAGTCCACTACAAAAGGTTGGGATCAGAAAGACGGGGCTATAAGTCATCCAGCTTTGTAGATTCTAAAAAACAGAACATTCTTCTATGTTTCAAAACATATTGTACATTACAGTAACAGCTACATCAAATATCAGTGGTCTCTGAAATGTGGACTTTTGCTTGTCCTTATCTGGCCCTTGGGACCCCATTTCTCCCACTGATATATGTCACTATTCCTCCCACTGATGGGGCACTATTCCTTCCACTGACACCAATGATGGGGCACTATTCCTCCCACTGACACCAATGATGGGGCACTATTCCTCCCACTGACACCAATGATGGGGCACTATTCCTCCCATTGACACCAATGATGGGGCACTATTCCTCTCACTGAGACCAAATGATGGGGCACTATTCATTCCATGAATACCATTTACTACTCCCACTGACCACAGTCCAGCCAGAAGTCCCCCCCCCCTCAAGTTTATAGGCCAGTAAACTGGCCCTTTGTTAAGAAAGTTTGGAGACCCCGGCCCTAAATCAAAATTGAAAAATATTTACCCTGGAAATAGTCCTGAATGAGTTCCTGACGGACTCGGTTCCCCGATTCTGATGAATCCTCAGAGGTGGCCGGGAGTGCCGGTATTTCTGGTGGCAGATCATCACGGATGGGCAAGTCCACATGGTTTCCACGGGCGGCATTGTGTAGAATTGCACATACCATGACGATGTCGGACACCAGTTCCGGGGTGTGCTGCAAGAAGCCGCCAGTTTTGGATAAACATCGGAAGGTGGATTTCCACACTGCCAACGTCTTCTCCACCATCGCATGGGAACGGCTATGTGCGCCGTTATATCCGACCTCCGCCGCAGTCTGTGGATCCAACAGAGGCGTCATCAGCCACGGCCGACACCCATATCCGGCGTCTCCTGGAATTACAGAGGAAAATATCACAAGTCATTCCTGTTTATTGAGATTGTTTATAACAAGAAGATACATTTCATAAGGACTCCCCATTCATTTCTACAGGCTGATCTTTTGGTTTAAAATCAACATCATTTTCATTTAATTTTATTACATTTACAAGTTTCTGACATTTATTTGTAGTAGACATGTGCGATTAGTTTTGTACGAATCGAAAATTCGTACGAATTTTTCGAAATTCGTACATTTGTACGAATCAGAATTACGAATTTTTATGGATACGAATTCTGTACGAAATACGAAATTTCGTTTACGAAGTTTCATTTACGAATTTCGGCTCCAAATTGAAAAGATTCAACATTATAGAGAAAAAAGATTCGACATTATAGAGAGAAAAGACCAAATAAAAAAATGACATTTTTCTCGTCATGAAAAACGGTCGTGTGTACGCAGCATAACATCTCCCTGTTCTATCTCTCCATGAGACGATCGCGGGTATGCCCATGGCGATCGAGTCCGCGGGACCCACGGTCGGGCTCACGGAGATCGCGCGCGTGTGTGTCCACGACAACCGCTTCTTAAAGGGGACGTATATATACGTCTTTCGGCCTGCCCGTGCCATTCTGCAGACGTATATCTGCGTGCGCCGGGCGGCAAGCGGTTAATGAACATGCACAACAATAGACATATAATTTCATTAAATTAGGAATAAAATTACATTTACTTACCCACCAGCCAGCCCTCGGGCATTTGTCCTTGTTCGAATTGATCATAGAGAACTGACTGCCGCAGGATATGGTTGTCATCGCAACTTCCAGGCGACCCAGATCCGATGCTCATAATGCGCTGGTGGGAGTCTACCACCACTTGGACGTTTAAAGAGTGATAGCCTTTTCTATTACGAAATAGCTCCTCTCTATTTTGTGGTGGTATCAGCGCAATATGTGTACAGTCTATGGCTCCCAGGCAATTTGGCATCCCTCCTTGGCGGGAAAATCCATCCTTCACCTCTTGCCACTCTTCCGTGGTTTTAGGGAAGTGTATATTTGCGCCCATATGTTTCTTGATGGCTCTCAGCACCGGTTTCAGGAACCTAGAAAGACTTGGACGACTGATTCCAATAATGTGAGCGCATGACGGCTGAAAATTTCCGGTGGCCAAATAGTTTAAAACCGCCAATAGCCTGACCATGGCAGGAATGGCGTGAGTTCTCCTAGTCAAGGGCTCGATATCATCGCCCATTAGATGGAACAGCTCCATGATCCCCTGACGGTTCAGATGAAACATGTCCTCAACGTCATTGTCCGAGAGCTCTTCCAGGACGGTGCGTGTCCTGAACACCCGAGTCTGTCTGAGCCGAACGTTCCTGAGCCTATCCTGGGCTACGCATACAGCTGCCGCAGCAACCGCTGTTATCGCTGTGAGTAGGAGGGTATCTCCACAATCCATTGTAACTGTTATCTGAAAGAGATCATTATAACAATGTAGTTTAGATTTCTAAATTCTAGTAACATTTGTCAATTTTCATATAATATATATTTTATTTTTATTTTTTGTAAACTTAACACCAATCAGCCATAACATTACAACAGGTAAAGTGAATAAAATGTATTATTTTGTTACACTGGCATCTGAAAGTGGTGGGATATACTACCATGTTTCCCCGAAAGTAAGACATACTCCGAAAATAAGACCTAGCATTATTTTCCAGGAGGGCTGCGATATAAGCCCTACCCCAAAAATAAGCCCTAGTTTAAAATGCTTGTAAAATCCTCTAATCCACTCTATCACAGTAGTATATAATGTACAATGTGTGTGTCTCTGTAATATAATTGCGGGGAAGAGAGCTCCGGCAGGTCACAGAAGCGCAGAGAGGCACTGTAACCAAGGTATTTAGCACAATTATATTACAGAAACAAACACATTGTACATTATATAATACGGTAATAGAGTGGATTATAAAATTTTACAAGCATTTTAACTCAGTTCACACTGGGGATTCCTGACAGGCAGGAGGAAAGGCTCACTGATGGAGGTGGGGGGAAAGGCTCACTGATGGAGGTGGTGGAGGGAAGGCTCATTGATGGAGGTGGGGAGGGAAAGTTCAATGATGGTGGTGGTGCTGAAAGGCTCACTGATGGAGGTGGGGGAGGGAAGGCTCATTGATGGAGGTGGGGAACGAAAGATCGTTGATGGAGGTGGGGAACGAAGGCTCGTTGATGGATCGTTGATGGAGCTGGGGAACGAAGGCTTGTTGATGGAGGTGGGGAACAAAGGCTCGTTGATGGAGGTGGGGAACGAAGGCTCGTTGATGGAGGTGGGGAACGAAGGCTCGTTGATGGAGGTGGGGAACGAAGGCTCGTTGATGGAGGTGGGGAACGAAGGCTCATTGATGGAGGTGGGGAACAAAGGATTGTTGATGGAGGTGGGGAACAAAGGATCGTTGATGGAGGTGGGGAACAAAGGATCGTTGATGGAGGTGGGGAACGAAGGCTCGTTGATGGAGGTGGGGGGAAAGGCTCACAGATGAAGGTGGGGAGGGAAAGTTCAATGATGGTGGTGGTGCTGAAAGGCTCACTGATGGATCGTTGATGGAGGTGGGGAACGAAGGCTCGTTGATGGAGGTGGGGAACGAAGGCTCGTTGATGGAGGTGGGGAACGAAGGCTCGTTGATGGAGGTGGGGAACGAAGGCTCGTTGATGGAGGTGGGGAACGAAGGATCGTTGATGGAGGTGGGGAACGAAGGATCGTTGATGGAGGTGGGGAACGAAGGCTCATTGAAGAAGGTGGGGAACGAAGGCTCGTTGATGGATCGTTGATAGAGGTGGGGAACGAAGGATCATTGATGGAGGTGGGGAACGAAGGATCGTTGATGGAGGTGGGGAACGAAGGCTCATTGAAGAAGGTGGGGAACGAAGGCTCGTTGATGGATCGTTGATAGAGGTGGGGAACGAAGGATCGTTGATGGAGGTGGGGAATGAAGGCTCGTTGATGGGAGGTGGGGAATGAAGGCTCGTTGATGGAGGTGGGGGAACGAAGGATCGTTGATGGGAGGTGGGGGAACGAAGGCTCGTTGATGGGAGGTGGGGGAACGAAGGCTCGTTGATGGAGGTGGGGAACAAAGGATCGTTGATGGAGGTGGGGAACGAAGGCTCGTTGATGGAGGTGGGGGGAAAGGCTCACAGATGAAGGTGGGGAGGGAAAGTTCAATGATGGTGGTGGTGCTGAAAGGCTCACTGATGGATCGTTGATGGAGGTGGGGAACGAAGGATCGTTGATGGAGGTGGGGAACGAAGGCTCGTTGATGGAGGTGGGGAACGAAGGCTCGTTGATGGAGGTGGGGAACGAAGGCTCGTTGATGGAGGTGGGGAACGAAGGCTCGTTGATGGAGGTGGGGAACGAAGGCTCGTTGATGGAGGTGGGGAACAAAGGATCGTTGATGGAGGTGGGGAACAAAGGATCGTTGATGGAGGTGGGGAACGAAGGCTCGTTGATGGAGGTGGGGAACGAAGGCTCGTTGATGGAGGTGGGGAACAAAGGATCGTTGATGGAGGTGGGGAACGAAGGATCGTTGATGGAGGTGGGGAACGAAGGCTCGTTGATGGAGGTGGGGAACGAAGGCTCGTTGATGGAGGTGGGGGGAAAGGCTCACAGATGAAGGTGGGGAGGGAAAGTTCAATGATGGTGGTGGTGCTGAAAGGCTCACTGATGGATCGTTGATGGAGGTGGGGAACGAAGGATCGTTGATGGAGGTGGGGAACAAAGGATCGTTGATGGAGGTGGGGAACAAAGGATCGTTGATGGAGGTGGGGAACGAAGGATCGTTGATGGAGGTGGGGAACAAAGGATCGTTGATGGATCGTTGATAGAGGTGGGGAACGAAGGATCGTTGATGGAGGTGGGGAACGAAGGCTCATTGAAGAAGGTGGGGAACGAAGGCTCGTTGATGGATCGTTGATAGAGGTGGGGAACGAAGGATCGTTGATGGAGGTGGGGAATGAAGGCTCGTTGATGGATCGTTGATAGAGGTGGGGAACGAAGGATCGTTGATGGAGGTGGGGAACGAAGGCTCACAGATGAAGGTGGGGAGGGAAAGTTCAATGATGGTGGTGGTGCTGAAAGGCTCACTGATGGATCGTTGATGGAGGTGGGGAACGAAGGCTCGTTGATGGGAGGTGGGGAACGAAGGCTCGTTGATGGAGGTGGGGAACGAAGGCTCGTTGATGGAGGTGGGGAACGAAGGCTCGTTGATGGAGGTGGGGAACGTGGGGAACGAAGGCTCATTGATGGAGGTGGGGAACGGTAGTCTCATTGATAGAGGTGGGGAGGGAAGGCTTATTGATGGAGGTGGGGCGAGAAGGCTCATTGATGGAGGTGGGGCGAGAAGGCTCATTGATGGAGGTGGTGGAGGGAAGGCTCATTAATGGAGGTGGGGGAGGGAAGGCTCATTAATGGAGGTAGGGGAGGGAAGGCTTATTAATTTTTTTCATTGCATTTTAGGCTAAATATGAGATCTGAGGTGTTTTTTACCCCAGATCTCATATTTAAGAGGACCTGTCATGATTTTTTTAATTATAAGGGATGTTTCCTTTTTTTTTTAAAAACTGTATAAAAAGAAATAAAATCAAGTAAAATAAATAAGAAAAAAAATATTTTTTTTAAAGCGCCCTGTCCCGACGAGCTCGCACGCAGAAGCAAACGCATACATAAGTCCTGCACACATATGAAAACGGTGTTCAAACCACACATGTGAGGTATCGCCACGATCGTTAGAGCGAGAGCAATAATTCTAGCCCTAGACCTCCCCTGTAACTCAAAAGATGCAACCTGTAGAATTTTTTCAATGCCGCCTATGGAGATTTTTAAAGGGTAAAAGTTTGACGCCATTCCACGAGCGGGCGCAATTTTGAAGCGTGACATATTGGGTATCAATTTACTCGGCGTAACTTCATCTTTCACAATGTAAAAAAAAATTGGGCTAACTTTACTGTTGTCTTATTTTTTTATTCAAAAAAAGTGAATTTGTTCTCAAAAAAGTGCGCTTGTAAGACCGCTGCGCAAATACGGTGTGACAAAAAGTATTGCAATGACCGCCATTTTATTCTCTAGGGCAGGCATGTCCAAAGTCCGGCCCGCGGGCCAATTGCAGCCCGCGTTCCGGTTTTGAACGGCCCGCTTGGTTATCTGGGCATATATATCTTTTGTGGCCCCCAACGATCTCCCAGCACCGGGACCACAAAAGATATATATATGGCATCACTAAATAGTGGATCTCGGGCCGAACCTGGACCCAGTAGTGGCCCGCAGCTTTGCTAAATTGTCAGTGTTCTCTCCCCTCTGCCGACTCTCGCATCACTCCCCCTTCCTCCCCCTCCCCACACAAGCCTGCAAGTGCTGCAGGTCCAGACAAAGGGCGGGATCTTTCAAGTTACAAAGCAGGTGATTGGTTGCTAGACAGTGGGGCGGTCCCAGCAACCAATCACCCGCCTTTAACTTGAAAAGTCCCGCCCTTTGTCTGGGCCTGCCATGCCATGTGTGCTTCCTGGCTTGTGTGATTAAGGTAGGGCAGTGTGGGGAGGGGGAATGCTGCATTGATAAAAGTGACAGTCTGACTCTAATATGGAGGGAGTCTGTAATGGGAGTGGGGTCTATGAAGTGGGCTCTGCGATGGGGGGGGGATCAGTGATGGACTGGGGATCTGTGATGGACTGGGGCATTCCCCAATCCCTCACAGATCCCCAGTCCCTCACAGATCCCCAGTTCCTCACAGATCCCCAGTCCCTCACAGATCTCCAGTCCCTCACAGAGCCCCAGTCCCTCGCAGAGCCCCAGCCCATCACAGATCCCCAGTCCCTCACAGATCCCCAGTCCCTCACAGATCCCCAGTCCCTCACAGAGCCCCAGTCCCTCGCAGAGCCCCAGCCCATCACAGATCCCCAGTCCCTCACAGATCCCCAGTCCCTCACAGATCCCCAGTCCCTCACAGATCCCCAGTCCCTCACAGAGCCCCAGTCCCTCGCAGAGCCCCAGCCCATCGCAGATCCCCAGTCCCTCACAGATCCCCAGTCCCTCACAGATCCCCAGTCCCTCACAGATCCCCAGTCCCTCACAGATCCCCAATCCCCTCACAGATCCCCAGTCCCTCGCAGATCCCCAGTCCCTCGCAGATCCCCAGTCCCTCACAGATCCCCAATCCCATCACAGATCCCCAATCCCATCACAGATCCCCAGTCCCTCACAGATCCCCAGTCCCTCACAGATCCCCAGTCCCTCACAGATCCCCAATCCCATCACAGATCCCCAGTCCCTCACAGATCCCCAGTCCCTCACAGATCCCCAGTCCCTCACAGATCCCCAGTCCCTCACAGATCCCCAATCCCATCACAGATCCCCAATCCCATCACAGATCCCCAATCCCATCACAGATCCCCAGTCCCTCACAGATCCCCAGTCCCTCGCAGATCCCCAGTCCCTCACAGATCCCCAGTCCCTCACAGATCCCCAATCCCATCACAGATCCCCAATCCCATCACAGATCCCCAATCCCATCACAGATCCCCAATCCCATCACAGATCCCCAGTCCCTCACAGATCCCCAGTCCCTCACAGATCCCCAGCCCCTCACAGATCCCCAGTCCCCTCACAGATCCCCAATCCCCTCACAGATCCCCAGTCCCTCACAGATCCCCAGCCCCTCACAGATCCCCAGTCCCCTCACAGATCCCCAATCCCATCACAGATCCCCAGTCCCTCACAGAGCCCCAGTCCCTCACAGATCCCCAGTCCCATCACAGATCCCCAGTCCCTCACAGATCCCCAGTCCCATCACAGATCCCCAGTCCCTCACAGATCCCCAGTCCCTCACAGATCCCCAGTCCCTCACAGATCCCCAGTCCCTCACAGATCCCCAATCCCATCACAGATCCCCAGTCCCTCACAGATCCCCAGTCCCTCACAGATCCCCAGTCCCTCACAGATCCCCAATCCCCTCACAGATCCCCAATCCCTCACAGATCCCCAGTCCCTCACAGATCCCCAGTCCCTCACAGATCCCCAGTCCCTCACAGATCCCCAATCCCATCACAGATCCCCAATCCCTCACAGATCCCCAATCCCATCACAGATCCCCAATCCCATCACAGATCCCCAATCCCATCACAGATCCCCAATCCCATCACAGATCCCCAATCCCATCACAGATCCCCAGTCCCTCGCAGATCCCCAGTCCCTCGCAGATCCCCAGTCCCTCGCAGATCCCCAATCCCATCACAGATCCCCAATCCCATCACAGATCCCCAATCCCATCACAGATCCCCAATCCCATCACAGATCCCCAGCCCCTCACAGATCCCCAGCCCCTCACAGATCCCCAGTCCCCTCACAGATCCCCAATCCCATCACAGATCCCCAATCCCATCACAGATCCCCAATCCCATCACAGATCCCCAATCCCCTCACAGATCCCCAGTCCCTCACAGATCCCCAATCCCATCACAGATCCCCAATCCCATCACAGATCCCCAGCCCCTCACAGATCCCCAGTCCCTCACAGATCCCCAGTCCCATCACAGATCCCCAGCCCCTCACAGATCCCCAGTCCCCTCACAGATCCCCAGCCCCTCACAGATCCCCAGTCCCCTCACAGATCCCCAATCCCCTCACAGATCCCCAGCCCCTCACAGATCCCCAGTCCCCTCACAGATCCCCAGTCCCCTCACAGATCCCCAATCCCATCACAGATCCCCAATCCCATCACAGATCCCCAATCCCATCACAGATCCCCAGCCCCTCACAGATCTCCAGCCCCTCACAGATCCCCAGTCCGTGAGGGACTGGGGATGGTCTGGGGATCTGCTTCACAGACCTTTACTTAAAAAAAAAAAAGCATTAAGGTGAAAAAAACATGTACCTTTACAACCCCTTTAAGTGGTTAAAGTGACGAGTGCTGGGTGATCTTTGTGAAAAAAAAGTGCATGAAATTGATGCTGTTGTGTTACACCCTCAGCCGGGTTAATCCTAAACCATATGAGAAACTCCTGTGCGTATGGTGATGCAGCTTTATATGTCTAAGGTGACAAGTGCTAAATGTAACCCTAAAGGTCCTGTTAAAATTGATGCTAGTGTGTTACACCCTCGGCCGGGTTAATCCGAAACTATGTGAGAAACTCCTGTGCATAAAGGTGATACAGCTTGATGCGTGTTTAAATTAAATAGCCACTAATATAGATTGACATTCACTAATATCACAATGAATAAAATTTTAAATATTAATATATGCGCACAAACTAACAATGTACATAAAAAATAAATCTATAAAAAAAATGATAAAGTGACTTGTGCTCATGCAAAGAAAAAGTGTCCAGTGCTTATAGACAAAAAGTGCTGATTCTTTTCTTCCTAATCAGGTGGGTGATTTTCCCGCGCTCTTATTACAAAATGCCCTCACCAGAAATTTTATACCCCCAGGGGTATTACGCAAGCCACTGTATGTGCCACTGTGTAGCAATCTGGGAAACAATCTGTCCAAGATGTTTACCGTTATCTCCAAAGATGTTAGATAGAAGAGAGAAGGATGCCCATAGCGTGATACCGTTTAAAAGTTTTATTTATTTCAAGTAAAAAGTGGAAATGTACTCACAATTTTGAAAAATGTTTGAGACAAACAATGCAGACACAGGCGCCAAGAGGAAATCCTGTCTACGGGCCTGACCGGAAGTGATGCAAAGACGTATTAAGCTCCGCCCTACGCGTTTTGTCACTCTGACGTCATTTGGAGCGTGCATCTTGCATTACCTCCCTTCAGTTTTATAGTGTGTTGTGGTCCCACTGGGCCTGCGCGAATAACCTCGGCGGTCATTTTTGGTGAGGTTTTGAGGACCGGAGTCCATGTCGGTGCGCGTGTATGTCCACAGCGGCCATGTTTGGTGTGCTATTGAAGACCGGAGACAATTCCCGCGCAACAGCCTCAACTAAAACCTCAGTGGCCATTTTAGGTGTGATTTTGATGATTACAGGGATTACATCCGTAGACCTGCGAATATCAGCAGCAAAACAACTTCATTATTCTAGCATTATAAAGAAGAAGAGAATGCGCTGCATTAAAAGATTTAAAAATTTGCAGCGTGACGAATGTGCTATCTCCATTACAAACGCTAGTTTTACCAGACTGAGCGCTTCCGTCTCATACTTGATTCAGAGCATGCAGGGAATTTTGGGCGTTGGAATTGTCTACATGCTCGGAATTTACGAGAACGGATTTTGTTGTCAGAAAATTTGAGAACCAGCTCTCAAATTTTTGTTGTCGGGAATTCCGACAGCAAATGTCCGATGGACCCTACATACGGTCGGAATTTCCGACAACAAGCTCCCAAGCTTTTTGGGAACCAGTGACACTAATACAGTGATCAGTGCTAAAAATATGCTCTCAATTTGACAGCCACGTAGGGGCCTGGCTCCAAACCCACAGGGTCCTATACTTGCACTGTATGGCTGTAAACCTGAGACCAATGGGCTGTGTCTATAACACACAGGTGTATATACAGTATCTCACAAAACTAAGTACACCCCTCCGTCACATTTTTGTAAATATTTTCTTGTATCTTTTCATGTGACAACACTGAAGAAATGACACTTTGCTACAATGTAAAGTAGTGAGTGTACAGCTTGTATAACAGTGTAAATTTGCTGCACCCTCAAAATAACTCAACACACAGCCATTAATGTCAAAACCGCTGGCAACAAAAGTGAGTACACCCCTAAGTGAAAATGTCCAAATTGGGCCCAAAGTGACAATATTTTGTGTGGCCGCCATTATTTTCCAGCACTGCCTTAACCCTCTTGGGCATGGAGGTCACCAGAGCTTCACAGGTTGCCACTGGAGTCCTCTTCCCCTCCTCCATCACAACATCACGGAGCTGGTGGATGTTGGAGACCTTGCGCTCCTCCACCTTCCGTTTGAGGATGTCCCACAGATGCTCAATAGGGTTTAGGTCTGGAGACATGATTGGCCAGTCCATCACCTTTACCCTCAGCTTCTTTAGCAAGGCAGTGGTCATCTTGGAGGTGTGTTTGGGGTTGTTATCATGTTGGAATACTGCCCTGCGGTCCAGTCTCTGAAGGGAGGGGATCATGCTCTGCTTCAGTATGTCACAGTACTCGTTGGCATTCATGGTTCCCTCAATGATCTGTAGCTCCCCAGTGCCGGCAGCACTCATGCAGCCCCAGACCATGACACTCCCACCACCATGCTTGTCTGTAGGGAAGACACACTTGTCTTTGTCCTCCTCACCTGGTTGCCACCACACACGCTTGACACCATCTGACACCAAATATGTTTTTCTTGTTCTCATCAGACCACAGAACATGGTTCCAGTAATCCATGTCCTTAATCTGCTTGTCTTCAGCAAACTGTTTGCAGGCTTTCTTGTGCATCAAGTCTAGAAGAGGCTTCCTTCTGGGACAACAGCCATGCAGACCAATTTGATGCAGTGTGCGGCGTATGGTCTGAGCACTGACAGGCTGACCCCCCACCCCTTCAACCTCTGCAGCAATGCTGGCAGCACTCATACATCTATTTCCCAAAGACAACCTCTGGATATGACGCTGAGCACGTGACCTCAACTTCTTTGGTGGACCATGGCGAGGCCTGTTCTGAGCAGAACCTGTCCTGTTATACCGCTGTATGGTCTTGGCCACCGTGCTGCAGCTCAGTTTCAGGGTCTTGCCAATCTTCTTATAGCCTCGGCCATCTTTATGTAGAGCAACAATAATTTTTTTTAGATCCCCTGAGAGTTCTTTGCCATGAAGTTTCAGCAGGGAGCATAGATAATTTAAAAAAACTATTAGATAAGCACCTGAGCAACCATAACAGACAGGGATATACAAGGTAATACTGACAAATAATCACACACAGAGGTTGGACTTGATGGACTTGTGTCTTTTTTCAGCCTCACCAACTATGTAACTATGGAGGTGCCATGTTAAACTTTCAGTGACCAGTATGAGAGAGTGAGAGCGATAACCCCAAATTTAACACACCTGCTCCCCATTCATACCTGAGGCCTGGTTCACACTGGGGCGACAAACGCTCCGACATTGGGAGCTCATGTCGCATGACGTGTGAAAATCAATGTTTCCCTATGGGAGCCGTCTTAACTGGTCCGACACATGTCGGTCCGACTTTGAGAATGCTCCCTGTACTACTTTGGTCCGACTTTGATCCGACTTCAGCCCATTGACTATCATTGAAGTTCGATCAAAGTCGGACCGCAGTCTTGCATGATCCGACTTTGGCGTGCGACTTGTGCTCTGCTGCTCTTGAGGGGGAACTCCAGGCCAAATTTTAAAGAAAAAACTGGCATGGGTTCCCCCTCCAGGAGCATACCAGGCCCTTGGGTCTGGTCTGGATTTGAAGGGGAACCCCTACGCCGAAATAACGGCGTGGGGGTCCCCCCAAAATTCAAACCAGACACTTATCCAAGCACACAACCTGGCAGGCCGCAGGGGAAGAGGGGAGGACGAGAGAGCGGCCCCCCCTCCCTCCTGAACCATACCAGGCCGCATGCCCTCAACATGGGGGGTTTGGTGCTCTGGGGCAGGGGGGGGACCTGCGGCCCCCCCACCCCAGAGCACCCTGCCCCCATGTTGATGAGGACAGGGCCTCTTCCCGACAACCCTGGCCGTTGGTTGTCGGGGTCTGCGGGCGGGGGGCTTATCGGAATCCGGGAGCCCCCTTCAATAAAGGGGCCCCCAGATCCCGGCCCCCCCACCCTATGTGAATGAGTATGGGGTACATCGTACCCCTACCCATTCACCTGGTGGAAAAAAATTGCAATAAAAAAACCACACAGCTTTTTAAAGTATTTTATTGCACAGCTCCGGGGGTCTTCTTCCGACTTCGGGGGTCTCCGGTGTCGTCGCCGCGCTCTCCGGTTCTTTCTTCTGCCGGGCCACCGCTAACTTCTTTAGCTCTTTTGCTAGCGGAGGCCCGGTCTTCTCCGTCGCCTTCTTCTTCTACCGCTCTCCGGTTCTTCTCCCGCTTCTTTCTTCTGCCGGCCCCTCCACTAACTTCTTTAGCTCTTTTGCTAGTGGAGGGGCCGGTCTTCCCGTCGCCGTCTTCTTCTCTCTTCTCCTTCTCGATGTTGACGCGTCGCTTCCTCCCGCTGTAATACTGGCTGTTCGCTCCGCATTAATATAGGCTTCTCATGACGTCACAGTCACATGTTCCCATGACGTCACAGTCACATGCTCCAGGGCCATGTGCCCCGGAACATGTGACTGTGACGTCATGAGAAGCCTATATTAATGCGGAGCGGACAGCCAGTATTACAGCGGGAGGAAGCGACGCGTCAACATCGAGAAGGAGAAGAGAGAAGAAGACAGCGACGACGACGACGGAGAAGACCGGCCCCTCCACTAGCAAAAGAGCTAAAGAAGTTAGTGGATGGGCCGGCAGAAGAAAGAAGCGGCAGAAGAACCGGGAGAAGAACCGGATAGCGGGAGAAGAAGACGACGGAGAAGACCGGCCCCTCCACTAGCAAAAGAGCTAAAGAAGTTAGCGGTGGCCCGGCAGAAGAAAGAACCGGAGAGCGCGGCGACGACACCGGAGACCCCCGAAGTCGGAAGAAGACCCCCGGAGCTGTGCAATAAAATACTTTAAAAAGCTGTGTGGTTTTTTTATTGCAATTTTTTTCCACCAGGTGAATGGGTAGGGGTACGATGTACCCCATACTCATTCACATAGGGTGGGGGGGCCGGGATCCGGGGGCCCCTTTATTGAAGGGGGCTCCCGGATTCCGATAAGCCCCCCGCCCGCAGACCCCGACAACCAACGGCCAGGGTTGTCGGGAAGAGGCCCTGTCCTCATCAACATGGGGGCAGGGTGCTCTGGGGTGGGGGGCCGCAGGTCGCCCCCCTGCCCCAGAGCACCAAACCCCCCATGTTGAGGGCATGCGGCCTGGTACGGTTCAGGAGGGAGGGGGGCCGTCCTCTCGTCCCCCCCTCTTCCCCTGCGGCCTGCCAGGTTGTGTGCTCGGATAAGGGTCTGGTTTGGATTTTGGGGGGGTCCCCCACGCCGTTTTTTTCGGCGTAGGGGCGCCCCTTCAAATCCAGACCAGACCCAAGGGCCTGGTATGCTCCTGGAGGGGGAACCCATGCCAGTTTTTTCTTTAAAATTTGGCCTGGAGTTCCCCCTCAAGATTCATACCAAACACAGTGCCTGCTATTGGCGGCGATCCAAGTCGGATCCCCGTTCATTGAAAGTCGGACATATGTCGGCTTCATGTCGCAGGGCAAAGTCGGATCCAAAGTAGGACAGATGTCGTGTCGCACTAGTGTGAACCCAGCCTGAGACCTTGTAAAACTAACGAGTCACATGACACCGGGGAGGGAAAATGGCCAATTGGGCCCAATTTGGAAATTTTCACTTAGGGGTGTACTCACTTTTGTTGCCAGCGGTTTAGACATTAATGGCTGAGTGTTGAGTTATTTTGAGGGGACAGCAAATTTAGGCTTGGTTCACACCTAAACTGGCTGCGGATCGCACAGCTTCGATGTGCGTCCCTGTTCTCCATTTCGGGGATGAATCTTGACCTGAATTTGGCCCTGAAATGCAGCCAAAGATGCACAGCATTTCTGTGCAGTGTGCTCCGCAGCCGCCCCAGAGATATGTGAACGGGCTCCATAGAGAGCCATTCACATTCTCCTGCTATGCGAATTGGATGCGGGAAATTCCACATCGAATTCACATAGGTGTGAACCCGGCCTCACACTGTTATACAAGCTGTACACTCACTACTTTACATTGTAGCAAAGTGTCATTTCTTCAGTGTTGTCACATGAAAAGATACAAGAAAATGTTTACAAAAAATGTGAGGGGTGTACTTACTTTTGGGAGATTATAGATATATATACACACACACACACACACACACACACACACACACACACACACACACACAAACTATGGGAGTGATTTACTAATACTGGAGCATTAAGAATCTGATGCTGCTGTGGATGATAGCCAATCAGCTTCAACATCAGCTTGTTCAATTAAGCTTTAACAATAAAACCTGGAAGCTGATTGGTTCCTATGCAGAGCTGCTCCAGATTCTGAGTGCTTCAATTTTAGTAAATTTCCCCTTATGTGTCACATAAATACGTACAGCATGTATACAGTATATTCTATATATCTCACACATACAGTATATATACATACACAGATCTATGTATCTATATTAGAGTTCCTGTGTCTCGGAGTCTCTGACCTGCTCTCCTGCTCGGTGTATCTCAGGGAAATGAGGGATGATGGGACTTTCACTTTCTCTGGTGCAGGAAGTAGACAGAGAACTTTCCCCTCTCCTCCCAGCAGATCCTCACCTCCCCCCTCCTGGCTGACTCTCTGGAGGAGGAGGGGGAGAGCACACTTTCATAAACCGGCTGTGTGTGTTGCAGTGAATGAGGGAAGCTGCATGATCGAAGATGAGAAGACGCGTGATCGAAGATGAGAAGACGCGTGATCGGAGATGAGAAGCCGCGTGATCGGAGATGAGAAGCCGCGTGATCGGAGATGAGAAGCCGCGTGTTCGGAGATGAGAAGCCGCGTGTTCGGAGATGAGAAGCCGCGTGATCGGAGATGAGAAGCCGCGTGTTCGGAGATGAGAAGCCGCGTGTTCGGAGATGAGAAGCCGCGTGTTCGGAGATGAGAAGCCGCGTGATCGGAGATGAGAACCGTGTGATCGGATATGAGAAGCCGCGTGATCGGAGATGAGAAGCCGCGTGATCGGAGATGAGAAGCCGCGTGATCGGAGATGAGAAGCCGCGTGATCGGAGATGAGAAGCCGCGTGTTCGGAGATGAGAACCGTGTGATCGGAGATGAGAACCGTGTGATCGGAGATGAGAAGCCGCGTGATCGGAGATGAGAAGCCGCGTGATCGGAGATGAGAACCGTGTGATCGGAGATGAGAACCGTGTGATCGGAGATGAGAACCGCGTGATCGGATATGAGAAACCGCGTGATCGGAGATGAGAAGCCGCGTGATCGGAGATGAGAAGCCGCGTGATCGGAGATGAGAAGCCGCGTGATCGGAGATGAGAAGCCGCGTGTTCGGAGATGAGAACCGTGTGATCGGAGATGAGAAGCCGCGTGATCGGAGATGAGAAGCCGCGTGATCGGAGATGAGAAGCCGCGTGATCGGAGATGAGAAGCCGCGTGATCGGAGATGAGAAGCCGCGTGATCGGAGATGAGAAGCCGCGTGATCGGAGATGAGAAGCCGCGTGATCGGAGATGAGAAGCCGCGTGATCGGAGATGAGAAGCCGCGTGTTCGGAGATGAGAAGCCGCGTGTTTGGAGATGAGAAGCCGCGTGTTTGGAGATGAGAAGCCGCGTGTTTGGAGATGAGAAGCCGCGTGTTTGGAGATGAGAAGCCGCGTGTTCGGAGATGAGAAGCCGCGTGATCGGAGATGAGAAGCCGCGTGATCGGAGATGAGAAGCCGCGTGATCGGAGATGAGAAGCCGCGTGATCGGAGATGAGAAGCCGCGTGATCGGAGATGAGAAGCCGCGTGTTCGGAGATGAGAAGCCGCGTGATCGGAGATGAGAAGCCGCGTGTTCGGAGATGAGAAGCCGCGTGTTTGGAGATGAGAAGCCGCGTGTTCGGAGATGAGAAGCCGCGTGTTCGGAGATGAGAAGCCGCGTGTTCGGAGATGAGAAGCCGTGTGATCGGAGATGAGTCCTCTGTCAGCCGGTTTATGAAGCAGAGATGTTCTGTCCTCAGAAGGAGGAGAGAGGAAATGATACCTCTACTGGCTTTTTTTTGCAGCGGTGGACGACTTCCGCTTTAACAGGATTGGCGGGGGCTGCGCCCGGCAGAAGATCGGCTGGGGTGCCGACATCGTGGGCTCCGCGTACACACGGTCAGACTTTCCGAATGGAAAAAGTCAGATGGGAGCTTTTCATCGGATATTCCGTGTGTATGTCCCACCGGACTTTTTCTGTTGGAATTTCTGACGGACTTAGATAGAGAGCAGGTTCTCTATTTTTCCATCGGAAATTCCGACAGAGCTTTGCCCGATGGAAAGTCCGGCCGTGTGTACGCGGCATAAGTGTCCTAATTTTGCTGCTGACCTTTAATTTTTCGAAAATGAAAAGTGAGGAAACAGAAGAAAGATCCAAATTGATTCAATATTTGGTGTGACCCCCCCTTTGCCTTCAAACCAGCATCAGTTCTTCTAGGTAGACTTGCACACAGTTTTTGAAGGAACTCGGCAGGTAGGTTGTTCCAAACATCTTAGAGGACCAACCGCAGATCTTCTATTCCTAAAAGCATCCCTAAAGTGGGACTTTAATCAGATAATGAAGTCCTAGATCCCGTCAGGCGGGCCCCTTATTGCATGGTTAGTGATGTAAAACATTAAAACGAAGTACCTACACTGTTTAAAATCCTGCTCTGCACATGTGCCAAATTTGTAATCCCGAGAGATGGTTGTGTGTGAAAATCCCAGAAATACTCAGACCAGCCCATCTGCCACCAACAATCATGCCACGTTCAATCCCCCTTTCTTCCCCATTCTAAACCTTGGTTTGAACTTCAGCAAGTCGTCTATATGCCTAAATGCGTTGCGTTGCTGCCGTGTGATTGGCTAATCAGCAATTTGTGTTACCAATAGACATGTGCATTCGTTTTCGTCCGAATGCATTTTCGTCCGAATTTCAGGTATTTTCGTTATCATTTTAACAAACGAAAACGAAAGCACAGAATCCGAAAACCGAAAGATCCGACATAAACAAATGCTTTATTTTCGTTTTCGTTGCTACAACAGTTCGATATAGATAGGAGATTCGACGTGACGCTGACAATAGCGATCTGTGTCTATCGAACCTGTGGTCGAATGTGCCTAACCCTAACTCTATTAGTCCAAGATTATACTACATAGGAGAGAAAAGTTTCGACATTATAGAGAGAAAAGATTTGATATTATAGAGAGAAAAGTTTCAACATTATAGAGAGAAAAGATTCCACATTATAGAGAGAAAAGATTTGATATTATAGAGAGAAAAGATTCAACATTATAGAGAGAAAAGATCCGACATTATAGAGAGAAAAGATTCTACATTATAGAGAGAAAAGATCCGACATTATAGAGAGAAAAGATTCGACATTATAGAGAGAAAAGATCGCTGCTGGAATTGGGTGGGGGAAGTAAAATAAAAATAATGATGATGATGAATGTTATTGGCTGATTGTAACCAAAGAGGAGGAGCAATAAAATAGCTAGAACTAACTTGACAATTCAGCATGAACGACGAAGATTGGACAAAGCATCGAAAAACATACAAACGTTGAATCTGTCATTGAAGGCTTATGGTGTCTGTCGAAAGTTCTAAGAAGATTCGACGGAGCAGCGAAACTGTACGACGCTGCAATCGTACATTTCCGGTCAAATGCTCGGCCCATAGGCTATAGAAGAATTCTAATGTTGGTTGACTAGTAATAATAAATATAATTATTACTAGTCATACAACATTAGAATTCTACTATAGCTTGTGGGCTGAGCATTCGACCGGAAATGTAGGATTGCAGCGTCGTACAGTTTCTCTGCTCCGTTGAATCTTCTTTGAACATTCGACAGACACCATAAGCCTTCAATGACAGATTCGACCTTAATTCATTCAGATTTTCGGACGAATGCAATTTCTAACGAAATAAATAAAAACGAATTTCGGGAGTAACTAAATAAATTTATTTTTCGGACGAAAACGAAATTCCGACACAAAATATTTCAGTGTGCACATGTCTACTTACCAAGCAATTGAACAGGTTTACCTAATAAAGTGTCAGGTGATATAATGTGTGTATAAGTATATATATATATACATATATATATATACACATATACAGTATATTCAGTACATATATTATGGGTTTGATTTACTAAGGCTGGATTCACACCTATTGCATTTTTTGTGCTTTTTGCATTTTGCAGATTTGCATTACAGCCCATATAACATGGTTTCCTATGGAACACGTTCTGTAGTGCAAATCTGCAAAATGCCAAAAAGCACTAAAAATGCAGCATAGGTGTGAATCCGGCCTAACACTGGAGAACACAGAATCTCTGCATGGTAGCCAATCAGCTTCTAACTTCAGCGGCAGTAAAATCTGGAAGCTGATTGGTTCCTATGCAGAGCTGCACCAGATTCTGTGTGCTCCACTTTTAGTAAATCTTCTCCAATGTGTCACTATATATATATATCTCACCCACACATCTATGTATCTATATTAGAGTTCCTGTGTCTCGGAGTCTCTGACCTGCTCTCCTGCTCGGTGTATCTCAGGGAAATGAGGGATGATGGGACTTTCACTTTCTCTGGTGCAGGAAGTAGACAGAGAACTTCCCCCTCTCCTCCCCCCTCCCGGCTGACTCTCTGGTCTGGAGAAGAGGGGGAGGGGAGATCTCAGGGAGGGGGAGATCACACTTTCATAAACCAGCTGTGTGTGTTGCAGTGAATGAGAGAAGCCGTGTGATCGGAGATGAGAAGCCGTGTGATCGGAGATGAGAAGCCGTGTGATCGGAGATGAGAAGCCGTGTGATCGGAGATGAGAAGTCAGGAACATCTCCTGCATCATCTGTCACATAAACCGCCAATGATGTCAGATAAGCTGCTCCCATCAGCAGATATATTTTCTATATTTATGTTACTACACGTGTATTTGTTGTTGTTGAGTTCTGTTTCACACACTAAGCTCAGTTTTCTTTATCTTAAAGAGATAATCTTCTTCACAGCCGGCAGGCACTGTGGATTCGGGAGCTACAGCGTTCTATATGTGAATCCGGAGTAAATGGTGGCTGGGGGAAAACACTGACACATCTCCCCACACCACTGTATCCAACCTGAACCCTTTCCCTCTTCCTTCCCTTCCCTACTTCTTTCCCTTTTCTTTTCCCCTTTCCTTAACTTCTCCGTCTCCTTCTCCATTCCTTTTTTTTCTTTTTATCCATTTCTTTCCTTCTTCTCATTCTCCATTCCTTTCCTTCTTCTTCTCCTTCTCCATTCCTTTCCTATTTCTCTTCCGTTCCTTTCCTTCTTCTTTGTCTTCTTCTCCATTTCGTTTCCTTCTCCTTATCTATCCCTTTCGTTCTTCTCCTTCTCCATTCCTTTCCTTCTTCTCCTTATCCATTCCTTTCCTTCTTCTTTCTCGTTATCCATCCCTTTCCTTCTTCTTCGCCTTCTCTATTCCTTTCCTTCTTCTTCGCCTTCTCTATTCCTTTCCTTCTTCTTCTCCTTCTCTATTCCTTTCCTGCTTCTTCTCCATTCCTTTCCTTCTTTCTCCTTCTCCATTCCTTTCCTTCTTCTTCTCCTTCTCTATTCCTTTCCTTCTTATTCTCCTTCTCTATTCCTTTCCGTCTCCTTCTCCATTCCTTTCCTTCTTTCTCCTTCTCCATTCCTTTCCTTCTTCTTCTCCTTCTCCATTCCTTTCCTTCTTCTTCTCCTTCTCCATTCCTTTCCTTCTTCTTCTCCTTCTCCATTCCTTTCCTTCTTCTTTCTCCTTCTCCATTCCTTTCCTTCTTCTTTCTCCTTCTCCATTCCTTTCCTTCTTCTTTCTCCTTCTCCATTCCTTTCCTTCTTCTTTCTCCTTCTCCATTCCTTTCCTTCTCCAACTCCATTTCTTTTCTTCTTCTTTCCTTGTCTTCCTCTCCTCCATCCCTTTCCTTCTCTCTCCTTCTCCATTCCTTTCCTCCTTCTCCTTCTTCTTTCCTTCTCCTCCTTCTCCATTCCTTTCCTTCTTCTTCTCCTTCTCCATTCCTTTCCTCCTTCTTCTTCTCCTTCTCCATTCCTTTCCTTCTTCTTCTCCTTCTCCGTTCCTTTCCTTCTTCTCCATTCTTTCTTCTTCTCCATTCCTTTCCTTCTTCTTCTCCTTCTTCATTCCTTCTCCATTCCTTTCCTTCTTTCTCCTTCTCCATTCCTTTCCTTCTTCTTCTCCTTCTCTATTCCTTTCCTTCTTATTCTCCTTCTCTATTCCTTTCCGTCTCCTTCTCCATTCCTTTCCTTCTTTCTCCTTCTCCATTCCTTTCCTTCTTCTTCTCCTTCTCCATTCCTTTCCTTCTTCTTCTCCTTCTCCATTCCTTTCCTTCTTCTTTCTCCTTCTCCATTCCTTTCCTTCTTCTTTCTCCTTCTCCATTCCTTTCCTTCTTCTTTCTCCTTCTCCATTCCTTTCCTTCTCCAACTCCATTTCTTTTCTTCTTCTTTCCTTGTCTTCCTCTCATCCATCCCTTTCCTTCTCTCTCCTTCTCCATTCCTTTCCTCCTTCTCCTTCTTCTTTCCTTCTCCTCCTTCTCCATTCCTTTCCTTCTTCTTCTCCTTCTCCATTCCTTTCCTCCTTCTTCTTCTCCTTCTCCATTCCTTTCCTTCTTCTTCTCCTTCTCCGTTCCTTTCCTTCTTCTCCATTCTTTCTTCTTCTCCATTCCTTTCCTTCTTCTTCTCCTTCTTCATTCCTTCTCCATTCCTTTCCTTCTTCTCCTTCTCCATTCCTTTCCTTCTTCTCCTTCTCCATTCCTTTCCTTCTTCTTCTCCTTCTGAATTCCTTCTTCTCCTTCTCCATTCCTTTCCTTCTCCTCCATTCCTTTCCTTCTGCTTCTCCTTTTGCATTCCTTCTTCTCCTTCTCTATTCCTTTCCTGCTATTTCCTTCCTTCTTCTTTCTCCTTCTCCATTCCTTTCCTTCTCCTACTCCATTTATTTCCTTCTTTCCTTTCCTTCTTCTCCTTCTCCATTCCTTTCCTTCTCAATTTCTTTCCTTTTTCTTCTTATTTCCTTCTTCTCCATTCCTTTCCTTCTCCTCAATTTCTTTCCTTTTTCTTATTTCCTTCTTCTCCTTCTGCATTCCTTTCCTTCTTCTCCTTCTCTATTCCTTTCCTCCTTCTTCTCCTCCATTCTTTCTTCTCCTTCTCTATTCCTTTCCTTCTTCTTCTCCTTCTCTATTCCTTTCCCTCTCCTTCTCCATTCCTTTCCTTCGTCTTTCTCCTTCTCCATTCCTTTCCTTCTCCAACTCCATTTCTTTTCTTCTTCTTTCCTTGTCTTCCTCTCCTCCATCCCTTTCCTTCTCTCTCCTTCTCCATTCCTTTCCTCCTTCTCCTTCTTCTTTCCTTCTTCTTCTTCTCCATTCCTTTCCTTCTTCTTCTCCTTCTCCATTCCTTTCCTTCTTCTTCTCAATTCCTTTCCTTCTTCTTCTCCTTCTGCATTCCTTCTCCATTCCTTTCATTCTTCTCCTTCTCCATTCCTTTCATTCTTCTTCCCCTTCTCCATTCCTTTCCTTCTCCATTCCTTTCCTTCTTCTTCTCCTTCTGAATTCCTTCTTCTCCTTCTCCATTCCTTTCCTTCTTTTCCTTCTGAATTCCTTCTTCTCCTTCTCCATTCCTTTCCTTCTTCTTCTCCTTCTCCATTCCTTTCCTTCTTCTTCTCCTTCTCCATTCCTTTCCTTCTTCTTCTCCTTCTCCATTCCTTTCCTTCTGCTTCTCCTCCATTCCTTTCCTTCTGCTTCTCCTTTTGCATTCATTCTTCTCCTTCTCTATTCCTTTCCTGCTATTTCCTTCCTTCTTCTTTCTCCTTCGCCATTCCTTTCCTTCTCCTACTCTATTTCTTTCCTTCTTCTCCTTCTCCATTCCTTTCCTTCTCCTTCTCAATTTCTTTCCTTTTTCTTCTTATTTCCTTCTTCTCCTTCTGCATTCCTTTACTTCTTCTCCATTCCTTTCCTCCTTCTCCTCCATTCTTTCTTCTCCTTCTCCATTCCTTTCCTTCTTATTCTGCTTCTCCATTCCTTTCCTATTTCTTCCCTTTTGTTTTTCCTCTCCTTCAACTTTTACTTTCCATTTCCTTCCCTTCACCTCCCCTTTTCCTTTTCCTTTTTTTCCTCCTTTTCTTTCCTTTCATTTTCTTTTCCTTTCCCATCCACTTCCCTTCCCTAATGATCTCAGATAAGCTGCCATTATCAGCAGATATATGTTCTATATTTATTTTACTACACGTGTATTTGGGTGTGTTGAGTGATTCTGTATGTACACTCACCGGCCACTTTATTAGGTACACCTGTTCCATTGCTTGTTAACACAAATTGCTAATCAGCCAATCACACGGCAGCAACTCAATGCATTTAGTGAAGATGACTTGCTGAATTTCAAAAGCGACCATCAGAATGGGGAAGAAAGGAGATTGAAGTGACTTTGAACGTGACATGGTTGTTAGTGGCAGACGGGCTGGTCTGAGTATTTTTGGAGATTTTCACACACAACAATCTCTCGGGGTTTACAGAGAATGGTGGGGAAAAAGAGAAAATATCCAGTGAGTGGTGGAAAATGCCCTGCTGATGTCAGAGGAGAATGGGCAGACTGGTTCCAGATGATAGAAAGACAACAGTAACTCAAATAACCACTTGTTACACCCAAGGTATGCAGAATAACATCTCTGAACGCACAACACATCCAACCTTGAAGCAGATGGGCTACAGCAGCAGAAGACCACACCGGGTGCCACTCCTGTCAGCTAAGAACAGGAAACTGAGGGTACAATTGGCACAGGATCACCAAAATTGGACAATAGAAGATTGGAAAAACGTTGCCGGGTCTGATGAGTCTGGATTTCAGCTGCGACATTCAGATGGTGGGGTCAGAATTTGGTGCATGGATCCATCCTGCCTTCTATCACCGGATCAGGCTGGTGGTGGGGGTGTAAGACCCCTTTCACACTGAGGGCATTTTGCAGGTGCTATAGCGTTAAAAATAACGCCTGCAATCCGCCCTTAAACAACTGCTCTATTCATTCCAGTGTGAAAGCCCGAGGGCTTTCACACTGGAGCGGTGCGCTGGCAGAGCGTCAGAAAAAGTCCTGCCAGTAGCTTCTTTGGAGCGCATTAGGAACGGTGAACTCACCGCTCCTGCCCATTGAAATCAATGGGCAGTACCGCCGGCAATACTCCGCTGTAGCAGCGCATTGAGCGGTTTTAACCCTTTCTCGGCCACTAGACGGGGTAAAAGCGCCCCGCTAGCGGCCGAAATGCGCCGCAAATCCGATGGTAAAATAGCAGCGTTTTACTGCTATTTTACCGCCGACGCTATGGGCGGCACCAGTGTGAAAGGGCTCTAATGGTGTGGGGGGGATATTTTCTTGGCACACTTTGGTCCCCTTAGTACCAATTGAGCATGGTTTATACACCATGGAGTATTGTTGCTGACCATGTCCATCCCTTTATTTCTTACTAATGCCGCATACAGACGATCGGAATTTCCGACCAAAAATGTTGCTCGGGAATTCCGATCGTCAAGAACGCGGAGACGTACAACACTGCGACGAGCCAAGAAAAAAGAAGTTCAATGATTCCGAGCATGCGTCAAATTGATTCCGAGCATGCGCAGCACTTTTGTGCGTCGGAATTGGATACACACGATCGGAATTTCCGTCAAGAACTTTTGTTGTCGGAAAAATTGAGAACCAGCTCTCAAACATTTGTTGTCGGAAATTCCGATCGTGTGTGGACGCGGCATAAGCGTTTTTTATTGACACAAAGAAGTTTACAGTACAAATTGATATGAGATATAAACCTACATATCAAAAAATCATTTGGCTTACATGGTTACACAAAGATCCTCCAAACATTGTAAGTCTCCGAGGTTATACAAGAAGATCTTAAGGCTATATGATCTTAGCGATATGGTATATCAAACTAAACTGCAACCAGAAAGGCAAAAACAACAAAAGAAAAAGAAAACAAAAAAACTCAGGTCATTCTTGAAGACGGAATATGAACCAAGGGTTCCCTTTAGCATCATAGATAGGGACAGGGCCGTCTTTAATATTGATTGGGCCCTGGGCAAACATTTTCTTTGCCCCCCCATGCAATTTGGCTCTCCACCCCAACATCCCAAAAAACAAATAAGCACGCACAAATTGGCTTATCTCAAAAACTTTAATAATGTTAACATAAAGAACTGGTTCACACTCACTGAGTGGTTGCTAGAGGTTACTGCACATCCCTACTGCTCACTGGTTGCTAAAGGTTACTGCACATCCTTACAGCTTACTGATAGGTTGCTAGAGGTTACTGCACATTATTACCATCCACTGATTGGGTGCTAGAGGTTACTGCTTATCATTGCCACTGACTGGTTTCTAGAGGTTACACCACATTATTACCGCTCACTGATTGGTTGCTGAAGGTTACAGCCTTTTATCCATTTTTATCATCTTTTTTTTTTACAACACATGCCTGTGGAATAACAATAATTACCATACTTACGCACCAAAAACATGTCAGCAGACACAAAATGGGTACCAAATTTACACACCAGAAATACGCCCGCAAACACCAACTCAGTTATAGTCAGTACTATAATGACACATCAGAGACATGTCCACAGATACAGAGTCAGTACCATACTGACACACCAGAAACATGTCTGCATATACAGAGTCAGTACCATACTGACACACCAGAAACATTTCCGCAGATACAGAGTCAGTACCATACTGACACACCAGAAACATGTCTGCATATACAGAGTCAGTATCATACTGACACACCAGAAACATGTCTGCATATACAGAGTCAGTACCATACTGACACACCAGAAACATGTCCGCAGATACAGAGTCAGTACCATACTGACACACCAGAAACATGTCCGCAGATACAGAGTCAGTACCATACTGACACACCAGAAACATGTCCGCAGATACAGAGTCAGTACCATACTGACACACCAGAAACATGACATGTTAAGGACCGATCCTTCGCTTTGACTTACCCTCTATCCAACTTACCCACCCCCTTGTACAATTCTAATAAATAACGACTGACAAGGTTGTGGAGTAAAATTGGCCTTCCGGCCTATTTATTTTAACAACTTTTATATGAAATAAATAACCACTTAAATAACCGTTTAAATAACATTTTTCTTAACACTTAAAATACCCCTGGTGGTCTTATAGACCACCAACTCCCAACTTGGGCACTGGGACTAACATATCCCTTAGGCCTCCAGTCGCAAGACACCGACTCGGAGGCGGTACACCTGGCCGCAGTGCCCTACCATTTACCCCCCTTCCTGGTTAACCCTTGTTGACCAGAAGGTACTCAATAACCCCATACCACGTATGGGTACCACCTTTTCTCCAGACTTCCCCTTTTACCTCCTCTTCCAGGAACCAAACCCCGCCACAGCTCGCAAGGGGTAAAGCCTTACCCTTGCGAGCAACCCCACACCCTCAGGGCCTGCTGAATTCCCTCCTGCAAACCCAGTTCCACAGGTCAATGCCCACTGCATTCAGGTGGACCCCATCTCCCCTTAGGTACCTCCACGTATCGACTTCCAACTCACGGTGGCGCACCACCAGGCCACCATTCCTCACAAAAAATCTCCCCACTTCCTTATTGACTTTTATCCGGGCCTTATTAACTTTTTCCACCGACCATGCCCACCGCCAGGATGTCCTGCCTACCATGTCCGACCAAATAACTACCATACCCGGGAATGTAGTGCGCAACCTTAAAAAATCATATTTAATGTCCCGTATCAGTTGGTGCATTGATCTGGCCCCCATGTCGTTACCTCCCGCATGCAGCACCAATACATCCGGTGCCCTCTCCCGACCTGCGAACCTCTGTATCTCCGGCATAACCCCACTCCACGTCATACCCGGCACCCCGATCCAACGGACCCGGGCTTCTTGTAAGGGAATTCCTAACTGCCTTCCATTGGGCCGAACATCGGCCCGTCTTGCCCCCCAGAACACGTACGAGTGACCCAAAAATCCAAACTAGTCTGGGTTCACCGTTTTATCCACTGCGCTGCGCTGTCAAGGCAATGTCCCACATCCAGTCGGGACAGGTAACCCCGCGTTGCTCCGCTGCTGGTGCCAACTCCCGGAACCTGTCCCACTGAAAACGAGACAAAGCATCAGCCAGGGTGTTATCCACCCCAGGAAGACGTACTGCGTACACAAATACATTGAACTGCAAGCAGCGCAAAACCAAATGTCTCAACAAACGCACCACTGGCTGTGACGTGGCTGACAACCTATTCACTACCTGAACCACTCCCATGTTATCACAGTTTAGGCGCACCTTGCTATTCCGGAATGAATCCCCCCCATAGTTCAAACGCCACCACAATTGGGAAAAGTTCCAATAGTACCAGGTTCTTCAAGAACCCCGCTTCCTCCCACTCCTTTGGCCATGGAGCCGCACTCCATTTTCCCTGACAGAACGCCCCCATACCCCGTGGAGCCAGCCGCATCCGTAAACAAGTCCAGATCGAAATTGCTAACGGGCCCGGCCATCCACAACGCCCGCCCGTTGAAAGATTCCAGAAATCCGTGCCACACTTCCAAATCCTCACGAAGCTCTCTGGTTAGGCTTACAAAATGAGTAGGAACCCGCACCCCGGCTGTCGCAGCCGACAACCTGCGGCTAAATACCCTGCCCATGGGCATTATCCTGCAAGCGAAACACAACTTACCCAATAGTGACTGCATCTGTCGCAGCTGAATCTTACGACGGCCGATAACACCGCACACTTCCTCCTTCAACGCTTCCAGCTTATCCTCTGGCAGTCGGCATTCCATCTTCTCAGAATCCAGCTCTATGCCCAGAAAAACTAAAGACGACGTGGGGCCCTCCGTCTTCTCGGGGGCCAAAAGGGACCCCAAAACGATCGGCCACGTATTGCAGTGTCCCCAGCAGGACCCTGCAAACGTTAGACCCCGGAGGGCCCACGCACAGAAAGTCATCCAGATAATGGATGATCGAACTGATCCCCGACACGTCCCGGACCACCCATTCTAGGAACGAACTAAAAGTCTCAAAGAGCGCGCAAGAGATGGAGCAACCCATGGGCAAACAACGGTCCACGTAGTAAGCCCCCTCCCACATGCAACCCAAGAAACGAAAGCTGTCCGGGTGTACTGGTAGCAACCGAAAAGCCGATTGAACATCGGCTTTTGCCAACAACGCTCCCCGTCCACACCTGCGCACCCATGCCACAGCCGCATCGAAGGAGGTGTACGATACCGTGCAGTCCTCCGGCGCAAGAGCATCATTCACCGACCCACCCCTGGGAAAGGACAGGTGATGAATCAATCAAAATTTTTGAGGTTCCCTCTTGGGGACCACCCCCAAGGGAGAAACCACTAACTCAGGTATGGGCGCATCCGTGAACGGTCCGGCCATACGCCCCAACTGTACCTCCTTATCTAGCTTCTCCGAAACCACCAAGGGATGGAGCAAGGCAGACCGGAGGTTCTTGGCTGCCGGGGGGACTGCAAAAGGCGCTCAAGGAATTCTGAAACCACCGGCGAAACCCTCCTCTAACAACTTGGCTGCACGCCTGTCGGGATACCTATTGAGAAAGGGAAGCATCCTTTCCACCCGGATTGGCGTCGTTCCCTTTTCCCCCAGAATCCCCGGGGCGACCCCTGCCTCGCTTAAAGCATTTGGAAAAGGCATGACTGCCCCCACATCCGGAACACACATGCTTGAAGCGACAGCTTGCTCCGTACTTGCACGTGCCCTCGTTGAACTGCCAGCAGTAGCCCCACCGTTTCTCGGTCGGTTGTCCTGAGGCCGCAGCACCTCCGACCCCCCCCCTGAAAAAACTGATTGGAGGCCCGCGACGCTGTCATCAGCCGCCCCCACAAGTTGATGTCCTTGTGATCCCATCAAGTCCTGGTCTCATGGCCATCCTCTGCCGGAACTGTTCGTCATACCTCAACCAGGCTACGCCACCATACGTCCTGTACGCTTCGCTAACCGCCTCCAGATAAATGAACAGCCCAGAACAATGTTCCGGGGCCTTCTGCCCTATCACACAAGCCATGATCGCAAACGCTTGCAACCAATTTGTGAAAGTACGGGGTATAAGACGATAACGCCTCTTTTCTTCGTCCTCCTTCTTGCTCTCCTCCGGCTTCACCCTATCCAGGTTGAATTTGTCCAAGGGGAGCAACGTGAAGATCTCCACATACTCACCTTTCCACAGCTTTTCTCTGACCTCCGGCTTGAGGTGAGTTCCTAACGGTGCCTCAAAACAAATGTACATCTCATTCTTAGCGGCATCCGCCAGCCTGATCACCTCCTTGTTTTTCTCTCCCGCAGCAACTTGCCCACCTGCCGTGGCCGCCCCCCCTTCCAATGGGGCCTGCCCCTCCTCTGACACCTCTACCGCTTGCACGCCTGGGGCCACGGGTGCATCCGAAGGCCCCGCCACCTGCGATGAACCCCCTGTTTTCCCCCAAGCCGCCGTGGGCGACACCATGTCGCCCCCGCCCGGCTTAAAACGCCTGACCAAATCCTCCAACCCAGACCACAAGTCCTGCGTCTCCCCTGCCACTTTCCTCCCCGGTGGGGAAGAACGCGACCCAGGTGTCGCGCCTAAGCCCCCCCCAACACCCCCTTGACCCAATAAATCTTGTAATAAGGAACAAATAACCACAGAAGAGTGGGACTTACCGGGCTGCCTGAGACTGGGTCCACCAGCCGCCGAACTGTTCTCCATCGAAGCCAGTTGTCCCGAGTCCTCGCCACCGTCTGACCCGGACAGCTCCCCCCCAGACCTGTTGTCATCCGATTCTGCCAACACAAGCGCTGGCTGCACACCGTGCGGACGCGACCCACGTGGCAAGGGCTGTCGTGGCTGAGCATCACGCCCTCTCGATCCTGGCACACCCGACCCACTCGCCACCTCCACCGACGGACTCCGGGTCCGCCCCCTGGCACGGGTGTCATCCGCTCTACTCCCATCCGTCAGTCTTGGCGCCAAACACCTCACCGCTCGTCCTGCTGGCTCCCCCGGGCCCCTGACCGCCACCGCCTCCCGGCCACTGGCCCGCGAACTGGATCCTCCACGCTGGGCCGCACGGCTGTTCCGGGCATCACCCGCAGCCTCGACCGCGATGTCACCGCATCTCCGACGCGCGGGAGGGGGAGGGGCAAGAGGGCCACTCGTCTCCCCCACCGCCGAACTCCGTCCACGGCGCGGATTCCTCCCAGCCCCCCCCCGCCGACACCGGCTGCGTGCGGCCAGGGGATACGGCCGGAGGGCCCCCAACGGGTCTCCGGACGGAAGTAGATCCACTCGGGGATGCATCCGGACTGTACCGCTCAGGCGGCATGGACCGCCTAGCGCGCCCCGGAGCGACCCCCCCCGGCGGGCGCTGCCGCCCGCTCGTCTAACACTGCAGTCACCTGTTCCTGCAGCCACTCTGCCCCTTGCGCGGCCACCGCGGCCCGCAATTGCGCTAATAGCTCAGCCACATCAGCCATAGCACCGGCTGTGAAGCTTTCTACCTCGTGAGTGAAATGGAGGAAGTGAGAAAACATCACTTCCTCCCTAACTGACTGCGCTCCCCCTCCCCTTTCTCCCCCACAGCCACCCCCCTTTTCTTAAAGGGAACCACAGCCCCTGCTAGGCTACTGCCTGTCCCACCTGTCATGCCGTCCCTCCGCTCATTTCTCTCTTTGTCATTGCTCCAGGACTCTCTTGTCCGCAGATACAGAGTCAGTACCATACTGACACACCAGAAACATGTCCGCATATACAGAGTCAGTACCATAATGACACATCAGAAACATGTCCGCATATACAGAGTCAGTACCATACTGACACACCAGAAACATGTCCGCAGATACAGAGTCAGTACCATACTGACACACCAGAAACATGTCCGCAGATACAGAGTCAGTACCATACTGACACACCAGAAACATGTCCGCATATACAGAGTCAGTACCATACTGACACACCAGAAACATGTCCGCATATACAGAGTCAGTACCATAATGACACACCAGAAACATGTCCGCAGATACAGAGTCAGTACCATACTGACACACCAGAAACATGTCCGCAGATACAGAGTCAGTACCATACTGACACACCAGAAACATGTCCGCGTATACAGAGTCAGTACCATACTGACACACCAGAAACATGTCCGCGTATACAGAGTCAGTACCATACTGACACACCAGAAACATGTCCGCGTATACAGAGTCAGTACCATACTGACACACCAGAAACATGTCCGCGTATACAGAGTCAGTACCATACTGACACACCAGAAACATGTCCGCGTATACAGAGTCAGTACCATACTGACACACCAGAAACATGTCCGCATATACAGAGTCAGTACCATACTGACACACCAGAAACATGTCCGCAGATACAGAGTCAGTACCATACTGACACACCAGAAACATGTCCGCAGATACAGAGTCAGTACCATACTGACACACCAGAAACATGTCCGCATATACAGAGTCAGTACCATACTGACACACCAGAAACATGTCCGCAGATACAGAGTCAGTATCATACTGACACACCAGAAACATGTCCGCAGATACAGAGTCAGTATCATACTGACACACCAGAAACATGTCCGCAGATACAGAGTTAGTATCATACTGACACACCAGAAACATGTCTGCATATACAGAGTCAGTACCATACTGACACACCAGAAACATGTCCGCTGTGAAGGACTAGCATCAAATGTAGAGCTTGAAGGACACCGCCACTCGCTGGTTCTTCTTTTTAAGGGCTTTGTTTGCCCATTTTTATTAAAAGAAGTCAAAACAAAATGAAAGGTTTTCCCTCGCAGGGGTTTCAGTACTCCTTTTCAACAACAAAATGACATTCAGCCTCCTGGCTTATACATACAGCAGTGCTGCTCAGGCCTTCCACTTCAGGCTCTTGTCTGTCTCCTATAGACTATTCCATCTGCAACACCATTCATTTGGATAGCAGCCCCTTGCTGCTCTGACCCTCAGACCTGGGTCTCTGACTTCTCCAGTGCACACTTGCACTCTATGGCTTCCCCAGTGCACACCTGCACTCGTCGGGAGGGTGGGGCCAAGAATGCTGGTCCTGATTCTACTATCAGGCCTACACACACCTGAACAATCAGTGTGCAGTTGAGTCTCAAAACCCGGATCCAGGACTGGGGATTTCATCCCACCCGGATCTCCAAGAAATCCCCAAGCTCCGGGTCCCAAAGTGGATTTTAGTAAATCATGAGGAAACTGAAAAGCTAGTTTCCTCCCAAACAAGCAAATACCGTGGAGCCCCTCAACCTGCCTGGTTGAGAATCCTGTATTCATACACTGGTGGGGTACCACACTACCACATACCCTCCCCCCTTGTTTCGATCCGGAGGGAGGAACACCAGCACCCATCATTATGGTTGGGACACCTCTGTGCTGGCTGTCAGCCACGTAGGCCCAACCTTTTTTCCGGGTGCGCTTCCAGGTATGTCCCACCCTGGATCTTAACAAGGTCCTATATTTCCCTATACTCAGCCTTCTCCCTCTTCTTTTGGGGTTCCATAAGCACTGCCTCTCCTGAAATTTTAACAGGGCACCCCTGGTCTTTCTACCAACCCTTCTGCCTCCACGCTTCAGGTTCCCAGGTTTCCCAATACCTTTGGACACCACACTGTCATGTACCTTTAACAAACTATTTGGTTCATCATTGACAGACATATTCAAACCAACATTACACCTCTCAACGTTGCACAGATCACCAATGCCTTTTTTTTCAGCATTTGCTAGGGCAGCGTCTGCAGAGGGCACACATAATGGAGGGCCGCCATTACCCACGGGAACCTCACAGGACGTCACCTCCCCTGGGTTCACCCACTCTGCAGGCAGCTGTCCTACCACTTGACCTGTTCTGATGCCATCTGTATTTTTATCCACCTGAACAGACAAGCTCTTGTCTGATCCACATACCATTTTTACCGCACTTCTTATCCGTTTCCCTGTCTCGGGGACCTTATTGGTTTGTTGAATACTTTTGTTAGAAACCATACCCTTGGCTCCAGACCTGAGGAGGGACCACACATCGGCGAGAGATTAAATTCCGCAGGACTAAAGCCAAGTTCTACCTCACCTGTTGTCCAACACTCCATGGGTAACTGATCTAACAGATGACACTGATCTAGGCACAAACTACTTCTTTCTGATGTACACATTACATTGTTGCAGCATCCACCTATAGCACTTTTTCTCACAGTGTCTCCGGGTACTTTAAGTTGTACCCCTTTCTGAGTGATAGAAAGCATCTCTGCTAGTGCTGCATCTATTCTGGGCCCTTCCTTCTCATGAGATTTAGCTGCCGAGACAGTATCTGCGCCCTCTACTGACCACTGCTCAGCTGCACCTTGGAGCACACCTGCAGAGATGTTTCCAGTCACTACACCAGCCGGAGAGACCTTTCATGACTCCAACAGTTCTGAGCGCCTTCCAGGCCACTCAGTAACTGGGAGCACCCCCTTAGAGAACCTCAGAACTATTTGCCACACTGTTAACAAGCTTCCCAGCACAGCCTGTACCACCTGGCTCCACCTATTGGTACCACGCAGCACCACCTGGTCCGACTGCGGTGGAGACACCCAAGTGTACAGTGAGGGCACTTTTACCAACTCCAGCATTTCTAATAAAGTTTTTGTCAACTCTATGCAACCAATGTCTAAATGCGTGACCTTTTTGGGAACCTTTCCCCTGTCCGAGACATGGAGGGGCTCATCCATTGCAGCTTGTGAGGTTGAGACCTTTGAAGAGACCACCATCTTCTTGAAGGTACCGCTCATCCCAGCCTGTTGCTCCCCTGGAGCGCTGTCAGACACATGTCTCCTCTTCACCTCTAACGCTACACCAATGAGCCTCTGCGAGTCAACATTAGGCACATTGTCAAGTTACACTTGCCATTATTTAGTTGCTGGGCCGTGGACAACCCATCTGCCATGCCTGTGCCCAGAACCGTTCCTTCAGACTGGAGGGCATCAGCCTTTGCAGGGGCTGGCGTGCCCTTGAGCGCTGGCCATTCTGCGATCCCTCCACTGGGCACAGCAGGTGTTCTGTCCACAACTCTGTCACACATCATTGCTTCGTAATTCCTTGTCACTTGGCCTAGTGCCGCAACTGCTTCCTTGCACCAATCATCCCAGTCTCCTGTGGTTCCATCACTGGTGCTCCACAGCACTGCATCACCTGCTCTAGAAGGCCCAACAGGAACCTGGGATTCACTAGCCACACCAACACACTTGTCACTTCTATCTACCTCACATTGTGACAATATTTTTTTTTCTCACATCACACTGGGAGATTGCATCCTCAACCAAGGCAAGGTGCAATACCTTATTTTGAACACCTTGCTTTGGTGGCGCTACAGACACATTTCCAACATTTTCAGACATGACACTAAAGGAAACACATTTTTCAATGTCATGCTCACCAATACCATCACATTTGCCAACAGTAACACTTTTGTCAGCATAACCATCAGAATTTTCACTACGTGTAGACATAACTGCTACTTTTGTGGATTGCCTATTACCCACCAAAGCCTCTGAGTGACTCCTCACAGCGCCCTCCGTTTTTAAAGGGGCACCCTTTCCTACATGGGCAGCTCCAAAGTTGACCTGGGAAACGCTCGGCTCCGTCACTGCGGGCTTCTTGGAAGTCTCCCTGGGCAACCCTGCAGTACTTGTCACTAGGGAACATGGCACAAGCACTGTTTTGGTCACCCCTAACTCTATTTTCCCAGCCACCTGCTGGACTATAGCAGGCACATGCAGAGTCCCCATGTCCTTTCCAGTCTTTAGCCCTGTGGCTAGTTGGGCTTTATTTTGTGCCTCCCCACTGCTCTGGGTAGCACACTGCCGCAAGTCTATGTCCATTGGCACTGCGGATCTCCCCACTGGATCTACTCCCACTTCACTGGGTTCAGTACCATAAACTGGAACAGTCTTACCATTTTCAGTGGCTGGCATCATAACCTTCACTTGAGTGCGCTGTCTCTCAGCTGTATCCATACCAGTTACTGTCTCTTTGGGGCCATATGGCGACACTGCAGCCTTTCCAGACTCTTTAGCGGTGTTCCAGAACCTTGGGCAAGTAAAGATCCCACGCCCCACTTGACCACATTCCAAGCACGGTACTGGACGACTTTTCCCCAGTGCGTTTCTTTCCTGATGATTCTTTCCAGGCATAACTTCCACTCTCGTTGCCATGGGAGATCGCCGTCTCCCAGCAGAGCTTTGCTGGCTCTCTCCAACATGCTGTATTGGCTCCTCCGGAAGCCACTTGTCACGACCCATGGGAGGCACACCCCTTGGTCCACAGACAGCCCGACTGGCCTCCTCTGTGTTTCTATGGGCAACCACTCTCTGTCCTGGCCTTTGATCAGCCTCTCTTCTGGCATATAACACAGGCTTCTCAGACCTTTGTTTTGCTAGGTAGCTTTGCACTGGAGCCAGGGACAAAAGGCACTTGGAGACTGCATGCCCCCACTCACTGCACCGCAAACAGCGCACTTGGTTCCATGTCTTGTCAGGGTTTCCCACCCTGCATCTGCTGGACCCTGTCTCAAGCTGTGTCACTTTCACACTTTTCGCAACAGCTGCTGGTTTAACTGCAGCAGCGTTGCCAGGGGCAACAACACCCCTCTCCCAGGCATGGACATTCGGCATCTCTCTTTTTGTATGGAAGGTTGGCTTGCCTTCCACTTTAGCTTGGTCCAATCCTGCCAGATGTCGCTTGCACCAGTCCACTGCAGATTCAAACGCTGGTGGACTCTCCACACTAGCCGTCATCTGTGCATTCATTGCACCAGGGTTGCTAGGGACAACAGCAGCCCTCTTTTCCCTTGGAAAACTCTGTTTAGGCATGTATGGGGTTCGATCAGGCGGTAACAACCCCTCCAGCCACAGAGCTCTTTCTCTTGCTTCAGCAAGGATCGCCTCCTTTTTCTGCTTTGACCGCCCCATCCTTGCGGTGTTGCACACAGCAACCAGTAACACAGTTCACAGCAGAGGGAAGAAAATGTGATTCTCCTTTCACAGGTACACAACCTGCAACAAATTGGAGCACTGTCTCTTTAAGGCCTTTTCTCTTGCAGGTTCTTCTCACCTGCACACACACAGATTATGCAGTTTCTGGCAATAGAAAACACAGTTCATATAACAGATGAACTTACTTGATTGTAGGGATCTCAGATTGTGCCAAAATTCTCCACCACTTGTGAAGGACTAGCATCAAATGTAGAGCTTGAAGGACACCGCCACTCGCTGGTTCTTCTTTTTAAGGGCTTTGTTTGCCCATTTTTATTAAAAGAAGTCAAAACAAAATGAAAGGTTTTCCCTCGCAGGGGTTTCAGTACTCCTTTTCAACAACAAAATGACATTCAGCCTCCTGGCTTATACATACAGCAGTGCTGCTCAGGCCTTCCACTTCAGGCTCTTGTCTGTCTCCTATAGACTATTCCATCTGCAACACCATTCATTTGGATAGCAGCCCCTTGCTGCTCTGACCCTCAGACCTGGGTCTCTGGCTTCCACTGTGCACACAACCACTCTCTGCCTTCTCCAGTGCACACCTGCACTCTATGGCTTCCCCAGTGCACACTTGCACTCTATGGCTTCCCCAGTGCACACCTGCACTCTATGGCTTCCCCAGTGCACACCTGCACTCTATGGCTTCCCCAGTGCACACCTGCACTCTATGGCTTCCCCAGTGCACACCTGCACTCTATGGCTTCCCCAGTGCACACAAGCACTCGTCGGGAGGGTGGGGCCAAGAATGCTGGTCCTGATTCTACTATCAAGCCCACACACACCTGAACAATCAGTGTGCAGTTGAGTCTCAAAACCCGGATCCAGGACTGGGGATTTCATCCCACCCGGATCTCCAAGAAATCCCCAAGCTCCGGGTCCCAAAGTGGATTTTAGTAAATCATGAGGAAACTGAAACGCCAGTTTCCTCCCAAACAAGCAAATACCGTGGAGCCCCTCAACCTGCCTGGTTGAGAATCCTGTATTCATACACTGGTGGCGTACCGCACTACCACACCGCATATACAGAGTCAGTACCATACTGACACACCAGAAACATGTCCGCATATACAGAGTCAGTACCATACTGACACACCAGAAACATGTCTGCATATACAGAGTCAGTACCATACTGACACACCAGAAACATGTCTGCATATACAGAGTCAGTACCATACTGACACACCAGAAACATGTCCGCATATACAGAGTCAGTACCATACTGACACACCAGAAACATGTCCGCAGATACAGAGTCAGTACCATACTGACACACCAGAAACATGTCCGCAGATACAGAGTCAGTACCATACTGACACACCAGAAACATGTCCGCAGATACAGAGTCAGTACCATACTGACACACCAGAAACATGTCCGCATATACAGAGTCAGTACCATACTGACACACCAGAAACATGTCCGCAGATACAGAGTCAGTACCATACTGACACACCAGAAACATGTCCGCAGATACAGAGTCAGTACCATACTGACACACCAGAAACATGTCCGCAGATACAGAGTCAGTACCATACTGACACACCAGAAACATGTCCGCAGATACAGAGTCAGTACCATACTGACACACCAGAAACATGTCCGCATATACAGAGTCAGTACCATACTGACACACCAGAAACATGTCCGCAGATACAGAGTCAGTACCATACTGACACACCAGAAACATGTCCGCAGATACAGAGTCAGTACCATACTGACACACCAGAAACATGTCCGCATATACAGAGTCAGTACCATACTGACACACCAGAAACATGTCCGCAGATACAGAGTCAGTACCATACTGACACACCAGAAACATGTCCGCAGATACAGAGTCAGTACCATACTGACACACCAGAAACATGTCCGCAGATACAGAGTCAGTACCATACTGACACACCAGAAACATGTCCGCAGATACAGAGTCAGTACCATACTGACACACCAGAAACATGTCCGCATATACAGAGTCAGTACCATACTGACACACCAGAAACATGTCTGCATATACAGAGTCAGTACCATACTGACACACCAGAAACATGTCCCCAGATACAGAGTCAGTACCATACTGACACACCAGAAACATGTCTGCATACACAGAGTCAGTACCATACTGACACACCAGAAACATGTCCCCAGATACAGAGTCAGTACCATACTGACACACCAGAAACATGTCTGCATATACAGAGTCAGTACCATACTGACACACCAGAAACATGTCTGCATATACAGAGTCAGTACCATACTGACACACCAGAAACATGTCCCCAGATACAGAGTCAGTACCATACTGACACACGAGAAACATGTCCGCATACACAGAGTCAGTACCATACTGACACACCAGAAACATGTCCGCAGATACAGAGTCAGTACCATACTGACACACCAGAAACATGTCTGCATATACAGAGTCAGTACCATACTGACACACCAGAAACATGTCCGCAGATACAGAGTCAGTACCATACTGACACACCAGAAACATGTCTGCATATACAGAGTCAGTATCATACTGACACACCAGAAACATGTCTGCATATACAGAGTCAGTACCATACTGACACACCAGAAACATGTCCGCAGATACAGAGTCAGTACCATACTGACACACCAGAAACATGTCCGCAGATACAAAGTCAGTACCATACTGACACACCAGAAACATGTCCGCAGATACAGAGTCAGTATCATACTGACACACCAGAAACATGTCCGCAGATACAGAGTCAGTACCATACTGACACACCAGAAACATGTCCGCAGATACAGAGTCAGTACCATACTGACACACCAGAAACATGTCCGCATATACAGAGTCAGTACCATACTGACACACCAGAAACATGTCCGCAGATACAGAGTCAGTACCTTACTGACACACCAGAAACATGTCCGCATATACAGAGTCAGTACCATACTGACACACCAGAAACATGTCCGCAGATACAGAGTCAGTACCATACTGACACACCAGAAACATGTCCGCAGATACAGAGTCAGTATCATACTGACACACCAGAAACATGTCCACAGATACAGAGTCAGTACCATACTGACACACCAGAAACATGTCCGCAGATACAGAGTCACTACCATACTGACACACCAGAAACATGTCTGTAGGGAAGTGTACAGAGGAGATTAGAGTATAGGGTAGTGTACAGGGATCAGTAGGGAAAAAGACAGGGGATCAAGAGAGCACAGTGCAGGAGGGTACAGTAAAAGGGGTCAGGAGAGCGCAGGGCACAGTACAGGGACAGAGGGCAAAGTATGGGGGATGGGACAGGATGGCACACCCCAGGGGTCAGGAAGGCATAATATGGGGACTGGGAGGGCACACACCTGGGGGGTACAGGAAGGCACAGTACGGGGGGTAGGGTGACCACATTTCCAAACTACCATTCAGGGACACCCCCCTTCCCAAAAATCAGCTTGTGCTGTAACGAATCACAGCACAGTGATTGGACACAAGAGGCGGGATTAATGATTTCTCCAATCACAAGCAGGGGGCGGGGATTGTGCTCCTCCAGGTATTCCCGGCCAGGACAAGTATGGTCAGTGAGTAAAGCGGTGATGTGGTGGACTTTTTTGGGGCATCAGATTGGCCCAGGGGGGTGGCTGTGTCAGTTTCATTCCGGGACACTGTATTGTCCTGGAATGAATGTGCCCGGGACAGACCTGCAAAATTCAGGACTGTCCTGGGCAATCCGGGACACGTGGGGTCACCCTAACGGGGGAGGGGGGGTGGGAGGGCAAAGTATAGGGTCTTGGAGGGCATAGTACAGGGAGCAGGAGGACACAAATCAGGTAGGTCAGGAGGATACACTCTATAGTGGTAGGAAGGGCACAGTACAAGAATCACGAGGGCACACAACAGGGGGTTTGGAGGGCGCACACCAGGAAGGTTTGAGGGACACACACCAGGGGGTGTCGGGAAGGCACACACCGGGGGGTGGGTCAGGAGGGCACACACCGGGGGATGGGTCAGGAGGGCACACACCAGGGGGTGTCGGGAAGGCACACACCGGGGGGTGGGTCAGGAGGGCACACACCGGGGGATGGGTCAGGAGGGCACACACCAGGGGGTGGGTCAGGAGGGCACACACCAGGGGGTGGGTCAGGAGGGCACACACACCGGGGGGTGGGTCAGGAGGGCACACACCAGCATACCTCCCAACATTTCAAAACTCCACCGTGGGACAACACACTGCCTGTCACCACAGTTGTTGAGCGGGGGGGGGGGGGTTGCCGCGGGACAGTTAGTTATTTTTTTAAGGACATTTGATTTTTTTTGGGGGGGGGTACAGAGGGAAAAAACCCACATAACAGACGAATTACCCCCGCCCGCCCGTCATACCTGTAGTTGGTTCCCAGTCGCTGGGGCTGGGCTGTGGGAGTCCCGCCTCACCTCCCTGCCTGGCGCGCTGAATCTTACCTCCTCCGGCTCTGTGCGGGAATACAGTGTCCCGCGCGGGACCGCTGGAAAATGGTGTCCCTGCGGGAAAAACCCGCAGAATCTGTGCGGGTTGGGAGGTATGCACCGGGGGGGGGTGTTGGGAGAGGGGCACACACCAGGGGGGGGGTTGGGAGGGGCACACACCGGGGGGGGGGTTGGGAGGGGCACACACCAGGGGGGGTTTGGGAGGGCACACACCAGGGGGGGTAGGGAGAGCACACACCAGGGGGGTCGGGGCAGTGAGAATGCTTTAGTTAATGCTACATTAAAAAGCGATCTTCACACTTTTCAGCTAACACCCGGCACTTCTATGCTATACTGCAGTAGCTCAGCAGACTTGGCCTAGAGCTGCCTGCAAACTAAGCACACAAGGAATCATTAGGTGATTTTACCTTCAGGCACACTCGTTTGGCAGCCTCTGCTCACAGCTACTGTCACACCACCCTTCTCCAGGCGGGCATGATCTCGGAGCTCAGCTCATCCCGCCCACTCAATAGCAGAAGCCCCGGGGATGGTCCTTAGTCTTGCTAGAGAGCAGCAGGGAAACTGCGGATGAGCGAGGTAGGGGGAGGTGCAGGGGGGCGGAGATGTGGAGGATGTTTGTCGCGATATATGTAGAGAGACAGCACAAACCATTACTGTACATAAGCCATGTTTACTGAGAGAACCAGCAGGAAACAGGAAACACAACACAGGAAGAAGTACAGCAGAGATGCACCATAGAGTTGCATTTAAAGAAACATGTCATCCATAACATCTCCCCCTTTTAGTGTTAATAAATGAACATTGTGAAATTTAAAAGAGACAAAGCAATAACACATTCTACAGGTTAAGTCTAATAGGTGGTTTTGAACATCTACCACTACGGGTGAAGACTGGCCCTTGTACAAGGATTCCTTTAGCCCTTTCTGAAGTTACTGGGCTCCTCTCATCACGTACTGGCATGCTCTGCACTTGACAGCTGTTGGGTATACTTGGTTGCCCAGAACTGTCATTGCCGTTGGTATGAGGCATTCCCTCTGTACATGGCTCACTGTCAATGGGTGAGTCTGATCTATCAACGGGATACTGAGAATCAGTCTGCTCTGCCACTCTCAAATCCACTCGATTGCGGCGATAGAGAGTTCCTTCAACGTCCACAAGATAGGAGCGTGGTGCAACCTTTTGCAGACAAGTACCTATTCTCCAACGGCCTGTTCGATCTCCAGGTAATGGTTTTATACGGATTCGTTCTCCAATATTTAATTCTGGCAAATCTCTGGCCGATGTGTCATATCGTGCCTTTGACACTTGTCTCTTAATCCTTATCTTTTCTGGAACACCTTGTATAACAGAGGGTTCAAGCAGCCTATTTGATACTGGTAAGGAGGTCTTTAATCTCCTTGACATTAGTCTTTGTGCCGGGCTACTATCCATGGCTTCAGTCGGAGTGTTTCTCCATTGTAAAATGGCCTTCCATGGGTCTTTACCATCACTTTGTGCTTTCTTGCATAAATTTTTAACAATCTTTACAGCTGATTCAGCTTTGCCATTAGCCTGTGGATGACGTGGTGAGGAAGTAACATGCTCAAACTCCCATTCAGTGGCAAATTTTCTGAATTGTAGGCTTGCAAACTGAGGGCCATTGTCGGAGATCACTGTATCTGGTTGGCCATGACGTGCAAACTGAGCCTTGCACCTCTTAATTGTAGCTTCAGTGGATAAGTCGGGAAGAAGGTATATTTCCCAGAAGTCTGAATAATGATCGACTAAAAGCAGGTATTCCTTGCCTGCGTAGTTGAATAAGTCCATACTGATAATCTGCCACGGACGTGTAGGTATCTCATGTGACATCATGGTTTCTTTCTGTTGCAAATGGGCATATTCATTGCAGGTGGGACAATTACTGACAAAGTCTTTGATTTCACCATGCATGTTGGGCCAGTAAAGAGTATCACGAGCTTGCCTGTAGCATGCTTCACCACCAATATGGCTGGAGTGTATGCGTAATAACATCTCTGCTCTCAGTGACTTTGGCACGATGACCCTTGGACCTTTGTACAAGATACCATTTTGTATGCTGATCTCATCTCTAAAGGACCAGTATTCCCTTACAATTCCAGGTACTGCATCTTTTTCATCTGGCCACCCACTCAAAACAATAGACTTCAAAGCTTGTAAAGTTGCATCACTGTCAGTGCGCTGTATGAGTTGATGTAGTCGTTGATCTGTGACATTAAGATAGTCTGCTTGATTGATATCGGCAAAGAAATTTTGTTCCTGTTCCAGCAGACAAATTGTACGATGCTCATGCTCACCTCCAGGTGCCACATTATCTGACGTAGCTCTGCTCAGGGTATCGCTGATATACATTTCACATCCTGGCTTGTAGACAACATTGAGGTTGTAATGCTGCAATGTAAGCATCATGCTCTGCAAACGCTTGGGAGCACACAAAAGGGGCTTTTTGAATATGGCTATCAAAGGTTTGTGATCAGTTTCAGCTGTAATTGAATCCCGTCCATAAAGATAATGATGGAAACGCTGGCAAGCAAATACAATGCTTAAACATTCCTTCTCAATTTGAGCATAATTTTGCTCAGCTGATGAAAGAGCTCTGGACGCATATGCAACTGGCTGACCTTTCTGCAAAAGGCAACAGCCTAGACCATTTTTACTGGAGTCACTTTGTATGGTAACAGGCTTTGTGACATCATAGTATTTCAACACTGGGGCAGAGGTGACCAAGTGTTTTATATCCTCTACTGCCCGGTCATGCTTGGGAAGCCAGTGCCAAACTGCATCTTTGTCCAGAAGTCGTCTTAGTGGCTCACACACCTCAGATAAGTGTGGCAGGAATTTTGCTAGGTATGTAACAAAGCCAATAAATCTCTGTACCGCTTTGGCATCAGCAGGTTGTGGCATGTCCACAATGGCTTCAATCTTATCCGGGTCAGCTTTTAAGCCTTGTGAAGACAGGATATGTCCATGGAAACGGACTTCTTCCACCTTGAACTGCAATTTCTTCACACTAAGCCTCAGCATCACCTGCCTACAACGATCCAGTAGCGCTATTAACTTTTCATCATGGTCTTGCTCAGCCTCCTCATCTGTATTGCCGCAGCCAACTATAAGAATGTCATCAGCTATTGGCTCAATTCCGTCAAGACCACCTAATAGTTCATGCTGCTTTCGCTGGTATACCTCTGGTGCTACAGAGACTCCAAATGGTAGTTTGAGCCATCTCTTTCTGCCCCAAGGAGTCCAGAACGTGGTCATGTAGCTACTTTTTTCATCCAGTTTGCACTGTAAAAAGGCATCTCTAGCATCCACAAGTGTGAATACACGTGCTTTAGGTAGTTTGTGCAAAATATCATCGAGTGTTGGCATTAAGTAGTGTGACCGTTTCAGGGCCATATTCAGAAACTTGGGATCAATGCATATTCTGATCTTCTCAGGCTTTCTGATAACAACCATGTTACTGATCCAATCTGTAGGCTCTGTTACTGAAGTTAGATGTCCTTCAGCTTCATATTTATCTAGTTGAGCTTTAACCAGTGGCTTAATGGCGATAGGCACATTGCGTGGGGCACATTGTACAGGATGAATGGTAGGATCAAGTTCAAAATGAACCTCTCCTGGAACAGAGACTATCGGGCCCTCAAACACATCACTGTAGGTGTGAAGAATTTGCTGTTTTGTCAGTGGCCTAGTTAGAGATTTTGCAGGCTGATTATCAACATTATGTAGCTCAGCAGGAATGGTGAACAGCATCAGTCCAAGGCGCTCACATGTTGAACCTGATAATAGCGGTTTCTGATCGGCATCAACAATCTCAAAGTTCAGTTTGTGTATACAATCACGTATGCTGCATTCTGTTTGGAATAGCCCCAATGATTCCATTAGTTCCCCTGAATACAACTTTAGTTTGGTGCTACTAGGCTGAAGGGGTGCTCTGGGTGCCAGTTTTATTTTGTCCTTTATACTCATGACATCACACGTTGCACCCGAGTCCAGCTGGCAGGGTTGGATTATATTGTTTAATCTGAGGTTTACAAACCATTTTTTGCCCTTTGTGTTTACAGCACCAATGCATTCTGAGGAGTAAACCATATCAGTGCTAAGCAGGTGTGCGTCCTCCGGATCTGACATTTGCTCAATTGTGTGCAGCTTCCTTGCTTCCATTTTACTGGAGAGACACACTCTTGCAAAGTGATTTGGTTTACCACATGCAGTACAGAATTTCCCATATGCAGGACACTTTTCTTTCTCTCGTACATGCACATTGCCGCAATACTTGCATGATGCAGGCTTCCTCCCAGGTGAGTTGTGTAGGTGACCCTTGTGCTGAAACTTATGCTGGTGGTTTTTGAAGTTTTGCTGTTGTTTAGAGGCTGCATTGATATCGTCAATCAGTTTATCCTGCTCCATAGCTTTCATATGTTTGTCAGTAAGTTCAGCAGTGCGACATATCTCAATTGCTGTTTGTAGATCTAAATCATGTTTCCTCAATAGGTGGCGGCGTGTGCTTTCACTGGTGATACCCAAAACTATTTTATCACGAATAAGTTCATCTCTCAGAGAGCCATACTCACAGCTTGCAGCTTTTGCTCTTAGCCGTGTGACAAACCTGTCTATTGATTCAGTCTTCTTGCTTACAGCAGCCAAATAAAGGGATTTTTATAACAGCTTACCTGTAAAATCCTTTTCTTGGAGTACATCACGGGACACAGAGCGACTTAGTCATTACTAATGGGTTATATAGTTTACCTTCAGGTGTTGGCACTGGCCAATTCCAAACCGGAAGTACCCTCCCCTATATAAGCCCCTCCCACCCGGGAGCACCTCAGTTTTGTAGCCAAGCAATAAGTGTCCCAAAAAGAGGGGTGGGAGCTCTGTGTCCCGTGATGTACTCCAAGAAAAGGATTTTACAGGTAAGCTGTTATAAAAATCCCTTTTTCTTTTTCGTACATCACGGGACACAGAGCGACTTAGTCATTACTAATGGGACGTCCCAAAGCAATGCCAAATGAGGGGGGGGGTACATAAGCTGGGCGCCATCAGGCATGAGGATCTTTTGCGGCCTGCAACACACTGCGCCCAAAGGCGACATCCTCCTGACTTCTAACGTCTACCTGATAGACTCTAGTAAACGTGTGTACCGAAGACCATGTTGCGGCCTTACATACTTGAGCCAGGGAGGCCTGGTGATGCACTGCCCATGAAGTTCCAACCGCTCTTGTGGAGTGCGCCCTAACTTTGAACGGAGGCGGTCTCTTTCTCAAGCCATAGGCTTGTATTATGACCTGTCGAATCCACTTGGCTAAAGTAGATTTTGATGCTGCCTGACCCCTTCTGGGGCCTTCCGGCAGAACAAACAAAGAATCCGTTCTGCGAATCTGAGCAGTGGCTTTTAGATAAGCTTTAACTGCTCTTACCACATCCAAAGAATGTAATAACTTTTCCTCTACTGAGATAGGTTTGGGGAAAAAAGAAGGAAGAACCACATCTTGGTTCAAATGAAACCTCGATACCACCTTAGGAAGAAAGGCTGGATGAGGACGTAATACTACTCTGTCCTTATGGACAACCAGATATGGCTCCTTACAGGACATAGCTGCTAATTCCGACACTCTTTTAGCCGAACAAATGGCTACTAAGAAAACCAATTTCCTGTTGAGAAGAACCAAGGAAATGTGTTGTAATGGTTCAAACGGTTGTTTCTGTAGAACCGACAGAACCAGGTTTAAGTCCCAAGGACATATGGGAATACTAACCGGAGGGCTAATACGCATCACTCCTTGTATAAAGGCTTTGACTAGTGAATGCGAAGCCAAGGGCCTTTGAAAAAATATTGACAAGGCCGAAATCTGACCCTTGATAGTACTCAAGGCCAGCTTCCTATCTACAGCCCACTGTAGGAAGTCCAGAATCCTCCCTATCATGTACTTACGTGGATGCCATTTCTTGGTCTCACACCACGTAATGTACGCTTTCCAGATCCTATAATAGATCTGCCTGGATACCGGTTTCCTGGCATTGATCATGGTAGATACCACAGAATTAGAGAGCCCTCTCTTTTTCAGAATGTGGGCTTCAATAGCCAGGCCGTCAAACCTAGGGCTGGTAAGGAAGGGTGGTATATCGGTCCTTGCGACAGCAGGTCCGGACGAAGTGGGAGGGTCCAAGGACTCCTCACTGACATTTTTACCATCTCCGCGTACCATGCCCTTCGGGGCCACGCTGGAGCCACCAGAATCACTGGTTTCTTTTCTACCCTGATTCTGCGGAGTAATCGCGGTAACAATTGTGGCGGTGGGAATGCATATATCAGCTTGAACCGATCCCAAGGGAACACTAGGGCATCCGAGCCGCAAGCTAGGGGATCCCTTGTGCGAGACACAAACCTGTCCACCTTTGCGTTGAATCTGGATGCTAGCAGATCTACATCCGGTGTTCCCCACCGCTGGCATATTGCCTGGAAAACCTCGGGGTGAAGAGACCATTCCCCCGGGCATAATTGTTGGCGACTTAGAAAGTCCGCTCTCCAATTTTCCACTCCTGGGATGAAAACCGCAGATATGGCTGGGACATATCTTTCTGCCCACTCCAGGATGCAATTTGCTTCCTTCTGGGCTGCACGACTTTTGGTGCCACCCTGATGATTGATATATGCCACTGCCGTGGCATTGTCTGATTGAATTCTGACAGGGGACCCCTGGAGTTTGGATGTCCATGCTACTAGGGCATACCGGGCTGCTCGTATCTCTAAGAGATTGATGGGCAGGGCCTTTTCTGCTTCTGACCACCTGCCCTGGAGAGACCATTGCTCCAGCACTGCCCCCCAGCCGATGAGGCTGGCATCTGTAGTGACCACCTTCCAAGAAACCGGACTGAAGGGTTTCCCTCTTTCCAGATTCTGGGGCACCAACCACCAATGGAGGCTCTTGCGAACGGAAGGGGACAGGGACATTGGTAAGTCTAAAGCCTGAACTTTTTTGTTCCAGGCTGACAGTATGGCCCTTTGCAAATTCCTTGAATGGAATTGACCGTAGGGTACCGCTTCGAATGAAGCCACCATCTTTCCCAGCAGCCTCATGCAGAGACGTATGGATGGTTTTCTTTTTGTACCCACTAAGTGGGTCAAATTTCTTAAAGACGACACCTTCTCTGGAGGTAAGAAAATCTTTCTCTGATTTGAATCCAGCCTTAGCCCTAAGTATTCCAGACTTTTGACTGGTCTTAGAGCTGACTTGTCCCGGTTGATAATCCAACCGTGATATTCCAGATACTCGATTGTCTTGTGAATAGCTACTTCCAGCTTTTCCACTGAGTGGTCTATTAGTAGCAGGTCGTCTAGATATGCCATTATCGTTACACCCTGTGTTCTTAGATTGGCCAATAATGGGGCCAGAATTTTTGTGAACACTCGTGGTGCTGTGGCCAGACCGAAAGGTAAGGCTCTGAACTGAAAATGGCGCCCTTCTACTGCAAAGCGTAGAAATTTCTGATGGGCCGGAAAGATGGGAATATGCAGATAAGCATCCCTTATGTCGATCGAGGCTAGCCATTCCTGCCCTTGTAGGGCGGTGGCCACTGATCGGATCGACTCCATCCGAAAGGTCCTGATATTTAGGAACTTGTTTAGCCCTTTTAGATTTAATATGGGCCTCACGTCCCCATTTGGTTTGGGGACTGTGAAAAGGTTCGAGTAAAACCCGAATCCGCTTTCTTCCAGGGGAACCTTCATGATTACCCCTTGGAGCAATAGTTGTTCTAGTGCCAGAAGGAGGGATCCTCTCTTTTGGGGATCTCTTGGCACGTTTGACCTCATAAATTGGGCAGGAGGAGTGCCTTTTAACTCCAGCTTGTATCCCAGACTTACTGCGGAGAGCACCCATCTGTCTCTGATGGTGTCCCGCCAGGTCTCTGTGAACAACTGAAGTCTTCCCCCCACCCGATTGAGCGGGGGCAATACTTCATGCCTTAGGGGGAGGTTTTGTACCTCTCTTGATCCAGGGCTTCTTGTTACCCTGTGATTGTCCCTGATTTCTGCCCCCTGAATTTGACCGCGGAGGCCGTCGGAACTGCTTCACAGCCGATGTGCCCGGGACTGGAGAGGTAGGCCTCTTAAAGAAGGACTTCTACCCTTGTTCTTAACCGGTAAGAGTGAACTTTTACCGGCAGAAATTTTCTGGATATATTTGTCCAGATCTTCTCCAAATAAGCGTTCTCCATGAAATGGGAAGCTAACCAGCAGTTTTTTACAGGGAGCTTCAGCAGACCAGTTTTTGAGCCACAGAAGCCTACGCATATGTACTATAGACAGCGTAAAGCGGGAGGCCTGTTGGATTGTATCCTTTATGGCGTCCACCGCAAAACACAAGGCTCTAGGCAGGTCAGCTAGGGCATGAGCCTGCTGATCTGGTAAGTCCCTTAAGACTTGTTTCAACTGATCTTTCACTGCTTGGCAGACTCCAATCGCTGCTACCGCAGGTTGTGTCACCATACTTGCTGTAGAGAAAGCAGATTTTAGTAAAGACTCCAATTTTTTATCTATTGGGTCTTTGAACATTGGAACATTATCTACTGGACATGTCAGTGATTTGTTAACAGAAGAGATGGCTGCGTCCACTATAGGGACCCTCCATTTTCTTATGAACTTATCCTCCATGGGATAGATCACCGGAAATCTCTTGGGGGGAGCAAATATTTTATCAGGATGCTCCCAATCCTGGTAAATAAGCCCTTCTAATAAAGGGTGGATTGGGAAGGAACAGACCGCCTGGGGAGCTTTTAGCGACCCCAGCGAGGAAACCGTAGTGGATGGTGGTTCCGCCAGAGGCATTTTAAATGCTGATCGGACCATGTTAGTCAGAGACTGAACCCATAATCTTTCAGCCTGAGAAGCTGAGAAAGGTTCTTCCACTGTTGATTCCTCTATAAGTGAATCAACCTCATCCTGATCCCCTTCAGGTAGGTCGATCTCTGTGTGGGGCTGTTCCTCCACTAACAGGCACTCTGAAGGAGGAGACGGAGATCGGACGCGCTTTTCCTGTGACAGGGAAGCAGCGATCAATGCTGTTAATCTCTCTTCCAATCCTCCCAGAGTTGAGGATAAAACCTCCTCTGTTATATATACAGGAGCAGGTGGACTGGGGACAGCCGCAGCACCAGGCATTCCTGCGGGGTTTCTACGGCTACTGACCTCTGCATTCTCAGGGGAGATTGGTGCAGTGCAAGCATGCCCAATATCCTCAGAGCCCGATGGAGACCCCTTTGGCTTCCTGGAAGATTTATTTCCGGAGCGTCTGGACGACATATCCTTTAAGCACAAAGCTGAGGTATTCCCGTCGTCATACACCAATTTTTGCTGGTAATAGTCTAACACAGGTGCTGCTATATACCAGCTGGTGTCCACTAAAGTGCCTTTCTATGGGGATGCCTGCATCAACCGCCTCTGTGTGCCACTGTTTGTTGCTAGCTCTGTTTGCATGCAGCTGACACTTGTACTGTGTCTTTTAACCATGCTGGGACGCCCGCACATGCGCAGAAGCGCCGCGGCGCGCATCGAGCGTCATCCACCCGCCCCGCCCCTTTTTTTTCATAGGAGGCGCGTGCACGCGCCCGCGCGCGCGCCCGTGCGCCAATGGCGCCCTTTTCGAAAACCAACAGAGGACTAGGAGCCAGGGCCCTTTTTGCCGGAGGGCCTGTGCGGTGGATGAACGCAGCAACAGGGCAGAGGAAGTGGATTCCCTCAGAGAAACTTACCAGCTGCCTGGATCTTTTGAGTTGAGAAAACCAAAGATCCACATTTACAAGAAAAATGGACTACAGCGGCCTCTAGTGGTTTAACACAGGTACCGCGGTCCCTGTTTTTTTTTTTTTTTTCTTGACTACTATTAAAATTTTACATTTTCAGTAGTTATAGGCAAACACAGATATTTAGCGGGAATACCGTTAGGTAACAGACAGAAAGACAAATTAGGCTTGGGGGTCCCCCAATAGAACCAAGTTCCTGAGGGCCCCCACTTACCTGATCCCCGCCGCAGGACTTTGTTTGGTCCACAAAAGTCCAAACTTCACCTATCACGGCAGGCATTGTAATTAAACCTTCAGGGACCGGGTTCCCAAGGATTCCACTCCCCTGGACCTGTATAGCACCCTGCACAGACAGCGTCTTGGTCGTGGGTATGACCAGAGCTCTGGATCCCAGGGTCCAGCCCTCCTAAGAGAAGCATTACAGGCAAAACCTTGCTCTTCTGCTGCAAGGCCCGGGTACCGACCGTTTAGCTATGAAGCTTTTTTGGTGGGATCCGGAACAGCTTACTAAGGCCCAAAAGAACCTGTACGCAAGCCCAGTGAAAACACATGTTACTCTTTGGCCAACACCTTAGACACTGGCAAAAAACTGAGGTGCTCCCGGGTGGGAGGGGCTTATATAGGGGAGGGTACTTCCGGTTTGGAATTGGCCAGTGCCAACACCTGAAGGTAAACTATATAACCCATTAGTAATGACTAAGTCGCTCTGTGTCCCGTGATGTACGAAAAAGAAATATATCTTTCATAGATGACATTTTTAGAAGGTCTGAAGAAAGCTTCTAATGCATCCAGAATGGTTTTGGTGTCACTCTTATGCTCCTCTGTGAGGTTCAGATTATGCTTGTAAACATGGAGGCATTCACTGCCCATTATCCTTCTCAGTGTGGCTGCTTGCACTGCTGCAGACTTCTCATTTAACCCTGTGGCTAGGGAATAGTCCTGAAACTCAGCCCTGAAATTGTCCCAGTTACTGCCAACATCTCCACTCACCCTCATTGCCTCAGGCAGTGGAATGCTGTTAGCTGCCATGATGCTGTTTTCCTTGCTGCAAACACTCAGCATCCAGGACAGGACTGCAATTGTCAGGAGGCACAATCAGTTCCAAGAACACTCACATGAAGGCTGGCAGGCTCTCAGCATCAAATGTGTAGAAAGAGCATGGATCCAAATCTTCTGACACCATGTTTGTCGTGATATATGTAGAGAGACAGCACAAACCATTACTGTACATAAGCCATGTTTACTGAAAGAACCAGCAGGAAACAGGAAACACAACACAGGAAGAAGCACAACAGAGATGCACCATAGAGTTGCATTTAAAGAAACATGTCATCCATAACAGAGGACAGCGGACAGCAACAAGTGAAATGGCTGTATGCTGTCCAGACCGCGGCTCTGCTTTCAATAATGCAGCCGGGACAAGAGCACGGCGGGACAGATGGCAATTATGCCCAGTGCGGGCTAAGGGGGCAGCAGCTGCTTTGGGCCCCCAACAGTGACAGGGCACAGGGCACTTGCCCCCATTTGCCCTGAGGTAAAGACGGCCCTGGATAGGGATGGAGTCATGCAGTGTATGGAATATTTTTTCCGATAACATTTATTGATCCACCCGAGAGATAACCTGTGAGAATGGGACTGTATTAGACTTCCAGTTATGGGTGATTGCCCAATGCAGCGCAATACAAATAGTGTGTAATAGTTTCATTGATGCCTTGTACACACGATCGGATTTCCGATGGAATAAAATCCGATGGACTTGTTTCATCTGAAATTCCCATCGTGTGTGGGCCCCATCAGACTTTTTTCCATCAGAGTAAAAAAATAGAACATGTTTTACATTTTTCTGATGGAAAAAAATCCAATGGGAAATTCCTATCGTCTGTGTGGAATTCCATCGGAGAAAAATCCACGCATGCTCAGAATCAAGTCGACGCATGCTCGGAAGCATTGAACTTCATTTTTATCGGCTCGTTGTAGTGTTTTTACGTCACCGCGCTTTGGACGGTCGGAATTTAGTCTGACAGTGTGTAGGCAAGACTGATGGAAGTCAGCTTCATCGGAATTCCGACGGAAAATTCCATCGGAATCCGATCGTGTGTACAAGGCATAAGGGTTTTGGGATATCAGGGATTTTTTCAAATAAGAGACAGTGAGTATGTGTCAGAACCATGTGCCTCCCCACCAGCTTGTCCATCAGCTCCAGAGCCCCTCTCCAAGTAGGTTGTAGAACTTCACATTCCCAGAGCACGTGCAAAAAAGAAAAAGCACATCCTCCGAAGCAAGAGCCTGTGGGTAGATCTTAGCCAATTGTAAAGGAGTATAGTACCAGCGGGTAAATAATTTAATTTTAATACGTTTTTATTGAGTTTACAGATAAAGAACAAAAGTTTACAAAAGCGGTAAGGCATCAACTTTACATTAACCACCTCAGCACCGGAGGATTTGGCCGCCAAATGACCGGGCCACTTTTTGCGATTCGGCACTGCGTCGCTTTAACTGACAATTGCGCGGTCGTGCGACGTGGCTCCCAAACAAAATTGACGTCCTTTTTTCCCCACAAATAGAGATTTCTTTTGGCGGTATTTGATCACCTCTGCGGTTTTTATTTTTTGCGCTATAAAACAAAAATAGAGCGACAATTTTGAAAAAAAACAACAATATTTTTTACTTTCTGCTATAATAAATATCCCCCAAAAATATATAAAAAATAATTTTTTCCTCAGTTTAGGCCGATACGTATTCTTCTACATATTTTTGGTAAAAAAAATCGCAATAAGCGTTTATTGATTGGTTTGCACAAAACTTATAACGTCTACAAAATAGGGGATAGTTTTATGGCATTTTTATTAATATTTTTTTTTTTACTAGTAATGATGGTGATCTGATGACGCTATTTTAGGACCATTCACATTTATACAGCGATCAGTGCTATAAAAATGCACTGATTACTGTATAAATGTGACTGGCAGGGAAGGGAGTTAACCACTAGGGGGCTAGGAAGGGGTTAAGTGTGTCCTAGGGAGTGATTCTAACTGTTAGGGGGCGTGGCTTACTGTGACAAGACAATGATCGCTGCTCCCGATGACAGGGAGCAGACAATCAGTGTCCTGTCACTAGGCAGAACGGGGAGATGCCTTGTTTACACTGGTCTCTCCCCGTTCTGCTGCTCTGTGACAGGGGCGGACCCAGGGGGGGTGCAATAAGGCAATTGCCCCCCCCCCCGAGACCATCTGTCACACTCACTTGCTTGCTCTGTTTTTTGTTTTGTTTTTTAAACATTTTTTTAATCTACTTGTTCTGCGGCTGCCACTGCCTCTCTGAGTCTCTCTCTCTGTTTCTCACATCAGCCGATCAGCGGCGCCGAGAGAGAGACTCGTCAAATGTAGTTACGCGGCGCCGCACTGGCATGATACCAGGCATAGGCGTGCGCACGGGGTGTGCCTGGGCACACCCTAATGTTTGTCCGTAGATCTGCTGTAAAATGCTGCAAGAGACTTATAGCGCACTGCCTGTGAGACAGTTTCCCATTGAGCAGTTAGCGAGGCATGTAAGAGCATGAAACTGTAATGTAATGTCTCTGCTTGCAGAGACAAGCTGTCAAAACTCGGCGCTGATGTCGGGGGTGGGCGGGACCGAACAGCCGCTCCGTGTATGTGGCTCCGCCCCCTTTCTATCAGCTATCAAACACCAGCCAACGATTGGGCTGCTTTAGAAAGGGGGCAGGGCCACATACACGGAGCAGCCCGCCCAGCCCCTATCCCGTTGGCTTGTGTTCGCAAAAAAGCCGCTCCACCACAAACCTCCCCCCCACCCGGCTCCCGCGGCCGCCTCCCACACAAATACAGGCCCCGGTGGCCGGCCTGCTATAGCGCGGCGTTGCCCAATATTATTGGGCGTACTTGGCCGGGGGAGGGGAGCGACTGTCGCCCCCATAAGACGGATGATTACTGATCAGATCGGGTGCACATTAACTGAAGGAGGCGGAGCCTAAAGCTCCGCCTTAGGTTCCGCTTACCCTCCTCCGTGCTAATGCTCCGCCTACCCTCCTCCGCGCTGCATCAACACTGGGTCTTCTCCCCTGCCCGGAGGTCTGTGAAGATACGAGGAGGAGAGGAAGATGACGGGAACCGCCAGGCAGTGGCCAGCACAGCACAATTACTGGGACGGACTAGAAGAGAGGAGGGCGGAGTTTTTATTACAGGGACGAGTGAGTCTATTTTTTTTTTCCAGGAGTCTAGAGACACCATGGGGAGGGGGGAGCCAGTACAGATGCAGGAGGTCCCATAATATTCTCATGGTCCCCCCCACCACAGTGTCCCCCCCGCCATAGCATCCCCCTATGTGTGTCCCCCTCCCACTGTGGCCCCTGTCCCCACTGCATCGCTCTCTGTCCTCACCACACTGTGTCCCTCTCTGTCTGTCCCCAGCGTCCCTCTCTGTCCTCATCGCACTGCATCCCTCTGTCTGTCCCCAGGGTCCCTCTCTGTTCCTTGCATCCCTCTCTGTCCTCATCGCATTGCATCCCTCTGTCTGTCCCCAGCGTCCCTCTCTGTCCTCATCGCACTGCATCCCTCTGTCTGTCCCCAGCATCCCTCTCTGTCCTCATCGCACTGCATCCCTCTGTCTGTCCCCAGCGTCCCTCTCTGTCCTCATCGCACTGCATCCCTCTGTCTGTTGCCAGCGTCCCTCTCTGTCCTCAACGCATTGCATCCCTCTGTCTGTCCCCAGCGTCCCTCTCTGTCCTCATCGCACTGCATCCCTCTGTCTGTTCCCAGCGTCCCTCTCTGTCCTCATCGCATTGCATCCCTCTGTCTGTTCCCAGCGTCCCTCTCTGTCCTTATCGCACTGCATCCCTCTGTCTGTCCCCAGCGTCCCTCTCTGTCCTAATCGCATTGCATCCCTCTGTCTGTCCCCAGCGTCCCTCTCTGTCCTCATCGCATTGCATCCCTCTGTCTGTCCCCAGCGTCCCTCTCTGTCCTCATCGCACTGCATCCCTCTGTCTGTTCCCAGCGTCCCTCTCTGTCCTCATCGCATTGCATCCCTCTGTCTGTTCCCAGCGTCCCTCTCTGTCCTCATCGCATTGCATCCCTCTGTCTGTCCCCAGCGTCCCTCTCTGTCCTCATCGCACTGCATCCCTCTGTCTGTTCCCAGCGTCCCTCTCTGTCCTCATCGCACTGCATCCCTCTGTCTGTTCCCAGCGTCCCTCTCTGTCCTCATCGCATTGCATCCCTCTGTCTGTCTCCAGCGTCCCTCTCTGTCCTCATCACACTGCATCCCTCTGTCTGTCCCCAGCGTCCCTCTCTGTCCTAATCGCATTGCATCCCTCTGTCTGTCCCCAGCGTCCCTCTCTGTCCTCATCGCATTGCATCCCTCTGTCTGTCCCCAGCGTCCCTCTCTGTCCTCATCGCACTGCATCCCTCTGTCTGTTCCCAGCGTCCCTCTCTGTCCTCATCGCATTGCATCCCTCTGTCTGTTCCCAGCGTCCCTCTCTGTCCTCATCGCATTGCATCCCTCTGTCTGTCCCCAGCGTCCCTCTCTGTCCTTATCGCACTGCATCCCTCTGTCTGTCCCCAGCGTCCCTCTCTGTCCTCATCGCACTGCATCCCTCTGTCTGTCCCCAGGGTCCCTCTCTGTTCCTTGCATCCCTCTCTGTCCTCATCTCACTGCGTCCCTCTGTCTGTCCCCAGCGTCCCTCTCTGTCCTCATCGCATTGCATCCCTCTGTCTGTCCCCAGCGTCCCTCTCTGTCCTCATCGCACTGCATCCCTCTGTCTGTTCCCAGCGTCCCTCTCTGTCCTCATCGCATTGCATCCCTCTGTCTGTCCCCAGCGTCCCTCTCTGTCCTTATCGCACTGCATCCCTCTGTCTGTCCGAAGCGTCCTTCTCTGTCCTCATCGCACTGCATCCCTCTGTCTGTCCCCAGGGTCCCTCTCTGTTCCTTGCATCCCTCTCTGTCCTCATCTCACTGCGTCCCTCTGTCTGTCCCCAGCATCCCTCTCTGTCCTCATCGCATTGCATCCCTCTGTCTGTCCCCAGCGTCCCTCTCTGTCCTCATCGCATTGCATCCCTCTGTCTGTCCCCAGCGTCCCTCTCTGTCCTCATCACATTACATCCCTCTGTCTGTCCCCAGCTTCCCTCTCTGTCCTCATCACACTGCATCCCTCTGTCTATCCCCAGCATCCCTCTCTGTCCTCATCGCACTGCATCTCTCTGTCTGTCCCCAGCGTCCCTCTCTGTCCTCATCGCATTAAATCCCTCTGTCTGTCCCCAGCGTCCCTCTCTGTCCTCATCGCACTGCATCCCTCTGTCTGTTCCCAGCATCCCTCTCTGTCCTCATCGCATTGCATCCCTCTGTCTGTTCCCAGCGTCCCTCTCTGTCCTTATCGCACTGCATCCCTCTGTCTGTCCCCAGCGTCCCTCTCTGTCCTCATCGCACTGCATCCCTCTGTCTGTTCCCAGCATCCCTCTCTGTCCTCATCGCATTGCATCCCTCTGTCTGTCCCCAGCGTCCCTCTCTGTCCTTATCGCACTGCATCCCTCTGTCTGTCCCCAGCGTCCCTCTCTGTCCTCATCTCACTGCATCCCTCTGTCTGTCCCCAGGGTCCCTCTCTGTTCCTTGCATCCCTCTCTGTCCTCATCTCACTGCGTCCCTCTGTCTGTCCCCAGCATCCCTCTGTCTGTCCCCAGCATCCCTCTCTGTCCTCATCGCATTGCATCCCTCTGTCTGTCCCCAGCGTCCCTCTCTGTCCTCATCGCACTGCATCCCTCTGTCTGTCCCCAGCATCCTTCTCTGTCCTCATCGCACTGCATCCCTCTGTCTGTCCCCAGGGTCCCTCTCTGTTCCTTGCATCCCTCTCTGTCCTCATCTCACTGCGTCCCTCTGTCTGTCCCCAGCATCCCTCTCTGTCCTCATCGCATTGCATCCCTCTGTCTGTCCCCAGCGTCCCTCTCTGTCCTCATCGCATTGCATCCCTCTGTCTGTCCCCAGCGTCCCTCTCTGTCCTCATCGCATTACATCCCTCTGTCTGTCCCCAGCGTCCCTCTCTGTCCTCATCGCACTGCATCCCTCTGTCTATCCCCAGCATGCCTCTCTGTCCTCATCGCACTGCATCTCTCTGTCTGTCCCCAGCGTCCCTCTCTGTCCTCATCGCATTGCATCCCTCTGTCTGTCCCCAGCGTCCCTCTCTGTCCTCATCACACTGCATCCCTCTGTCTGTTCCCAGCGTCCCTCTCTGTCCTTATTGAACTGCATCCCTCTGTCTGTCCCCAGCGTCCCTCTCTGTCCTCATCGCACTGCATCCCTCTGTCTGTCCCCAGCGTCCCTCTCTGTCCTTATCGCACTGCATCCCTCTGTCTGTCCCCAGGGTCCCTCTCTGTTCCTTGCATCCCTTTCTGTCCTCATCTCACTGCGTCCCTCTGTCTGTCCCCAGCATCCCTCTGTCCCCAGCGTCCCTCTCTGTCCTCATCGCATTGCATCCCTCTGTCTGTCCCCAGCGTCCCTCTCTGTCCTCATCTCACTGCATCCCTCTGTCTGTTCCCAGCGTCCCTCTCTGTCCTCATCGCATTGCATCCCTCTGTCTGTCCCCAGCGTCCCTCTCTGTCCTCATCGCACTGCATCCCTCTGTCTGTCCCCAGGGTCCCTCTCAGTTCCTTGCATCCCTCTCTGTCCTCATCTCACTGCGTCCCCCTGTCTGTCCCCAGCATCCCTCTCTGTCCTCATCTCACTGCTTCCCCCTGTCTGTCCCCAGCATCGCTCTCTGTTCTCATTGCACTGCGTCTCTGTCTGTCCCCAGGGTCCCTCTCTGTCCTCATCGCATTGCATCTCTCTGTCTGTCCCCAGCGTCCCTCTCTGTCCTCATCTCACTGCATCCCTCTGTCTGTTCCCAGCGTCCCTCTCTTTCCTCATCGCATTGCATCCCTCTGTCTGTCCCCAGCATCCCTCTCTGTCCTCATCGCACTGCATCCCTCTGTCTGTTCCCAGCGTCCCTCTCTGTCCTCATCGCATTGCATCCCTCTGTCTGTTCCTAGCGTCCCTCTCTGTCCTCATCTCACTGCATCCCTCTGTCTATCCCCAGCATCCCTCTCTGTCCTCATCGCACTGCATCTCTCTGTCTGTCCCCAGCGTCCCTCTCTGTCCTCATCGCACTGCATCCCTCTGTCTGTCCCCAGCGTCCCTCTCTGTCCTCATCGCATTGCATCCCTCTGTCTGTCCCCAGCGTCCCTCTCTGTCCTCATCGCACTGCATCCCTCTGTCTGTTCCCAGCGTCCCTCTCTGTCCTCATCGCATTGCATCTCTCTGTCTGTCCCCAGCGTCCCTCTCTGTCCTCATCGCACTGCATCCCTCTGTCTGTTCCCAGCGTCCCTCTCTGTCCTCATCGCATTGCATCCCTCTGTCTGTTCCCAGCGTCCCTCTCTGTCCTCATCTCACTGCATCCCTCTGTCTATCCCCAGCATCCCTCTCTGTCCTCATCGCACTGCATCTCTCTGTCTGTCCCCAGCGTCCCTCTCTGTCCTCATCGCACTGCATCCCTCTGTCTGTTCCCAGCGTCCCTCTCTGTCCTCATCGCATTGCATCCCTCTGTCTGTCCCCAGCATCCCTCTCTGTCCTCATCGCACTGCATCCCTCTGTCTGTTCCCAGCGTCCCTCTCTGTCCTCATCGCATTGCATCCCTCTGTCTGTTCCCAGCGTCCCTCTCTGTCCTCATCTCACTGCATCCCTCTGTCTATCCCCACCATCCCTCTCTGTCCTCATCACACTGCATCTCTCTGTCTGTCCCCAGCGTCCCTCTCTGTCCTCATCGCACTGCATCCCTCTGTCTGTCCCCAGCGTCCCTCTCTGTCCTCATCGCACTGCATCCCTCTGTCTGTCCCAAGGGTCCCTCTCTGTTCCTTGCATCCCTCTCTGTCCTCATCTCACTGCATCCCTCTGTCTGTTCCCAGCGTCCGTCTCTGTTCCTTGCATCCCTCTCTGTCCTCATCTCACTGCATCCCTCTGTCTGTTCCCAGCGTCCCTCTCTGTCCTCATCGCATTGCATCCCTCTGTCTGTCCCCAGCGTCCCTCTCTGTCCTCATCTCACTGCATCCCTCTGTCTGTCCCCAGCGTCCCTCTCTGTCCTCATCTCACTGCATCCCTCTGTCTGTTCCCAGCGTCCCTCTCTGTCCTCATCACATTGCATCCCTCTGTCTGTCCCCAGCGTCCCTCTCTGTCCTCATCGCACTGTATCCCTCTCTCTGTCCCCAGGGTCCCTCTCGGTTCCTTGCATCCCTCTCTGCCCTCATCTCACTGCGTCCCCCTGTCTGTCCCCAGCATCCCTCTCTGTCCTCATCTCACTGCTTCCCCCTGTCTGTCCCCAGCATCCCTCTCTGTTCTCATTGCACTGCGTCTCTGTCTGTCCCCAGGGTCCCTCTCTGTCCTCATCGCACTGCGTCCCTCTGTCTGTCTTTAGTGTCCCTCTCTGTCCTCATGACACTGTGTCCCTCTCTGTCCTCATTGCACTGCGTCCCTCTGTCTGTCTTTAGTGTCCCTCTCTGTCCTCATGACACTGTGTCCCTCTCTGTCCTCATTGCACTGCGTCCCTCTGTCTGTCTTTAGTGTCCCTCTCTGTCCTCATCTCACTGTGTCCCTCTCTGTCTGTCCCCAGTGTCCCTCTCTGTCCCTTGCATCCCCCTCTGTCCTCTGCGTCCCTCTCTGTCCTCATCGCACTGCGTCCCTCTGTCTGTCCCCAGCATCCCTCTCTGTCCCCGACATCCCTCTCTGTCCTCATTGCACTGCATCCCTCTCTGTTTGTCCCCAGCGTTCCTCTCTGTCCCTGGCAACCCTCTCTGTCCTCATCGCACTGTGTCCTTCTCTGTCCTCGGCAGAGTGGGGCTGAACTGATGAGGCTGCACTGATGGTCACTGATGAGCTGCACTGATGGGCACTGATAAGACAGCACTCTTAAGCTGCACTAATATGCTGTACTGATGGGCATTGATTGACTGCACTGATGGGCACTGATAAGCTTTATGTTGATATTGTTCAAAAGTTGTTGTTAATATTTATTTTTGGAACTTAATTCTGCATAAAACATTTAACAGTGTAATTTAATTACATTTTGCTAGGGCGTGTTTAGGGGCGGGGCAGGGTAGTGTTGTATTTAAATTAGGGGTGCATGAGTTTAGTCAGGCCTAGGGCAGCACATAGCCTAAATACACCACTGGCTGACACCTTAAGAGTTCCCTTCACTGGAACTAAGGAGCCAAGTCCAACCCCTGAAAAACAACCCCCACCCCATAATCCCCCCTCCACCAAATGATTTGGACCAGTACACAAACAAGGTCCATAAAGACATGTGTGAGCAAGGTTGGGGTGGAGGAACTTTACTGGCCTTCACATTAGAGTGGAGATTGTGAGTCAGGCCTTCTCATCCAACATCAGTGCCTGACCTCACAAATGCGCTTCTGGAAAAATGGTCAAACCTTCCCATAGACACCCTCCTAAACCTTGTGGAAAAACTTCCCAGAAGAGTTGAAGCTGTTATAGCTGCAAAGGGCGGGGCCAACTCAATATTGGACCCTACGGACTAAGACTGGGATGCCATTAAAGTTCATGTGTGTGTAAAGGCAGGTGTCTCAATACTTCTGGTAATTTAGTATATATATATATATATATATATATATATATATACACACACACGCGCATGTGTGTTTGAGCTTTTGGGTGCACACCCTAATGCAATAGGCTGCGCACGCCTATGATACCAGGAGCGGAGGAGGAGGTGGGTGGAGGCTCTTCCCTGCACTCGTTGCTAACGCCTGGGCTGCTTGGCGTCTAGCAACGAGTGACATGAGTGAGTCACGTCAGGCCACTCTGCAGGCGGGTGCGATAGCGTGCGGCTCCACAGACGGGTAAGAAAGTGGGCGGCTCCACTTGCGGCGCGGTTTGTGGGCAGACCATGCTGCTCAGTGTGTTGGCAGCGCAGGTGAGAGTGAGAGAGCAGGCTCAGTTTGGCAGCTGGCCAATCAGCTAGCCGGGAGCGGGGGAGCAGAGAGATGAGATCATCTCTCACCGCCCGTGCCTGCCCTGCATTCCTGCAGTGACTTCCGCCCTCACTGTGCAGGCAGCAGAGAGATTACATTATCGCTAGTCGCAGGACATTTTTGCATGCATCATTAATTTATTATTATCACGGTTTTCTACATTGGTTTAATTTTTTACACTGTTATCACATTTAATTGTTCACAATATTTTATTCATTTTTATTTTTTTATATATATTATTTTATACTCATCATTATTTATATCCGCATCAATCTATATTTATCACGTATTTATATATATCAGTGAAGTATTTAGGAGTTACACTATGGCACCAATGACACTTGTATAATATAGGGGTATTTATGTATCTATTTAAAGAATGGGAAGTTTCCCCAGTAGGGTTTTTAGGCAGCTCGATTCAAAAATGGATGACAATGTATGTACAAAAATGGATTTATTAAAATTCAAAGGAAATGGGTGGTACAGATTTAAGATATGAGTTCTGGTAACATGTCATTGAACACAATTGCAAACACTGAAAGTGGTCATACAGTTTAACACAATTGTATGTGAAACTATGTAACACTTCCTAACGCGTTTCGACCCTTTTCATGGGTCTTCTTCAGAGGTTTCGGTGTTGCTGTAAAAAGGTTGTATAGAGTAAGCATCAAATATTTTCACCAATTTTTACAAAATTTAAAAATATATAAGTAACATAGTCACCAATTTATCGTGTGTAGACACTGAACATTTTTACCAAGGTTTCCAACAGGAGATGCCCCAGGGTCCCAGAACACCCTCCTGGTCGTGTGGATTCCCCACGCACTGGAATAACGCCGGAGGGGACTGCAGTTTACAAGAATTCACCATGTAGGATAAGGATCCCCAAACGGAGGGGGGAAAAGGAGCCCCAGGAAAGGGGCTGACACCTGCAGCGGAGCATTTAAAGCATGATTACACAATGCTTGGCAATATATCATTTAAATAGTGAGACATATAAAACTTTAAAGTGTTGAGCAGACAAAGTTATACATCCTCTCAATAGGGTATGTCATCTCAGTTATTCAATTATTTATTGTTATCTTTATGTATGTAGGTTTATTGATTGATATATAAATCAATCAATAGTATTTGTGATTTACATTGTCTTTCAGGTGACGCTGTGACAAAAAATAATAATGTGTGTGATGATCAATGTGATGGAATAATGAAGTAACAGATACAAATTGACGTGAAAAATTGTGTAGTGGAAGTGTCAAATTAAACTAGTGCATGTTATAAAGGCTAATGAGTCCCCCCCACCCTGACTATTCTTACCCTTTAATCCAGAAATACCCTAATTAATGTGTGACTTATAAACCCCTAATATGGCTCCCTAAGGGAGTCATATCTAACGTGTATCACACATGGTGGTCCTCCCCGTAAACAGTTTTGTTCCCCCCCCCCCACACACAAAAAAAAAACAAAAAAACACATGACCCCCCCCCTTCCCCTGCCCCCCCTTTCCCCCCCAAAAGGACCCTCCACCCCATAGAAAACGAAACCCACCCTCCACAGTAAAGATGAAACAGGTTATCCATGGGTCAGTGGAAAGTGATAGACTAATAAAATGTTGAAAAAGTTTTAAGAGTGTTACCTTATGGTATAAATGTGTGGCAATCCAAATGGAAACAGAGTCTGCACTGGAATACTCCTTCAAATGGGAGATTAAATTACAATATGTAATAGTGGTTCTATAAGAAATATAGTCAACATTTTAAGTTTTGTTTAAAGAATATAGTTACAAAGGAAAAGAATAAATATTTATAATAGAAGATTTTAAATTGTAATGATGTGCTTACCCAGGAGGATCGTTTGTCTGCTCACACTGAGATGCAAGAGGTCATCTGAATGATTGCTCTGCACTCAGGGTTTATATGGTGAGTATTTGATTGTTAAATTGGTTGCCAGCCCCGCAGCCTGGGGTCCTCCCCCACCTGAAGGTTCCCACCCCACCATCGAGGCTATTCTGCCGCAATTGCGGAATTCCATTGGTGAATTCCTCGGCGTCTGTGAGGGACATGTGTCTCCGACCGCCGCCGTTACTTCCGCCGTAATCACGTGGTATGATGACGTCACGCGCACGCACGACGTGACCGCGCATGCGCGGAACGTACATTAATACCCGGAAGTGATCGCAGATGCCGCCCAGCAGACGGATTCCTCACTGATGTGGACAGACCTGCTGCCACCTGTGGGAGTGTTGGAGAGGCACAGGGCCCTGCGTCTCTCCTCCCCTGCTGGGGAAACCGCAGACTCCACATCGGCGAATCCAGTATGCAAGTCACAAACGGTCAAGGGGTGTGAGGGAGCAATCCGGGACAGCTGATGGAACAAAGAAAGAAAGAAAGAAAGGAAAAGGAAAGAATAACATTACCATACATGGTTATATTAATAAACATACATATATTTATTCATCTAGTATTTTCTAAAAAGACATTTGACAGTATGCTGGAAAATGGTGATTCAAATCTGACAATTACACGGCATGATTATGGAGACATTGAGATGTAGTCCCCATAAGGGGGAAAAAAGGGAGAGAAGGAAGGAAGCTGCAGGAAGAGGGAAGAGAGAGGAGTGTAAATTGTTAATTTTAGGATTAATTACAATCCTATTGTGTTTTGCCAGAGGCAAAACCTTTCAAAAAAGGAGCAAAGGATAAGGAATCATTTAGCCCTGGAGATATGGTAGCCTGCAGTCTAAAGATATATTGCCAAGCATTGTGTAATCATGCTTTAAATGCTCCGCTGCAGGTGTCAGCCCCTTTCCTGGGGCTCCTTTTCCCCCCTCCGTTTGGGGATCCTTATCCTACATGGTGAATTCTTGTAAACTGCAGTCCCCTCCGGCGTTATTCCAGTGCGTGGGGAATCCACACGACCAGGAGGGTGTTCTGGGACCCTGGGGCATCTCCTGTTGGAAACCTTGGTAAAAATGTTCAGTGTCTACACACGATAAATTGGTGACTATGTTACTTATATATTTTTAAATTTTGTAAAAATTGGTGAAAATATTTGATGCTTACTCTATACAACCTTTTTACAGCAACACCGAAACCTCTGAAGAAGACCCATGAAAAGGGTCGAAACGCGTTAGGAAGTGTTACATAGTTTCACATACAATTGTGTTAAACTGTATGACCACTTTCAGTGTTTGCAATTGTGTTCAATGACATGTTACCAGAACTCATATCTTAAATCTGTACCACCCATTTCCTTTGAATTTTAATAAATCCATTTTTGTACATACATTGTCATCCATTTTTGAATCGAGCTGCCTAAAAACCCTACTGGGGGAACTTCCCATTCTTCAGACTATTGGGGTGAGCAGCAATATCCCTCTCATATTGTGTCCTTTCCATTCCACATATGTATCTATTTATATCTATATTTGCAATTATTCACTTGCACTTTAGAGCAAGGAAGTCCATGAATTGTAATTAGCGCCAATTCTACACCTCCCTTCAGTCTATATTAATATAACTAACACGACATAACAATCCATGGATCTCACACACTTCTGCACAACAAACATAACTCTCACACTTAGCCAACTACACCCTGTAGATAAAAATATTAGCACATTTCTCTAATAAAACTGCACTTTCCTCTCCTTTTTTTTTCTTCCGGCATACACATCTACAATGGGCTCTAATCCATGTGTCTAATAAAGTCATTATAAGTACGTTGGGTGGTATTTTTTACATTCATTCAAGAACTTAGGGTAAAGCTTCCCTTCTAGAGGTATAAACCCTTGTGTGCCTCGGTTCCATTTCTTCAGGGGACGGACCATCCCTGCTCCAAAGCTATATATCATATAATCTTTGGCGGACCAGGAAGGGTTCACAATGGGATCACACAGATACCCCTCTGAGGTGTATGCGGTGGCACAATTCCCCATCTCACTCGGTGATGAGACGTCTTGAAGAATTAATCTATTACTAGGTCCCCATTAGGGATGAGCTTCGTGTTCGAGTCGAACATACGTTCGACTCGAACATCGGCTGTTCGATCGTTCGACGAAGATCGAACGATTTGGGCCGTTCGCGCCAAATTCGAGTGACGCGAACGGCCCACAATGCACTACGCCATCGCAGTGTCATCCAGGCGCTGTGATTGGCCAAGCATGCACTGTGACCCCGCATGCTTGGCCAATCACAGCGCCGGCAGCGAGGAGAGCAATGATTGGCCACAGGCAGGATGCCTGTGGCCAATTATTGCTGAGGGGGTTTAGTACACGCCCCACACTATAAAAGGCCGCCAGCACGGCGGCCTAGTGTAGTGTGTTCCGGAGCAGGGAAAGACAAGCATAGGCAGGGACAGTGACATTTATTTCTTTCTTGCTTAACCTGGATTCCTTTAGTTTAGGGAAAGAGAAGGATAGGTAGGGAGAGTGTCAGTGTGTTTTACTGTGCGAGTCCTTGTTTCTAGGGACAAAGAAGGAAAGTGAGGGGATTTCTCCTTGTGCTATAGTGTGCTTTAAAAAAACATTTTTTCTAGGGACAGAAAACTGTAGGTAGGGAGAGTGTCAGTTTCTTTCACTGTGCCAGTCCTTGTTTCTAGGGACAAAGAAGGAAAGTGAGGGGATTTCTCCTTGTGCTATAGTGTGCTTTAAAAAAACATTTTTTCTAGGGACAGAAAACTGTAGGTAGGGAGAGTGTCAGTTTCTTTCACTGTGCCAGTCCTTGTTTCTAGGGACAAAGAAGGAAAGTGAGGGGATTTCTCCTTGTGCTATAGTGTGCTTTAAAAAAACATTTTTTTCTAGGGACAGAAAACTGTAGGTAGGGAGAGTGTCAGTTTCTTTCACTGTGCCAGTCCTTGTTTCTAGGGACAAAGAAGGAAAGTGAGGGGATTTCTCCTTGTGCTATAGTGTGCTTTAAAAAAACATTTTTTCTAGGGACAGAAAACTGTAGGTAGGGAGAGTGTCAGTTTCTTTCACTGTGCCAGTCCTTGTTTCTAGGGACAAAGAAGGAAAGTGAGGGGATTTCTCCTTGTGCTATAGTGTGCTTTAAAAAAACTTTTTTTCTAGGGACAGAAAACTGTAGGTAGGGAGAGTGTCAGTTTCTTTCACTGTGCCAGTCCTTGTTTCTAGGGACAAAGAAGGAAAGTGAGGGGATTTCTCCTTGTGCTATAGTGTGCTTTAAAAAAACATTTTTTCTAGGGACAGAAAACTGTAGGTAGGGAGAGTGTCAGTTTCTTTCACTGTGCCAGTCCTTGTTTCTAGGGACAAAGAAGGAAAGTGAGGGGATTTCTCCTTGTGCTATAGTGTGCTTTAAAAAAACTTTTTTTCTAGGGACAGAAAACTGTAGGTAGGGAGAGTGTCAGTTTCTTTCACTGTGCCAGTCCTTGTTTCTAGGGACAAAGAAGGAAAGTGAGGGGATTTCTCCTTGTGCTATAGTGTGCTTTAAAAAAACATTTTTTCTAGGGACAGAAAACTGTAGGTAGGGAGAGTGTCAGTTTCTTTCACTGTGCCAGTCCTTGTTTCTAGGGACAAAGAAGGAAAGTGAGGGGATTTCTCCTTGTGCTATAGTGTGCTTTAAAAAAACTTTTTTTCTAGGGACAGAAAACTGTAGGTAGGGAGAGTGTCAGTTTCTTTCACTGTGCCAGTCCTTGTTTCTAGGGACAAAGAAGGAAAGTGAGGGGATTTCTCCTTGTGCTATAGTGTGCTTTAAAAAAACATTTTTTCTAGGGACAGAAAACTGTAGGTAGGGAGAGTGTCAGTTTCTTTCACTGTGCCAGTCCTTGTTTCTAGGGACAAAGAAGGAAAGTGAGGGGATTTCTCCTTGTGCTATAGTGTGCTTTAAAAAAACTTTTTTTCTAGGGACAGAAAACTGTAGGTAGGGAGAGTGTCAGTTTCTTTCACTGTGCCAGTCCTTGTTTCTAGGGACAAAGAAGGAAAGTGAGGGGATTTCTCCTTGTGCTATAGTGTGCTTTAAAAAAACTTTTTTTCTAGGGACAGAAAACTGTAGGTAGGGAGAGTGTCAGTTTCTTTCACTGTGCCAGTCCTTGTTTCTAGGGACAAAGAAGGAAAGTGAGGGGATTTCTCCTTGTGCTATAGTGTGCTTTAAAAAAACATTTTTTCTAGGGACAGAAAACTGTAGGTAGGGAGAGTGTCAGTTTCTTTCACTGTGCCAGTCCTTGTTTCTAGGGACAAAGAAGGAAAGTGAGGGGATTTCTCCTTGTGCTATAGTGTGCTTTAAAAAAACTTTTTTTCTAGGGACAGAAAACTGTAGGTAGGGAGAGTGTCAGTTTCTTTCACTGTGCCAGTCCTTGTTTCTAGGGACAAAGAAGGAAAGTGAGGGGATTTCTCCTTGTGCTATAGTGTGCTTTAAAAAAACTTTTTTTCTAGGGACAGAAAACTGTAGGTAGGGAGAGTGTCAGTTTCTTTCACTGTGCCAGTCCTTGTTTCTAGGGACAAAGAAGGAAAGTGAGGGGATTTCTCCTTGTGCTATAGTGTGCTTTAAAAAAACATTTTTTCTAGGGACAGAAAACTGTAGGTAGGGAGAGTGTCAGTTTCTTTCACTGTGCCAGTCCTTGTTTCTAGGGACAAAGAAGGAAAGTGAGGGGATTTCTCCTTGTGCTATAGTGTGCTTTAAAAAAACTTTTTTTCTAGGGACAGAAAACTGTAGGTAGGGAGAGTGTCAGTTTCTTTCACTGTGCCAGTCCTTGTTTCTAGGGACAAAGAAGGAAAGTGAGGGGATTTCTCCTTGTGCTATAGTGTGCTTTAAAAAAACTTTTTTTCTAGGGACAGAAAACTGTAGGTAGGGAGAGTGTCAGTTTCTTTCACTGTGCCAGTCCTTGTTTCTAGGGACAAAGAAGGAAAGTGAGGGGATTTCTCCTTGTGCTATAGTGTGCTTTAAAAAAACATTTTTTCTAGGGACAGAAAACTGTAGGTAGGGAGAGTGTCAGTTTCTTTCACTGTGCCAGTCCTTGTTTCTAGGGACAAAGAAGGAAAGTGAGGGGATTTCTCCTTGTGCTATAGTGTGCTTTAAAAAAACATTTTTTCTAGGGACAGAAAACTGTAGGTAGTGTGAGGGGGTTAGCTCGGCAGCGGGTGTGTGTGACCCCCGGGATGGGCTCCCCACACAAAACAGGCCCAGCAAACGGAGGTTGTGGTTTTCAAAATCAAAAAAAGGTGCGGTTTATTTTCTATTTACAGTGACAAAACACAGCAAAGCAAAAGAAACATAACCAAAATAAATCCTGGTCAAGTTGACCTCTGACTAAACATACAGGTTTCCTAACTAACAACTGGGATCAGCCTAGTGCCGTCCTAGTCCCTAAGTCCCTGGTTTAGTAAAAGTCCAAACAAATAGCCACACAGGCTTTGCCTCACCGCACAGGGGTTCACTCTCCCTAGACAGTCCACACAGGTCTGGTTCCAGGCATGAGCTAACATCTAATGAAGCTGGGAGTTCTTATAGAGGCCTAAATGAGCTGACAAGGTTCAGCTGGTCTCCTCATCTCTGTCTGCACGACGCCCCACACTCTCCCTAGAGGTATGAGTCATCCATGAGCCCACTAGCCTTATACAACTCTCCACCTAGTTGTATAAGTCGGCGTAAAGCCTGAATCTGGGCGAAATATATCTACCCCCCTGGATGCAACCAGGTGACTTTACCTTCCTGCTGTCACATACCCCCCCTCTTGTTTTAACCTCGGGGTTGGAACACCAGCAATCAGGCATTCATGTACTCGAGACAAAGCATCCACATTCCCCATTTGAACGCCAGGGCGATGCTTTACTGTGAAGTTGAATTCCTGGAGGGCCAGGAACCACCTATTCACTCTTCTATTTGTTTCCTTGTTTTGAGCCATCCACTTTAACGGAGCGTGATCCGTAACCATGTCAAAGTGCCTACCTAGCAGGTAGTACCGAAGGGAATCTAGAGCCCACTTCACCGCTAAACACTCCTTTTCAACGGTGGCGTAATTTACCTCATGGGACTTCAACTTCCTGCTGAGGTAAATGACTGGGTGCTCTTCCCAGTTCCAGACCTGGGACAATACTGCTCCTAACCCCACATCTGACGCATCACTTTGTACGACAAAGTCTTTAGAGAAGTCGGGTGAGTACAACACTGGCTGGCTACATAAGGCTTGTTTCAAGAATTGGAATGCTGCCTCAGCCTCGGGGGTCCATTTAATCATGACCGACCCTTTCCCCTTCGTCAGGTTGGTTAGGGGCACAGCCTTAGAAGCAAAGTGGGGAATGAATCGCCGATAATACCCAGCGATTCCCAGAAAGGCTCGTACCTGCTTCTTGCTGTTGGGACGTGGCCAACTCTGGATGGCCTCGACTTTGTTGAGTTGGGGTTTTATTACTCCCCTCCCAATGGTGTACCCAAGATATTTGGCCTCCTCCTGCCCAATGGTACACTTCTTGGGGTTAGCCGTAAACCCCGCTTCCCGAACAGAGTCCAGGACTGCTTGCACTTTTGGCAGATGTGAGGCCCAATCTGTGCTATGGACAATTACGTCATCCAGGTAAGCCGCAGCATACTTCCGATGGGGCCTCAGCATCTGGTCCATTTTCCGCTGGAATGTGGCCGGCGCATTCTGTAACCCGAACGGCATTCTTTTATATTGGAACGCCCCGTCTGGGGTTACAAATGCGGTTTTCTCTTTGGCCGACTTGGCCAGGGGGATTTGCCAATACCCTTTTGTGAGGTCAAGAGTCGTCATGTATCGGGCTGTTCCCAGTCGGTCGATCAACTCATCTATACGTGGCATGGGGTAGGTGTCAAATTTTGTAACTTTGTTCAACTGACGAAAATCGTTACAAAATCGCCAGCTCCCATCCGGTTTAGGCACCAACACGATGGGACTAGACCAATCACTTTGGGACTCCTCTATCACCCCTAAGTTCAGCATTTTCTGTACTTCCTCCCGTATTGCCTCCCGTCGAGCCTCTGGGATCCGATAGGGTTTTAACTTCACCCTTTCACCGGGCGGGGTAATGATGTCATGCTCTACCCCAGATGTTTGTCCCGGCAGCTCAGAGAATACCTCCTTGTTGCGAAGCACAAACTCCTTAACCTCCTGTTGTTGGGGTTGTGACAAGGTGGCTGCTATTCCAACCTCAGGAATCACGCAACCAGTTTGAGCTGGTGACCAAGTGTCTGCGACTAGGGACTCTCTATCCCTCCAGGCTTTCAACAGATTAACGTGATAGATCTGTTCGGGCTTTCGCCTTCCTGGTTGTCTGACCTTGTAATTCACTTCGCTCACTTTTTCCATTATCTCGTAGGGGCCTTGCCATTTGGCAAGGAATTTACTTTCAACCGTAGGGACAAGTACCAATATCCTATCCCCCGGGGAAAAGGTACGGGTCTTGGCTCCACGGTTGTACACTCTCTGCTGTGCCAACTGCGCTTGGGCCAAATGTTCCTTCACGATGGGCATTACCTGTGCAATTCGATCTTGCATCAGGGCGACATGCTCAATCACACTCCTGTGGGGAGAACTCTCACTTTCCCAAGTTTCCTTGGCAATATCCAACAGCCCTCTTGGGTGTCTCCCATACAGTAACTCAAAGGGGGAGAATCCCGTAGAGGATTGGGGCACCTCCCTAATAGCAAACATCAAATAAGGAAGTAAACAGTCCCAATCCTTTCCATCTCTATCCACCACTTTCTTCAACATTTGTTTTAGGGTTTTGTTGAATCTTTCAACCAGCCCATCGGTTTGGGGGTGATACACAGACGTACGCAATTGCGTCACTTTGAACAATTTACACAGCTCTTTCATAACCCGGGACATAAAGGGTGTACCTTGGTCCGTAAGCAGTTCTTTACAAATACCCACCCGGCTAAAAACAAGAGATAGCTCTTTGGCTATGGTTTTGGCCGAGGTATTTCGGAGAGGGATCGCTTCTGGATAACGGGTGGCATAGTCCATTATAACTAATATGTACTGGTGCCCCCTAGCGGACTTGATTATAGGACCTACCAAATCCATGGCGATCCTCTCAAACGGGACCTCAATGATGGGTAGAGGGACCAGCGGGCTACGGAAATGTGGCATTGGGGCCAACCTCTGACACACAGGGCAGGAGGAACAATAATTTTCTACGTCCTTCATCACCCCTGGCCAATAGAATCTCTGTAATACCCTCTCTCTGGTTTTCTCTGTCCCCAGATGACCTCCAAGAATGTGCCCATGGGCCAACTCCAACACCAACTTCCTGTAAGGTTTGGGCACCACAAGCTGCTCAACGGTTTCTTCTGCCCTTTTTGCCACCCGATACAGTAGGTCCTTCTCTACGCTGAAGTATGGGTAAGTGCAGGTATTATCTGGGTTCACTAACTCGCCATCTATTTTCACTACGTTTTCCCGTGCCTTTATTAGGGCGGGGTCTTTCAACTGTTCTGTGGCAAAGTTTTCCCTGTGAACCTCAAGATCAGAAAACTCCACAGACGGTAGGTTTTCGTCTGAGGAGGTGGGCTCCTCTCCAGTTTCTTGAGTCTCCCCTGCCACTACTGATAAGGGAAATTCCGGAGAGTCCTCACCACTCTCAGGGGAGTTCTGGCTATCACATTCCTGGTACATAGGGGCACCAGTGAGGGGCTCAGGATCATCCCACAGTTCCCAGAACTTCGGAAAATCCCTTCCCACAATGGCGTCATGCGGTAACTGAGATACTAAGCCCACTGGATGAGAGAGGGTACCTTTGGGGGTCTCGAAACACACTGTAGTCACTGGATACTCTCGGGTGTCCCCATGCACACAAATAACAGCTACCTTGCTATTCCCAGAGACCTCTGTTTTAACTAACTCAGCCTTTATCAGGGTCACAAGGCTACCTGAATCCAGCAATACCACAACATTTCTACCATTAACACACATTTTGCATAAATGTTTCTCAGTTCCTCGAATGGCAGTGCATGCGACTGTCGCACACAGCGACTGACGTCTGCCCGTCAGAAAGTCACACTGCATGGGTTCCTCCACAACCGGGCAATTGGCTGCAATATGTCCCGCTTGCCGGCAGCGGTAGCAAACGATCCTTCTTGCCGCCTCTTGAGCCGCTGATTTCCCAGGCTGTTCTCGCCAAACTTGGGGTAGAGCTCCCACCCTCTCACTCTCTCCACCCTCACCCCTTGGAATCCTCTTATCCGCCCCTGGGGATGGTCTGGTCTTAGGGTGGAAAGTCCGAGTGTCTCTGGAAGAGGCCGTCAGGTTCTCTGTAGCCAAGTATTTCTCCACACGATCCACAAGACCATCGGCCGTCTCTGGGTCTCCATGGCTTACCCACTTTTGGATGGCAGTAGGAAGAGCTCTCAAAAACCGATCCATTACAACACGTTCCACAATCTTTGGTGCGGACAAAGTCTCTGGCTGTAGCCACTTTCTGCTCAGGTGAATGAGATCATACATTTGAGACCTGGGGGGTTTTCCAAGCTGGAAAGTCCAGTTATGCACACGCTGAGCCCGGACAGCCTGGGTGACACCCAGCCTTGCCAATATTTCAGCTTTTAGCATCACATAGTCTTTTGCTTGGTTAGGCTCTAGGTCATAGTAAGCTTTCTGCGATTCACCAGTTAACAGAGGAGCCACCAGTCCAGCCCACTGCTCCTCAGGCCACTTTTCTCTTTCAGCGGTCCTTTCAAATGTGGTCAAAAATACCTCTGGATCATCCTCTCCAGTCATTTTTGTCAATAAACGACTCACCCCAAAGGACGCGGTATTAGTGGGACGGCTTTCCTCACTGGTCTGCGGACGTTGCTGCATTACTGCTTCCATCTGTTGTTGTAGTCTCTGCTCTTGCTTCTGCAACAGGTCTATGAAGCGGGCCTCAGATTGCTGCTGGGCTCGTTGCTGAGCCTCCAGACTCTGTTGCAAAGTTGCGTTTGTCTGCTGCTGGGCTGCAAGGCTCCTTTGCAAACCTGCATTTGTCTGCTGTTGATTGGCATTTGCTAGAGCCAGCTGCTTCAGTATCTCCTCCATGCTGGCTTAAAAAAAACTGCCACTGGTTCTCCACCAACTGTGAGGGGGTTAGCTCGGCAGCGGGTGTGTGTGACCCCCGGGATGGGCTCCCCACACAAAACAGGCCCAGCAAACGGAGGTTGTGGTTTTCAAAATCAAAAAAAGGTGCGGTTTATTTTCTATTTACAGTGACAAAACACAGCAAAGCAAAAGAAACATAAACAAATTAAATCCTGGTCAAGTTGACCTCTGACTAAACATACAGGTTTCCTAACTAACAACTGGGATCAGCCTAGTGCCGTCCTAGTCCCTAAGTCCCTGGTTTAGTAAAAGTCCAAACAAATAGCCACACAGGCTTTGCCTCACCGCACAGGGGTTCACTCTCCCTAGACAGTCCACACAGGTCTGGTTCCAGGCATGAGCTAACATCTAATGAAGCTGGGAGTTCTTATAGAGGCCTAAATGAGCTGACAAGGTTCAGCTGGTCTCCTCATCTCTGTCTGCACGACGCCCCACACTCTCCCTAGAGGTATGAGTCATCCATGAGCCCACTAGCCTTATACAACTCTCCACCTAGTTGTATAAGTCGGCGTAAAGCCTGAATCTGGGCGAAATATATCTACCCCCCTGGATGCAACCAGGTGACTTTACCTTCCTGCTGTCACAGTAGGGAGAGTGTCAGTTTCTTTCACTGTGCCAGTCCTTGTTTCTAGGGACAAAGAAGGAAAGTGAGGGGATTTCTCCTTGTGCTATAGTGTGCTTTAAAAAAACATTTTTTCTAGGGACAGAAAACTGTAGGTAGGGAGAGTGTCAGTTTCTTTCACTGTGCCAGTCCTTGTTTCTAGGGACAAAGAAGGAAAGTGAGGGGATTTCTCCTTGTGCTATAGTGTGCTTTAAAAAAACATTTTTTCTAGGGACAGAAAACTGTAGGTAGGGAGAGTGTCAGTTTCTTTCACTGTGCCAGTCCTTGTTTCTAGGGACAAAGAAGGAAAGTGAGGGGATTTCTCCTTGTGCTATAGTGTGCTTTAAAAAAACTTTTTTTCTAGGGACAGAAAACTGTAGGTAGGGAGAGTGTCAGTTTCTTTCACTGTGCCAGTCCTTGTTTCTAGGGACAAAGAAGGAAAGTGAGGGGATTTCTCCTTGTGCTATAGTGTGCTTTAAAAAAACATTTTTTCTAGGGACAGAAAACTGTAGGTAGGGAGAGTGTCAGTTTCTTTCACTGTGCCAGTCCTTGTTTCTAGGGACAAAGAAGGAAAGTGAGGGGATTTCTCCTTGTGCTATAGTGTGCTTTAAAAAAACATTTTTTCTAGGGACAGAAAACTGTAGGTAGGGAGAGTGTCAGTTTCTTTCACTGTGCCAGTCCTTGTTTCTAGGGACAAAGAAGGAAAGTGAGGGGATTTCTCCTTGTGCTATAGTGTGCTTTAAAAAAACATTTTTTCTAGGGACAGAAAACTGTAGGTAGGGAGAGTGTCAGTTTCTTTCACTGTGCCAGTCCTTGTTTCTAGGGACAAAGAAGGAAAGTGAGGGGATTTCTCCTTGTGCTATAGTGTGCTTTAAAAAAACATTTTTTCTAGGGACAGAAAACTGTAGGTAGGGAGAGTGTCAGTTTCTTTCACTGTGCCAGTCCTTGTTTCTAGGGACAAAGAAGGAAAGTGAGGGGATTTCTCCTTGTGCTATAGTGTGCTTTAAAAAAACATTTTTTCTAGGGACAGAAAACTGTAGGTAGGGAGAGTGTCAGTTTCTTTCACTGTGCCAGTCCTTGTTTCTAGGGACAAAGAAGGAAAGTGAGGGGATTTCTCCTTGTGCTATAGTGTGCTTTAAAAAAACATTTTTTCTAGGGACAGAAAACTGTAGGTAGGGAGAGTGTCAGTTTCTTTCACTGTGCCAGTCCTTGTTTCTAGGGACAAAGAAGGAAAGTGAGGGGATTTCTCCTTGTGCTATAGTGTGCTTTAAAAAAACTTTTTTTCTAGGGACAGAAAACTGTAGGTAGGGAGAGTGTCAGTTTCTTTCACTGTGCCAGTCCTTGTTTCTAGGGACAAAGAAGGAAAGTGAGGGGATTTCTCCTTGTGCTATAGTGTGCCAAAGCATTCCTCATCAACCATCTTTGAAATCCTTGTTTTTTGGACAGTCAGGGAAATTGTCGTTGTGCTATTCTGTGCAAAAGCAATAATCCTCAACCATATTTAGAAATCCTTAAGTAAAGGGACAGAGAAGGACACCTGAAGGTAGCCCTTATTGCTTTTTTCCCATCTCCCTGCAGGCCATCTATTAGAATGTCTGGAAGGCAAACAAGGAGAGGCAGACAGTCAGGAGGCAATAAAAGAGGGCAAGCAGGCTCTGTGTCTGGGGGCAACAGTGCTGGTCGTGGACGTGGTGCATTGTCATCAGCACATGGCCATGGGACACGCTTGTCCTTCTTTTCGGCAGCTGGACATGTTGAGCCACATCATGCCGAAGACTTGGTAGAGTGGATGACCAAGCCCTCCTCCTCCTCCTCATCCTCTCTCACCCAGGCTCAGGGTACTGGCAAAGCAGCTGCCAAAGCGTCCTCTTCCCTGGTATCAATGTCAGACTCATCATCAGTCACTCCTTCCCCAGACCCACCATGTCCTCCTCCTGAGGAGTCCCCCGAACTGTTTGAGCACAGTGTTGGGTACATGCTCCAGGAGGATGCCCAGCGTTTCGAAGGGTCTGATGATGAAACCCAGCTACAGGAAGGCAGTAGCGTGAGAGCAGACAGAGGGGATGCTCAAGAAGGACACCAATCTGGCAGTCATGTTCCAGCAGCTGCAGCATACTGCCAGATTGGCTCCAGTGATGAGGAGGGAGGGGATGATGAGGTCACTGACTCCACGTGGGTGCCTAATAGGAGAGAGGAGGAGGAGGAGGATGAGGAGGAGGCACATCTCCAACGAGGCAGGATGCCCTTTGGTGGCCAGCGTAAGGGCAGTACACCGACGGAATCACACCGCAGAGCTCCGCCTGTGCAGGGCGCTGCCTCTGCCCGTCATTCAAAAAGTTCCTTGGTGTGGGCCCTTTTTGAGGCTAGTGCATCAGATCGCACAGCTGCTGTTTGCAACATATGTCTCAAGCGTATATCGCGTGGCCAAAACATCAGCCGCTTGGGTACCACATGCCTGACCAGACATATGTTGACCTGCCATGCAGCTCGTTGGCAAGCCTACCTCAAAGACCCACATCAAAGAACAAAGCGGACCTCTCCTTGCACCGCATCAGCTGGGATCTCCAACCCCACTATAACTTCAGTCCTCTCTGAAACATGCACTGAGAGGAATGAAGGTGTAGAATTAGGTGTGTCACAGCCAAGTACTTGCGGCCACTCTGCTAGCAGTACACCGACGTCCGATTCTAGCAGGCAAATTTCCCTGCCCCAGCTGCTGGACCGTCGAAAGAAGTTCACTCCCAGCCATCCACATGCCCAGCGGTTGAATGCTAGCTTGGCTAAATTGCTAGCGCTTCAACTGCTGCCTTTTCAGTTGGTAGACTCGGCCCCCTTCCGTGAGTTTGTGCAATGTGCGGTTCCTCAGTGGCAGGTTCCCAAACGCCACTTTTTCTCACGGAAGGCTATTCCGGCTCTCTACCGGCATGTGGAAGGCAATGTCTTGGCCTCGCTGGACAGGGCGGTCAGCGGTAAGGTGCATATTACCGCTGACTCATGGTCCAGCAGGCATGGACAGGGACGTTACCTTTCTTTCACGGCCCATTGGGTCACTCTTTTGGCAGCTGGGAAGGATGCAGGACAAGGTGCAGTAGTGTTGGAGGTTGTTCCACCGCCACGCCTCCAAAATGCTACTACTGGTTGTGACACACCTCTCTCCTCCACCCCCTCCTCTTCTTCTTCCTCCATGGCCTCTTCCTGTGGTTTGTCCTATGAACCAGCGGTGCTCCGTAGCCGTTCACGAGGCTACGCAAGTACGCAGGCAAAAAGATGCCATGCCGTGCTTGCGCTGGTGTGTTTGGGGGACAGAAGCCACACTGGGGCAGAGGTCCTGTCTGCTCTGCAGGGCCAGGCCGAGAGGTGGTTGACGCCACGCCAGCTTAAGCCAGGAATGGTGGTTTGCGACAATGGCACCAACCTCCTCTCCGCCCTCCGACAGGGACAACTGACCCATGTGCCCTGTGTGGCTCACGTCCTTAACCTGGTGGTGCAGCGGTTCTTGGGCAGGTACCCGGGCTTACAGGATGTCCTGAGGCAGGCCAGGAAAGTCTGTGTGCATTTCCGCAGATCTTATAATGCCAGTGCTCGCCTGGCTGAGCTGCAAAAGGAGTTGAACCGCCTTATATGTGACATGCCCACCAGGTGGAACTCAACGTTGGCCATGCTGCAGCGGCTGCACACGCAGCAGAGGGCCATCAATGAGTACCTGTGCGACTACGGCACCAGGACAGGGTCAGGGGAGCTTGGTTTTTTTTCTCCACGCCAGTGGGGCATGATCAGGGATGCATGCACTGTCCTGGCACCATTTGAGGAGGCCACGAGGATGGTGAGCAGTGACAGTGCATGCATCAGTGACACTGTACCTCTTGTCCACCTGTTGGAGCACACGCTGCGTGGAATAATGGACAGGGCACTTGAGGCAGAACAGAGGCAGGAAGAGGAGGACTTCCTTGCCTCTCAAGGCCCCCTTTACCCAGACAGTGTTCCTTCTGTCCCACCCATCGCACAGGAAGAGGAAGAGGAGGAGGAGGAGGAGGAGGAGGATTGTGTCAGCATGGAGGTGGAGGCTGGCACTCAGCATCATCAGCAGCAGTCTTTTAGGGATGATTTACAGTCCCAAGAAACCAGTGGACTTGTACGTGGCTGGGAGGAGGTGGCTGCGGATCATGTCGTCCTTAGTGACCCAGAGGACTCCGGAGCGAATGCCTCAGCAAACCTACGCTGCATGGCCTCCCTGATCCTGCAAAGTCTGCGGAAGGATCCTCGTATTCTTCGGATCAAGGAGAGGGACCATTACTGGCTGGCCACTCTCCTTGATCCACGGTACAAGGGTAAGGTTGCGGACCTTATGTTACCTTCGCAGAGGGAGCAGAGGATGAGACAACTCCGGGAGGCCTTGCAGAAAGGTCTGTGCAACGCGTTCCCAGAGACTGGGAGGTTACAAACTCCTGGTCCTGGACAACGAGTTGCTGAGGCTTCGGCCAGTCAAAGAAGGAGCGGTGGGGAAGGTGGCCGTCTGACCGATGCGTTCAGACAATTCTTTAGTTCGCAGCCCCAAAGTATGATCGGTTCCAGCAACCATCGCCAGCGTCTGATAAACATGGTGCAGGAATATCTAGGGGCAAGGTCAGACTTGGACACCTTCCCCACCGAAAATCCTCTGGCTTACTGGGTCTTGAGGATGGATCACTGGCCAGAGCTTGCACAGTATGCAATTGAGCTACTGGCCTGTCCTGCATCCAGCGTTCTTTCGGAACGCACATTCAGTGCTGCTGGAGGATTTGTCACGGATCACAGGGTGCGCCTGTCCACCGACTCGGTTGATCGACTGACTTTCATCAAGATGAACCAGTCTTGGATCACCACCAGCTACCACACACCTGATGCTGATATAACAGACTAATTGATTTTAACATGTCACATCCCTTCAAGACTGATGCTGATGCTGAGTGCCTGTGCTGTTATGTTGACTGGCTATCCTCCTCCTCCGAGTCCTCAATGATACGATTGATGATGATAGCTTGGAAGATAATTTTTGTTTATGGGTGCCGCCACCAGTGGCTAAGGCCCAATTTTTCAGCCCCTGTTTTACAGGGGCGTGTAATTACAATTTTTTTAGCAATAATTTGCCATAGGGCTCATTGCTGTGCTCCAAGTACAGTATCTGTGAGGGGTTGGAGTGTTGTGGCACCAGTGCCTAAGGCCCAATTTTTCAGCCCCTGTTTAACAGGGGCGTGTCATTACAATTTTTGAAGCAATACTTTGCAACAGGGCTCATTGCTGTGCTCCAAGTACAGTATCTGTGAGGGGTTGTAGTGTTGTGCCACCAGTGCCTAAGGCCCAATTTTTCAGCCCCTGTTTAACAGGGGCGTGTCATTACAATTTTTGAAGCAATACTTTGCAACAGGGCTCATTGCTGTGCTCCAAGTACAGTATCTGTGAGGGGTTGTAGTGTTGTGCCACCAGTGCCTAAGGCCCAATTTTTCAGCCCCTGTTTAACAGGGGCGTGTCATTACAATTTTTGAAGCAATACTTTGCAACAGGGCTCATTGCTGTGCTCCAAGTACAGTATCTGTGAGGGGTTGTAGTGTTGTGCCACCAGTGCCTAAGGCCCAATTTTTCAGCCCCTGTTCAACAGGGGCATGCAATTACAATTCTTGATGTAATAATTCACAGCAGGGCCCATTGCTGCACCCACCAAGAGTAACTCTGAGGGCTTACAGTGTTGTGGCAACGCCACCACCACCACCACCACGAAAGGCCCAATTTTTCAGCCCCTGTTCAAAAGGGGCATGTAATTACAATTCTTGATCTAATAATTCACAGCAGGGCCCATTCCTGCACCCACCAAGAGTAACTCTGAGGGCTTACAGTGTTGTGGCAACACCACCACCACCACCACCACCACGAAAGGCCCAATTTTTCAGCCCCTGTTCAACAGGGGCATGCAATTACAATTCTTGATCTAATAATTCACAGCAGGGCCCATTGCTGCACCCACCAAGAGTAACTGTCAGGGCTTACAGTGTTGTGGCACCAGCACCACCATCAAAGCCCCAATTTTTACTACCACTGTTCAACAATTATATGTAATTAAAATTCCTGATATAATAGTTGACAGCAGGGCGTTCCAGCACCAACCAAGAGTAACTGTGAGTGCTTACAGTGTTGTGCCAACACCAACAACTAAGGGGCCTATTTCTGCAGAGTATATACGGCAGGTCCCTACTTTCAAACATCCAACTTACAAACGACTCCTACTTGCAAACGCAAGAAGACAACAGGAAGTGAGAGGAAATCTACCCCTAGGAAGGAAAATTCTCTCCTGTAAGAATAAATATGGGAGAAAGGTGTCTCCTCTGTACTGATGCTTTATCAGCAATCCTTGTTTCAAGAAAAACACCACATTTCAAAAACAGTTGACATTGGGACGGAAAGTGAGGTGAAATGTTCTGAACAGGGGCACAGACAGCAAAACAAATGTTACAGGGGTGATAACCCTTACCTATGTTTTCCAAAAAGTTTAAAAATAGATTTTTGGGCTGGAGCTACACTTCAACAATGTACCTGTTCAAAATTACAAACAGATTCTACATAAGAACAAACCTACAGTCTCTGTCTTGTATGCACCGCCTGTATACGGCTGTTCAGAGTATATAGGGCCTTTTTTATTTTATGTGCGGGGTTCCCCTTAATATCCATACAAGACCCAAAGGGGCTGGTAATGGGCTGGGGTAGGGGGGGGGTCATGGGGTAGCTATGCCATTTTTCTTAAAGATTTTCATCCATATTACCGGGACCAGACATTACATTAAAGCCGCAAGCAGTTTTAAATGGCTTTTTTTTCCTTTAGAAGTGTCATTTTGTGCAGGGACAGTTCTAAACACGGGAAACACGTGGCACTTCACAGGCATACTTTAGACACCCCCCAGGTACGATATTTAAAGGAATATTTGACTTTTTTTTTTTTCACTTTATGCATCATTAAAATGACTGCTCCCGAAAAACGACCGTTTTTAAAACTTCTTTTTGCATTGATACATGTCCCCTGGTGCAGAACCCGGGTTCCCAAACCCTTTTTAGGACAATAACATGCATAATAGTTGTTATAATTAGCACTTTAGAATTCGAACGTTCGCATCCATTGTATTTAATAGGGTTCTAATGTTCGTACGAACTTTCGATCCGTTCGCGGGTTCTGGTGCGAACCGAACCCGGGGGTGTTCGGCTCATCACTAGTCCCCATGTCACACAGACACAGTGAACCTAGGCAATAGCAGGAATTGTATTATCTGGCCCCCAATCCTGGCCAGGGCTGGTGCAAGGATTTTTGACACCCTAGGTAAAACCTAATTTTGCCGCACCCCCCTTGACTCCACCCCCTATGCCCTGCCCATGTATACCCTTTGAACGAAGCGCCCATCAAATGCCCATCAAATGCAGCTTCACCAGCGCCCATCAATGCAACCTCACCAGTGCCCATCAAATGCAGCTTCACCAGCGCCCATCAAATGCAGCCTCACCAGCGCCCATCAAATGCAGCCTCACCAGCGCCCATCAAATGCAGCTTCACCAGCGCCCATCAAATGCAGCCTCACCAGCGCCCATCAATGCAGCCTCACCAGCGCCTATTAAATGCAGCCTGCAAGCGCCAATCAATGCAGCCTCACCAGCGCCCATCAATGCAGCCTATTAGTGCCCATCAATGAATGTTTGCTTGCTTCCATTCATTCGGGAGTCGGGACACAGTCCTCGGACACCACTGCGCCTCTGACACTATGTGCGAACGGAGCGGCGGCTGCCCACTGATGCTGAGACTCTTGATGGCCTTAATGTGCCCCCGGGATGCTTTTTAGTATCCATAGATGTAGAAGCCCTCTATTCATCTATTCCACACAAACTAGGACTCCAAGTTATTTCTCGGTTCTTAAAGGAACGCGGTCCCAAGTCCACTGGCCTAAACTGCTTTGTACTCAAACTCTTGGATCATATCTTAACCAAAAATGTTTTTTCGTTCGATGGGTCCCACCTCCTCCAGGTACAGGGAGTCGCTATGGGCACATGTTGTGCGCCATCATATGCGAACCTGTACCTGGTCGGGGTGGGAACGTGAACGCTTTTCCAATGATGAATTCGGACACCTTTTCTGCTTTGTCCTGGGGTGGTTTAGTTTCATTGATGACGTGTTGATGTTATGGGCAGGATCGCTAACCACTAGGGATGAGCCGAACACCCCCGGGTTCGGTTCGCACCAGAACCTTCGAACGGACCGAAAGTTCGCGCGAATTTTCGAACCCTATTCGTTATAATGGACGCGAACGTTCGAAATCAAAATTGCTAATTACAACGGCCAATATGCATGTTAATGTTATAAAACAGGTTTGGGGACCCGGGTCCTGCCCCAGGGGACATATATCAATGCAAAAAGAAATTTTAAAAACTAAAGTTTTTTCGGGAGCAGTCATTTTAATGATGCATAAAGTGAAAAAAAAAAAAGTGAAATTTTCCTTTAAATATGGTACCTGGGGGGTGTCTAAAGTATGCCTGTGAAGTGGCATGTGTTTCCCGTGTTTAGAACTGTCCTTGCACAAAATGACATTTGTAAAGGAAAAAAAGAAGCCATTTAAAACCACTTGCGGCTTTAATGTCATGTCTTGTCCTGGCCGCCATATGGCTGAAAATCCTTGAGAAAAATGGCATGGCTACCCCATCACCCCCCCCCCCACCCCAGCCCCTTTGGGTCTTGTATGGATACTAAGGGGGACCCCGCACCCAAAATAAAACCCTATACCTACAACCCTATATACTCTGAACAGCAGTATATAGGTGGTGCAAACAAGACATGGACTGTAGGTTTGTTCTTAAGTAGAATCTGAACAGGTACATTATGAAGTGTAGCTACATCCCAAAAAAATCAATTTTTAAGCTTTTTGGAGAACATAGGGAGGGGTTATCACCCCTGTAACATTTGCTGTCTTTGCACATCTGTTCAGAACATGTCACCTCACTTTCCGTCCCAATGACAAATGTTTTTGGAAAAGTGGGGTTTTAATTGAAACAAGGATTGGTGATAAAGCATCAGTAGAGAGGAGATACCTTTTTCCCAAATTAAATCTAACAGGATAGAATTTTCCTTCCTAGGGGTAGATTTCCTCTCACTTCCTGTTTTCTCTTGCCGTTTGCAAGTAGGAGTCGTTTGTAAGTTGGATGTTTGAAAGTAGGGGCCTGCCGTATATACTCTGCAGAAATTTGCCCTATTAGATGTTGGTGTAGCCACAAGACTGGTGGGCACAGGAATGGGCCCTGCTGTGAGTTAATAGATCAAGATTTGTACTTGCATGCACCTGTTGAACCGGGCAGAAAAATTGGGCCTTTGGTGGTGGTGGTGGTGGTGGTGGACGGTGTTGCCACAAGACTGTAAGCCCTCACAGTTACTCTTGGTGGGTGCAGGAATGGGCCCTGCTGTGAGTTATTAGATCAAGATTTGTAATTGCATGCACCTGTTGAACAGGGCAAAAAAATTGGGCCTTTGGTGGTGGTGGTGGTGGTGGACGGTGTTGCCACAAGACTGTAGGCCCTCATAGTTACTCTTGGTGGGCGCAGGAATGGGCCCTGCTGTGAACTATTAGATCAAGATTTGTAATTACACGCCCCTGTTAAACAGGGGCTGAAAAATTGTGCCTTAGGCATTGGTGCTGGTGCCACAACACTGCAACCCCTCACAGATACTGTACTTGGAGCACAGCAGTCACACCTGTTGCGAAGCATCTTTTTAAAAAATTGTAATTACACGCCCCTGTTATACAGGGGCTGAAAAATTGTGCCTTAGGCACTGGTGCTGGTGCCACAACACTGCAACCCCTCACAGATACTGTACTCTGAGCACAGCAATGAGACCTGTTGCAAAGCATTGCCTAAAAATTGTAATTACACGCCCCAACAGGGGCTGAAAAATTGTGCCTTAGGCACTGGTGCTGGTGCCACAACACTGCAACCCCTCACAGATACTGTACTCTGAGCACAGCAGTCACACCTGTTGCGAAGCATCTTTTTAAAAAATTGTAATTACACGCCCCTGTTATACAGGGGCTGAAAAATTGTGCCTTAGGCACTGGTGTGGTGGCATGGATCATTGAGGAGGAGGAAGAGGATAGTCAGTGAACATAACAGGACAGTCACTCAGAATCAGCATAGGCAGTCTTGAAGGGATGTGACATTATAAATTATTCCGTTATATCCGCTTCAGGTGTCTGGTAGCTGGTGGTGATCCAAGACTGATTCATTTTTATGAAGGTCAGTCGATCAACCGAGTCGGTGGACAGGCGCACCCTATGATCGGTGACAAATCCTCCAGCAGCACTGAATGTGCGTTCGGAAAGAACGCTGGATGCAGGACAGGCCAGTAGCTCAATTGCATACTGTGCAAGCTCTGGCCAGTGATCCATCCTCAGGACCCAGTAAGCCAGAGGATTTTCGGTGGGAAAGGTGTCCAAGTCTGACCTTGCCCCTAGGTATTCCTGCACCATGTATATCAGACGCTGGCGATGGTTGCTGGAACCGATCATACCTTGGGGCTGCGGACTAAAAAATTGTCTGAACGCATCGGTCAGACGTCCACCTTCCCCACCGCTCCTTCTGCTACTGACCGAAGCCTCAGCAACTCGTCGTCCAGGACCAGGAGTTTGTAACCTCCCAGTTTCTGGGAACGCGTTGCACAGACCTTTCTGCAAGGCCTCCCTGAGATGTCTCATCCTCTGCTCCCTCTGCGACGGCAAGATAAGGTCCGCAACCTTACCCTTGTACCGTGGATCAAGGAGAGTGGCCAGCCAGTAATGGTCACTCTCCTTGATCCGAAGAACACGAGGATCCTTCCGCAGGCTTTGCAGGATCAGGGAGGCCATGCAGCGTAGGTTAGCTGAGGCATTCGGTCCGGAGTCTTCTGGGTCACTGAGGATGACATGATCGCCAGCCACCTCCTCCCAGCCACGTACAAGTCCACTGGTTTGTTGGGACTGTACATCATCCCTAAAAGACTGCTGCTGCTGATGCTGAGTGCCAGGCTCCACCTCCATGCTCACACAATCCTCCTCCTCCTCCTCCTCCTCCTCCTCTTCCTGTGTGATGGGTGGGACAGAAGGAACATTGTCTGGATAAAGGGGGCCTTGAGAGACAAGGAAGTCCTCCTCTTCCTGCCTCTGTTCTGCCTCAAGTGCCCTGTCCATTATCCCACGCAGCGTATGCTCCAACAGGTGGACAAGAGGTACAGTGTCACTGATGCATGCACTGTCACTGCTCACCATCCTCGTGGCCTCCTCAAATGGTGAGAGGACAGTGCATGCATCCCTGATCATGCTCCACTGGCGTGGGGAAAAAAAGCCAAGCTCCCCTGACCCTGTCCTGGTGCCGTAGTCGCAAAGGTACTCATTGATGGCCCTCTGCTGCGTGTGCAGTCGCTGCAGCATGGCCAACGTTGAGTTCCACCTGGTGGGCATGTCACATATTAGGCGGTTCTTGGGCAGGTTCAGCTCCTTTTGCAGCTCAGTCAGCCGAGCACTGGCATTATAAGATCGGCGGAAATGCACACAGACTTTCCTGGCCTGCCTCAGGACATCCTGTAAGCCTGGGAACCTGCCCAAGAACCGCTGCACCACCAGGTTGAGGACGTGAGCCATACAGGGCACATGGGTGAGCTGCCCCTGTCGCAGGGCGGAGAGGAGGTTGGTGCCATTATCAGAAACGACCATTCCTGGCTTAAGCTGGCGTGGCGTCAACCACCTCTCGGCCTGCCCCTGCAGAGCTGCCAGAACCTCTGGCCCAGTGTGGCTCCTGTCCCCCAAACACACCAGCGCAAGCACGGCATGGCATCTTTTTGCCTGCGTACTCGCGTAGCCCCTTGTACGCCTACGGAGCACCGCTGGTTCCGAGGACAGAGCACTCGAAGAGGACATGGAGGAAGAAGAAGAGGAGGGGGTGGAGGAGAGAGGTGTGTCACAACCAGTAGTAGCATTTTGGAGGCGTGGTGGCGGAACAACCTCCAACACTACTGCACCTTGTCCTGCATCCCTCCCAGCTACCAATAGAGTGACCCAATGGGCCGTGAAAGAAAGATAACGTCCCTGTCCATGCCTGCTGGACCATGAGTCAGCGGTAATATGCACCTTACCGCTGACCGCCCTGTCCAGCGAGGCATGGACATTGCCTTCCACATGCCAGTAGAGAGACGGAATCGCCTTCCGTGAGAAAAAGTGGCGTTTGGGAACCTGCCACTGAGGAACCGCACATTGAACAAACTCACGGAAGGGGGCCGAGTCTATCAACTGAAAAGGCAGCAGTTGAAGTGCTAGCAATTTAGCCAAGCTAGCATTCAACCGCTGGGCATGTGGATGGCTGGGAGTATACTTCTTTCGACGGTCCAGCAGCTGGGGCAGGGAAATTTGCCTGCTACAATCGGACGTCGGTGTACTGCAAGTACTTGGTTGTGACACACCTAATTCTACACCTTCAGTCCTCTCAGAGCAGCTTTCAGAGAGGACTGAAGATATAGTGGGGATGGAGATCCCAGCTGATGAGGAGCAAGGAGAGGTCCGCTTTGTTCTTTGGTGTGGGTCTTTTATGTGTGCTTGCCAACGAGCTGCATGGCAGGTCGACATATGTCTGCTCATGCTTGTGGTGCCCAAGCGGCTGATGTTTTGGCCACGCGAGATACGCTTGAGACAAATATTGCAAATAGCAGTGGTGCGATCTGATGCACTCGTCTCAAAAAAGGCCCACACCAAAGAACTTTTGTGATAACGTGCAGAGGCAGCGCCCTGCACAGGCGGAGCTCTGCGGTGTGGTACAGTTGCTGTGCTGGCCTCTAGCTGGCCTCCAGGGGGCATCCTGCCTCGTTGGACATGTGACGCTGCATCCTCCTCCTCCTCCTCCTCCTCTCTCCCTTCAGGCACCCACGTGGAGTCAGTGACCTCATCATCCCCTCCCTCTTCACCACTAGAGCAAACCTGGCAGTAAGCTGCAGCTGGTGGAACACTACTGCCAGATTGCTGTCCTTCAGCATCCCCTCTCTCTGCGTGCACACTACTGACTTCCTCAAGCTGGGTATCATCATCCGAGCCTTCGAATCGTTGGGCATCCTCCTGGAGCATGTACCCAACACTGTGCTCAAACAGTTCGGGGGACTCCTCAGGAGGACATGGTGGGTCTAGGGAAGGGGTGGCTGATGATGCCATTGAGTACGCGTTGGCAGCTGCTCTGCCAGTACCCTGAGCCTGGGTGAGAGAGGATGAGGAGGATGAGGAGGGCTTGGTCATCCATTCTACCAAGCCTTCGGCATGATGCGGCTCCACATGTCCAGCTGCCGAAAACAAAGACAAGCGTGTCCCATGGCCACGTGCTGATGACGATGCACGACCACGTCCACGGCCAGCACTGTTGTCTCTAGAAACAGAGCCTGCCTGCCCTGTGTTCTTGCCTCGGCACGCTCTGCCTCTCCTTGGCGGTCTTCCAGCCATTGTAGTCGGTAGTGTATATAGTATAAAAAATAGAACTCCTATGTGTGCTCACAACACACTGTAGGTCCTATGGGTGCTGACACTAACACACTATAGGTACTATGTGTGCTGCTGACAAGAAAATATAGGAGCTCTGTTTGCTGCCACTAACACACTAGAAGTCCTATGGGTGCTGCTGAGAAGAAAATATAGGAGCTCTGTTTGCTGCCACTAACACACTAGAAGTCCTATGGGTGCTGCTGAGAAGAAAATATAGGAGCTCTGTGTGATGCCACTAACACACTAGAAGTCCTATGGGTGCTGCTGAGATGAAAATATAGGAACTCTGTGTGATGCAACTAACACATTAGAAGTCATATGGGTGCTGCTGAGAAGAAAATATAGGAGCTCTGTTTGCTGCCACTAACACACTAGAAGTCCTATGGGTGCTGCTGAGAAGAAAATATAGGAGCTCTGTGTGATGCCACTAACACACTAGAAGTCCTATGGGTGCTGCTGAGAAGAAAATATAGGAGCTCTGTTTGCTGCCACTAACACACTAGAAGTCCTATGGGTGCTGCTGAGAAGAAAATATAGGAGCTCTGTTTGCTGCCACTAACACACTAGAAGTCCTATGGGTGCTGCTGAGAAGAAAATATAGGAGCTCTGTTTGCTGCCACTAACACACTAGAAGTCCTATGGGTGCTGCTGAGAAGAAAATATAGGAGCTCTGTGTGATGCCACTAACACACTAGAAGTCCTATGGGTGCTGCTGAGAAGAAAATATAGGAGCTCTGTTTGCTGCCACTAACACACTAGAAGTCCTATGGGTGCTGCTGAGAAGAAAATATAGGAGCTCTGTTTGCTGCCACTAACACACTAGAAGTCCTATGGGTGCTGCTGAGAAGAAAATATAGGAGCTCTGTGTGATGCCACTAACACACTAGAAGTCCTATGGGTGCTGCTGAGAAGAAAATATAGGAGCTCTGTGTGATGCCACTAACACACTAGAAGTCCTATGGGTGCTGCTGAGAAGAAAATATAGGAGCTCTGTGTGATGCCACTAACACACTAGAAGTCCTATGGGTGCTGCTGAGAAGAAAATATAGGAGCTCTGTGTGATGCCACTAACACACTAGAAGTCCTATGGGTGCTGCTGAGAAGAAAATATAGGAGCTCTGTTTGCTGCCACTAACACACTAGAAGTCCTATGGGTGCTGCTGAGAAGAAAATATAGGAGCTCTGTGTGATGCCACTAACACACTAGAAGTCCTATGGGTGCTGCTGAGATGAAAATATAGGAACTCTGTGTGATGCCACTAACACACTAGAAGTCCTATGGGTGCTGCTGAGAAGAAAATATAGGAACTCTGTGTGATGCCACTAACACATTAGAAGTCCTATGGGTGCTGCTGAGAAGAAAATATAGGAGCTCTGTTTGCTGCCACTAACACACTAGAAGTCCTATGGGTGCTGCTGAGAAGAAAATATAGGAGCTCTGTGTGATGCCACTAACACACTAGAAGTCCTATGGGTGCTGCTGAGAAGAAAATATAGGAGCTCTGTGTGATGCCACTAACACACTAGAAGTCCTATGGGTGCTGCTGAGAAGAAAATATAGGAGCTCTGTGTGATGCCACTAACACACTAGAAGTCCTATGGGTGCTGCTGAGAAGAAAATATAGGAGCTCTGTGTGATGCCACTAACACACTAGAAGTCCTATGGGTGCTGCTGAGAAGAAAATATAGGAGCTCTGTGTGATGCCACTAACACACTAGAAGTCCTATGGGTGCTGCTGAGAAGAAAATATAGGAGCTCTGTTTGCTGCCACTAACACACTAGAAGTCCTATGGGTGCTGCTGAGAAGAAAATATAGGAGCTCTGTTTGCTGCCACTAACACACTAGAAGTCCTATGGGTGCTGCTGAGAAGAAAATATAGGAGCTCTGTGTGATGCCACTAACACACTAGAAGTCCTATGGGTGCTGCTGAGAAGAAAATATAGGAGCTCTGTGTGATGCCACTAACACACTAGAAGTCCTATGGGTGCTGCTGAGAAGAAAATATAGGAGCTCTGTTTGCTGCCACTAACACACTAGAAGTCCTATGGGTGCTGCTGAGAAGAAAATATAGGAGCTCTGTTTGCTGCCACTAACACACTAGAAGTCCTATGGGTGCTGTTGGGGTGCAATGCTGTGCTAACAGCACTGCGGTTGGTACTACTGCAATACTGTACTAACAGTAAGCACGCACCAGACTAATCCCCAGCAGCAGCTAATAACACACTAACTGTGCAATCAGCAGCAATGAACGATCAATGACTTAGGTAGCAATGGTTTAGCAAAGAAATAGCCAATGGTTTAGCAAAGAAGAGCAAATCTTTCAGTATCAAGCAAAGACAGAATCAGCAGACTAATCTCTCCTAAAGCCGGAACTCATGTGACCGGGGCCGATGGCGTGGCGGCCTTTTAAATGGTGGGGCGTGTACTAAAGCCCCTGAGCTGTAATTGGCTACAGGCGTCCTGCCTGTAGCCAATTATTGCTCTCCGAGTTTCGGGCGCTGTGATTGGCCAAGCATGCGGGGTCACAGTGCATGCTTGGCCAATCATCAGCCAGCAATGCACTGCGCCGGCCGCGCCGGCCGCAATGCATTGCGGGGCCGCTCGCATCACACGAATGTGATGCGAACGGCCCAAATAGTTCTGGGCTCGACGAGCGAGCGAACGCCCGATGCTCGATTCGAACATGGGTTCGAATCGAGCACCGGGCCCATCCCTACTAACCACCTTAAACGAGTTCATGCAAATGTTGAGTACCAACAGATACAATCTTAAATTCACTATGGCCTATAGTCAAGAAAAAATTGCATATTTGGACATATCGATTTATGTCACAGAAAGTGGTGTAATTAAAACCACCCTGTATCGTAAGCCCACGGCGGGAAATACTATCCTACATGCGACCAGTTCGCATCCCCGCTCTTTGATTCAAAGTATACCGTTCAGGCAGTATTTACGCCTAAGACGGAACTGCACTGATGACATCAAATTCAAAGAGGAAGCTGATCTTCTATACACACGTCTGAGAATGAGGGGGTATAGCAGAAACTGCCTCAAGAGCGCGTTCAGGAAAGCCCTCATGAGACCCAGAAATGCTATACTGGCTAGAACTCCCAAAAAGAACTCCCCTGATGTAGTGAGATTTATAACTACATATTCTGACCAGCATGCCCAAGTCAGGACAATCATGCAAAAGCACTGGCATATTTTGGCTGCCGATAGCGTTCTAAAGAAGTACATTGGAACAAGTCCAGAAATCACATTTCGACGAGCCAACTAGATTTGTGACCGTCTGGTACAAAGCAATTACAGGCGATCGGATAGTACGCCTCAGGAGGTGAAGGGACTTTATAGATGTGGCCATTGTGATTATTGTGACCTTTTAATCGAGGGTCCAAGGATCACTTTACCGAATGGTCAGGTTCATGTTTTGAAACACCATGTTACCTGTCAGACCAAGGGGATTATCTATATTATTTTCTGTTGTTGTGGTTCCTTTTATATCGGCATAACAATCCGAGCATTTTGGAGAAGGATCAAAGATCATGTATACTATGCAACTAGTGGCCTCCTGAACACCACTATTGGTCACTGTCATGGATATGCATTAATGTCTGTCTGCCATCTTACCTTCCTCCTCATGTGTTCATCTAGAGACCAGACCTCCTTCACCTGGCTTCCTTTATAATCTCCTCCCAGCCTGACTCCACCCCAGGCCCTATCACAGAACACTATATTAACCTGTGCACTGCAAGCCTGCCTTGCTGATCAACGTGTTTGTTAGGCATTGTGTGTTTGGGTTCCTGCCTGCCGTGTGCTACGTCTGTCTCTCTGTTACGTTATTGGCTTGTCCCCGACTATCCCTGTCTGCTCGTGACCCTTGACCTTCGGCTCGTTCTTTCGTTATCCTTGTTTGCTTGTGGCCCCTGACCTTCGGCTTGTTATTCGGTTCTCCCTTATCTTGTGCTGCTGCTTCCCCTCTTTTCCCCTTATCCTACGGGGCGTGAGCTAGGAAACTCCAGGGGCCGCGACCTGGTCCCAGCCTGCAGCTCAACATCCTCACCACTAGAGGCCCTGGAGAAGACCAGCTGGGTCTTAGACTCCGCGCCCTGGGGAATCTTGGCTCTAGCTTCCGTTAGGATCTCGGTTGTGCTCCTCTGGTCCCGCTTTCCACAACCACCCAGTTTCCTACCCGCAGAAGCCAGCCATAGGGTTCACTACCTCGCGGTGCACTCCTGTCCCCCTACGGTGTGCATCTGTCACCTGGCCACAGGTGACCCTGACAGTTTGATCAGCCATGAACCCGGCTGACATCCCGCTTCCCGCGGATGATCCATTGCAGGGCATAGTTCGCAGACTCGAAGCCCAGGAATCAAATCAGACTCAGGTGATGCGATTCCTCCAGGATCTGGCTTCTCGATTCGAGCAGCTTCAGGTCTCCTTGGGAACCCCGAATCCGCAACCCCAAGTACAACCAGCGGCTGTACCTATCACACCAGTCGCAGCCTCACACTCACTAAGATTGCCAGCTCTGTCCCGTTTCTCTGGGGACTCCAAGGCCTGCAGGGGGTTTCTCAGCCAATGCACAATTCATTTTGAGCTTCAGCCTCAAAGCTTCCTGTCTGACCGGGCTAGGGTAGCCTATGTCATTTCCCTCCTCTCCGGTGAAGCTTTGGCCTGGGCTGCCCCCCTGTGGGAGAGGAACGATCCGGTGGTTTCCAGTCTGTCCGATTTCTTGAAGCTCTTTCGTAATATCTTCGAAGAGCCGGCTCGGGCTTCTTCAGCGGCTAGTGCTGTCTTACGTCTTCGCCAAGAATCTAGTTCAGTGGGGCAATATGCTCTTCAGTTCCGTATCCACACAGCTGAATTGAGCTGGAATAATGAGGCCCTGGTCGCTACCTTTTTACATGGCCTCTCTGACCGAGTGAAAGACGAATTAGCGGGAAGAGCCATTCCCGTCGGTCTGGACGATGTAATTTCATTATGCAACCAGATCGACATTCGTTTTCAAGAGAGGTCTTTAGAAAAAAGACGCCAGCACTCTCTGGGTCCTAGCCAGTCTGAGCTCCCCTCCCTTCATTCCGTGGAGCATCCTCTACCTGCTGAAGAACCTATGCAGCTGGGCCGGACCAGACTAACCCCCGAAGAACGTGCTAGACGCAGAACTCTGGGCTTGTGCCTCTATTGTGGGGGCAAGGGTCATTTTCGTGACTCCTGCTCGCTTCGTCCGGGAAACGCTCGGGTCTAATACATTTGGAAGGTGGAGTATTGGACCCAGAAACATCACCTTCTCGCCTGCTCTTGCCGGTGTTCCTTCATGTAGGCACTTCTCCTCAGTCAACCCTTGCATACCTGGATTCCGGGGCTGCCGGCAATTTTATGGATTGGAGAACTGCTTCTTCTATGAAGCTTACCCTTTCACCTCTCACTACCCCATTGGTAGTCTCGGCAATTGATGGCACTGTTCTCCCAGGGGGCCCTATTCGCTTCCAGACGCTACCCATTAGGATGTCGGTAGGGATTCTCCACCAGGAGTGGATATCCTTTCTTATTCTACCCAAGGCCTCTACCCCAGTTGTATTGGGCCTCCCTTGGCTACAGCTCCACTCTCCACATGTGGACTGGGTCTCTGGGCAGATCCTGGCCTGGGGTTCCTCATGTTTCTCGTCGTGTCTTCTCAAGGTGACCCCCAAGGAGAGTCTTCCGGTTGCTGCCACTTCTGTTTCTTCTGATCTTCCTGCTGCATACAGCGATTACCGGGATGTGTTCTGTAAGAAATCAGCTGAGGTGCTTCCTCCCCACAGGTCTTTTGACTGTGCTATTGATCTTGTCCCCGGAGCAACTCTACCCAGGGGTCGTACCTACCCTCTGTCCATCCCAGAGACCCAGGCCATGTCGGAGTATGTCGCAGAGAATCTGGAGAGAGGTTTCATCCGGAAATCCTCATCGCCTGCAGGGGCAGGGTTCTTTTTTGTTGCCAAAAAGGATGGTACCTTAAGACCCTGCATCGATTATCGGGGTTTAAATGCGGTTACTATTAAAAATCGATACCCCTTACCCTTAATATCTGAGCTATTCGATAGGTTGAAGGGTGCCTCCATTTTCACCAAGTTGGATCTCAGAGGCGCGTACAATCTCATTCGAATACGGGAGGGTGACGAATGGAAGACTGCATTCAACACTAGAGACGGGCATTACGAATATCTGGTGATGCCTTTTGGTCTGTGTAATGCTCCAGCCGTGTTTCAAAACTTTGTCAATGAAATGTTCAGAGATCTGCTGTACCAGTTTGTTGTCATCTATCTGGATGACATTCTGATCTTTTCTGAAAATCTGCTCGTCCACAGAAACCATGTCCGCACTGTACTTCAACGTCTTAGAGAGAACAATCTCTATGCCAAGCTGGAGAAATGTTCCTTTGAATGTTCTGAGGTCCTGTTTTTGGGGTGCTTCGTCTCATGTTCGGGTCTTCGTATGGACCCTGGGAAGGTCTTGGCTATCACCAACTGGCCTCTTCCTGCTAGCCTCAAGGCCACACAGCGCTTTCTTGGCTTCACTAATTATTATAGGCAGTTCATAAGGAATTATTCTTCCATTGCCGCGCCTATTATCGCTTTGACCAAGAAGGGTGTGAATGCCAGAGACTGGCCTCCCGAAGCTGTCTCTGCATTTCACAACCTGAAACAGGCCTTTGTTTCTGGCCCCCTCTTGAGGAGACCAAATCCTGGGAATGCATTTTTTATTGAAGTGGACGCTTCCTCAATGGGGGTGGGAGCTGTGCTTCTTCAAATCTTAGAGAAGAGACGCCAACCATGTGCGTTCTTCTCCAAAAAAAATTCTCAGGCAGAGAGGAATGATGCCATCGGTGATCGGGAACTTCTCGCAATTAAATTGGCGTTAGAGGAGTGGCGTCATCTCTTGGAGGGTTCCCCTCACTCCATAACGATCTTTACCGATCACAAGAATTTACAGTATCTACAGAATGCTAAACGTCTGAATCCTAGACAGGCCAGGTGGAGTCTCTTCTTTGCCCGTTTTAATTTCACGATTACCTACAAACCTGGTTCCTGCAACGGTCGGGCTGATGCGCTCTCTAGGTCATTTGACACTTTGGACGAGGAGTCCGCCCCTGAACCTGAGCCGATCATTCCAACCTCATGCATTGTTGCCCACTCTACCACCCTGAAGTCAAAAATTCCGCCTGGTAAGACCTTTGTCCCCACTGAGCTAAGAGCTAAGATCCTTCGTTGGGGACATGATTCCAAGGTGGCAGGGCATTCTGGATTCCTCCGATCCTTCCTACTCATCAGTCGTCACTACTGGTGGCCTAATCTCCGCTCAGACGTCAAAGACTACGTTAAAGCTTGTCATGTCTGTGCTCAGTCCAAATCCTCCACACAAGCTCCTGCTGGTCTCCTCATGCCCTTGCCCATTCCTAAGGAACCCTGGGCCCATATTGCCATGGATTTTATCACCGATCTCCCACTGTCTGAGAATAATACAGTCATTTGGGTGGTAATCGATCGATTCTCCAAGATGGCTCATTTTGTTCCTCTTCCTGGACTTCCTTCTGCCCCTGCCTTGGTTCCCATTTTCATTCGAGAAATTCTCCGCCTACATGGGGTCCCTTCTCATATTGTTTCCGACAGGGGAGTCCAATTCACGTCTCGTTTTTGGAGAGCCTTTTGCAAATCCCTCAATATTGTCTTGGATTTTTCTTCTTCTTACCATCCCCAATCCAATGGACAGACTGAGAGGGTTAATCAGGAGTTAGAGGTCTTTCTTCGCACCTTTGTGTCTTCTCACCATGACGATTGGTCCTCTCTACTCCCGTGGGCAGAATTCTCCCATAACAATCATGTGAATACCAGTTCGCAGAAGACACCCTTTTTCACAGTTTATGGAAAACACCCTCAACTTCCTCTTCCCATGATCTGTTCTCCTGACATTCCAGCTTTGGCTTCGGTTCAGGAGTCTCTCAATTCCGTTTGGGGTCACGTTCATGATTCCCTCCGGGCAGCTGCTGAAAAATTCAAAGGCTTTGCCGACCGCCGCAGGCGTAAACCGCCTTCTCTTCAGCCAGGGGACAAAGTCTGGCTCTCTACCAGGAACATCAAGCTCCGAGTTCCTTCTCTGAAGTTTGCTCCACGATTCATCGGTCCATACACGGTAACTGCTAAACTGAATCCGGTTTGTTTCAAACTCCAGATTCCTAAGAGCCTTAAAATCACTAACTCCTTTCATGTTGCTCTTCTAAAGCCTTTAGTCCTCAATAAATTCTCTCGTCCTCTCCCTACCGTGGCGCCTGTCTCTGAGGATAATCAGGAGTACGAGATCAGTCAAATTCTGGACTCCCGACTCTGTAAAGGCGTTCTTCAGTACCTCGTTCATTGGAAGGGGTTTGGTCCTGAGGAGAGGTCTTGGATCACTGCATCTGAGGTCTTTGCACCTCGTCTGTTAAAGGAGTTTCATCTGAAGTTTCCCTCTAAACCTGGGCCCAGGCGGGGAAGGGGGAGGCCTCGTAAGAGGGAGGGTACTGTCATGGATATGCATTAATGTCTGTCTGCCATCTTACCTTCCTCCTCATGTGTTCATCTAGAGACCAGACCTCCTTCACCTGGCTTCCTTTATAATCTCCTCCCAGCCTGACTCCACCCCAGGCCCTATCACAGAACACTATATTAACCTGTGCACTGCAAGCCTGCCTTGCTGATCAATGTGTTTGTTAGGCATTGTGTGTTTGGGTTCCTGCCTGCCGTGTGCTACGTCTGTCTCTCTGTTACGTTATTGGCTTGTCCCCGACTATCCCTGTCTGCTCGTGACCCTTGACCTTCGGCTCGTTCTTTCATTATCCTTGTCTGCTTGTGGCCCCTGACCTTCGGCTTGTTATTCGGTTCTCCCTTATCTTGTGCTGCTGCTTCCCCTCTTTTCCCCTTATCCTACGGGGCGTGAGCTAGGAAACTCCAGGGGCCGCGACCTGGTCCCAGCCTGCAGCTCAACATCCTCACCACTAGAGGCCCTGGAGAAGACCAGCTGGGTCTTAGACTCCGCGCCCTGGGGAATCTTGGCTCTAGCTTCCGTTAGGATCTCGGTTGTGCTCCTCTGGTCCCGCTTTCCACAACCACCCAGTTTCCTACCCGCAGAAGCCAGCCATAGGGTTCACTACCTCGCGGTGCACTCCTGTCCCCCTACGGTGTGCATCTGTCACCTGGTCACAGGTGACCCTGACAGTCACCATGTGGCGTTCAGGCACCGCTATGAACCCCAGGTCTTTAAGGTTGCCACCCTGGATCGGGTCTATGAGGACCCACGGGGAGGGAATTTTGATCAAAGGGTCCTCCAAAGAGAAACGGAATGGGTATATTAACTAAAAGCCACCCAGTATCCGGGTCTGAATGACGTGGTTAGCTTTAAACCATTTCTGTAATACTTCTACAATGCCTGATTTAGCTTTCCTCCCATTATGTATCTGTTTTTTCCCTTTTTCCTACTCTTTTGTAGGATGTTTCCTAAATGTATGCTTATCTCCACTTGGTTGAAACATCTCTCTGCCTCTTTCGGTTCAGGGAGAATATTCCAACTTTTAATAGAAGGGTTTCTCTATCTACAATATGAATACCAATATAAATATAAACCTAAAGAAGACTTTTGGTATTGATCTGCCGAGTTATGATAGAGCTACATGAATTGATATGAATATATGTCCAATGCACAAATTGAGTTCAAGTGAACATTAGGGATGAGCTCGGTGTTCGAGTCGAACATACGTTCGACTCGAACATTGGCTGTTCGACCCTTCGGCGAACATCGAACGATTTGGGCCGTTCGCGCCAAATTCAAGTGACGCGAACGGCCCACAATACACTGCGCCATCGCAGTGCAATCCCGGCGCTGTGATTGGCCAAGCATGCACTGTGACCCCGCATGCTTGGCCAATCACAGCGCCGGCAGCTAGGAGAGCCATAATTGGCCACAGGCAGGTTGCCTGTGGCCAATTATAGCTCGGGGGTTTAGCACACGCCCCACACTATAAAAGGCCGCCAGCGCGGCAGCCTTGTGTAGTGTGTTCCGGCGCAGGGAAAGAGTTACATAGGCAGGGACAGTGTCAGTGCTATTTGTACCTCAAACTTGTGTGTAGGGAGAGAGAAGGATAGGCAGGGAGAGTGTCAGTGTCATATTCTTTGCTAAACCTTGTGCAGGGAGAGAGAAGGATAGGCAGGGAGAGTGTCAGTGTCATATACTTTGATAAACCTTGTGTGCAGGGAGAGAGAAGGATAGGCAGGGGACAGTGTCAGTGTCATATTCTTTGGTCTTTGCTAAACCTTGTGTGCAGGGAGAGAGAAGGATAGGCAGGGAGAGTGTCAGTGTCATTGTTGCTAAGCCTCCTGCACCTTATACACCTGAAGTTAGCCTGTATTGCTGCGTTTTCCTGGTGTGTTACACCAACAGGCATTTGCAGCACTTACAGCGGGCGGAGTGTGCCTCCTGATCATATTACGCCTGAAGTTAGTCTGTATTGCTGCTTTTTCCTGGTGTGTTACACCAACAGGCATTTGCAGCACTTACAGCGGGCGGAGTGTGCCTCCTGATCATATTACACCTGAAGTTAGCCTGTGTCATGGAAACCCTGTCAGGAACAGACGCCCTGGACTTCCTGGTTCCCGCCCCCGCAGGTGACGCCCGAAGGGCTATTTAAACTCCTCACTTGCAGACAGTCCCTGCTGTCTGCTCTACAGCGTTTATCCCAAGTGACCTGATCTGCCTTGTTTACCTGTATCTGACCCGGCTTCCTGTGACCCTCCTGCTATCTGCCTGTACCTGACCATCGGCCTGTTTTCTGACTTCGGTATTGCCTGATCCCTTTGTGCCTCGCTGCCTGCCAGTTTACCCGACCCCGGCTTGTCTGACGATCCTGCCTGACCTTGGCTCTTGGTCACCTGCTGCTGCCTAGTGGTTCCAGTTTACCTGCTGTGCCTCCCGGTCCGGGTCATCTGCTGAGTTCCTGGTTCCTGTCTGCTTATCTGCTGGTTCCTGTCTGCTCATCTGCTGGTTCCTGTCTGCTCATCTGCTGGTTCCTGTTCACCTGCTGCTGACTAGTGGTTCCAGTTTACCTGCTGTGCCTCCCGGTCCGGGTCATCTGCTGAGTTCCTGGTTCCTGTCTGCTCATCTGCTGGTTCCTGTCTGCTCATCTGCTGGTTCCTGTCTGCTCATCTGCTGGTTCCTGTTCACCTGCTGCTGCCCAGTGGTTCCAGTCTACCTGCTGTGCCTCCCGGTCCGGGTCATCTGCTGAGTTCCTGGTTCCTGTCTACTCACCTGCTGCAGTTCCTGGTTCCTGTCTGCTCATCTGCTGGTTCCTGTCTGCTCATCTGCTGGTTCCTGTTCATCTGCTGCTGCCCAGTGGTTCCAGTCTACCTGCTGTGCCTCCCGGTCCGGGTCATCTTCTGAGTTCCTGGTTCCTGTCTACTCACCTGCTGTAGTTCCTGGTTCCTGTCCACTCACCTGCTGTAGTTCCTGGTTCCTGCCTCCTCACCTGCTGGTTCCTGATCACCTGCGGTAGTTCTTGATCCTGCCAGGCACTCGTACCCCTTCCACCTCCGTGCTTCCTGTTATACCACCAGGGGCCGCCGGTGGGAGCCGTAAGGGAGGCCTCCCTCTGCTAACCGGGCTCGTCACCGTCAGGTACGTGACAGTAGCAGACAGCCATGTCTGAGCCCGAGCAGGGAGCCTCACCTATGGAGGAACTATGCCGACACCTGGCGGGACTGACCGAGGCCGTTAAGAGCCTCCAGCAAGGCTACACTCACCTGGAAGGACAAGTGCGGGCCCTCACCAACCCCGATGGAGCTCAAGGGGGTCCACGTGCCTCCACTTCTTCCGCCGGGGCAGGAGCTGCGCCCACGGTGGTCATGCTTCCCCCTGAACCCAGGGTCCCTACACCCGAAAGATTCTCCGGGGACCGGAGCAAGTTCAGGGCTTTCCGGAACTCTTGTGAGTTGTACTTTGCCTTACAGCCCCGCACCTTTTCCTTAGAAGCTACCAAGGTGGACTTTGTAATTTCGCTGCTTTCCGGAGACCCACAGAACTGGGCCCACCGCCTGCTAGAACGCAAAGATGCGTCCTTGGACAGCCTTACACTTTTTTTTTACGCCATTGCCCAATTGTACGAGGACCCTCAGCTCTCGGTCACTGCAGAGAACGCCCTGCGACCCTTCAGCAGGGACGCAGAGCAGCGGAAGATTATGTAGCTGAATTCAGGCGCTGGAGCGCAGACACCAGCTGGAATGACGCTGCCCTCCGTCACCAGTTTCGCATAGGCCTTTCTGACCCATTGAAGGACGAACTGGCTAGGGTAGGAATACCAGAAAATTTGAACCTACTGATCGATCTGACAATTCAGATCGACCGACGCCTGAGGGAACGGAGGGTTGAGAGGGCCACGGGCTTCACCCGGCCGACCTGGATGCTTCCCCGGGTCCCCAGTCATCCGCACCCAGCTTCTGCAGCACCCTTGACCCCCTCGTACGATGCTCCTGAACCCATGCAGCTTGGGGTCCTCCGCCCTTCCCTTACTCCGGAGGAACGCCAACGCCGACGCGCGCACAACCTGTGCCTGTACTGCGGGGAGCCCGGTCACTTCGTTAGGAACTGTCCCCTGAAGTTCCGTAAGTGCTTGTCAGTATTCCCTGCTGTGATCAACCCTCAGACTAAATCCTCCTCTCACTTCGCTCTTTCTATCTCCCTGCAGCTCCCAGGAAGGACCCTGCAAGTCGTCGCAATTATTGACTCTGGGGCTTGTAGTTGCTTCATGGACTCAACTTTTGCACGTACTCAACTTATTCCTCTACTTCCCAAGACCCATGGACTACGGGTTCACCTGGCTGATGGGTCCCTTATCAAGTCGGGGCCCGTGGTCGAAGAGACGGCTCCTCTACCTGTCACTGTCTTCTCCTCTACCGGGGTGCACCGAGAATATCTACGGCTGGATATTATCTCCTCTCCACTGTTCCCCATAATTCTCGGTATGCCCTGGCTACAAGCCCATAATCCTACCATTAACTGGGTCACGGGGGTGATCACGTTTCCTTCCTCCTACTGCCAACGGTCCTGTGGCTCACACAAACCCCCTGGGCCTGCCACCTTAATGTGTACCGACACTGAGGCCGGAATACGTCAGGCCATCCCTGACGCTTACCTGGACTTTCTCGATGTGTTTAGTAAACAGGGGGCAGAGACACTACCACCCCACCGAGCCTACGACTGCCCTATTGATCTACTTCCCGGAGCAGCTATTCCTTTCGGTAGGATTTTCCCTTTAACGGAGGTGGAACAGGGGGCCCTGAAGGACTACATCGATGAGAACCTTTTAAAGGGGTTCATTCGCCCCTCTACGTCGCCAGCAGGCGCAGGCATTTTCTTTGTAGAAAAGAAGGACCATACCCTCAGGCCATGTGTGGACTACCGTGAACTAAATAAGGTCACCATTAAAAATCGTTATCCTCTTCCTCTGGTACCAGAGTTGTTCCAAAGATTGGGAGCTGACGTTATTTTTACTAAGCTTGACCTCTGGGGAGCCTATAACCTGGTCCGAATCAAGGAGGGCGATGAGTGGAAAACCGCCTTCCGCTCCCGGTTCGGACATTTCGAATATTTAGTGATGCCCTTCGGGCTGTGCAATGCCCCTGCCACCTTCCAGTATTTAATTAATGATGTTCTTTGGGACTTTTTAGATCTCTTTGTGATTGCTTATTTAGATGACATACTAATCTTCTCTTCCTCCCTTGACTCTCATCGCAGGCATGTCAGAAGTGTGTTAGACCGGCTTCGGCAGCATAAACTATATGCGAAGGCTGAGAAATGCGAGTTTGAGCGGGAGAGCATAGCATTTCTGGGATTAATCATCTCTGGCGAAGGCATCAGGATGGACCCACAGAAGATCACCGCAATCTTGGACTGGCCAGCGCCAGTGGATAAGAAGGGAATCCAACGGTTCGTTGGATTCGCCAACTTTTATCGTAAATTCATCCGGGGGTTCTCCGCCATCATTGCACCCATTACTCAGCTAACCAAGCAAGGTACCCGCTTCCACTGGTCCCCTGAGGCCCAAAAGGCCTTTGAGGATCTCAAAGGGCTCTTCACCTCTGCATCCATCTTAAAACACCCAGATTCCTCCCTACCATTTGTACTTGAGGTAGATGCTTCTGAGGTTGCAGTAGGGGCAATATTGTCACAGAGGCAAGGAACCAAGGCTTTGCTTCATCCGGTGGCTTTCTTTTCTCGCAAATTATCTGCGGCAGAAAAGAACTATGACGTGGGAGACCGGGAACTCTTGGCGATTAAGTCCGCCCTGGAAGAATGGAGGTACTTACTTGAAGGTGCTGCTCACCCGATCTTAGTATTCACCGACCATAAGAACTTAGAGTACCTGAAAACTGCAAAAAGACTAAAACCACGACAAGCCAGATGGGCCCTGTTTTTTTCCCGGTTCTCCTTCCATGTGACATACCGCCCCGGTGCCAAGAACACTAAACCTGACGCCTTGTCCCGAATGTTTCATGGATCCAAAGAACTCTCCTCACCCGATACAATCCTCGCTCCTGGGAATTTTCTCCTACTTCAGGAGGACCTACTCTCCCGGATCAGACAAGCCACCACTAGACAGGAACCCTCTCCTGAACTGGATCTGCAAACCAAGGATGGATTACTCTGGCACCAAGACAGGATATTCATACCAGAAGAACTAAAGATAACCGTGCTAGAGCTCTGCCACGATCATGCCCTTGCTGGGCACTTTGGCGTGGCTAAGACCACTGAGTTGGTACAACGTACCTTCTGGTGGCCTCGACTACGTGAGGATTGCAGGAGGTTCGTGGAGTCCTGTACTACATGTACCCGGAATAAAGGGTCCAGATCCAAAGTCTGGGGACTACTGAAGCCCTTACCCGTTCCAGAGAGACCGTGGAAAATGCTTTCTATCGACTTCATAGTTGAACTCCCCCCGGCTGAGAATCACACCACCATCTTTGTGATTGTGGACCGTCTGTCCAAGATGGCACATTTTGTTCCTATGAGAGGGACCCCCTCGGCCCCGGAAACTGCACAAATGTTCATTAAAGAAGTCGTCAGGCTCCACGGGGTACCTGCTAATATAGTCTCCGATCGGGGGGTACAATTTACCTCCCGGTTCTGGAGGTCCCTCCGCAAGACTCTGGGAATAGAGCTATCATTCTCTTCGGCTTACCACCCTCAAACCAACGGACAGACTGAGAGAACAAATCAGACCCTCGAGCAATATTTGCGTTGTTTCTCCTCCTTTGCTCAGAATGACTGGCTCTCCCTGCTTCCGCTAGCGGAGTTCTCCTACAATAACTCCATCCACTCCGCAACTAACCAGACCCCATTTTTTGCGAACTTCGGGTTTCACCCCACATTTCTGCCCAACTCTCTCCCTGAGTGCTCAGTGCCCGCAGTTCTGGAAAAAGTGAATTTCTTCTCCTCTAACAACCAGCTTCTACGCGAAGCCATGGCAAGAACTCAGGAGTATAACAAGACGGTCTACGACAGGAGGAGACGGGGTGAATTAGCGCTGGCACCGGGCGACCAAGTATGGCTTTCCACCATCAATCTAAGATTGGCTTGCCCGTCCAAGAAATTGGGCCCCAAGTTTCTAGGGCCTTTTCCTATCAAAAGGAAAATCAACGAGGTGGCCTACGAGCTGGAGCTCCCCGACTCCCTGAGGGTCCACCCTGTTTTTCATGTTTCTCTATTGAAACCGTCAGTCTCCAACCCATTCCCAGGTCGGACCCCGACTCGCCCTGATCCCGTCATCATAGACGGGGAACAGGAATTCGAGGTAGAAGCTATTTTAGACGCACGAAGAAGAAATAGCCAGAGTCAATTTTTAATAAAATGGAAGGGTTACGGACCAGAGGAGAACTCCTGGGAACCCGAAGAGAACATTCACGCCAAAGACCTGATACAAGCCTTCAGGAGGTCTCACCCCGAGAAGTTTGCTCCCAGGGGCATCCGGAGGCTGCCCCTTGGGGGGGGGCAATGTCATGGTAACCCTGTCAGGAACAGACGCCCTGGACTTCCTGGTTCCCGCCCCCGCAGGTGACGCCCGAAGGGCTATTTAAACTCCTCACTTGCAGACAGTCCCTGCTGTCTGCTCTACAGCGTTTATCCCAAGTGACCTGATCTGCCTTGTTTACCTGTATCTGACCCGGCTTCCTGTGACCCTCCTGCTATCTGCCTGTACCTGACCATCAGCCTGTTTTCTGACTTCGGTATTGCCTGATCCTTTTGTGCCTCGCTGCCTGCCAGTTTACCCGACCCCGGCTTGTCTGACGATCCTGCCTGACCTTGGCTCTTGGTCACCTGCTGCTGCCTAGTGGTTCCAGTTTACCTGCTGTGCCTCCCGGTCCGGGTCATCTGCTGAGTTCCTGGTTCCTGTCTGCTCATCTGCTGGTTCCTGTTCACCTGCTGCTGACTAGTGGTTCCAGTTTACCTGCTGTGCCTCCCGGTCCGGGTCATCTGCTGAGTTCCTGGTTCCTGTCTGCTCATCTGCTGGTTCCTGTCTGCTCATCTGCTGGTTCCTGTCTGCTCATCTGCTGGTTCCTGTTCACCTGCTGCTGCCCAGTGGTTCCAGTCTACCTGCTGTGCCTCCCGGTCCGGGTCATCTGCTGAGTTCCTGGTTCCTGTCTACTCACCTGCTGCAGTTCCTGGTTCCTGTCTGCTCATCTGCTGGTTCCTGTCTGCTCATCTGCTGGTTCCTGTTCATCTGCTGCTGCCCAGTGGTTCCAGTCTAACTGCTGTGCCTCCCGGTCTGGGTCATCTTCTGAGTTCCTGGTTCCTGTCTACTCACCTGCTGTAGTTCCTGGTTCCTGTCCACTCACCTGCTGTAGTTCCTGGTTCCTGCCTCCTCACCTGCTGGTTCCTGATCACCTGCGGTAGTTCTTGATCCTGCCAGGCACTCGTACCCCTTCCACCTCCGTGCTTCCTGTTATACCACCAGGGGCCGCCGGTGGGAGCCGTAAGGGAGGCCTCCCTCTGCTAACCGGGCTCGTCAACGTCAGGTACGTGACAGCCTGTATTGCTGCTTTTTCCTGGTGTGTTACACCAACAGGCATTTGCAGCACTTACAGCGGGCGGAGTGTGCCTCCTGATCATATTACACCTGAAGTTAGCCTGTATTGCTGCTCTTTCCTGGTGTGTTACACCAACAGGCATTTGCAGCACTTACAGCGGGCGGAGTGTGCCTCCTGATCATATTACACCTGAAGTTAGCCTGTATTGCTGCTTTTTCCTGGTGTGTTACACCAACAGGCATTTGCAGCACCTACAGCAGGCGTAGTGTGATTCCTGCAAAATAAACTCCTGAAGCTAGGCCTTATTGCTGGTTTTCCCATTTCCCTGCAGGCCATTAGAATGTCTGGAAGGCAATCAAGGAGAGGCAGACAGTCAGTAGCCAATAAAAGAGGGCAAACAGGCTCTGTGTCTAGAGACAACAGTGCTGGTCGTGGACGCGGTGCATCGCCATCAGCACGTGGCCATGGGACACGCTTGTCCTTCTTTTCGGCAGCTGGACGTGTTGAGCCGCATCATGCCGAAGACTTGGTAGAGTGGATGACCAAGCCCTCCTCATCCTCCTCATCCTCTCTCACCTAGGCTCAGGGTACTGGCAAAGCAGCTGCCAAAGCGTCCTCTTCCCTGGTATCAATGTCATCATCAGTCACTCCTTCCCTAGACCAACCATGTCCTCCTGAGGAGTCCCCCGAACTGTTTGAGCACAGTGTTGGGTACATGCTCCAGGAGGATGCCCAGCGTTTCGAAGGGTCTGATGATGATACCCAGCTAGAGGAAGGCAGTAGCGTGAGAGCAGAGAGAGGGGATGCTCAAGAAGGACACCAATCTGGCAGTCATGTTCCAGCAGCTGCAGCATACTGCCAGATTGGCTCCAGTGATGAGGAGGGAGGGGATGATGAGGTCACTGACTCCACATGGGTGCCTAATAGGAGAGAGGAGGAGGAGGATGAGGAGGAGGCACATCTCCAACGAGGCAGGATGCCCTCGGGGGGGCCAGCGTAAGGGCAGCACACCGACGGAATCACACCGCAGAGCTCCGCCTGTGCAGGGCACTGCCTCTGCCCGTTATTCAAAAAGTTCTTTGGTGTGGGCCTTTTTTGAGTCGAGTGCATCAGATCGCACAGCTGCTGTTTGCAACATATGTCTCAAGCGTATATCGCGTGGCCAAAACATCACCCGCTTGGGCACCACATGCTTGACCAGACATATGTTGACCTGCCATGCAGCTCGTTGGCAAGCCTACCTTAAAGACCCACACCAAAGAACAAAGCGGACCTCTCCTTGCACCGCATCAGCTGGGATCTCCAACCCCATTATACCTTCAGTCCTCTCTGAAACCTGCACTGAGAGGAATGAAGGTGTAGAATTAGGTGTGTCACAGCCAAGTACTTGCGGGCACTCTGCTAGCAGTACACCGACGTCCGATTCTAGCAGGCAAATTTCCCTGCCCCAGCTGCTGGACCGTCGAAACAAGTTCACTCCCAGCCATCCACATGCCCAGCGGTTGAATGCTAGCTTGGCTAAATTGCTAGCGCTTCAACTGCTGCCTGTCAGGGACGTGCTGGGCTTGAACCTGGGACCTCTTCTGTGTCTGGCATTGACTCTTCCAGCGGAGCTATCTGAGATGCTGGACAGTTCCCTGCCTGATCTGCTGGATAACCTATCTGATCCATTAGACTACTCTGCTTGGTGTCTGATTACTGTTGAACTCTGAACCCCTTGCTCCTCCCATGTACTTCCTATAAAAGACATTCCAGAGATGTTGCCCCTTGCGGTTTGATCTGCTTCTGTTCCCTGAGTTCCTGATTCTGTGCTTGTATCCTGTTCCTGTGTTTGACCCGGCTTCCTGACCACGCTTCTGTCTCCAGTCCTGACCTCGGCTCGTTTGACCCTGCTCAGTTATCTGCCAGTCTGCCTGTTGCCAAGATTCGGCCTGGACTTTGACTACTCTCTGCCTGCCACTTGTGATGTTTACCTTGATGTGTATGACCCGGCTTGTCTGACTCTGCAAACCTGCACCAGCTTACCTGCATCCTCTGCTCTGCAAGCTGCACACGCTGACCTGCATCCTTTGCAATGCAAACCTGCACCTGGCGTTCAAGGGGCTACGCAAGTACGCAGGCAAAAAGATGCTTGTGCTGGTGTGTTTGGGGGACAGGAGCCACACTGGGGCAGAGGTTTTGTCTGCTCTGCAGGGGCAGGGCGAGAGGTGGTTGACGCCACGCCAGCTTAAGCCAGGAATGGTGGTTTGCGACAATAGCACCAACCTCCTCTCCGCCCTCCGACAGGGACAACTGACCCATGTGCCCTGTGTGGCTCACGTCCTTAACCTGGTGGTGCAGCGGTTCTTGGGCAGGTACCCGGGCTTACAGGATGTCCTGAGGCAGGCCAGGAAAGTCTGTGTGAATTTCCGCAGATCTTATAATGCCAGTGCTCGCCTGGCTGAGCTGCAAAAGGAGTTGAACCTGCCCAAGAACCGCCTTATATGTGACATGCCCACCAGGTGGAACTCAACGTTGGCCATGCTGCAGCGGCTGTACACGCAGCAGAGGGCCATCAATGAGTACCTGTGCGACTACGGCCCCAGGACAGGGTCAGGGGAGCTCGGGTTTTTTGACCCTGCTCAGTTATCTGCCAGTCTGCCTGTTGCCAAGATTCGGCCTGGACTTTGACTACTCTCTGCCTGCCACTTGTGATGTTTACCTTGATGTGTATGACCCGGCTTGTCTGACTCTGCAAACCTGCACCAGCTTACCTGCAGCCTCTGCTCTGCAAGCTGCACACGCTGACCTGCATCCTTTGCAATGCAAACCTGCACCTGCTGACCTGCATCCCTGCTCTGCAAACCTGCACCTGCTGACCTGCATCCCTGCTCTGCAAACCTGCACCTGCTGACCTGCATCCCTGCTCTGCAAACCTGCACCTGCTGACCTGCATCCCTGCTCTGCAAACCTGCACCTGCTGACCTGCATCCCTGCTCTGCAAACCTGCACCTGCTGACCTGCATCCCTGCTCTGCAAACCTGCACTTGCTGACCTGCATCCCTGCCCTGCAAACCGGCACCTGCTGACCTGCATCCTCTGCTCTGCAAGCTGCACCTGCTGACCTGCATCCGCTGCTTCCAGAACCAGCCGTTCCAGTCTCCACTCGGCTCCACCACTCCAAGCAGTGAGGATCAGACAGGCACCCTTACCTCACCGTGCTCTTACCACCACTGTCCCCACTCCAGTGGTCTCCGAGCCGGGGTTGTACGGGAGGTCCCTCTCCGCACGTCAGGCTCACACCCAAGGTACGTTACAGTATCAAACCGCCATGCCTGAGCCTGCAGGAGATACCTTGCCTATGGACAATGTCTATCGACACCTTACAGCTCTCACTCAGATCGTGAAGTCTCTGCAGGGCAGCCATGTCCGAATGGATAAGCAGACACAAACTCAAGCCACCTCCTGCAGATTCACCTCCAACCCCAACTTCCTCTATTGGAATGTTACCATCTCCTGAGCCCAGGGTCCCTGTTCCTGAGAAGTTTTTCGGGGATCGGAGTAAATTCCGTGCGTTTCGCAACGCATGTGAACTTTACTTTTCGTTGCTACCTCTGACTTTTTCATCTGAAGCCACCAAGGTGGGCTTCGTTATCGCTTTGCTGCAGGGGGAACCTCAAGCTTGGGCCCATCACTTACTTGAAGTCCGCCATGTAGTTCTAGACTCTCTGCCCTCTTTTCTTGATGCCATGGCCCGACTTTATGACGATCCACAGCGGACTTCTACTGCTGAGGCTGCTCTCCATGTGCTCCAGCAAGGCCGCCGAGCGGTCGAGGACTATGTGACTGATTTCAGACGCTGGAGCGCGGATACCCAGTGGAATGAGGCGGCTCTGCGGCATCAGTTCCGTCTTGGTCTCTCTGAAAGCCTGAAGGATGAGTTAGCACGGGTCGGTGTTCCTGATGTTCTAGAGACTTTAATTAATTTGTCTATCCAGATAGACCGACGACTCCGGGAGCGCAGAGCAGAAAGGTCTACCCAACAGCTCCGCCCAGCTTGGATGCTACCCCCGATACAAGCCCGTGTGTACCCGGCCAGTGCCAGTACGGTTCCAACTGAACCCTCTTCCCTCAACCAGACCGTCAAGCCAGGGCAGCTTGGACTAATGAAACATTCCCTATCGGCCAAGGAACGACTTCGTCGGCTGCAGAATTATCTATGCCTGTATTGCGGTGAACCCGGTCATTATGTCTCTTCTTGTCCTGCTAAGCTGCGCAAGGTCCTGGCTACCTCTTCTCCCAACTACTCACCTCCATCTACCAATGCTACTCACCTGGCTCTTCCTATCTCTTTCCAACTACCAGGGAGGACAATACCAGTAACTGCAATAATCGACTCAGGGGCATGTAGTTGTTTTGTCGATCTAGACTTTGCAGCAAAACAACACATCCCACTCCAACCTAAGACTCAGGGACTTTCCATTTTCCTGGCAGATGGGTCTCGCATCAAGTCCGGAGTAGTGACCCAGGAGACCCCTCCTTTGCCTGTGATCACCTCCATGGACCATAAGGAACTATTGACTTTGGATGCTATTGCATCTCCCGTGTTTCCAGTTATCCTGGGTCTACCCTGGCTTCAGGCACACAATCCACAGATTGATTGGGGAACCGGAAGTATTAAGTTCCAGTCACCATACTGTCAACACCACTGCATGCTTCCACGTCCCAGCACCTTGGGGCCTCTGTTATGCCTGGATTCAGATCCAGAGATACGAGCTTCTGTACCCAAACAATATCATGAGTTCCTGGACGTCTTCAGCAAACGAGGGGCCGAAGTCCTCCCGCCTCATCGTCCTTACGATTGTCCAATCGAGCTTCTTCCCGGTGCTGAGATTCCTTTCGGACGGATCTTCCCCCTATCTGAACGGGAGCTTGAGGTACTGAAAGAATACGTTGATGAGAACCTTAAGAGGGGTTTCATCCGTCCTTCCACTTCTCCAGCAGGGGCAGGAATCTTCTTTGTGGAGAAAAAAGACCATTCTCTTCGGCCCTGTGTAGATTACCGGGAATTAAATAAAATCACGGTCAAGAACCGGTACCCTCTGCCTCTGGTACCTGAACTTTTTCAAAGACTCAGGACTTCCTCTGTGTTTACCAAACTAGACCTGCGGGGGGCGTACAACCTGGTACGCATTCGAGCAGGGGATGAATGGAAGACTGCCTTTCGTACCAGGTTCGGCCATTACGAATACCTAGTAATGCCCTTCGGCCTATGTAACGCCCCTGCCACCTTTCAGCATCTAGTCAATGATGTTTTCAGAGACTGTCTCGACATTTATGTAGTTGTCTATCTTGATGATATTTTGATTTTTTCCTCCTCTCTTGAGCAGCACCGGAAACACGTCAAGAGTGTACTCTGTCGTCTCCGCCAGCATGGACTGTACGCAAAACCAGAAAAGTGTGAATTCGAGCGACAGAGTATCCAGTTCCTTGGCCTAGTGATCTCTACAGAGGGATTCAAGATGGACCCACAGAAGGTTTCAGCCATTCTGGATTGGCCTGCACCTTCAGATAAAAAGGGGGTGCAGCGCTTCGTTGGCTTTGCCAATTTTTATCGGAGGTTTATCAAGGGATTCTCTGCTATTATTTCCCCGATTACGCAGCTAACGAAGCAAAATGCTCGATTCCAGTGGACATCTGAAGCACAGGCTGCTTTCACAAACCTAAAAATACTTTTTACGTCTGCTCCTATTCTAAGTCATCCCGATCCTGCCCTACCGTATCTACTTGAGGTAGATGCCTCAGAGACAGCGGTTGGAGCTGTTATCTCCCAGCGCCAAGGTCTCAAGGACTTGATACACCCGGTAGCCTTCTTCTCCCGTAAGCTTACCCCATCCGAGAGGAATTATGATGTTGGAGACCGGGAGCTCCTGGCCATTAAATCTGCCCTTGAGGAGTGGAGGTACTTGTTGGAGGGAGCAGCGCATCCTATACTCATTTACACAGACCACAAGAACCTAGAGTATCTGAGAGCTGCCAAACGTCTGAGACCACGCCAGGCACGTTGGGCACTATTTTTCTCTAGGTTCTCGTTCCACATAACTTACCGGCCAGGCTCCAAGAACACCAAACCAGACGCTCTTTCCCGCATGTTTGATGATCCAAAAGAGGTGTCAGCTCCAGATACCATTCTACCTGAAGGCAACTTCTTACTTTTACAAACTAGCCTGATGTCTGTCTTGAAGCAAGCTTCTACAGGTGTGTCTTGTCCCTCTGGAATCACTCTGGTACCCAAGGACGGGTTACTTTGGAAGAATGACAAAATCTTTGTGCCAGAAGAAGTTCGAGTCACAGTGTTAAACTTGTGTCATGATCATCCCCTGGCAGGCCATTTCGGAATGCATAAAACCCTTGAACTGATTCAACGCACGTTTTGGTGGCCGGATCTTGAAAAAGACTGCAGGGAATATGTAGGTTCATGTGCCACCTGTATCCGTAGCAAGACCACTAGAAGCAAGGCCTGGGGTCTGCTCAGACCCTTACCAGTCCCTGCCCGTCCCTGGAAAATGATTGCCATGGACTTCATAGTGGAACTCCCCCCGTCTGAAGGTTGCACAGCCATCTTTGTAGTGGTTGACCGTCTATCCAAGATGGCCCACTTCGTGCCTCTCAAAGGCACGCCCTCTGCCATGGAAACTGCCCAGGTCTTCATTAGGGAAGTAGTAAGGCTACATGGGGTCCCTGCGGACATCGTTTCGGATAGAGGGGTGCAGTTCACCTCTCGCTTTTGGAAGGCTTTGTGCAAGGTCCTGAAGATTGAGTTGTCCATGTCCTCGGCCTATCACCCCCAAACTAACGGGCAAACCGAAAGAACGAATCAGACGCTCGAACAGTACCTCAGATGCTTCACCACCTTCGTTCAAGCTTTACTACCCTTGGCAGAGTTTGCCTTTAACAACGCCAGTCATTCGGCTACAGGTCAATCGCCATTTTTTTCCAACTACGGGTTTCACCCGACCTTCTTACCTGATCTCATCCCTGATTCAACAGTCCCAGCGGTCCAGAGTATTGTTGATTTCCTGACCCGTAACAGCAGGATATTGCAGGAAGCCATGACTAAGGCACAAGCAGCCAATAAAAGGATCTTTGACAGGAAAAGGAGAGGGGAATTATGCCTGCAACAGGGTGACCAAGTATGGTTATCGACCACCAACCTTAAGATGGCTTGCCCCGCAAGGAAACTGGCACCCAAGTTCATCGGTCCTTTCCCAGTAAAACGGAAATTAAACAAGGTCTCCTATGAACTTGCCTTACCGGAGTCATTGAAGATTCACCCAGTCTTTCACGTTTCCTTGCTGAAACCCGCAGTGCCCGACCCGTTTCCAGACAGGGGATCGGGACCACCCAAGCCTGTAATCATTGACGGTGATGAGGAGTTCGAGGTGGAGGCTGCCTTGGACTGCCGAAGAAGAGGGAACCAGCTTCAATTCCTGATCAAGTGGAAGGGGTACGGTCTGGAGGAGAACTCCTGGGAACCCCAACAGAACATCCACGCCCGAGAGTTAATCCAGGCCTTTTTTCGAAGTCACCCCCAGAAAAGAGCTCTATTGGGCACCCGGAGGTTGCCCTTAAGGGGGGGGCACTGTCAGGGACGTGCTGGGCTTGAACCTGGGACCTCTTCTGTGTCTGGCATTGACTCTTCCAGCGGAGCTATCTGAGATGCTGGACAGTTCCCTGCCTGATCTGCTGGATAACCTATCTGATCCATTAGACTACTCTGCTTGGTGTCTGATTACTGTTGAACTCTGAACCCCTTGCTCCTCCCATGTACTTCCTATAAAAGACATTCCAGAGATGTTGCCCCTTGCGGTTTGATCTGCTTCTGTTCCCTGAGTTCCTGATTCTGTGCTTGTATCCTGTTCCTGTGTTTGACCCGGCTTCCTGACCACGCTTCTGTCTCCAGTCCTGACCTCGGCTCGTTTGACCCTGCTCAGTTATCTGCCAGTCTGCCTGTTGCCAAGATTCGGCCTGGACTTTGACTACTCTCTGCCTGCCACTTGTGATGTTTACCTTGATGTGTATGACCCGGCTTGTCTGACTCTGCAAACCTGCACCAGCTTACCTGCATCCTCTGCTCTGCAAGCTGCACACGCTGACCTGCATCCTTTGCAATGCAAACCTGCACCTGGCGTTCAAGGGGCTACGCAAGTACGCAGGCAAAAAGATGCTTGTGCTGGTGTGTTTGGGGGACAGGAGCCACACTGGGGCAGAGGTTCTGTCTGCTCTGCAGGGGCAGGGCGAGAGGTGGTTGACGCCACGCCAGCTTAAGCCAGGAATGGTGGTTTGCGACAATAGCACCAACCTCCTCTCCGCCCTCCGACAGGGACAACTGACCCATGTGCCCTGTGTGGCTCACGTCCTTAACCTGGTGGTGCAGCGGTTCTTGGGCAGGTACCCGGGCTTACAGGATGTCCTGAGGCAGGCCAGGAAAGTCTGTGTGAATTTCCGCAGATCTTATAATGCCAGTGCTCGCCTGGCTGAGCTGCAAAAGGAGTTGAACCTGCCCAAGAACCGCCTTATATGTGACATGCCCACCAGGTGGAACTCAACGTTGGCCATGCTGCAGCGGCTGTACACGCAGCAGAGGGCCATCAATGAGTACCTGTGCGACTACGGCCCCAGGACAGGGTCAGGGGAGCTCGGGTTTTTTGACCCTGCTCAGTTATCTGCCAGTCTGCCTGTTGCCAAGATTCGGCCTGGACTTTGACTACTCTCTGCCTGCCACTTGTGATGTTTACCTTGATGTGTATGACCCGGCTTGTCTGACTCTGCAAACCTGCACCAGCTTACCTGCATCCTCTGCTCTGCAAGCTGCACACGCTGACCTGCATCCTTTGCAATGCAAACCTGCACCTGCTGACCTGCATCCCTGCTCTGCAAACCTGCACCTGCTGACCTGCATCCCTGCTCTGCAAACCTGCACCTGCTGACCTGCATCCCTGCTCTGCAAACCTGCACCTGCTGACCTGCATCCCTGCTCTGCAAACCTGCACCTGCTGACCTGCATCCCTGCTCTGCAAACCTGCACTTGCTGACCTGCATCCCTGCCCTGCAAACCGGCACCTGCTGACCTGCATCCTCTGCTCTGCAAGCTGCACCTGCTGACCTGCATCCGCTGCTTCCAGAACCAGCCGTTCCAGTCTCCACTCGGCTCCACCACTCCAAGCAGTGAGGATCAGACAGGCACCCTTACCTCACCGTGCTCTTACCACCACTGTCCCCACTCCAGTGGTCTCCGAGCCGGGGTTGTACGGGAGGTCCCTCTCCGCACGTCAGGCTCACACCCAAGGTACGTTACAGTATCAAACCGCCATGCCTGAGCCTGCAGGAGATACCTTGCCTATGGACAATGTCTATCGACACCTTACAGCTCTCACTCAGATCGTGAAGTCTCTGCAGGGCAGCCATGTCCGAATGGATAAGCAGACACAAACTCAAGCCACCTCCTGCAGATTCACCTCCAACCCCAACTTCCTCTATTGGAATGTTACCATCTCCTGAGCCCAGGGTCCCTGTTCCTGAGAAGTTTTTCGGGGATCGGAGTAAATTCCGTGCGTTTCGCAACGCATGTGAACTTTACTTTTCGTTGCTACCTCTGACTTTTTCATCTGAAGCCACCAAGGTGGGCTTCGTTATCGCTTTGCTGCAGGGGGAACCTCAAGCTTGGGCCCATCACTTACTTGAAGTCCGCCATGTAGTTCTAGACTCTCTGCCCTCTTTTCTTGATGCCATGGCCCGACTTTATGACGATCCACAGCGGACTTCTACTGCTGAGGCTGCTCTCCATGTGCTCCAGCAAGGCCGCCGAGCGGTCGAGGACTATGTGACTGATTTCAGACGCTGGAGCGCGGATACCCAGTGGAATGAGGCGGCTCTGCGGCATCAGTTCCGTCTTGGTCTCTCTGAAAGCCTGAAGGATGAGTTAGCACGGGTCGGTGTTCCTGATGTTCTAGAGACTTTAATTAATTTGTCTATCCAGATAGACCGACGACTCCGGGAGCGCAGAGCAGAAAGGTCTACCCAACAGCTCCGCCCAGCTTGGATGCTACCCCCGATACAAGCCCGTGCGTACCCTGCCAGTGCCAGTACGGTTCCAACTGAACCCTCTTCCCTCAACCAGACCGTCAAGCCAGGGCAGCTTGGACTAATGAAACATTCCCTATCGGCCAAGGAACGACTTCGTCGGCTGCAGAATTATCTATGCCTGTATTGCGGTGAACCCGGTCATTATGTCTCTTCTTGTCCTGCTAAGCTGCGCAAGGTCCTGGCTACCTCTTCTCCCAACTACTCACCTCCATCTACCAATGCTACTCACCTGGCTCTTCCTATCTCTTTCCAACTACCAGGGAGGACAATACCAGTAACTGCAATAATCGACTCAGGGGCATGTAGTTGTTTTGTCGATCTAGACTTTGCAGCAAAACAACACATCCCACTCCAACCTAAGACTCAGGGACTTTCCATTTTCCTGGCAGATGGGTCTCGCATCAAGTCCGGAGTAGTGACCCAGGAGACCCCTCCTTTGCCTGTGATCACCTCCATGGACCATAAGGAACTATTGACTTTGGATGCTATTGCATCTCCCGTGTTTCCAGTTATCCTGGGTCTACCCTGGCTTCAGGCACACAATCCACAGATTGATTGGGGAACCGGAAGTATTAAGTTCCAGTCACCATACTGTCAACACCACTGCATGCTTCCACGTCCCAGCACCTTGGGGCCTCTGTTATGCCTGGATTCAGATCCAGAGATACGAGCTTCTGTACCCAAACAATATCATGAGTTCCTGGACGTCTTCAGCAAACGAGGGGCCGAAGTCCTCCCGCCTCATCGTCCTTACGATTGTCCAATCGAGCTTCTTCCCGGTGCTGAGATTCCTTTCGGACGGATCTTCCCCCTATCTGAACGGGAGCTTGAGGTACTGAAAGAATACGTTGATGAGAACCTTAAGAGGGGTTTCATCCGTCCTTCCACTTCTCCAGCAGGGGCAGGAATCTTCTTTGTGGAGAAAAAAGACCATTCTCTTCGGCCCTGTGTAGATTACCGGGAATTAAATAAAATCACAGTCAAGAACCGGTACCCTCTGCCTCTGGTACCTGAACTTTTTCAAAGACTCAGGACTTCCTCTGTGTTTACCAAACTAGACCTGCGGGGGGCGTACAACCTGGTACGCATTCGAGCAGGGGATGAATGGAAGACTGCCTTTCGTACCAGGTTCGGCCATTACGAATACCTAGTAATGCCCTTCGGCCTATGTAACGCCCCTGCCACCTTTCAGCATCTAGTCAATGATGTTTTCAGAGACTGTCTCGACATTTATGTAGTTGTCTATCTTGATGATATTTTGATTTTTTCCTCCTCTCTTGAGCAGCACCGGAAACACGTCAAGAGTGTACTCTGTCGTCTCCGCCAGCATGGACTGTACGCAAAACCAGAAAAGTGTGAATTCGAGCGACAGAGTATCCAGTTCCTTGGCCTAGTGATCTCTACAGAGGGATTCAAGATGGACCCACAGAAGGTTTCAGCCATTCTGGATTGGCCTGCACCTTCAGATAAAAAGGGGGTGCAGCGCTTCGTTGGCTTTGCCAATTTTTATCGGAGGTTTATCAAGGGATTCTCTGCTATTATTTCCCCGATTACGCAGCTAACGAAGCAAAATGCTCGATTCCAGTGGACATCTGAAGCACAGGCTGCTTTCACAAACCTAAAAATACTTTTTACGTCTGCTCCTATTCTAAGTCATCCCGATCCTGCCCTACCGTATCTACTTGAGGTAGATGCCTCAGAGACAGCGGTTGGAGCTGTTATCTCCCAGCGCCAAGGTCTCAAGGACTTGATACACCCGGTAGCCTTCTTCTCCCGTAAGCTTACCCCATCCGAGAGGAATTATGATGTTGGAGACCGGGAGCTCCTGGCCATTAAATCTGCCCTTGAGGAGTGGAGGTACTTGTTGGAGGGAGCAGCGCATCCTATACTCATTTACACAGACCACAAGAACCTAGAGTATCTGAGAGCTGCCAAACGTCTGAGACCACGCCAGGCACGTTGGGCACTATTTTTCTCTAGGTTCTCGTTCCACATAACTTACCGGCCAGGCTCCAAGAACACCAAACCAGACGCTCTTTCCCGCATGTTTGATGATCCAAAAGAGGTGTCAGTTCCAGATACCATTCTACCTGAAGGCAACTTCTTACTTTTACAAACTAGCCTGATGTCTGTCTTGAAGCAAGCTTCTACAGGTGTGTCTTGTCCCTCTGGAATCACTCTGGTACCCAAGGACGGGTTACTTTGGAAGAATGACAAAATCTTTGTGCCAGAAGAAGTTCGAGTCACAGTGTTAAACTTGTGTCATGATCATCCCCTGGCAGGCCATTTCGGAATGCATAAAACCCTTGAACTGATTCAACGCACGTTTTGGTGGCCGGATCTTGAAAAAGACTGCAGGGAATATGTAGGTTCATGTGCCACCTGTATCCGTAGCAAGACCACTAGAAGCAAGGCCTGGGGTCTGCTCAGACCCTTACCAGTCCCTGCCCGTCCCTGGAAAATGATTGCCATGGACTTCATAGTGGAACTCCCCCCGTCTGAAGGTTGCACAGCCATCTTTGTAGTGGTTGACCGTCTATCCAAGATGGCCCACTTCGTGCCTCTCAAAGGCACGCCCTCTGCCATGGAAACTGCCCAGGTCTTCATTAGGGAAGTAGTAAGGCTACATGGGGTCCCTGCGGACATCGTTTCGGATAGAGGGGTGCAGTTCACCTCTCGCTTTTGGAAGGCTTTGTGCAAGGTCCTGAAGATTGAGTTGTCCATGTCCTCGGCCTATCACCCCCAAACTAACGGGCAAACCGAAAGAACGAATCAGACGCTCGAACAGTACCTCAGATGCTTCACCACCTTCGTTCAAGCTTTACTACCCTTGGCAGAGTTTGCCTTTAACAACGCCAGTCATTCGGCTACAGGTCAATCGCCATTTTTTTCCAACTACGGGTTTCACCCGACCTTCTTACCTGATCTCATCCCTGATTCAACAGTCCCAGCGGTCCAGAGTATTGTTGATTTCCTGACCCGTAACAGCAGGATATTGCAGGAAGCCATGACTAAGGCACAAGCAGCCAATAAAAGGATCTTTGACAGGAAAAGGAGAGGGGAATTATGCCTGCAACAGGGTGACCAAGTATGGTTATCGACCACCAACCTTAAGATGGCTTGCCCCGCAAGGAAACTGGCACCCAAGTTCATCGGTCCTTTCCCAGTAAAACGGAAATTAAACAAGGTCTCCTATGAACTTGCCTTACCGGAGTCATTGAAGATTCACCCAGTCTTTCACGTTTCCTTGCTGAAACCCGCAGTGCCCGACCCGTTTCCAGACAGGGGATCGGGACCACCCAAGCCTGTAATCATTGACGGTGATGAGGAGTTCGAGGTGGAGGCTGCCTTGGACTGCCGAAGAAGAGGGAACCAGCTTCAATTCCTGATCAAGTGGAAGGGGTACGGTCTGAAGGAGAACTCCTGGGAACCCCAACAGAACATCCACGCCCGAGAGTTAATCCAGGCCTTTTTTCGAAGTCACCCCCAGAAAAGAGCTCTATTGGGCACCCGGAGGTTGCCCTTAAGGGGGGGGCACTGTCAGGGACGTGCTGGGCTTGAACCTGGGACCTCTTCTGTGTCTGGCATTGACTCTTCCAGCGGAGCTATCTGAGATGCTGGACAGTTCCCTGCCTGATCTGCTGGATAACCTATCTGATCCATTAGACTACTCTGCTTGGTGTCTGATTACTGTTGAACTCTGAACCCCTTGCTCCTCCCATGTACTTCCTATAAAAGACATTCCAGAGATGTTGCCCCTTGCGGTTTGATCTGCTTCTGTTCCCTGAGTTCCTGATTCTGTGCTTGTATCCTGTTCCTGTGTTTGACCCGGCTTCCTGACCACGCTTCTGTCTCCAGTCCTGACCTCGGCTCGTTTGACCCTGCTCAGTTATCTGCCAGTCTGCCTGTTGCCAAGATTCGGCCTGGACTTTGACTACTCTCTGCCTGCCACTTGTGATGTTTACCTTGATGTGTATGACCCGGCTTGTCTGACTCTGCAAACCTGCACCAGCTTACCTGCATCCTCTGCTCTGCAAGCTGCACACGCTGACCTGCATCCTTTGCAATGCAAACCTGCACCTGCTGACCTGCATCCCTGCTCTGCAAACCTGCACCTGCTGACCTGCATCCCTGCTCTGCAAACCTGCACCTGCTGACCTGCATCCCTGCTCTGCAAACCTGCACTTGCTGACCTGCATCCCTGCTCTGCAAACCTGCACTTGCTGACCTGCATCCCTGCCCTGCAAACCGGCACCTGCTGACCTGCATCCTCTGCTCTGCAAGCTGCACCTGCTGACCTGCATCCGCTGCTTCCGGAACCAGCCGTTCCAGTCTCCACTCGGCTCCACCACTCCAAGCAGTGAGGATCAGACAGGCACCCTTACCTCACCGTGCTCTTACCACCACTGTCCCCACTCCAGTGGTCTCCGAGCCGGGGTTGTACGGGAGGTCCCTCTCCGCACGTCAGGCTCACACCCAAGGTACGTTACACTGCCTTTTCAGTTGGTAGACTCGGCCCCCTTCCGGCATGTGGAAGGCAATGTCTTGGCCTCGCTGGACAGGGTGGTCAGTGGTAAGGTGCATATTACCACTGACTCATGGTCCAGCAGGCATGGACAGGGACGTTACCTTTCTTTCACGGCCCATTGGGTCACTCTTTTGGCAGCTGGGAAGGATGCAGGACAAGGTGCAGTAGTGTTGGAGGTTGTTCTGCCGCCACACCTCCAAAATGCTACTACTGGTTGTGACACACCTCTCTCCTCCACCCCCTCCTCTTCTTCTTCCTCCATGGCCTCTTCCTGTGCTTTGTCCTCGGAACCAGCGGTGCTCCGTAGGCGTTCAAGGGGCTACGCAAGTACGCAGGCAAAAAGATGCTTGTGCTGGTGTGTTTGGGGGACAGGAGCCACACTGGGGCAGAGGTTCTGTCTGCTCTGCAGGGGCAGGGCGAGAGGTGGTTGACGCCACGCCAGCTTAAGCCAGGAATGGTGGTTTGCGACAATAGCACCAACCTCCTCTCCGCCCTCCGACAGGGACAACTGACCCATGTGCCCTGTGTGGCTCACGTCCTTAACCTGGTGGTGCAGCGGTTCTTGGGCAGGTACCCGGGCTTACAGGATGTCCTGAGGCAGGCCAGGAAAGTCTGTGTGAATTTCCGCAGATCTTATAATGCCAGTGCTCGCCTGGCTGAGCTGCAAAAGGAGTTGAACCTGCCCAAGAACCGCCTTATATGTGACATGCCCACCAGGTGGAACTCAACGTTGGCCATGCTGCAGCGGCTGTACACGCAGCAGAGGGCCATCAATGAGTACCTGTGCGACTACGGCCCCAGGACAGGGTCAGGGGAGCTCAGGTTTTTTTCACCACGCCAGTGGGGCATGATCAGGGATGCATGCACTGTCCTGGCACCATTTGAGGAGGCCACGAGGATGGTGAGCAGTGACAGTGCATGCATCAGTGACACTGTACCTCTTGTCCACCTGTTGGAACATACGCTGCATGGAATAATGGACAGGGCACTTGAGGCAGAACAGAGGCAGGAAGAGGAGGACTTCCTTGCCTCCCAAGGCCCCCTTTACCCAGACAGTGTTCCTTCTGTCCCACCCATCGCACAGGAAGAAGAGGAGGAGGAGGAGGATTGTGTCAGCATGGAGGTGGAGCCTGGCACTCAGCATCATCAGCAGCAGTCTTTTAGGGATGATTTACAGTCCCAAGAAACCAGTGGACTTGTACGTGGCTGGGAGGAGGTGGTTGCGGATCATGTCGTCCTTAGTGACCCAGAGGACTCCGGACCGAATGCCTCAGCTAACCTACGCTGCATGGCCTCCCTGATCCTGCAAAGTCTGCGGAAGGATCCTCGTATTCTTCGGATCAAGGAGAGGGACCATTACTGGCTGGCCACTCTCCTTGATCCACGGTACAAGGGTAAGGTTGAGGACCTTATCTTACCGTCGCAGAGGGAGCAGAGGATGAGACCACTCTGGGAGGCCTTGCAGAAAGGTCTGTGCAATGCGTTCCCAGAGACTGGGAGGTTACAAACTCCTGGTCCTGGACAACGAGTTGCTGAGGCTTCGGTCAGTCAAAGAAGGAGCGGTGGGGAAGGTGGCCGTATGACTGATATGTTCAGACAATTCTTTAGTCCGCAGCCCCAAGGTATAATCGGTTCCAGCAACCATCGCCAGCATCTGATATACATGGTGCAGGAATACCTAGGGGCAAGGTCAGACTTGGACACCTTCCCCACCGAAAATCCTCTGGCTTACTGGGTCTTGAGGATGGATCACTGGCCAGAGCTTGCACAGTATGCAATTGAGCTACTGGCCTGTCCTGCATCCAGCGTTCTTTCAGAACGCACATTCAGTGCTGCTGGAGGATTTGTCACGGATCACAGGGTGCGCCTGTCCACCGACTCTGTTGATCGACTGACCTTCATAAAGATTAACCAGTCTTGGATCACCACCAGCTACCAAACACCTGAAGCTGATATAACAGACTAATTTATTTTCAAATGTCACATCCCTTCAAGACTGATGCTGATGCTGAGAGACTGTCCTGTTATGTTGACTGACTATCCTCCTCCTCCTCAATGATCCGATTGATGATGATAGCTTGGAAGAACATTTTTGTTTCTGGGTGCCGCCACCAGTGGCTAAGGCCCAATTTTTCAGCCCCTGTTTAACAGGGGCATGTAATTACAATTTTTTATGCAATGCTTTGCAGCAGGGCTCATTCCTGCACTCCAACTAGAGTATCTGGGAGAGGTTGCAGTGTCGTGGCACCAGCACCAGTGGCTAAGGCCCAATCTTTCAGCCCCTGTTTAACAGGGGCGTGTAATTACAATTTTTGATGCAATACTTTGCAACAGGGCTCATTGCTGTGCTCCAAGTACAGTATCTGTGAGGGGTTGCAGTGTTGTGGCACCAGTGCCTAAGGCCCAATTTTTCTGCCCCTGTTTAACAGGGGCATGTAATTACAATTCTTGATCTAATAATTCACAGCAAGGCCCATTCCTGCGCCCACCAAGAGTAACTGTGAGGCCTTACAGTGTTGTGTCAACACCACCACCACCACCACCAAAGTCCCAATGTTTCAACCCCTGTTTAACAGGGGCATGCAATTACAATTCTTGATCTAATAATTCACAGCAGGGCCCATTCCTGCGCCCACCAAGAGTAACTGTGAGGCCTTACAGTGTTGTGTCAACACCACCACCACCACCACCAAAGGCCCAATTTTTCAGCCCCTGTTCAACAGGGGCATGCAATTACAATTCTTGATCTAATAATTCACAGCAGGGCCCATTCCTGCGCCCACCAAGAGTAACTGTGAGGCCTTACAGTGTTGTGGCAACACCAACATGTAAGGAGCAAATTTCAGCTGAGTATATACGGCAGGCCCCTACTTTCAAACATCCAACTTACAAACGACTCCTCCTTGCAAACGGAAGGATACAACAGGAAGTGAGAGGAAATCTACCCCTAGGAAAGCAAATTCTCTCCTGTAAGAGTTAATATGGGAAAAAAAGTGTCTCCTCTCCACTGATGCTTTATCACCAATTCTTGTTTCAATAAAAACCCCAAATTTTCAAAAAACATTTGTCATTGGGACGGAAAGTGAGGTGAAATGTTCTGAACAGGGGCACAGACAGCAAAACAAATGTTACAGGGGTGATAACCCTTCCCTATGTTTTCCAAAAAGCTTAAAAATAGATTTTTTGGCTGGAGCTACCCTTAAACAATGTACCTGTTCAAAATTACAAACAGATTCTACATAAGAACAAACCTACAGTCCCTGTCTTGTATGCACCGCCTGTATACGGCTGTTCAGAGTATATAGGGCCTTTTTTATTTTGTGTGCGGGGTTCCCCTTAATATCCATACAAGACCCAAAGGGGCTGGTAATGGGCTGGTGTAGGGGGAAGGGGGGGGGGTGATGGGGTAGCTATGCCATTTTTCTTAAAGATTTTCATAAATATTACCGGGACCAGACATTACATTAAAGCCGCAAGCACTTTTAAATGGCTTTTTTTCCTTTAGAAATGTAATTTTGTGCAGGGACAGTTCTAAACACGGGAAACACGTGGCACTTCACAGGCATACTTTAGACACCCCCCAGGTACAATATTTAAAGGAATATTTGCCTTTTTTTTTTTCACTTTATGCATCATTAAAATGACTGCTCCCAAAAAACGGCCGTTTTTAAAACTTCTTTTTGCATTGATACATGTCCCCTGGGGCAGAACCCGGGTTCCCAAACCCTTTTTAGGACAATAACATGCATAATAGTCGTTATAATTAGCACTTTAGATTTCGAACGTTCGCATCCATTGCATTTAATAGGGTTCTAAAGTTCGTGCGAACTTTCGGTTCGTTCGTGGGTTCTGGTGCGAACCGAACCCGGGGGTGTTCGGCTCATCACTAGTGAACATATGTCTAGATTTATAATACATGTATTGCATCAGTATATGTTTATGTTAAACTGTATGATATCTTTGTGTGCTCTTTGGTGCTTGTCCCTTTCTTTCTGTGCAATTCCTATTCTTGATGGCAATTGCCATGCTTAGTGTTCTAATTGACCGTGTTATGATTTCTTCGATTATACATTTTTGTTAGTACCATTCTTATTTTGCGTTCCCAGCCTTTTTCCCTTTTCCAAGATGGTGTGCAAGATACTTCCTTTGTTTCGCAGCGTTCCCAGGTCTTTCCCTCTTGTAAGATGGCGTTCGTGCTACTTCCGCTTTCGTTGCGGCGCGTTGCCGAGATGGCGCGCGTGACGCAGATGAATGACGTCACCGCGCCACACGTTTATGCGGGCTTTTGGCGCGATCTGGCACTATAAATATGACAGCCGTTTGAGTCATCCCTTGTGTTCAGCACGAGGCTGACTCCCGGGGGCGAGTACTACGACGTTCATTAGCCAGGTAATAAGCTTCCCTACACCATTATGTTCCTCTTTGGACATGACCTGTGTGTCTATTCAATACTTTAAACATCAAATTCTTGTTTTAGATCTTACACAGTGGTAGAATCCCTACTACAATGGCTGGTTTATCTGTACTTCTATTGTGAATAACTATGGTTGGATTTGCTGGCTTAACAAACCTTCCATACTATAACGTCCTTTACCCCCGTTTTGGCAACTCCGTTTGGATACAGCTGGTAATTCATTATTTCTGATCCTATAGATATAAATTCTGGGCTTTAATATATACCTGATTACATTTATTGGTCTTTTTAGATTTGCCAAGCTATTTATAGCTGCAAGTATCAAGTTTCTCCATCTATGGAGTATTTTTCTGCGGATTATTTCTCTGCGAGAGATTCTTTTGCCTTTTGACCAGCAGGTATGAACCTTTAATTTCATTTTCATTTCATTTTTCTATATATAACATCATACTGCCCTGGTCAGGTTATATATATATCTATATACATTTTTATTTATTTCTACTAGATCATATATTTATATATATACTTATTTCTACACACATGAATTGGTAGTCTATTGAACAACATCTTACTATCTGGATTGTTTTCGAAGGTACTTTTCTATATTTTGGGGTCAAGTGGCATTTGGATTTCTTGATGTGCAGGGAGGAGGGGATATGTGGCCTTCTAGCACCAAAGATATTTCTATACTATTTTAATGTCTTTTTTAATTGTATATACTATATATTAATTTGTATGTATCTCATTTCAGATAGTGAGATTTGTCCCAAGTGTGTATGTAACCGTCCCCCCCCCCCCCCACTTTGTCCGTCCTGACGAAGCCTCACGGCGAAACGTGTCGACGTTCAAGGGACTCTTCACTGCCACATACCCTATATACCTTGTATGGTCTTTTAATCCTTGTTTAACATTTTTGGTGATAAATAAAATTATTTTGTATTCCATGTTTTGTGTGTTGCCTGCAAAGTCCTATTTTTTACTCTCTTTTGAGTACCAAACATATTCCCGATGCTGAGACTTAGTTACATGTTGCAGAGAGAAGGGAGTGGGAATACCAGTGGCCGGGCACCCCTAGGCAGCAGTGCGCCCTAGGCGGTTGCCTAGTTTGCCTAGTGGTAGCACCAGCCCTGATCCCGGCCAAGAATCTATACCAGACAATACACTGCACAAATCAGCCACACAGACTGACAGGCACACAAATGAGGGGGGTTTAGTCACAGAAGCTGCTAAAAAGGAAATTCTGGATTTAAGATGTAAAAGCACACTCCTTTCTAAATAGAAACAGTCCACTTTTATGCAAGATACATGGCAGATACATGGATTAAAACAGTTCAAGAATGTAAAAAGCACTCCCTTAGACAAGCCACTCATGCAGGATACACACACAGCATCACATATTCCAACAAATGGTGCAGTATAGTAACCAAAATTCTCAATAAGAGAAAGTTCTAGAGCAGGGATATGCAATTAGCGGACCTCCAGCTGTTGCCAAACTACAAGTCCCATGAGGCATAGCGAGACTCTGACAGCCACAAGCATGACACCCAGAGGCAGAGGCATGATGGGACTTGTAGTTTGGCAACAGCTGGAGGTCCGCTAATTGCATATCACTGTTCTAGAGCAGTGTTTCTCAACTCCAGTCCTCAAGGCGCACCAACAGGTCATGTTTTCAGGATTTCCCTCAGATAAAACAGCTGTGGTAATTACTAAGGCAGTGAAACAGATCAAATCACCTGTGCAAAATAATGGAAATCCTGAAAACATGACCTGTTGGTGCGCCTTGAGGCCTGGAGTTGAGAAACACTGTTCTAGAGCATCGAATCTGACAGTTCTGCTTCCCAAAAGTCTTCCACATCAGTTTATAGGCACTGTGCAGAATAGGAGAGATAGTACTTCTGCTCATTGGGTTGTTTTATAGAGAACAACGCAGAAGAGAAAAGAAAAACAGAATTTCATTCGAAACTGGTACTACGGATTCAAGCAGCGCTGTTTTTTTAAGCAGGCCGTCACCCTTGGCTATAAAATAGGGCCTTACCACACATAGTACCTTATCAGCCACAGCCTATGAATGAAACCTTGAGTCCGAAGACTCAATTTCTGACCTGGCTGGTCGCCCAGACTCAGGAACTGCAGAAATTCTAGCTAAACACACATTGCACCTGAAATAGGGCAAGACATTCAACATAACACACAGACCACACTCATACAAAGGACAGCAATAAGCACAGATAGTATGAAAAGTAAAAAGAAACATTAAAAATAAAAATAACAAAATTCAACAGTCAAGGTTCTTGAAAAGGAGTACTTCTACAATACACCGACTTACAAAAATCAGCACAGCACAAGGGGAAATCACAGTAAGCAGAAAGTTAGCTTACCTTAGCCAGCAAAAGTGAATTCCCAGCTTGTGTTGTCCCGTTCTGTGTCTCAGTGGTGTCTGTAGAGTATCTTTTCCGGCTTCGTATTGGGGTTGGGGGAGGTGGAGGAGGGGTGGAGGGTGGGGGTAGGGGATTGTATATTGTGTTTTTAAGTTGTATTATGTAACCTTTTTAACTGTTTTTTCTTGAGACATAGTAAAGTTACGGCTGCCTAGATGATGATTTAAGCAAAGTACCTGGAAAGACCTTGCGGAAGGTTCTTGATGAGTTGACTTGCTAAGTATGGACTTGCTTGAGATCTGATGGGAAAAAAAAATAATAATCTTTTCCGGCTTCGAAGGACCATTTGATAGGGAAACCCCAGAACCTAGGGGATTCTAATAACATGTTGACTGCTGAACCACATTCATAAAGATGTATTTAATATTCAAGCATGTAGCTAGCATCAAGCAAGGAGAACAATACATGGTGACATAATTGCTCTGCAGAAGCTGAGGGCCATGGGCGTCTGCTCCATAGGGCAAGGGGGGTCAATTGCCCCCCCTGGAATCGTAAGAGTGTTGAAGTCAGAGTGAAGACACTTTCCCCCTGTGTGGCAATGGCCTCCGTGGCAGCCGTGGACTTTTTTTTCTAAGTCTGCTGCTGGCCTGGGGGCTGGGGCTGCTCTCAGTCTTTTCCGACTACACATCCGACCCTCCCTCCTCACACCTGGCCCGGGCATCGGATTGGCTCTGCCGCTCAGGCCTCTGCTTAACATCACCGTGACCCGGCTGTTCAGTGATTGGCTGCTGCCTCAGCCTGCCTCTGCCTGTGTAAAAAATGTATGTTGTGTCTATGCCGATCCTCCTCCCACAGGTGCGAGGCGTGCAGTGGCCGAGACAAGAGAGAATACGCTGCCAATGCCTGCCCTGGGCCTATCGCTGAAGAACTAAAGGTAACAGCTGTGCCACGACACCACTGTGTACATCATTTTGTATTGCAATACATCTGTGTTGTGCGCGGCCATATTTTGATCTTGATGAAAACAACCTATACAGTATAGGCTGTTTTCATAAAGATCAAAATGTGGCCACAAGCCCATCCCCTTCATGACAAAAGGGACCGAGCATGGATGATCTAATGATGCCCCCCCCTGAAAAAAATTCAGCGGACGCCCATGCTGAGGGCCTCAGTATAATTTATACATTTTAAAGTGGTTGTAAACCCACTTTATAAACAAAGACCTACAGGTAAGCCTAGATCAAGGCTTACCTGTAGGTGCATGAAATATCTCCTTAACCTACAAGGTTAAGGAGATATTTGCATTTAAATGCGGCGACGCTGACGTCATGCGCATGGGGTTAACCCCATTCACAAATTCGGCTAGGTCGCAACATTCGACGACGTAGCCAAATTCGACGGATCACGCGCACATGCGCGGCGTGACGTCTTCGCCACTCCGGCCAATCACAGCGCCGGAGCGGCGCTGTGATTGGCCGGAGCGGCGATAGCCGGAAGTAACCTTCCGGCTATCGCCGTAGCGATGGATGCGGCTGAAGAGGGAGACGAGGACGGCTTCGGGGGCCCCGATCTAAGGTAAGTGATGCATATTGAGCTAGTATGCTAGTCATATTAGCTCACTATGGCTTTCTCTTACAGCTAGTTAAAAAAAAAAAAATTTTAGGAGGGTTTACAAGCACTTTAAAGGGGGGGCACCTTGAATGGGACTCTTTGGTGATATTCATTGATAAACAGATGGTCATTTAACACATATACATCACTTCCAGGAGTTCCAGAGATAGACTTTTTCCCAGCTGAAGGTGTGAATGGCATTTGACCACGACCAAAACAGCTGCTACATCCTGTGACTGACATTTGTAACAAGTATCTCTGCTTAATCAAAATACATGTTTTGATAATCATAACTAAATGTTTGATAAATAAATGGCTATTCTATTTACCTCATCAAGTAGTACAGCCCTGCACGGCCTACTACCATTCTCCCTAGACTTAAGCCCTGTACACACGATCGGATATCCTATGGATTCTAATCCGATGTTTTTTTTCCCATCGGAAATCCGATGAAACTGTCGTCCATGCGTCTTGCCCACACACCATCAGTCAAAAAACCGACCGTTTCAAACGCGGTGACGTAAAACACTCCGATGAGCCGAGAAAAATTAAGTTCAATGCTTCTGAGCATGCGTCGACTTGATTCTGAGCATGCGTGGGTTTTTTATCCGATGGATTTCCACACAGACGATCTGATTTTGCTATCGTTTTTTTTCCCATCGGATAAATTTAAAACATGTTCTATTTTTTCACACCGATGGAAAAAAGACCGATGGGGCCCATACACAATCGGTTCGTCTGATGAAAACCATCCATCGGACAGTTTTCATCGGTAAAACCAATCGTGTGTACACGGCTTTATAGTTGTTTCTTCTGTCCTCACAAGTTCTTTTCCTCACTTTCCTCATTTCCCAGGGTCTTTCAGGCAGGGTCAGGAGGATTGTGATTAGTTTCAGCAGTGGCCAATCACAGCCCTCCTCCCTCTGGAAACAGGAACTAAACCAGCACTGGTCTCCCTCCCATACACATTTGCTGGACCGATCTTTGCTACAGCTGTGAATGACAAGCATTTCCCAACGCTTATCATTGTACAATACATGAGGGAGAGTGGGCCCCTTTGGGGCTCATATTGCTGGCACATATTGCACCCATGGAGAATATACCTGTGACGGGAGCCACTTTGGGCGGGGGGCTGGTGGAACCCAGCTTATCTTGGAGAGCACTAGGAAGCTCCTTGTCCAGCTCCCCCGGCCCCTCCTATGTGTAAGTTACCCTTTGTCTATTAGGGGCACAGGGTGACCGAGAACCCCAGTTGGGTCTGCCTAACCCAACTAACCGTACAATAACACCGGACTCAGCATTTCCTTTTGACACTGTTGTCTTGGATTCTGTGTGTGTGTGTGCTGAAAGAAGGAGGGGGCTCTTTTCACTTGGGACATTAATGTTTGTGAGAAATATCCCTCAAGATATGTATGAAGATGAATAATTTCACTTTTAATCCTGCTAGAATCTTGTAGAAGTGTTTCACATTGCTAGATAGTTTGAGGTGGGGTGGAGGTTGTTATGTGTTTAAGTGCCTGTATCCCATTATTCTATTGTTTGTGTCTGCCTTTGGAGAATAGTATTATGGGATGTATATATCTATGTGGATTAGCTGTGAGAGGGGGGGTGGCTTTCTCCAGCAGCCCCTCCCAAAGACAGTCTACTATTGGAATGTGGAATATCTGTGTGTCATGTTACTGGATGAGGTAAAGATTATCCCGTCCGAAATGCAAAGTGAGGGAGGATTGTCCCCTGAGTGTTACCATTGTGTACCTGTGTTTCAATAAACAGTCTGATGTTTTAACCCTGAACTGATGCTTCAACAAAGTGACTGGGTGGGCCAAGGGACCTTGGATCATGCTGGTAGCGGACAAAGGAAGCATTCACGGCGGACATAATCCTGTTGAGGACGGGGGTCCGTGACAATACCACTTACTCATTAATGTGAGAGGGGGGTGTATCTTGAGGTCCCGGCAAAGGGGTTACCAAATTCCTATATATTCCCCACCTGCAGACTCCCACAACCACCAGGTCAGGGTCATGGAAAGAGGCTCCCCTGGCAAGGCACCCCCCATGTTGAGGGCATGTGGCCTGGTATGGTTCAGGAGGGGGCCACACTCTCATATTCTCCCTTCCTCGGCCAGCGAGGCTACAAGCTCAGAAGGGACTGGTATGGATTTTTAGGGGGACCTTACACCCTTTTTTTGTTTTTCTTGCAATAAATAACTTCTAAAAATCAATTTTTGACCTCAAGGGTCTGGTATGCATTTTATGGGACTCATTTTTATTTCAATTCTGCTGTAGGTTGTGCTACACCAAAATTGATCTTTACTAAGAAAAAAATTATCTGGTTTAATTTCCAACAAATTAGATATGGACTCTTGGAGGCATCTGTGTGATATTTTTTAAACAGAAGCTAGAAGGGAAATGCCATTTCCTAGCAATTTAAGTCACTGCTCTTCCCGCATGGCCAGTGGCAAGCTCTTTCGTAGACCCCACTTAAAGGCGCTCCTGTAGTGCCAAGTGCCCAGGGCAACTGGCTCACTAGGGATGAGCCGAACACCCCCCCCCCCCCCGTTCGGTTCGCACCAGAACCTGCGAACAGACCTAAAGTTCGCGCAAACTTTAGAACCCTATTAAATACAATGGACTCAAACGTTCGAAATCAAAAGTGCTAATTATCAAGGCTAATATGCAAGTTATTGTCCTAAAAAGGGTTTGGGGACCCGGGTCCTGCCCCAGGGGACATGTATCAATGCAAAAAAAAGTTTAAAAACTGACATTTTTTCGGGAGCAGTGATTTTAATAATGCTTAAAGTGAAACAATAAAAGTGAAATATTCCTTAAAATTTAGTACCTGGGGGGTGTGTATAGTATGCCTGTAAAGCAGCGCTTGTTTCCCGTGCTTAGAACTGTCCCTGCACAAAGTGTCATTTCCGAAAGAAAAAAAGTAATTTAAAACCACTCGTGGCTATAATGAATTGTCGGCTCCCGGCAATACAGAGAAAAGTAATTGATTAAAAAATGCGTGGGGGTCCCCCCAAATTCCATTACCAGGCCCTTCAGGTCTGGTATGGATATTAAGGGGAACCCTGCATCAAATTTAAAAAAAAAATTGTGTGGGGTTCCCCCCAAATATCCATACCAGACCCTTCAGGTCTAGTATGGATTTTAAGGGGAACTCCACGCCAAATTTAAAAAAAAAATGGCATGGAGTTCCCCCCAAAAATCCATACCAGACCCTTTATCAAAACACGCAACCTGGCAGGCCGCAGGAAAAGAGGGGGGGGACGAGAGAGCGCCCCCCCTCCTGAACCGTACCAGGCCACATGCCCTCAACATGGGCAGGATGCTTTGGGGGTCTGTGACCCCTCAAAGCACCATGTCCCCATGTTGATTGGGACAAGGGCCTCATCCCCACAACCCTTGCCCGGTGGTTGTGGGGGTCTGCGGGCGGGGGGCTTATCGGAATCTGGAAGACTCTTTTAACAAAGGGGACCCCCAGATCCCGCCCCTCCCCATTGTAACCCTACCATTTCACAAAGAAAGTGTAAAAAATTGTAAAAAAAAAATACACAGACACAGTTGGGAAAGTCCTTTATTAAAAAAAAAAAAAAAAAAAACATTCTAGCGATGTAATTCAGTGTCCCGCGGTGATCCAATGTCTAGCGCTGCAGTCTCCTCCAGTCTCCACTCCACACGAAACCCCCATGACGTACGAGGGGGCAGGGTCACCCGTCACATCATAGGGTAAGCCCCAGCTTTCCCCGCTTGCCAGGGAATAGCCAATGACATAGGCGGAATCCCGCCTACGTCATTGGCTATTCCCTGCAAGCGGGGAAAGCCGGTGCTTACCCCTATGATCTGACGGGTGACCCCGCCCCCTCCTACGCCAGACCCCGCTTACGTCATTGGCTGAGCGGACCTGATGGGGAACTTCCTCCGCAGTGTAATAAATGAATAGACCCCGCCCCTTCTCACGTTCCCCATCAGGTCCGCTCAGCCAATGACGTAGGGGGCGGGGTCACCTTCACTGGGTGTAAGGCTGAGTGTACCTGATGGGGAATGTGAGAAGGGGTGGGGTCTATTCATTTATGACACTGCAGAGGAAGTTCCCCATCAAGTCCGCTCAGCCAATGACGTAGGCGGGGTCTGACGTAGGAGGGGGCAGGGTCACCTGTCAGATCATAGGGGTAAGCCCCGGCTTTCCCCGCTTGCGGGAAATAGCCAATGATGTAGGCGGGATCCTGCCTACGTCATTGGCTATTCCCCGGCAAGCGGGGAGAGCTGGGGCTTACCCTATTATGTGACAGGTGACCCCGCCCCCTCGTACGTCATGGGGGTTTCGTGTGGAGTGGAGACTGGAGGAGACTGCAGCGCTGGACATTGAATCACCGCGGGACACTGGATTACATCGCTGGAATGGGTTGTTTTTTTTAAATAAAGGACTTTCCCAACTGTGTCTGTGTGTTTTTTTTAAATGTTTTACACTTTCTTTGTGAAATGGTAGGGTACCCCTTACCAATTCACATAGGGGGGCCGGGATCTGGGGGTCCCCTTTGTTAAAGATTCCGATAAGCCCCCCGCCCGCATTCCCCCACAACCACCGGGCAAGGGTTGGGGAGATGAGGCCCTTGTCCCCATCAACATAGGGACATGGAGCTTCGAAGGGTCATAGACCCCCAAAGCATCCTCCCCATGTTGAGGGCATGTGGCGTGGTACGGTTCAGGAGGGGTTGCTCTCTCGTCCCCCCCCCCCCTCTTTTTCTGCAGCCTGCCAGGTTGCGTGCTCCGATAAAGGGTCTGGTATGGATTTTTGGGGGGAACTCCACGCCATTTTTTTTTTATTTGGCATGGAGTTCCCCTTAAAATCCATACCAGACCTGAAGGGTTTGGTATGGATATTTGGGGGGAACCCCACGTCATTTATTTTTTTTAAATTTGACGCAGGGTTCCCCTTAATATCCATACCAGACTGTTCTTTGTATTGCCGGGAGCCGACAATTCATTATAGCCGCGAGTAGTTTTAAATGACTTTTTTTCCTTCAGAAATTACATTTTGTGCAGGGACAGTTCTAAGCACGGGAAACAAGCGCTGCTTTACAGGCATACTATACACCCCCCCCCCCCCCCCCCCCCAGGTACGAAATTTAAAGGAATATTTCACTTTTATTGTTTCACTTTAAGCATTATTAAAATCACTGCTCCCGAAAAAACGGCTGTTTTTAAAACTTTGTTTTGCATTGATACATGTCCCCTGGGGCAGGACCCGGGTCCCCAAACACTTTTTATGACAATAACTTGCATATAAGCCTTTAAAATTAGCACTTTAGATTTCTCCCATAGTCTTTTCCAGGGTGTTCCGCGGCTTTTCGAATTTGCCGCGAACACCCCAAATTATTTGCTGTTCAGCGAACGGGCGAACAGGCAATGTTCGAGTCGAACATGAGTTCGACTTGAACTCGAAGCTCATCCCTATGGCTCACAGCCCTCCGCATATCTTCTTTTTGTTCTGACCTCTTCATTTTCTCAAACTCATAGATCCCTGACGGGATTTGAACAGCTGTGCTCTCTCTCGGAAACACCCAGACATTTACTCTCTACCATGTACTCGTTACAGCATGCACTGATACATGACCAACCCCCCTCTTACACCAGGAAGTGGTCCACGGATCTGGGAAGGGAACTCCACTTGGTGGACTGGCAAAAGTCCTACCACTTTACGCACAAATCCTCAATCTCCTGTTATTACTAGGAGAAAAACTTTAAACTTATCTCTCGTTGGTACAGGGACCCTCAATCTCTACATAAAATATTTCCATCCATACCTCCCTCGTGTTGGAGATGCGGCGCGGCAGATGGAAGCTATCTCCACATATGGTGGGATTGTCAGTCCATTCAACCCCTCTGGTCACAGGTTTTTTCCATATACAGCAGTCTGTACAATCGGCCTATGACGCCCTACCCAGAGATTGCTTTATTGTCCATGCTTCCTGGCTCCATAACCTCCCAGAAACGCACCCTACTGCGCTTCTTCCTGTCAGCTGCCAGGTTTTTGGAAAACCACTACCACCCCCCCTTGACCTTGTGGGTCTCCACGGTCAACGACTTCATGCGCATGGAGGAGATGCTGGCCCTCGATGCGGACACCTTCGACAAATTTAAGACCTTATGGCTCCTGTGGATCGACTACTCTGCCTCGGACTCCCTGAAAACATTATTGACACCTCTGGGTCAACCCAGTCGTCCACCCTGATTCCATCATGCAGGTTTGATACGCAGAGGTCTGCTCGGCCCCCCTTTCTCACTGTCTTCTCTATCTTATTTTCTTTCCCCCTCTATCTTCTATTGTTCTCTCTCTCTCTCTCTCTCTCTCTCTCTCTCTAATTCCATTTTAATATTCAAATGTCATACTAACTAATTTTATTAGCCCTCACTGTCCTTTATGTGGAGTGACACCGTCCGCTCCGGTGTGTTAGTGTTTATGTTTAATGTTTCCTGCGATGAGCGGACAGTGTGATTTGTATGATAATACCCTGAATTGTGGACATTTGACAGTTGTCTGTTCTATTTCACTCTGTGAAATGCAATAAACATATATTTGACTCTAAAAAATCACTGCTCTTAACGGAATGAAATAAAAAAAAAAAAATTACATTGGTACATGTTCCCCAGGACAGTGCCCACCCCATGCTATTCTTTTCACAACCCTTTGCCTATTACCACAAAAACTGACATTTTTGAATGGACAGATTCAGATCCCATTACTTTCAGTGGTGTTCGGGTTCACCATCCAAAATTCTTTTAAGTCCTACAAACATTGCAGGACAGGTCGGCTCATCCCTCATTCAGAATCGACTTTCAAGTGGTCAGATCAGATGAGGAGGACAGAGGTGAAAGCAAACAAAAATAGACAAGTAATGCTTACCGTTGGTACCTGTAGTCTGGTTTGACCTCGCTGTCCACATTTGAATCACTGGTCATCCAGGTAGTCAGTCTATCCCCACACGGGGCACCATTTTATGTCCTGACAATGAGGACCACACCCATCTCCAGGAATGAAAGACTCCTTTTTATGGTGATCAAAGCTTTATTTAACACAGGTGTGAAAACAATAAAAATAGGAATTGTTCTGATCTTCATGTCACATAAATCAGCATAGGTAATTGAATCCTATCCCAGACTAGGACACAAAATACATTATACATTAAATGACCAATAGGAGGTAGCTTTTTAGTGCAAAAGCAATTGACCATTTCAAGAATTTTATCCTAGGGGACACCTTTTTGTGGCTTTCACTAATATCCAAAGAAGGTAAAAGGTCCATTAGTTTCATAAGTTACTGGCAGGTCTTGTAGTCATACAGTTGTAATGAGTTTTATAAAGAGAAATTGTCAATATGTGCTGAGAGAAGGTTAAGCAGCGAGCAACTATATATATATATATATATATATATATATATATATGTAGTGGGGTGCTAAATTTACGGGAAGTGTTTGAGTGGTAGTTATTTTCAAACACCCTAATTGTCAGGGTTCTTACAACCATTTGGAGCCCAACAAGGTTCGAGGAATCTCAGGGTGCCGCCTTGCGAGGGGACCCGCATCTTAGATGAGGAGGCCGGGGGAGGAACCGTTCCGAAGGACTGGTGCGGAAGTCACAGTGAAGGAAGGGTCCCGGTAACTCTCTGAAGGGATGTCTTCTCCTTAACAGAGGCCAAGTTCACCAGGTCTGTGGCAGAGACCAAGTTCACCGGGTCTGTGGCAGAGACTTTGGGTTAAGTTAGAGCACCATTCTGGCTGCTAGTCCCAAGCAAGGGAGACTATCCAGATGGGCTGAGTCTGCTTGAGAATCGGAGCAGTGAATTGTACTAGTTTTAGAGGAAAATAAACTCTACGTTGGAGTTGCATCTGGTGTGGACCTTGAAGTTACTGGTGGGGATACAGAGATAAAAAACAAAGGCAGGCGCCGCTGAAGTAAAACTGTGTGATTTTAATATAGCAGTAACATTATAATATGATAACATATAGATATAGAGACTTATCTTTATTCAACATTATTCAACATAAAGGTGAGAACCATTCTCTGGCTTTTTGACTCTTGGCTGTGGAAGACCCATCAACAACACCGCTCAACCTCTTATTACAGGAGGGTACAGGCTTGTGGTGCGGTGTGCCCTTCTCTTCCTGCGAGGAGCCAAACAAGGCAGGTAAAAGGGGGTCTGTGCGCTACATACCGTATATACTCGAGTATAAGCCGAGTTTTTCAGCACATTTTTTTGTGCTGAAAATGCCCCCCTCGGCTTATACTCGAGTCACCTTTTTGCGCCTGATCTCCTGAAATTTGGGGACCCGGTACCAAACTTGGCACACATATAGCCCCACTCTTCCTCTACAAGTGTGCAAAGTTTGTTGTCTGGGGGACCTACGGCCGGGGAGCACCGAATTTTCAAAGCTGGGCACCCCTTCCATAGACTCCCATGTTAAACGGTCATTTCTCTGATAATTTTGGGGACCCGGTACCAGCCGGTCATAGGCCCGCTGGACCCGGAACTTGGCACACATGTAGCACTATTTCTCCTCTACAAGTGTGCAAAGTTTGTTGTCTAGGGGACCTACGGCCGGGGAGCACTGATTTTTTAAAGCCGGGCACCCCTTCCATAGACTCCTATGTTAAACGTCAGTCTAGTCATGGACACAGTGAGGCATGGGCACAGTGAGGCATGGGCACAGTGAGGCATGCAGAAGGACATACTAGGCTTATACTCGAGTCAATAAGTTTTCCCAGTTTTTGTGGTAAAATTAGGTGCCTCGGCTTATATTTGGGTCGGTTTATACTCGAGTATATATGGTATATATAAAAAAATGGCAGATAAATGTCTCTCAAAAGATGAGGGCAAATCTACAAATCCAACACAGTAGATGTCTCAGCTCCAGTCGTTATAGTAAGTTGGTTCCATTTCCATCTCCACCTGATCCCTTCTCCTCGTCCTCCTCTCACTGCGATTCTTCTTATTCTTCATCTTCCTCAGGTCATTGACTATAAAGATGAGGAGCCCGGTGTAGAGGACTAAGACCGCACCGCATGACAGGAGATGACCCCAACCTGACCACATCCCAGAATGACTTTTTCCTAAATGGAGATAATGGAGTACAATGAGAGAGTTGTACAGAATAGTAAATATTATATATATAACCCAGTCAGATCTTCAGTACAGCACAGCGCACTTCCAGCACAAACACAGGTACACATATATGCGGCCGCACGGATAAAGACCCACTTCTGTGAACCTGCATATACGTGTACAGTCGGTGGAAAGGAATTAAAAGGATTTTTGGGGGTACAGATTTGTGCACACAGGCCGGACACATAAGTTAATGTCCCCCAGAACTGCAATTCACACAACTCAGCATAGTTTGTTAAAGTAGATGTAAACCCGACCACAAACATCTCATAGAAGCCTCACCATGATAAAATCACTTGGAAAGTCTATTTTTATTTAATGGCGGGTAATAGTGATAGAAATGTCCTGGTTTGGGCACTTTGTGTTATGGGGTGACAACGCTCTTCCCCGCCTCCCACAATCTCCTGCCTGTACCTCCCCCAGTCACATGATCTCCAAATGGAAACTATAAGATTCTGTGCCAATGTACAATGTCCAGGAATATTCCACTGCTGTCACCAATTAACCACTTCAGCCCTGAAAGAATTGGCTGCCCAATGACCGGGCCATTTTTTGCGATCCGGCACTGCATCGCTTTAACTGATAATTGCGCGGTTGTGCGACGTTGTACCCAAACAAAATTGATGTCCTTTTTTTCCCACAAATAGAGCTTTCTTTTGGTGGTATTTGATCATCTCTGCCATTTTTATTTTTTGCGCAATAAACAAAAAAAGAGCGTCAATTTTTTAAAAAAACACAATATTTTGTACTTTTTGCTATAATAAATATCCCCAATTTTTGTTTTTAAAAAAGCAATTTTTTTCTCAGTTTAGGCCGATACGTATTCTTGTACATATTTTTGGTAATAAAAATCGCAATAAGCGTACATTGATTGGTTTGCGCAAAAGTTATAGTGTCTGCAAAATAGGGGATACATTTGTAGCATTTTTACTAGTAATGGCGGCGATCTGCGATTTTTATCGGTACTGCGACATTGTGGCGGACACATCAGGCACTTTTGACACATTTTTGGGACCATTGTCATTTTTACAGCGATCAGTGCTATAAAAATGCACTGATTACTGTAAAAAATTCCTGGTAGGGAAGGGGTTAACACTAGGGAGCGATCAAGTGGTTAATTGTGTTCCCTAATGTGTGTTCTAACTGAAGGGGGAGGGGACTGACCTAGAGGAAATTACAGATCGTGGTTCCTAGCTATTCGATCTGTCTTTCCTCAGCTCACAGAACAGGGATGTTGTCAGAAACCATGAATCAGACCGAGACAGAAGTACAGTTAAATCGCACTAGTTTAATAATAATAATAAAAAGGTACACAGAGTAAGCATAGTTAAAACATAGCCAGAGTTCAGTAACCGGATCAGGTAGTCAGTCAAGCCAAAGTCCAAGTGCCAGCGATAAAGGTAGTAGTACAGCAAGCAGGATCCGTAGCCAGAGGGGACGTCAGTCAAGCAGGTCTTCAACTGGAACGCAGGAGAAAGTCTCTTGTGATGTTAACCTAGACGAAGGCGAAGAGCAAATGAACTGGAAGTCCTTAAGTAGGCAGAGCTGACGAGCGGATCATCAACAGGTGGATCACTGTGGAGAGATGGAAGCTGGCAATTAGCTGACAGCTGAGCTGCAGCACAGAGAAGGAAGGGCTGAACCCAGCCCTGACAGTACCCCCTCCTCAATGACCCCTCGCCCTCGGTGGGCCACCGGGCTTGAGGGGAAACGTCTATGGAAATCACGGAGGAGGACAGGGGCATGTACGTCTGAGGATGGGACCCAAGAGCGTTCCTCCGGACCGTACGCCTTCCAATGCACCAGGTACTGAATGCGCCCACAGAACCTACGGGAGTCAACAATGGACTGTACTTCATACCCCTCATGGTTTTCAACCTGTATAGGGTGAGGACGTGGCACCGAGGTGGTAAAACGGTTGCAGACCAAAGGTTTCAATAAGGAGACATGAAACACATTAGAGATACACGTTGGACCTTCCTTCCAGTATGCGTAAGCCACTGGGTTTATCCTGCGAAGGATACGGAAAGGCCCAAAAAACCGAGGTGCGAATTTCAGAGAGGGAACACGAAGTCGGAGGTTGCGAGATGACAGCCAGACCCTGTCCCCGACCTGGTAGGAAGTCAGCATGGAGTCTGTACCTCTCATTAGCCTGTCGCAAAGCCTCCTGGACTTGTACCCAAGTGGAGCGAAGACCACGGAGATGTTCCTCTAACGCAGGAATACTCTGAGGAATAAATGAGTCAGGCAACATGGAAGGTTGGAAACCATAATTTGCCATAAACGGGGACAAACAGAATTCAGAGCGCTGGTAAGAGGTCTGACCAGTTGTTGTGGTCAGAAATATAGCAACGCAGGAATTGCTCCAAGGACTGATTGGCTCGTTCTGCGGCCTTATTAGACTGTGGGTGATACGTAGAGGAGAAAGCAAGCTGAATTCCCAACTGTGCACAAAAGGCTAGCCAGAACCGGGACACAAACTGACCTCCCCTGTCTGAGACAATGACCTTGGGTAGGCCATGTAAGCGAAAGATCTCCCAAGCAAAAATGGAAGCCAGTTCCTTAGACGTAGGCAACTTCTTAAGTGGAAAACAGTGAGACATTTTCGAGAACCGGTCTACCACCATAAGGATAACTGTGTTGCCCTGGGAGTTGGGTAACTCCACAATGAAATCCATAGACAGGGCCTCTCTCCATTGGGTATTGGTCGTAGGAGGCCCACTGGAAGGTGTCGTGGAGTCTTACTCTGAGCACACACGGAACAGGCAGCTACGAAGGCGGCTACATCGGCACGTAGACTAGGCCACCGGAATTGTTGGGAAATGGCCCAAAAGAGTTGATTCTTCCCAGGGTGGCCAGCAGCCTTGGGAGAATGGTAAGTCTGGAGCACAACAGTACGGAGACTCTCGGGAACAAAGCAGCGATCACAAGGTTTCTCAGGAGGGGAATCGACCTGAGCAGCCAGAATTTTGTCACCCAAAGGAGAGGTGAGACTGGTGCGAACCGTAGCCAGAATACGATCAGGAGGAATCACAGGAACCGGAACCGACTCCATATTGGAAGTGGAGGAAAATTGTCGTGACAAGGCGTCAGCACTTACATTCTTAGTACCGGGTAAGAATGAGACAATGTAATTGAAACTCGACAAGAAAATAGCCCATCGTGCCCTTCTGGGAGAGAGGCGCTTAGCCTCAGACAAGAATGTGAGATTCTTATGGTCAGTAAGAATGAGAACAAAAATGTATGGAGGAAACTATGTTAGAGACATATGTGGTTACTGAAAATTCCCAACACATCCCAATTTTGTGTATAAAAAGGAATGGGGGCCCCAAGGGATTGTATGGGTGGGAAAATTGATTCAGAACAACTCAGTAAAGATAGTATAAAAATATATATTTAATTAGAAAAAGCAAGTACTAAAAACAGTCACAGAATGACAATATAAGACAAAACAGCTGCTCTGAGGCGTATTGTATGCATACACTGATATAAATCAGGGATAACTAATACATACAACCAATCCTACACGTTTCGGAAAAACATAAAGGCATATAAATCCTGTTATGATAGGTATATTCCTTCTTCGGGGATTTGAGTCGAGCTTGCTGGTGTGTTTCTATAGAAACATGAAATTTGGAAGTAAATAACGTGTACAGGTAATATTTAATTATTTACCCCAACCAAGGAGAAAAGAGAAGAAAAAGAAAAATATTTTACAAACATACTCACATACCTCCCCAGCCCCATCAGCCATTATTTGTCGATTGGGTTTCTTTCTCTATATATCTTTGATATATATACTTCTTATCTATATTTCATGTACTTATGCACCAACTATTTGGTTGACTGTACATATTATATGTACGTCTATAACCAATCATTATTCTATGTACAATTGATGTATATGTATAAACTGTCAATACATGTCATTCTGCTATGATGATTTTTTGTTGTGATTTTTTGCTGTTATTCTCGTATTTTACTCTATTTATTTATTTTTCCATTTTATTTTTTAGTATTTGCCCTTATAATATTCTAATTATATATATTTTTTGCAAATATATGTCTACTATATCTTAAAATAGAATATTACAACTTAGGCTTGTACATATATATATTCCTTACAAAGCGAATTTTGGTGCACTTGGATGGTGTTTTTGGATCGGTGCTTTACACAATATGAACCCTACCACTATGCCATTCTGTTTTCCCTATCTCCTCAGCTGGGAGCATGGGGACCCATGGCGGTTGCGATACGTCGGATCTCCCCGGCACAGGTAAGCCTCTATGCCCTTTTGGAGCTGGAGGCTTTTACCTGTGGATCGCGGCCCTTGTTAACATGCGTCGATCCTTCGACGCATGCGCTCTGGTCTCTCCATCCACCGACACAATGGCCGCGCCCCCTCCTGTGTCGGCGGCCGTGTCGACGTTTGACATCATCGCGCATTATGTCGCGGTGACGCCGGACGCCGCGTCTGGCCGGGGAGCGTCAGTGGCAAGGTGGATGGGAATCGGTCGTCACGGCAATGTGACGCGCAACTGCCAATCTACTCCCCACAGGTGTATGTATCCCAAAAAAGCAAACTGAGATACAAATGTGTCTGATTGGCCATTCTCTAACACCACAGGTATATAATCTAGGCTGATGCAGCTCACAGGTGCTGCACAGCCAAGTGTTATTTGATGCGCACTTTGAATGAACCACTCCATGAGGTAAGACACACCATCCAGCTCCCTTCTATGGATACACTCTAAGTAAAACCTGTAGCATTTTCAATGTTCACTGGTTTCCTTTCAAATACTCCCTAAACTTTTTATTTTTGCTTCTTTGCCCATCAGGTTCCTTTCCTATTCTGCCATTGTTATTTGCTCCTGTGAGCCCTGACGTTGTTGCCGCTGTCCCTCTGGGCCCTTCATTCTCAGCCATCATTACAATCACCGTGTCACAAGGAGATTTAACATATCAGCATTCCCTATAAAGTCTAATTATCTCACCAGGTGATAAATGAATGCGAATCTAGCATTCTCCCGGATTTCAATGATGATGAGAAATTAGTATTGGTTTGGTTCTCCTTGCCCGTATCCGCAACACCATCCATCTGTATTAATACTTTGTATTAATACTCTGTATTGACACTGTGCACTGTTTATTCGTATGGAATACAAGACTTGTCAGTATGTTTGTAAAATATTTTTCTTTTTCTTTTTCTTCTCTTTTCTCCTTGGTTGGGGTAAATAATTAAATATTACCTGTACACGTTATTTACTTCCAAATTTCATGTTTCTATAGAAACACACCAGCAAGCTCGACTCAAATCCCTGAAGAAGTAATATACCTATCATAACAGGATTTATATGCCTTTATGTTTTTCCGAAACGTGTAGGATTGGTTGTATGTATTAGTTATCCCTGATTTATATCAGTGTATCCATACAATACGCCTCAGAGCAGCTGTTTTATCTTATATTGTCATTCTGTGACTGTTTTTAGTACTTGCTTTTTCTAATTAAATATATATTTTTATACTATCTTTACTGAGTTGTTCTGAATCCATTTTCCCACCCATACAATCTCTTGGGGCCCCCATTCCTTTTAGTAAGAATGAGAACCGTCACAATGGTACCTTCGAGGAGATGTCTCCATTCTTTCAGGGCTAAAATTATTGCCAAAAGCTCTCTGTCACCAATTTCGTAATTGCACTCCGCAGGTGACAATTTCTTGGAAAAGTAGCCACACGGATGCATAGCTGTCAGAGCTAGGACGTTGAGACAGAAGGGCGCCAACTCCAGTCTCAGAAGCATCGACTTCAAGGAAAAAAGGCAACGTGGGATCAGGATGTGCCAACACAGGAGCAGAAACAAAGGTAGTCTTAAGACTCTCAAAAGCCTTAATGGACTCTGGAGACCAACTCTGTGGGTTACCGTCCTCTCTGGTCATATCAATCAGGGGCTTGACCAGAGACGAGAAGTTACGAATAAACTTCCGATAATAGTTGGCAAAGCCAAGAAAGCGCTGCAGAGGACGTAAACCCACGGGTCGAGGACACTGTAGGACTGCAGAAAGTTTCTCTGGGTCCATTGAAAAACCAGCAGTGGAAATTACATAACCCAGGAATTTAACCTGTTCACGATGGAATTCGCACTTCTTCAGTTTACAATAGAGATTGTTCTCTCTTAGTTTCTGAAGCACTCGACAGACATCTGTGTGGTGACTCTCCAGGGACTTGGAAAATATGAGGATATCGTCAAGATAAACCACCACACATAACTGCAACAAGTCTCGGAGGACATCGTTAATAAACTCCTGGAAAACTGCCGGGGCGTTACAGAGGCCAAAAGGCATTACGAGATATTCATAATGACCTGTTCTGGTATTAAACGCAGTTTTCCACTCGTCGCCCTCCTTAATCCTGATGAGATTGTATGCCCCTCTCAAATCAAGCTTCGTGAAGACCGTTGCTCCCTTGAGGTGGTCAAATAACTCTGTAATCAATGGGATCGGATAGGCATTCTTAATGGTGAAACGACTGAGACCCCTATAATCGATACAAGGTCTCAGTTCGCCACTCTTCTTCTTCACAAAAAAGAAACCAGCACCAGCAGGAGACGAGGATTTGCGGTTTAAACCTCGAGAAAGTGCGTCTGCAACATACTGCTCCATGGCCTTATCCTCCAAGACCGACAAAGGGTAAACCCGGCCACGAGAGGGAATGGCACCAGGTTGAAGGTCAATTGCGCAATCATACGACTGGTGTGAAGGCAACGTACTGGCTTGACTGGCTTTGTCAAAGACAACGCTAAAATAGCGGTACTCCTCCGGCAGGGAGGAGAGTGAAGAGGTGCACAGGACCTTGGCTACCTTCTGGAAGCATCTCTCACTGCACTGTGGCGACCAGGACAGAACCTCAGCACAGAGCCAATCAAAAGACGGGTTGTGCCTCTGTAACCAAGGATAACCAATAACCAGCGGAAACTTAGGTGAGGAAATAACTTGGAATTGGATTATCTCATGGGGAAGAGCCCCTATGGCCATGGACAATGGGACAGTCTCATGAGTCACATGCGCAGGCTGTAGAGGTCTCCCGTCAAGAGCCTCAATGGCAAGTGGGGTGTCACGCAGCTGCAGCGGAATCGAGTGCTTAGACACGAAGGCAGCATCAATGAACAGGCCTGCAGCCCAGGTGTCGATTAGAGCCTGTATCTCGATGGACGACTCAGGCCAAGGCAGGGTAACCGAAACCAGGGGCTTATCCTTCTGGGCAACTGGAGACGAAACAATGCCACCTAAGGTCTGTCTGTGACAGGACCTCAAGGTTCGGGCGTTCCCTGGACGGGTAGGACAAGACTTTAAAAAGTGACCGGCCTGGCCACAATAAAGGCACAATCTCTCCCTCCTCCTAAGGGCTCTCTCATCCGCAAGTGCATGGGTTCATCTTCACAGACCGACTCAGTACCAGGAGGCATGGGAGGTGAGGCAGGCAAGGGTGGGACTGCAAAGCTCCGAGACAAATGTACAGGAGGCTTCCACAAGCGCTCCTTAACCACTTGCCGCCCGCCCTATAGCGGATTGACGTCGGCAAAGTGGTTGCAAAATCCTGACAGGACGTCATATGACGTCCTCAGGATTTTGAGCCGCTGCGCGCCCTGGGGGCGCGCATCGCGGCGATCGTTGCTGCGGGGTGTCAGTCTGACACCCCGCAACTCCGATCTAGGTAAAGAGTCTCCGACGGAGACTCTTTACCACGTGATCAGCCGTGTCCAATCATGGCTGATCACAGTGTAAACAGGAAAAGCCGGTCATCGGCTTTTCCTCACTCGCGTCTGTCAGACGCGAGTAGAGGAAAGCCGATCAGCTGCTCCTCTGACAGGGGGGGGGTTTGTGCTGATCGATTATCAGCACAGCCCCCCCGAGGATGCCCCCACTGGACCACCAGGGATGCCACTGGACCACCAGGGATGCCACTGGACCACTAGGGATGCCAGCACCAGGTATGCCACCCTAGACCACCAGGGATGCCAGTTAGTGCCCCCTAATGGATGCCAATCAGTGCCCACAATGGATGCCAATCAGTGCCCACAATGGGCATCACTGATTGGCAGGCATTTTTGTTTGGCACTGATTGGCATCCATTACAGTACATCAGTGCCGCCCACCCGTGCCACCTATCAGTGCCCATCCATGCCCATCCCTGCCACCTATCAGTGCCCATCCATGCCCATCCGTGCTGCCTATCAGTGCCCATCCGTGCCGCCTATCAGTGCCCATCCGTGCCGCCTATCAGTGCCCATTCGTGCCACCTATCAGTGCCCATACGTGCCGCCTATCCGTGCCCATCTGTGCCGCCTATCCGTGCCCATCTGTGCCGCCTTTCCGTGCCCATCTGTGCCGCCTATCCGTGCCCATCCGTGATGATTATCCGTTCCACCTATCAGTGCCGCATATTAGTGCCCATCATCAGTGCCCATCAATGCCACCTCATCAGTGCTACCTCATTGGTGCCACCTCATCGGTGCCCGTCAGTGCAGCCCCATCAGTGAAGTAGAAAACTTACTTATTTAAAAAGTTTTGTATATATAATACTATAAAGTATAAAATACTTTTTTTTTCAAAATTTTTGGTCATTTTTTATTTTTTTTAGCAGAAAATAAAAATCCCAGAGGTGATCAAATACCACCAAAAGAAAGCTCTATTTGTGGGGAAAAAATGATAAAAATTTCGTTTGGGTACAGTGTAGCATGACCACGCAATTGTCATTCAAAGTGCAACAGCGCAGAAAGCTGAAAATTGGTCTGGGCAAGAAGGTGTTTAGGTGCCCAGTATTGAAGTGGTTAACAGAGGGTCTTTCTCTGAGTCTGGAGTCAATGAGGATGGCAAATGTGATCAACTTCTCCAGCTCAGTGGGTATATCTCGGGCTGCTATCTCATCCTTGATGTTATCCGAGAGACCATGAGAAAAAGCAGCCACGAGGGCCTCATTGATCCAAGCAACCTCTGCTGCCAGAGTATGGAATTCAATGGCGTAATCGGCAACAGTTCTCGTACTCTGTTTGATGGACATGAGGCTCTTGGCAGCAGAAGCGGAGCGTGCGGGAACGTCAAATACCCTTTTGAAGGAAGCCACAAATTCTGGGTAACTCTGGACCACAGGTTTTTGCGTCACCGATAGAGGGTTTGCCCAGGCCAAGGCTCTCTCAGAAAGCAAAGATATCACGAAACCTACTTTGCTTCTGTCCGTGGGAAACGCCTGGGGCAGCATCTCAAAATATATCTCAACCTGGTTGAGAAAACCTCTGCATTGGATTGGATCGCCCCCAAATCGCTGGGGAAGCGGGGCAGAACCAGACATACTTCTTATAGAGGTAACACTCGAGGCGGGTGCCTGCACAGGGACTACCGGAGCGGCCACAGTGGGAGACTCTAAACGAGCCTTGCGACTCAGGAGCGTCTGTATCGCCGTGGCAAACTGATCCATGCGGTGATCCGGGTCATCCAATCTGGAAAAATATTATTAACAAGTGGATTGGCTGCATCTTCTGAATTCATGGCCTTCGTCTACTGTCAGAAACCATGAATCAGACCAAGACAGAAGTACAGTTAAATCACACTAGTTTAATAATAATAATAAAAAGGTACACAGAGTAAGCGTAGTCAAAACATAGCCAGAGTTCAGTAACCGGATGGGGTAGTCAGCCAAGCCAAAGTCCAAGAGCCAGCGATAAAAGGTTGTAGTACAGCAAGCAGGATCCGTAGCCAGAGGGGACGTCAGTCAAGCAGGTCTTCAACTGGAACGCAGGAGAAAGTCTCTTGTGATGTTAACATAGGCGAAGGCGAAGAGCAAATGAACTGGAAGTCCTTAAGTAGGCAGAGCTGACGAGCGGATCATCAACAGGTGGATCACTGTGGAGAGATGGAAGCTGGCAATTAGCTGACAGCTGAGCTGCCAGCACAGAAAAGGAAGGGCTGAACCCAGCCCTGACAGATGTGTGTGTGTGTGTTTACGCACACACATCCCTGTTCTGCCCCTCGTGCCCGGAGATCGCTCGCGGCCGGCGGTCACAAGCATCGGCACCCCTGCGATGTAGCGGGTGCGCATGCGCCTGCTAGCCCGCTTAAAGCGTCCGACGTACAGCTACGACGGTTCGCGCAGCGGAGCCAGCCTGCCGTAGAATAACTGCGGCGGCTGGTCCGTAAACCATCCAAGAAAATGTCTTATTTGGAAGATTTGCTCTATTGAAACACCCCCCCCCCCTAAGTCTAATCACCTATAAAGCCAACTTAAAGTGGTTGTAAACTCTTACATAAGTTGGACCTATTCATCTATGGCAATATCTCCTCTACAGCTATTCAAAGTACAGAATTTACACAGTATGTCTGAGCTCCAGAAGGCAGGTGGTGGGGTGGGGGGGGATCTGATGTCACACACTGCACAGAATAGAGATGAGAGCTGAGTGTAATTTGAGACCTGGGTGAAGGGGAAGGAATTGATTGGATGTACCCCCTCTACACAGTCTCTAAGGGAATCGTGTCAATGACCTGCTGTGTACTGGGGGGTGGGACCATCCCCCAGGTTTCTCTTGTGTTGGGATAAACTGTCAGAAGTGACTAACATCCCACACCCTATCGGCTAGCTATGAATTATTGACTATACCACCTGAAACCCATTCTTTGAAATGTGTTCAGGAATGGGAACGTGAACTGGGGGAATCCCTTAGCTTGGGACAGCGACAGCACATTAAGTTTACGCATGAATCCTCAATCTGTGTGAAAACACAAGAGACTCATTTTAAGATCCTTACCAGGTGGTATAGAACGCCAGTAAGATTAAAGAAAATCTTCCCTGATGCTTCGGATTTGTGCTGGAGATGTCAGAAAGATAGAGGCACTATGTTACACATTTTTTGGAGCTGTCCCAAGCTGAGGAAATTCTGGATAGAGGTCAGACGAATTCTTCAAATCTGTACAGACCAAAGGATACCGGAAGATCCGGCTTTTTTCCTTTTAGATGCGAACCACATACCAGGGAATGAATATAAAGAATCTAGTATTTGCCATCTTTTAGATGCCGCAAAGGCGTGTATCCCCTTGAAGTGGAAATCACCCCTACCCCCGACGATTGGAATGTGGTTTTTGTAAAGTCAAAGAGATTAGCAAATTAGAAGACTTGATTCTCTCCGCACGTCATCCGCAGGAACGCTATTCCAGGACTTGGTTATCCTGGAATGTCTTCCTAGCCTCAGAGGAGGGAAGAACCCTCCTCGATAAGGATTAGAATGACTAGGGTGGAGGCTCAGGCCGCGTACACACGACCGGTTTTCTCGGCAAAAAACGACAAGAAAACTGCCGGGAGAGTTTTCTTGCCGAGTGTGTATGCGGGTTTCAGTTTTCTCGTCGAGAAAACTGCCCAGATTCCCCGACGAGAAAAAAGATGACCCGCGGTCTTTTTTCTCGTTGAGAATCTCGTCGGCCTGTTTCTCGACGAGAAACCCGAGCGTGTGTACACTTACCTGTCGCCGTGGAAACCCGCGCATGCTCAAAATTTCTTCAACGCATGCGCGGTAGCTTCATAGGCATAGGGTGTAGCAAGATGGCGGCGACGGCATCGAATGTGACGAGCGCACGCTCGTCGTAGTCGATGACGTCACCGCGTGCGTGCGTGCCATTCAAAAGAACGGCGGTTCTTTTGAAAGGTACGTGTGTACACTCGGCCGGGACAAGTTTCTTGTCAAGATTCTCGGCAGGAAAAACAACATTTTTTTTCCTGACGAGAATCTCGGCTGTGTGTACGAGGCCTTAGAGTTCTTAGCTTAATCTCTCCCGCTGTGTTTGGCAGGTGCACGGGGGTCTCCCTTTTGGAATTGGTCCCATATTTTACCCTACCCTTCCCATGCCCCCCCTTTTTTTTTTTTGTTGTTTTGTGTTTTTTGTTTTGCTGCATTGTCAGTGTGTGTATTGGGGATCTGTCACACCGCCATCAATGGTCACATCTACCACATGGGGACCCCGAGCAGAAGGCACGGCACAGTTAAGATCACAGAAACTTCAGGAGCGCTGAGCACTGCAGATCTGAATCCAAAGAGAATGGTGAGGATGGGGCAGTAATTGTGAAGGAATGTAATGAACATAATGACAATCATAAAAATGCCTCTTTTCTTATTTGTATACATGTTTCTATGCAACTCCTTACTTATTATATAGTATACAGCTTGGCTCTGTTTTGGAACTAAAGATGGTGCCTACACCCTGCTGCCTACGCACTGGAGGGATGAGGAAGTAAAGAAGAGGACAAGCACAACCAAGCTTCAAGCATCAAGTTCCTGCATTCTTCCTGTATTTCAGCAACTAAGATGTGCCTTCTAGACTATCACATTTACATAGTAGTGATGTATATTCTATTGTTCTTTGTGTATAAGAAGCTGGGCACTGCCCTGCAATAAACAGAGATAAGAAAGTAATTGAACTGTGCAGACGTCCAGTGTGATTACTCCCGACGTGCAGGTACATCCTCACTTCACGATTAGGAGCAGCAGCAGACATCCTAAACCCCGATTGAGGCTCTGATCCATTACATAATCAGAGGACATTGTACATACGTCTCTCCCAGATTTTCTACTATATAATGTATGGATATAAAGACACGGAGCAGGGAGGACACTGCTAGGACTGGAGGTGGGGGTTGGATGGACTTACCTTCCACATGGACGGTGTAATCATCTATCTGTATAATGTATCCTGTAGAGTTCTCTATATACACAATGTATATCCCGTCATTCTCCAGAGTCACATCGGATATGATCAGACTTCCATTCTCTGACATCCTTGTGTTGGGGAAATATTTGAGATCTGAAAGCTCACAATACCTGTGTTCAGCTATTTGTCTTACTGGGTGTTCTGGTGATCCCCGATAGTACCAGAAAAACCAGTGACAGCTCCCTCTATCTGTATGGTTGAGGGTGAGATGATGTCTGATAGGGAGGAGAAAATCAGATCCCGGCCGGGTGAATATTTCCTCCTGGACACTCGGGACATTTCCTGTACAGACAGAATACAGATCCCAGTCAGGTCACAGTGTACATTCCGTTCCCCCCTCATATAACACCCATTGATGTAGAACCATCTGAGATTACCGAATAAAAAATCAAACACTATCCAAGATGTCTTCTAGACATGTGCACCGCTGAAAAATATGTTAATTTTAGTTTCATTTGTTTGTTTGTTTTTGTTTTTTGAGTCATTCGTTATGATCAAAATTCATTATTTCAAATAAATTTGTAACTTTGGAAAAAATTCTAATTCGTTATGTTCCATTCGTTTAGATGCAGTATCCGTTATTTTGATCATTTTGAAAAATTCGAAATTCTAAAATTCTAAAGTTTGAAAATCCAAAAATTAGAAATAATAACTAATAGTAACTAACTACTAGATTATAGGTATTGGAATTTCCTTTCAAATTTGGCTGTTGAACGTAAATTTATCCGAAGTTATGAATTATCCGAAAAAGTGATTGCCGCATCTAAATTAATAGAACCTAGTAAATTATTACTAATAAAGAATAATAATAAAAAAGTTTTTATTATTATTATTATTATTATTATTATTAACTAATATTAAAGCGGAGTTCCATCGGAAAAAAAATAATTAAAAAGTCAGCAGCTACAAATACTGCAGCTGCTGACTTTTAATATATGGGCACTTACTTGTCCAGGGCGCCCGCGATGTCGGCAACCCCAAGCCGATCCATCCCTCGGTTCTCGGGTGCTGCCGCCACCATCTTTGGTAAGGGAATCAGGAAGTGAAGTGAAGCCTTGCGGCTTCACTTCCTGGTTCCCTACTGCGCATGCGCAAGTCACGCTGCGCAATCCCACTGGTCCCTGCTGTATTCTGGGACCAGTGTGTCTCCCAGAAGACAGTGGGGGGGCGGGAAAGGAGATGTTGGACGTAGCGTAGGTCGAGGATACTGCGGATATCTATGCCCGGAAGTGGGAGCAAATACCTGGATTATACAGGTATCTGCTCCCCCCTCCGCCCTGAAAGGTGCCAAATGTGACATCGGAGGGGGGGGGGGATTCCGAAAAGCAGAAGTTCCATTTTTGGGTGGAACTCCGCTTTAATTCATTACGTTCCATTCATTTAGATGCGGCATTCGTTATTTCGGATAATCCGTAAAATGTGTAAACTAATAATTTTTTTCGTACGTAGGTATTTATCTTTAACCCTTGCCTATGTTCCAGTTTAGGCTGTTGTCATGACCTCTGCCCCAGGTTTCTTTTTTCAAGGCGGCAAAGAAAGCAACAGAGGGCGCCAACTAAGTGCAGTATATAGGAGAAGACTTTATTGAAAATCACAGGATGTATAAGGATAAGAGCATGTAACCCACCCAGTGTGGTTTGCTGTCGAGCCTCAGTGTGTCTTCAGAAGCCAGAAAGCAGATACCACTGCCATGAGCTGTGTTTTCAAAGAAAAAGAAGCAGTCATGCTCCAAAAACATGTAACCATCTCTCCCCATGCTACAAACCTCTCAGGTGTGACATTGCTTCCAGTCATGTATGTAGCGGGTACTTACTTTCCCGGGGAAAGATTTGAATCTTTTCGGTGACACCGGTGGTGTGTTCTGGCGGTCCACTGGGTGGCGCTGTCACCATGGGCTGACGGACGGATACCGCTGTGTGCCGGGTCTCCTTTTTGGCCTCTCTCGGCAGCGGTATGGTGGGGCGGGGAACCCGCCGTGCTTCCTGGGGGAGGGTATAAAGGGCCGGCCATCTTGGTCACGGGGTCTTCGTCCCAGGCACCTTAAGCCTGCGGATGGTGGTTCGCGTTCGTCCTCTAGGCGCCATAGGCCTAGAGGACCACCGGAGATCGTGTTCCATCCCAGGCACCTTCAGTCCTGGGGTGAGGTACTTGGATGGAGGTCCGGAGCTCAGTGCCCAACACTGAGTTCCGCGAGGGAAGGATCCTAAGGCACTCCGGGGATGAATGCCTGAATCCGAGGTGGGCGTAATGGACCGGGGAGAGCTCCTCATCTGAAGACCCGGTGCAGCAGACTGCCGGTGACGGGTGAGTCTCTTGTCGGAGACCGTCCGGAAGGAGAATTTCCCTCGTGCGGAGACCATAGATCACTCTCAGGGAGGAGAGTAGGTGATAGAACTTGTGTCTGGGCCTATTCGTACACCCACCTCCTTTTCTGTTCTATAGCCAAGGGAGTCCATGTTATGTTCTGAATAAAGGAGTGTTGGACTTTGACGGTGTGTGGCTCAATTTCTGGCGGACGAGGTTCAAGGAGACTCTTGGAGGGAGGATCCGATGCACATCACAGACCCGAAGGTAACAAGAGACATTGCTGAGACCACATACACATCTGTGGTGGAAGCCTGGCATAGCCCACCCCTCTCCCTCCCCTATCATACCCCTAGACCAGAGACAGTGCGAGTTGGAAATCTTTAACCAGAGGGAAGTGGGGAGAGGGAGTGTGCGCTACACGTGGGGGCTCGGGTCCGGGATTGTGTTGTGCATTACTGTATGGAACGTGTCTGCTGGAAGAGTTAAACGAATAGGCCAAAGTGCAGCCCTGCTTGAAGCCGTGGACATGACCCCAAGAAGGGAAAGGTCCGCGCAGGAAGAGCGGTGAACGGGGGGAAACTCAGCCGTGTGAAGTAGTACACATGGGGATTTCTAATTGCACTGCGCCACCAGACACAACCCCCGCCGCTTAGTTCGTGGGCGTGGCTCAACCAAGAAAAGTGAAGAAAGCCCGCAAACTGGAGCAAAGGGGAGGAGTCCAATTACGTGTGAAGGGACTACACGTGGGACATTGGCGCGAAAACTCTGGAGTGTGCGATGGATCAGCAACAGGTCGCCATGTTTGGACACACCTCGTGGATTCCGGTTCATCCTTCCACCACGACAATGACTGCTGCTGCTCCAATAACGGATACGGGGATTCGACTGAAGCCAAAGGGTCGATTCGCCCTGTACTCGTGTATGGACGTTGAGGCCCTGGGTATGATTTGTCCCGGGTGTTCGGGACTGGTGTGCCTGTTTAAGCCGTTCGGACGCTGTGAGGCCTGTGGGGAGTTCACATTTGAGGTGGATTCGGTAGTTGAGAGGCCGAAAACCATCTACCCAGGCCGGGCTTCAGGTACCACCACTCAGAGAGGAGAAATCACCGCTGTGAGAGTCGCCCCAGCGCACATTGCAGCGACCAGGGAAGAGGTTGTTAAAACTCTACGGGAGAAATCCGAGGATGCTGACTCGGTCGCCACTGTCTCGCAGCGTCCGCCACCGAAGAAAAGAACCAGCGTGGTAGCCCCGACCAGCGGTGGTGGTGGACCGTCTCGCCCGCTTACGCCAGGCCCGGATGGATCCGTTGACGAGGGTTCCGGACGTCCCGCTTCAAGGAAAGGCTGAGGTAAGCCAGGCGAAGAGACTTGGTGTGTGGGAGGAGGTGTCGGGAAGGCATGGCCTAGCAAGTCCGCGGAGTGTGGAGGCTCCGTTTCCACAAAGAGCTACATACCCGCGGAGGAGTGTGACACCTCCGACTTGGAATCGCTCTCGGATCTGGGAGATGATGCCATCATTGATGATTTGTTTGCTGAGAAAGGCTGGGACAAGGTACCGCTTGCTTCATTCCGCAGACCTCGGAATTCACCCATGTCAACAGGGGAAAGTACGCCTCGGGTGGAGGCGCCAGTGCCTGAAGAGGGGTCCCGTCCCCAGCTTGTCCCTACATCCCCGGCGCAACCTGCATCTGATGCTGGGGTACAGAGACTGTTGCTGCGGGCACCCATGCCCAGATTGGAGGTGGTCAAAGCGCCTCGTCATCCAGACTCAGTAGTTATGCCTGGTGAGGGAGACAGAGCTACCATGCCTCCTTTGGCAAGATTACAACGCCTATTTGGCCAAAAAGTTGCAGAGGAGTACGGATGGGAGTATCCCTACTTATCGAAGGACTTGCTCTACAAGGTGGAGGTGTACAGAGAGCGTTGGTACAATGACTTTGTGTGGACCCACCTGAAAGTTCCACACGCTCGCAGGTACCTGGCATGCTCTCCCAAGGCTTCACAACGTTTCAAGGATTGCAAGGCCGAATGGATGTTAGGAAGACACATCCATGCGGATAAAGTGTTGATCCGACGCAAAGAAGGTGAAGATGTGGAGTATCATCTGGAGACCGTAGATCAACACTTGAAGCCACTGATCTTGCCGCATCCCCACTTTTACTTATAGGAGACAGAGACTCCGCTCTTATCATGTTGTTGAACTTTTTGGGGCAGTTGTTTGAGTATGCCCAAAGGAATGAGGAACTGTTCCTGTGTTTTTTTCTTTCCCATCTTCCTGCAAAGAGATCACGGACTCTGGGGTTAGATAGGGCCAAAGAAAAGAAGAAGCTCCACGAGTGCAGTACCGCGAGGCTTTCACCAGGTGGCAGTCTTGTGCAACGTTTTTTTAAACACTTTTCATGCACTCACTCTTTGGAGGAAAGGAATTTCTCCTTGGAGAAGCTTCTTTTCTTCTTACACGAATACAGGTGTCAGGGTTTTTGTGTGTTTGTTTTCTTTTCTTTTCCCTCTGCAGGAGAGCATCTCGTCAAGATTATGGAACCTGGGGTGGTTCTTAGTTAGGATAGGAGGGAAAGGTATAATGTTGAAATGTGATTTCATGTTAAATGTTGTTTTTCACTCCTCTTTTGTTACAGGGGCTCAGACACAACTTCTCCGTTAGGATAGTTTCCTAAAATTTTTTGTTTTTTTGAATTGTTAGTTGGTTTCTGGATTGGGTCATGTCAGCCGTTGAGGGCGTGATTCACTCCAGACACTGGGGTCCAGTGTCAAATAACAGGGGGGAGAGTGTAGCGGGTACTTACTTTCCCGGGGAAAGATTTGAATCTTTTCGGTGACACCGGTGGTGTGTTCCGGCGGTCCACTGGGTGGCGCTGTCACCCTGGGCTAACGGACGGATACCGCTGTGTGCCGGGTCTCCTTTTTGGCCTCTCTCAGCAGCGGTATGGTGGGGCGGGGGAACCCGCCGTGCTTGCTGGGGGAGGGTATAAAGGGGCCGGCCATCTTGGTCACGGGGTCTTCATCCCAGGCACCTTTAGCCTGCGGATGGTGGTTCGCGTTCGTCCTCTAGGCGCCCTAGGCCTAGAGGACCACCGGAGATCGCGTTCCATCCCAGGCACCTTCAGTCCTGGGGTGAGGTACTTGGATGGAGGCATGGAGCTCAGTGCCCAACACTGAGTTCCGCGAGGGAAGGATCCTAAGGCACTCCGGGGATGGATGCCTGAATCCGAGGTGGGCGTAATGGACCGGGGAGAGCTCCTCATCTGAAGACCCGGTGCAACATACTGCCGGTGACGGGTGAGTCTCTTGTCGGAGACCGTCCGGAAGGAGAATTTCCCTCGTGCGGAGACCATAGCCCACTCTCAGGGAGGAGAGTAGGTGATAGAACTTGTGTCTGGGCCTATTCGTACACACACCTCCTTTTCTGTTCTGTAGCCAAGGGAGTCCATGTTATGTTCTACAATAAAGGAGTGTTGGACTTTAACGGTGTGTGGCTCAATTTCTGGCGGACGAGGTTCAAGGAGACTCTTGGAGGGAGGATCTGATGCACATCACAGATCCGAAGGTAACAAGAGACATTACTGATACCACATACACATCTGTGGTAGAAGCCTGGCGTAGCTCACCCTCTCCCTCCCCTATCATACCCCTAGACCAGAGACAGTGCGAGTTGGAAATCTTTAACCAGAGGGAAGTGGGGAGAGGGAGTGTGCGCTACATGTAAAATTGCCCAGCATCAGGACATTTTTAACCACTTCGATACTGGGCACTTTTACCCCCTTCCTGCCCAGGCCAATTTTCAGCTTTCAGCGATGTCACACTTAGGCCTCGTACACACGATTGGATTTTCCGACCGGAATTGTGTGATGGCAGGATGTTGTCGGATAATCCGACCATTTGTACGCACCATCGGACAGGTGCTTTTTGGGAGCGGTGTTGCCCAGGATACCTTGTTTACCCGCAGTCCTGATGCCCTTGTTGCAGATTCTCAATAGGATCATTACTTGGAAGAATTGCCACAGTAAAGCCTATTTACCGTCCATAGTGCAGCAATGGCTTGCAACTGTGGATGTGCTTAGACTATCTGCTTACAACCTCAAGATTGATAGAGATTGATCCTTTATCCATCTTAACCACTTAAAGGAGTTGTAAAGGTACATTTTTTATTTTCTAAATAGGTTCCTTTAAGCTAGTGCATTGTTGCTTCACTTACCTTTTCCTTAGATTTCCCTTCTAAATATTTTTTTTCTTTGTTTTCTTTGTCTGAATTTCTCACTTCCTGTTTATCCTCAGTAAGCTGTTCAGTAAGCTGTTCTGGATGACTCCACACCACTCGGATGATGGTGTGGAGTTCAGTGAGGAGAAACAGGAAGTGAGAAATTCTGACAAAGAAAACAAACCTTTAGAAGGTAAATCAAAGGAAAAGGTAAGTGAAGCAACAATGCACTAGCTTAAAGGAACCTATTTAGAAAATAAAAAATGTACCTTTACAACTCCTTTAAGCCCCGGACCATTTGGTAGCTAAAGGACCAGAGGTGAATTCAGAATTTTGCACTGCGCTGCTTTAACTGTAAATTGTGCGGACATGCAATGTTGTACCCAAACGAAATTTGCGTCCTTTTCTTCCCACAAATAGAGCTTTCTTTTAATGGTATTTGATTGCCTCTGCGATTTTTATTTTTTGCGATATAAACTGAAAAAGACCGAAAATTTCGAAAAAAAATGATATTTTCTAATTTTGTTATAAGAAAAATCGAATAAACTCAATTTTAGTCATAAATTTAGGCCAAAATGTATTCAGCCACGTGTCTTTAGTAAAAAAAAATGTCAATAAGTGTATATTTATTGGTTTGCGCAAAAGTTATAGCGTTTACAAACTAGGGTACATTTTCTGGAATTTACACAGCTTTAAATTTATGACTGCCTATCTCATTTCTTGAGGTGCTAAAATGGCAGGGCAGTACAAAACCCCCCCAAATGACCCCATTTTAGAAAGTAGACACCCCAAGGAAATTGCTGAGAGGCATGTTGAGCCCATTGAATGTTTTATTTTTTTGTCCCAAGTGATTGAATAATGACAAAACAAAATAAAAAATGACAAAAAGTTGTCACTAAATGATATATTGCTCACACATGCCATGGTTATATGTGGAATTGCACCCCAAAATACATTCTGATGCTTCTCCTGAGTATGGGGATACCACATGTGTGGGACTTTTTAGGAGCCTAGCCACGTACGGGACCCCGGAAACCAAGCACCGCCTTCAGGATTTCTAAGGGCGCAAATTTTTGATTTCACTCCTCACTACCTATCACAGTTTTGAAGGCCATAAAATGCAAAAATAGCACAAACCCCCCCAAATGACCCCATTTTAGAAAGTAGACACCCCAAGGAAATTGCTGAGAGGCCTGTTGAGCCCATTGAATATTTTTTTTTTGTCCCAAGTGATTGAATAATGACAAAAAAAAAATTACAAAAAGTTGTCACTAAATGATATATTGCTCACACAGTCCATGGTTATATGTGGAATTGCACCCCAAAATACATTTTGCTGCTTCTCCTGAGTACGGGGATACCACATTTAAAGCAAAGGCCCTACAGAATAAAATGGTGGGTGTTGCATTTTTTTTTTCTACACAGTATTTGCGCAGCGATTTTTCAAACGCATTTTTTGGGGAAAAAATACACTTTTTTTAATTTTAATGCACTAAAACACACTATATTGCCCAAATGTTTGATGAAATAAAAAAGATGATCTTAGGCCGAGTACATAGATACCAAACACGACATGCTTTAAAATTTCGCACAAACGCACATTGGCGACAAACTACATACATTTTTAAAAGCCTTTAAAAGCCTTTACAGGTTACCCCGTTAGATTTACAGAGGAGGTCTACTGATAAAATTACTGCCCTCGATCTGACCTTTGCGGTGATACCTCACATGCATGGTGCAATTGCTGTTTACATATGACGCCAGACCGACGCTTGCGTTCGCCATTGGGCAAGAGCAGGGCAGGACAGGGGTGCTTCTTTTTTTTTTTTTTTTTTTATATTATTAATTTTGCTTTTTTATTTTATTTTTAAATTGTTCCTTCCATATTTATTTATTTTTATCATTTTTATTGTTATCTCAGGGAATGTAAATATCCCCTATGATAGCAATAGGTAGTGACAGGTACTCTTTTTTTGAAAAAACTGGGGTCTAGACCCTAGATCTTTCCTCTGCCCTCAAAGCATCTGACCACACCAAGATCAGTGTGATAAAATGCTTTCCCAATTTTCCAATGGCGCTTTTTATATCCGGGGGGGACGGGGACATTCCCTCCCACTGCTTGTAAAAGCAGTCCAGAGGCTAATTAGCCACTAGGATTGCTTTTACATGAAAGCCGGCCGCTGGCTGAAAAGAATGATACCAAGATGATACCTAAACCCACAGGCATAAATCTGGTATAACCATTCAAAGTCCAGCAACATACCAGTACGTTGCTGGTCCTTGTTGGACATGTATTGTAATCTTTTTTTTTCATGCAGCCAGGTGGCTGAACGAAAAAAGAGATTGATCGGTGGGTATGCCCACCATTAGAATACCGCCCTTCACCCACCCACTTCTAATGATGGGCATACATGCACCATTTATATATGCCGAAGCATGGGGGCATCCTCCCGCAAAAAAGTTATGCCGCACACACATGGTCGGACACACGGGCAAGCCTCCGTCGGAATTTCGACCGTATGTACGCGGCATTAGGAGCAAAATCGCTCCTCCGCCCCTGCTGCCCCAATGCTTCGGCATATTTGCTTTTTTTTTTAACTGTGGTGGTGAAATCACCTCCTACAGCACTGGAGTCGCAGGGATCAGGCCTGTCTCTGCGAACGCTGCAGTTATGTGTGTTGTGTTTTGTAAGTGACAGTGATCGATCGATACTGCACTTGGGTGGCCTGGGCTGGACGGAGGGGCAAAACGCAGGTGCCAGCAGGTATCTGAGCTGATCCCGCTAACACTGCGTTTTTGGGAACCCTAAACTGCTGGGGACGCTAGTATAGATCTGATCAGATCAGATATTGAACTGATCAGATACGATACCACTAAGGGGGGGTGTATGCTTCACGCGTGGGAGTTAGCGTTACTGGCACTAACCTGACGCTGCCTGGGGTGTGACGCAGACCCTCTCTGACGCTAAAACCTAATTGATATCACCCGCCGGGCGATCAGGGGGTTAAACCTTTATTGGGTTATATACGGCGGGTGCCCTGACACTATAAAAAGCAAACTAACTAACCAGCATCACCCGTAACACTTATATGATGATCACTGGTGAAAGGGTTAACTAGGGGCAATCAGGGGGTTAAAACCTTTATTAGATAATTTATGGGGGTACCTGACGCTATAAAAACCTGCGGCGAACCTAAAAAAAAAATACTGGCTACTGATCTGCATCACCGACGCTAAGACAGCGATCAGAAAAATTATCGCTTAGCGACAGTGGTGATAGGGGGTGAAAGGGTTACCTGGGGGGCGATCAAGGGGGTTAAACCTTTATTAGGGGGGGGTTTAGGGGGCTACACTGGACCTAAAACTAAATGTAGTGACACTTTTACAGTCACAAATGTCACTGATTGCAGTGATCAGTAAATAAACAGTGACACTGTGACTGGGGGCTGGGGGGTGATCTGGGGGGGCGATTTATGTGCCTATGTGTGCTGGTGTTAGTGTAGTGTTTGTGCACTAACCTTGATGTCTTCTCTTGTACGGCGCTCGGTATATGTGAGCGCCGCATAAGAGATGACATCACTTCCTCCTGCTTCCTCTGCCTGTGTTTACATTCGACAGACAGAGGGGGCATTTCCATTCGCCGGGAGCGATCGCGGGGGGGTGGCCGGAATCTAACGGCCATCCCCTCATGTTGGATCGCTCCCCAACGAATTCCGACCGCTCACTGTACAGAAGGGGGGTCCGATTGGACCCCCCAACTGTACAAAGGCAATCACGTATGCTCTACGTGATTGTGCCTGTCGGTGCCATTGTGCCGACGTATATATACAGTGAGCGGTCGTTAAGTGGTTAATCTGCAACCTAAAGGCTCCCTTTTAGTTATCTTGCAATTGTTATTTACCCGGTGCACCCCCATATTCCATCTTTCAGCGTGGTGCGTTTCCTCAGGTCGTCGCCAGGGCTGGTGGTCTTTCCCTCAATTGAGGGGTGTCTGTGCAGCTGCAGCGCTGTTTTCAGTACGGCAATTATTAACACTTTCTGTAGCACCTTTCATTGAAGCTCCTGAAGAAGCGACAATTCCAGGTCACGAAACATGTATAGCCGTTTTAAACTCTCCAAGGATCCTTTTGGCTACACCCAGGAGTCAATACTCTTCTTTAGCATGGGCTCTGTTCTTTAATACAGCCCTGCATCAAGTATACTGTGCAGACTGAGTACTTTCCCTGGGAAACCATTTGGCCTATTGCTAATAATTTGTTAATTGATTTTAGATGCATCATCATGTGATTATTAAAATTTTGATAAACTTTTATGAGCCTACAAAGTCCATTTTTCTGAAACCTTTTTCAATCCAATACATTTAGTAGGATGGTGCACTTATGTATTCAGGGTGTTTGATTACCACCCCAGGGCAATTGTAATCAATTTAAATCATCGGACAATTGTTGTCGGGATTTCCGACAACAAATGTTGGATAGAATGCTTTAAAATTTTCCGACAACAAATGTGTGATGCCGGATTATCCGATCATGTGTACACAAGTCCGTCGGAAAAAAAAATCCAAAGTACAAACACGCATGCTCGGAAGCAATGCTAACCATAACACAACAATAGCAGAAGTTGCCCAAAGGGTGTCGCTAAAGAGCTGAAAAACCACGTAGTTTCGTATTTGTTGGCCAACAATTCTTTGCCATTTGTATGCAAGACAAGTTCACGGCCAGCGCCCTTCAGAAAAAAGTCAGAGGCTTGGTCCGCAGAAAATCCGATTGTGTGTACGAGGCTTTTGAATGACAATTGCGCAGTCATACAACACTGTACACATTTGACATTTTATAATTTTTTTCCCACAAATAGAGCTATCTTTTGGTGGTTTTAATGGCCTTAAACGGTTTTCTCGACGGGATTCCTGGCAAGCTTGTCTTGCCAAGCCCTGTGTACAGACGGCCACTTCAAAAAAACGCCGTTCTTTTGAATGGCAAGAACGCGGTCACGTCATCGACTACGATGAGCCGGCGCTCATCACATTCGATGCCGTCGCCGCCATCTTGCTACACCCTACACTACCCTTGTGTGCTACCGTGCATGCGTCGAAGTCTCATCGAGCGTGCGCGGGCTTACCTGGGACAGGTAAGCGTACACACAAACGGTTTTCTCGGCCAAGAATCCCGACGAGAAAAATAGACAGCAGGTTCTCTATTTTTCTCATCGAGATTCCTGGCAGTTTTCCCGACGAGAAACCATACACACGAACGGTTTTCTCGGCAAAAAACTCTCCCAGCAGTTTTCTTGCCCAGAAAACCAGCCGTGTGTACGAGGCTTAAGCCTATTTCTGACATTTGTTGCTTACAAGTTAAAATACGCATTTGTTGCTAGAAAATTACTTAGAACCCCCAAAAAATTATATATATTTTTTTAGCAGAGAATCTAGAGAATAAAATGGCGATCGTTGCAAAATTTTATGTCACACTGTATTTGCGCAGCGGTCTTTCAAACATAATTTTTTGGGGAAAAAAAAACACACAAAAAAAAACTAAACAGTAAAGTTAGCCCATTGTTTTTAATATAATGTGAAAACGGAAAATTTATATCAAATACTTACCGTAATTTTCCTTTCCTGACGGACTCCATGGCAGCCTACGTGTGGGTTAATCCCGCCCCTCATACCTCATAGGACCCTTCTCCCATAAATCTTTGCTCTGGGCCAGAGGCCGTGTTCCATAATTTAGCCTACTCCAGCCACTGGGAGGGAACTCCTGCTGCCATGGAGTCCATCAGGAAAGGAAAATTACGGCAAGTATATGATATAAATTTTCAGTTTTCCTGACAGACTCCATGGCAGCCTACGTGTGGGAAATAACTCACCAAACACACCCGGGTGGGCAGAGTGCTGGACAAAAGAAAAAAGGTTTAATTGGCACCATCAACAGACAAGATACGTAAACCAAATTTAACAGAAGATAATGAGGCTGGCTCTACGCAGTAGTGTGCCATGAACGTGTTAATTGAAGACCACAAGGCCACCTTGGAAATAACTTCTGGAGGCACGTGACGTGATGCCGCCCATGATGAAGACACTTCTAGTTGAGTGAGCAGTCACCGCTTCTGGAGGCGCCAAGCCCTTGGCTTTATAGGCCCACTGAATGGCCTGAACAATCCATGCTGCGATAGATCTGGAAGAGGCACGCATTCCCTTATTCTTCCTGTGAAAAAGAACGAGCAGGTGGTCGGTCTGACGGAAAGAAGCTGTAGCTTCAAGATACTGACTCAGAGCTTTTCCAACATCTAAGGGATAAACACTGGAATCCTCGGTAGATCTGAACGTTGAAAGAGCAATCTCCTGATTGTCATGAAACGCAGATGCCACTTTGGGGTTTGAACCCAACATAGGAATTAAAAAGATTAGAAATGGCTCCTTGCATCCCTGAGAGCTGATTTCAGAGACCCTCTTGGCCGATGTTATAGCCACCAAGAAGACAACTATTAGAGAGAGTAATTTGATAGAAGATTGATCTTCATGTTCCAACTCTCTACCTAAGAAAAAATCCAGGACAAGGTGAAGATCCCAATTAGAGAAACTTGGCTCTATCTGAGGTCTGAGCCTTATTGCTCCTCTGAAAAACTTCTGAGTAAGAGGGTGTCTAGCCCAGGAAACACCCGTAAAGGCAGAGATTACAGCGACTTGGACTCGCAGCGAGCTGACTGACTATGAGAGATCCAATACTGATTGTAAGAAGCCCAGGATATCATGTATCTTTGGGTTATTGCAAGAACCTGCAGTGGAAGAGGTGTAGTCTGAAAACTTTTTTCAAATCCTCTGGTAGACCCTGTTGGTGCCTGTTCTTCTGGCATTTAATATTGTGGAGATGGCCCTACTTGGACAGCCTAGGGCCTCCAACCTTCCCCTCTCAAGAACCAGATCATCAGATGTAGATGGGCCGGGCATGGATGTAGAATTGCCCCTTGTGATAGGAGATCTGGTCTGGAGGGTAGAGGAACTGGGTCCCGGAAGCTGAGTTGCATCAGCAGTGGAAACCATGGCTTCTTTGGCCAGTACGGGACTATTGCCACTATCTCTGCTTCTTCCATCCTGAGCCTCGACAAAAAAAAATGGAGAATGACAGGAACCGGGGGGAAAGGCATAGGCCCTGTGGAACCGCCAATGGTCTGTCAGAGCATCTACCCAAAAGCCTGGGGATACCAAGACCTCGTGTAGTATCTCTCTAGTCTGAAGTTGCATGGGGAAGCGAACAAGTCTACTTCCGGAATGACTCCCAGGGACAGGACCCACCTGAAGACTTTGGGGGGGGGGGGAAATCCACTCGTTGTCCTGAGAAACTCTCAACAGAAAATCTGCCTGAACGTTCTGGACTCCAGGGAGATAGACAGCTGTCAGGTTGGCCAGGTTTTTCTGGGCCCAGATCATGATGGGCTCTACTTCCTTTGACAGGGAGAGACTTCGAGTACCCCCGTCTCTTGATGTATTCGACTGCCGTTGTGTTGTCCAGTCTTAGGAGGACTGAGTCTCCTGCTGTTAAGTGGTGAATAGTGATGAGCCGAACACCCCCGGGTTCGGTTCGCACCAGAACCCGCGAACGGACCGAAAGTTCGTACGAACATTAGAACCCTATTAAATACAATGGATGCGAACGTTCGAATTCTAAAGTGCTAATTATAACAACTATTATGCATGTTATTGTCCTAAAAAGGGTTTGGGAACCCGGGTTTTGCACCAGGGGACATGTATCAATGCAAAAAGAAGTTTTAAAAACGGTCGTTTTTCGGGAGCAGTCATTTTAATGATGCATAAAGTGAAAAAAAAAAGTCAAATATTCCTTTAAATATCGTACCTGGGGGGTGTCTAAAGTATGCCTGTGAAGTGCCACGTGTTTCCCGTGTTTAGAACTGTCCCTGCACAAAATGACACTTCTAAAGGAAAAAAAAGCCATTTAAAACTGCTTGCGGCTTTAATGTAATGTCTGGTCCCGGTAATATGGATGAAAATCTTTAAGAAAAATGGCATAGCTACCCCATGACCCCCCCCCCCTACCCCAGCCCATTACCAGCCCCTTTGGGTCTTGTATGGATATTAAGGGGAACCCCGCACATAAAATAAAAAAGGCCCTATATACTCTGAACAGCCGTATACAGGCGGTGCATACAAGACAGGGACTGTAGGTTTGTTCTTATGTAGAATCTGTTTGTAATTTTGAACAGGTACATTGTTGAAGTGTAGCTCCAGCCCAAAAATCTATTTTTAAACTTTTTGGAAAACATAGGTAAGGGTTATCACCCCTGTAACATTTGTTTTGCTGTCTGTGCCCCTGTTCAGAACATTTCACCTCACTTTCCGTCCCAATGTCAACTGTTTTTGAAATGTGGTATTTTTCTTGAAACAAGGATTGCTGATAAAGCATCAGTACAGAGGAGACACCTTTCTCCCATATTTATTCTTACAGGAGAGAATTTTCCTTTCTAGGGGTAGATTTCCTCTCACTTCCTGTTGTCTTCTTGCGTTTGCAAGTAGGAGTCGTTTGTAAGTTGGATGTTTGAAAGTAGGGACCTGCCGTATATACTCTGCAGAAATAGGCCCCTTAGTTGTTGGTGTTGGCACAACACTGTAAGCACTCACAGTTACTCTTGGTTGGTGCTGGAACGCCCTGCTGTCAACTATTATATCAGGAATTTTAATTACATATAATTGTTGAACAGTGGTAGTAAAAATTGGGCCTTTGATGGTGGTGCTGGTGCCACAACACTGTAAGCCCTGACAGTTACTCTTGGTGGGTGCAGCAATGGGCCCTGCTGTGAATTATTAGATCAAGAATTGTAATTGCATGCCCCTGTTGAACAGGGGCTGAAAAATTGGGCCTTTCGTGGTGGTGGTGGTGGTGGTGGTGTTGCCACAACACTGTAAGCCCTCAGAGTTACTCTTGGTGGGTGCAGGAATGGGCCCTGCTGTGAATTATTAGATCAAGAATTGTAATTACATGCCCCTTTTGAACAGGGGCTGAAAAATTGGGCCTTTCGTGGTGGTGGTGGTGGTGGTGTTGCTACAACACTGTAAGCCCTCAGAGTTACTCTTGGTGGGTGCAGGAATGGGCCCTGCTGTGAATTATTAGATCAAGAATTGTAATTACATGCCCCTTTTGAACAGGGGCTGAAAAATTGGGCCTTTCGTGGTGGTGGTGGCGTTGCCACAACACTGTAAGCCCTCAGAGTTACTCTTGGTGGGTGCAGCAATGGGCCCTGCTGTGAATTATTAGATCAAGAATTGTAATGACACGCCCCTGTTGAACAGGGGCTGAAAAATTGGGCCTTAGGCACTGTTGCCACAACACTCCAACCCCTGACAGATACTGTACTTGGAGCACAGCAATGAGCCCTATGCCAAATTATTGCTAAAAAAATTGTAATTACACGCCCCTGTAAAACAGGGGCTGAAAAATTGGGCCTTAGCCACTGGTGGCGGCACCCATAAACAAAAATGATCTTCCAAGCTATCATCATCAATCGTATCATTGAGGACTCGGAGGAGGAGGATAGCCAGTCAACATAACAGCACAGGCACTCAGCATCAGCATCAGTCTTGAAGGGATGTGACATGTTAAAATCAATTAGTCTGTTATATCAGCATCAGGTGTGTGGTAGCTGGTGGTGATCCAAGACTGGTTCATCTTGATGAAAGTCAGTCGATCAACCGAGTCGGTGGACAGGCGCACCCTGTGATCCGTGACAAATCCTCCAGCAGCACTGAATGTGCGTTCCGAAAGAACGCTGGATGCAGGACAGGCCAGTAGCTCAATTGCATACTGTGCAAGCTCTGGCCAGTGATCCATCCTCAAGACCCAGTAAGCCAGAGGATTTTCGGTGGGGAAGGTGTCCAAGTCTGACCTTGCCCCTAGATATTCCTGCACCATGTTTATCAGACGCTGGCGATGGTTGCTGGAACCGATCATACTTTGGGGCTACGGACTAAAGAATTGTCTGAACGCATCGGTCAGACGGCCACCTTCCCCACCGCTCCTTCTTTGACTGGCCGAAGCCTCATCAACTCGTTGTCCAGGACCAGGAGTTTGTAACCTCCCAGTCTCTGGGAACGCGTTGCACAGACCTTTCTGCAAGGCCTCCCGGAGTTGTCTCATCCTCTGCTCCCTCTGCGAAGGTAACATAAGGTCCGCAACCTTACCCTTGTACCGTGGATCAAGGAGAGTTGCCAGCCAGTAATGGTCCCTCTCCTTGATCCGAAGAATACGAGGATCCTTCCGCAGGCTTTGCAGGATCAGGGAGGCCATGCAGCGTAGGTTTGCTGAGGCATTAGCTCCGGAGTCCTCTGGGTCACTAAGGACGACATGATCCGCAGCCACCTCCTCCCAGCCACGTACAAGTTCACTGGTTTCTTGGGACTGTAAATCATCCCTAAAAGACTGCTGCTGATGATGCTGAGTGCCAGCCTCCACCTCCATGCTGACACAATCCTCCTCCTCCTCCTCCTCCTCCTCTTCCTCTTCCTGTGCGATGGGTGGGACAGAAGGAACACTGTCTGGGTAAAGGGGGCCTTGAGAGGCAAGGAAGTCCTCCTCTTCCTGCCTCTGTTCTGCCTCAAGTGCCCTGTCCATTATTCCACGCAGCGTGTGCTCCAACAGGTGGACAAGAGGTACAGTGTCACTGATGCATGCACTGTCACTGCTCACCATCCTCGTGGCCTCCTCAAATGGTGCCAGGACAGTGCATGCATCCCTGATCATGCCCCACTGGCGTGGAGAAAAAAAACCAAGCTCCCCTGACCCTGTCCTGGTGCCGTAGTCGCACAGGTACTCATTGATGGCCCTCTGCTGCGTGTGCAGCCGCTGCAGCATGGCCAACGTTGAGTTCCACCTGGTGGGCATGTCACATATAAGGCAGTTCTTGGGCAGGTTCAACTCCTTTTGCAGCTCAGCCAGGCGAGCACTGGCATTATAAGATCTGCGGAAATGCACACAGACTTTCCTGGCCTGCCTCAGGACATCCTGTAAGCCCGGGTACCTGCCCAAGAACCGCTGCACCACCAGGTTAAGGACGTGAGCCACACAGGGCACATGGGTCAGTTGTCCCTGTCGGAGGGCGGAGAGGAGGTTGGTGCCATTGTCGCAAACCACCATTCCTGGCTTAAGCTGGCGTGGCGTCAACCACCTCTCGGCCTGGCCCTGCAGAGCAGACAGGACCTCTGCCCCAGTGTGGCTTCTGTCCCCCAAACACACCAGCGCAAGCACGGCATGGCATCTTTTTGCCTGCGTACTTGCGTAGCCCCGTGAACGGCTACGGAGCACCGCTGGTTCATAGGACAAACCACAGGAAGAGGCCATGGAGGAAGAAGAAGAGGAGGGGGTGGAGGAGAGAGGTGTGTCACAACCAGTAGTAGCATTTTGGAGGCGTGGCGGTGGAACAACCTCCAACACTACTGCACCTTGTCCTGCATCCTTCCCAGCTGGCAAAAGAGTGACCCAATGGGCCGTGAAAGAAAGGTAACGTCCCTGTCCATGCCTGCTGGACCATGAGTCAGCGGTAATATGCACCTTACCGCTGACCGCCCTGTCCAGCGAGGCCAAGACATTGCCTTCCACATGCCGGTAGAGAGCCGGAATAGCCTTCCGTGAGAAAAAGTGGCGTTTGGGAACCTGCCACTGAGGAACCGCACATTGCACAAACTCACGGAAGGGGGCCGAGTCTACCAACTGAAAAGGCAGCAGTTGAAGCGCTAGCAATTTAGCCAAGCTAGCATTCAACCGCTGGGCATGTGGATGGCTGGGAGTGAACTTCTTTCGACGGTCCAGCAGCTGGGGCAGGGAAATTTGCCTGCTAGAATCGGACGTCGGTGTACTGCTAGCAGAGTGGCCGCAAGTACTTGGCTGTGACACACCTAATTCTACACCTTCATTCCTCTCAGTGCATGTTTCAGAGAGGACTGAAGTTATAGTGGGGTTGGAGATCCCAGCTGATGCGGTGCAAGGAGAGGTCCGCTTTGTTCTTTGGTGTGGGTCTTTGAGGTAGGCTTGCCAACGAGCTGCATGGCAGGTCAACATATGTCTGGTCAGGCATGTGGTACCCAAGCGGCTGATGTTTTGGCCACGCGATATACGCTTGAGACATATGTTGCAAACAGCAGCTGTGCGATCTGATGCACTAGCCTCAAAAAAGGCCCACACCAAGGAACTTTTTGAATGACGGGCAGAGGCAGCGCCCTGCACAGGCGGAGCTCTGCGGTGTGATTCCGTCGGTGTACTGCCCTTACGCTGGCCACCAAAGGGCATCCTGCCTCGTTGGAGATGTGCCTCCTCCTCATCCTCCTCCTCCTCCTCTCTCCTATTAGGCACCCACGTGGAGTCAGTGACCTCATCATCCCCTCCCTCCTCATCACTGGAGCCAATCTGGCAGTATGCTGCAGCTGCTGGAACATGACTGCCAGATTGGTGTCCTTCTTGAGCATCCCCTCTGTCTGCTCTCACGCTACTGCCTTCCTGTAGCTGGGTTTCATCATCAGACCCTTCGAAACGCTGGGCATCCTCCTGGAGCATGTACCCAACACTGTGCTCAAACAGTTCGGGGGACTCCTCAGGAGGAGGACATGGTGGGTCTAGGGAAGGAGTGACTGATGATGAGTCTGACATTGATACCAGGGAAGAGGACGCTTTGGCAGCTGCTTTGCCAGTACCCTGAGCCTGGGTGAGAGAGGATGAGGAGGAGGAGGAGGGCTTGGTCATCCACTCTACCAAGTCTTCGGCATGATGTGGCTCAACATGTCCAGCTGCCGAAAACAAGGACAAGCGTGTCCCATGGCCATGTGCTGATGACAATGCACCGCGTCCATGACCAGCACTGTTGCCCCCAGACACAGAGCCTGCTTGCCCTCTTTTATTGCCTCCTGACTGTCTGCCTCTCCTTGTTTGCCTTCCAGACATTCTAATAGATGGCCTGCAGGGAGATGGGAAAAAAGCAATAAGGGCTACCTTCAGGTGTCCTTCTCTGTCCCTTTACTTAAGGATTTCTAAATATGGTTGAGGATTATTGCTTTTGCACAGAATAGCACAACGACAATTTCCCTGACTGTCCAAAAAACAAGGATTTCAAAGATGGTTGATGAGGAATGCTTTGGCACACTATAGCACAAGGAGAATTCCCCTCACTTTCCTTCTTTGTCCCTAGAAACAAGGACTGGCACAGTGAAAGAAACTGACACTCTCCCTACCTACAGTTTTCTGTCCCTAGAAAAAATGTTTTTTTAAAGCACACTATAGCACAAGGAGAAATCCCCTCACTTTCCTTCTTTGTCCCTAGAAACAAGGACTGGCACAGTGAAAGAAACTGACACTCTCCCTACCTACAGTTTTCTGTCCCTAGAAAAAATGTTTTTTTAAAGCACACTATAGCACAAGGAGAAATCCCCTCACTTTCCTTCTTTGTCCCTAGAAACAAGGACTGGCACAGTGAAAGAAACTGACACTCTCCCTACCTACAGTTTTCTGTCCCTAGAAAAAATGTTTTTTTAAAGCACACTATAGCACAAGGAGAAATCCCCTCACTTTCCTTCTTTGTCCCTAGAAACAAGGACTGGCACAGTGAAAGAAACTGACACTCTCCCTACCTACAGTTTTCTGTCCCTAGAAAAAATGTTTTTTTAAAGCACACTATAGCACAAGGAGAAATCCCCTCACTTTCCTTCTTTGTCCCTAGAAACAAGGACTGGCACAGTGAAAGAAACTGATACTCTCCCTACCTACAGTTTTCTGTCCCTAGAAAAAATGTTTTTTTAAAGCACACTATAGCACAAGGAGAAATCCCCTCACTTTCCTTCTTTGTCCCTAGAAACAAGGACTGGCACAGTGAAAGAAACTGACACTCTCCCTACCTACAGTTTTCTGTCCCTAGAAAAAATGTTTTTTTTAAAGCACACTATAGCACAAGGAGAAATCCCCTCACTTTCCTTCTTTGTCCCTAGAAACAAGGACTGGCACAGTGAAAGAAACTGACACTCTCCCTACCTACAGTTTTCTGTCCCTAGAAAAAATGTTTTTTTAAAGCACACTATAGCACAAGGAGAAATCCCCTCACTTTCCTTCTTTGTCCCTAGAAACAAGGACTGGCACAGTGAAAGAAACTGACACTCTCCCTACCTACAGTTTTCTGTCCCTAGAAAAAATGTTTTTTTAAAGCACACTATAGCACAAGGAGAAATCCCCTCACTTTCCTTCTTTGTCCCTAGAAACAAGGACTGGCACAGTGAAAGAAACTGACACTCTCCCTACCTACAGTTTTCTGTCCCTAGAAAAAATGTTTTTTTAAAGCACACTATAGCACAAGGAGAAATCCCCTCACTTTCCTTCTTTGTCCCTAGAAACAAGGACTGGCACAGTGAAAGAAACTGACACTCTCCCTACCTACAGTTTTCTGTCCCTAGAAAAAATGTTTTTTTTAAAGCACACTATAGCACAAGGAGAAATCCCCTCACTTTCCTTCTTTGTCCCTAGAAACAAGGACTGGCACAGTAAAACACACTGACACTCTCCCTACCTATCCTTCTCTTTCCCTAAACTAAAGGAATCCAGGTTAAGCAAGTGTGAGGGGGTTAGCTCGGCAGCGGGTATGTGTGACCCCCGGGATGGGCTCCCCACCCAAAAACAGGCCCAGCAGACGGAGGTTGTGGTTTTCAAAATCAAAAAGGTGCGGTTTATTTTCTATTTACAGTGACAAAAACACAGCAAGGCAAAAAAAACATAAACAAAATAAATCCTGGTCAACTTGACCTCTAACTAAACTTACAGGTTTCCTAACTAACGACTGGGATCAGCCTAGTGCTGTCCTAGTCCCTGGTTTTAAATGTCCAAGCAAAATATAGCCACACAGGCTTTCTCTCACCGCACAGGGGTTCACTCTCCCTAGACAGTCCACACAGGTCTGCTTCCAGGCATGAGCTAACATCTAATGAAGCTGGGAGTTCTTATAGAGGCCTAAATGAGCTGACAAGGTTCAGCTGGTCTCCTCATCTCTGTCTGCACGACGCCCCACACTCTCCCTAGAGGTATGAATCATCCATGAGCCCACTAGCCTTATACAACTCTCCACCTAGTTGTATAAGTCGGCGTAAAGCCTGAATCTGGGCGAAATATATCTACCCCCCTGGATGCAACCAGGTGACTTTACCTTCCTGCTGTCACATACCCCCCCCTCTTGTTTTAACCTCGGGGTTGGAACACCAGCAATCAGGCATTCATGTACTCGAGACAAAGCATCCACATTCCCCATTTGAACGCCAGGGCGATGCTTTACTGTGAAGTTGAATTCCTGGAGGGCCAGGAACCACCTATTCACTCTTCTATTTGTTTCCTTGTTTTGAGCCATCCACTTTAACGGAGCGTGATCCGTAACCATGTCAAAGTGCCTACCTAGCAGGTAGTACCGAAGGGAATCTAGAGCCCACTTCACCGCTAAACACTCCTTTTCAACGGTGGCGTAATTTACCTCATGGGACTTCAACTTCCTGCTGAGGTAAATGACTGGGTGCTCTTCCCCGTTCCAGACCTGGGACAATACTGCTCCTAACCCCACATCTGACGCATCACTTTGTACGACAAAGTCTCTAGAGAAGTCGGGTGAGTACAACACTGGCTGGCTACATAAGGCTTGTTTCAAGAACTGGAATGCTGCCTCAGCCTCGGGGGTCCATTTAATCATGACCGACCCTTTCCCCTTCGTCAGGTTGGTTAGGGGCACAGCCTTAGAAGCAAAGTGGGGAATGAATCGCCGATAATACCCAGCGATTCCCAGAAAGGCTCGTACCTGCTTCTTGCTGTTGGGACGTGGCCAACTCTGGATGGCCTCGACTTTGTTGAGTTGGGGTTTTATTACTCCCCTCCCAATGGTGTACCCAAGATATTTGGCCTCCTCCTGCCCAATGGTACACTTCTTGGGGTTAGCCGTAAACCCTGCTTCCCGAACAGAGTCCAGGACTGCTTGCACTTTTGGCAGATGTGAGGCCCAATCTGTGCTATGGACAATTATGTCATCCAGGTAAGCCGCAGCATACTTCCGATGGGGCCTCAGCATCTGGTCCATTTTCCGCTGGAATGTGGCCGGCGCATTCTGTAACCCGAACGGCATTCTTTTATATTGGAACGCCCCGTCTGGGGTTACAAATGCGGTTTTCTCTTTGGCCGACTTGGCCAGGGGGATTTGCCAATACCCTTTTGTGAGGTCAAGAGTCGTCATGTATCGGGCTGTTCCCAGCCGGTCGATCAACTCATCTATACGTGGCATGGGGTAGGTGTCAAATTTTGTAACTTTGTTCAACTGACGAAAATCGTTACAAAATCGCCAGCTCCCATCCGGTTTAGGCACCAACACAATGGGACTAGACCAATCACTTTGGGACTCCTCTATCACCCCTAAGTTCAGCATTTTCTGTACTTCCTCCCGTATTGCCTCCCGTCGGGCCTCTGGGATCCGATAGGGTTTTAACTTCACCCTTTCACCGGGCGGGGTAATAATGTCATGCTCTACCCCAGATGTTTGTCCCGGCAGCTCAGAGAATACCTCCTTGTTGCGAAGCACAAACTCCTTAACCTCCTGTTGTTGGGGTTGTGACAAGGTGGCTGCGATTCCAACCTCAGGAATCACGCAACCAGTTTGAGCTGGTGACCAAGTGTCTGCGACTAGGGACTCTCTATCCCTCCAGGCTTTCAACAGATTAACGTGATAGATCTGTTCGGGCTTTCGCCTTCCTGGTTGTCTGACCTTGTAATTCACTTCGCTCACTTTTTCCATTATCTCGTAGGGGCCTTGCCATTTGGCAAGGAATTTACTTTCAACCGTAGGGACAAGTACCAATATCCTATCCCCCGGGGAAAAGGTACGGGTCTTGGCTCCACGGTTGTACACTCTCTGCTGTGCCAACTGCGCTTGGGCCAAATGTTCCTTCACGATGGGCATTACCTGTGCAATTCGATCTTGCATCAGGGCGACATGCTCAATCACACTCCTGTGGGGAGAACTCTCACTTTCCCAAGTTTCCTTGGCAATATCCAACAGCCCTCTTGGGTGTCTCCCATACAGTAACTCAAAGGGGGAGAATCCCGTAGAGGATTGGGGCACCTCCCTAATAGCAAACATCAAATAAGGAAGTAGACAGTCCCAATCCCTTCCATCTCTATCCACCACTTTCTTCAACATTTGTTTTAGGGTTTTGTTGAATCTTTCAACCAGCCCATCGGTTTGGGGGTGATACACAGATGTACGCAATTGCGTCACTTTGAACAATTTACACAGCTCTTTCATAACCCGGGACATAAAGGGTGTACCTTGGTCCGTAAGCAGTTCTTTACAAATACCCACCCGGCTAAAAACAAGAGATAGCTCTTTGGCTATGGTTTTGGCCGAGGTATTTCTGAGAGGGATCGCTTCTGGATAACGGGTGGCATAGTCCATTATAACCAATATGTACTGGTGCCCCCTAGCGGACTTGATTATAGGACCTACCAAATCCATTGCGATTCTCTCAAACGGGACCTCAATGATGGGTAGAGGGACCAGCGGGCTACGGAAATGTGGCATCGGGGCCGACCTCTGACACACAGGGCAGGAGGAACAATAATTTTCTATGTCCTTCATCACCCCAGGCCAATAGAATCTCTGTAATACCCTCTCTCGGGTTTTCTCTGTCCCCAGATGACCTCCAAGAATGTGCCCATGGGCCAACTCCAACACCAACTTCCTGTAAGGTTTGGGCACCACAAGCTGCTCAACGGTTTCTTCTGCCCTTTTTGCCACCCGATACAGTAGGTCCTTCTCTACGCTGAAGTATGGGTAAGTGCCGGTATTATCTGGGTTCACTAACTCGCCATCTATTTTCACTACGTTTTCCCGTGCCTTTATTAGGGCGGGGTCTTTCAACTGTTCTGTGGCAAAGTTTTCCCTGTGAACCTCAAGATCAGAAAACTCCACAGACGGTAGGTTTTCGTCTGAGGAGGTGGGCTCCTCTCCAGTTTCTTGAGTCTCCCCTGCCAATACTGACAAGGGAAATTCCGGAGAGTCCTCACCACTCTCAGGGGAGTTCTGGCTATCACATTCCTGGTACATAGGGGCACCAGTGGGGGGCTCAGGATCATCCCACAGTTCCCAGAACTTCGGAAAATCCCTTCCCACAATGGCGTCATGCGGTAACTGAGATACTAAGCCCACTGGATGAGAGAGGGTACCTTTGGGGGTCTCGAAACACACTGTAGTCACTGGATACTCTCGGGTGTCCCCATGCACACAAATAACGGCTACCTTGCTATTCCCAGAGACCTCTGTTTTAACTAACTCAGCCTTTATCAGGGTCACAAGGCTACCTGAATCCAGCAATACCACAACATTTCTACCATTAATACACATTTTGCATAAATGTTTCTCAGTTCCCCGAATGGCAGTGCATGCGACTGTCGCACACAGCGACTGACGTCTGCCCGTCAGAAAGTCACACTGCATGGGTTCCTCCAAAACCGGGCAATTTGCTGCAATATGTCCCGCTTGCCGGCAGCGGTAGCAAACGATCCTTCTTGCGGCCTCTTGAGCCGCTGATTTCCCAGGCTGTTCTCGCCAAACTTGGGGTAGAGCTCCCACCCTCTCACTCTCTCCACCCTCACCCCTTGGAATCCTCTTATCCGCCCCTGGGGATGGTCTGGTCTTGGGGTGGAAAGTCCGAGTGTCTCTGGAAGAGGCCGTCAGGTTCTCTGTAGCCAAGTATTTCTCCACACGATCCACAAGACCATCGGCCGTCTCTGGGTCTCCATGGCTTACCCACTTTTGGATGGCAGTAGGAAGAGCTCTCAAAAACCGATCCATTACAACACGTTCCACAATCTTTGGTGCGGACAAAGTCTCTGGCTGTAGCCACTTTCTGCTCAGGTGAATGAGATCATACATTTGAGACCTGGGGGGCCTTCCAAGCCGGAAAGTCCAGTTATGCACACGCTGAGCCCGGACAGCCAGGGTGACACCCAGCCTTGCCAATATTTCAGCTTTTAGCATCACATAGTCTTTTGCTTGGTTAGGCTCTAGGTCATAGTAAGCTTTCTGCGATTCACCAGTTAACAGAGGAGCCACTAGTCCAGCCCACTGCTCCTCAGGCCACTTTTCTCTTTCAGCGGTCCTTTCAAATGTGGTCAAAAATACCTCTGGATCATCCTCTCCAGTCATTTTTGTCAATAAACGACTCACCCCAAAGGACGCGGTATTAGTGGGACGGCTTTCCTCACTGGTCTGCGGACGTTGCTGCATTACTGCTTCCATCTGTTGTTGTAGTCTCTGCTCTTGCTTCTGCAACAGGTCTATGAAGCGGGCCTCAGATTGCTGCTGGGCTTGTTGCTGAGCCTCCAGACTCTGTTGCAAAGTTGCGTTTGTCTGCTGCTGGGCTGCAAGGCTCCTTTGCAAACCTGCATTTGTCTGCTGTTGATTGGCATTTGCTAGAGCCAGCTGTTTCAGTATCTCCTCCATGCTGGCTTAAAAAAAAACTGCCACTGGTTCTCCACCAACTGTGAGGGGGTTAGCTCGGCAGCGGGTATGTGTGACCCCCGGGATGGGCTCCCCACCCAAAAACAGGCCCAGCAGACGGAGGTTGTGGTTTTCAAAATCAAAAAGGTGCGGTTTATTTTCTATTTACAGTGACAAAAACACAGCAAGGCAAAAAAAACATAAACAAAATAAATCCTGGTCAACTTGACCTCTAACTAAACTTACAGGTTTCCTAACTAACGACTGGGATCAGCCTAGTGCTGTCCTAGTCCCTGGTTTTAAATGTCCAAGCAAAATATAGCCACACAGGCTTTCTCTCACCGCACAGGGGTTCACTCTCCCTAGACAGTCCACACAGGTCTGCTTCCAGGCATGAGCTAACATCTAATGAAGCTGGGAGTTCTTATAGAGGCCTAAATGAGCTGACAAGGTTCAGCTGGTCTCCTCATCTCTGTCTGCACGACGCCCCACACTCTCCCTAGAGGTATGAGTCATCCATGAGCCCACTAGCCTTATACAACTCTCCACCTAGTTGTATAAGTCGGCGTAAAGCCTGAATCTGGGCGAAATATATCTACCCCCCTGGATGCAACCAGGTGACTTTACCTTCCTGCTGTCACACAAGAAAGAAATAAATGTCACTGTCCCTGCCTATGCTTGTCTTTCCCTGCTCCGGAACACACTACACTAGGCCGCCGTGCTGGCGGCCTTTTATAGTGTGGGGCGTGTACTAAACACCCTCAGCAATAATTGGCCACAGGCATCCTGCCTGTGGCCAATCATTGCTCTCCTCGCTGCCGGCGCTGTGATTGGCCAAGCATGCGGGGTCACAGTGCATGCTTGGCCAATCACAGCGCCTGGATGACACTGCGATGGCGTAGTGCATTGTGGGCCGTTCGCGTCACTCGAATTTGGCGCGAACGGCCCAAATCGTTCGATCCTCGTCGAACGATCGAACAGCCGATGTTCGAGTCGAACGTATGTTCGACTCGAACACGAAGCTCATCCCTAGTGGTGAAAGGCCAGCAGAGCGCAGAACGCTGCCCGGAGTTCCAGAACATTGGAGACTATGCTGTGAGAGGGAAAATTCCATATGCCTTGGGCTACTTCTGTCAGCCCCTGTTGTTGGCATCTTTAATGATGGTGACCCAAGACACAGGTGCGATGGAGTGACAATTGAGGAGGTTCCTCTGTTGTAGCCACCAAGGAAAGCTCTCCCGCATGGATGAGGTTATTTGGATAGAGTTATCCCAAAGCCCTGGATTCCACTGCTGGAGGAACCCCTTCTGGAAGGGCTGCATTTTCCACTGAGCCCACTTTACCATGGGTGTTGCCACCATAGTGCCAATGATCTTTAGGCATTGAGAGGCTCGGAGATGAGGACGACATTGCAAGCCGAACTCTGTCCCGGATCACTGAGATTTTTCCAGGGGTAACAAGATGGTGCTCTTGATAGCGTTGAAGTGTGCCCCGAGGAATACCAGGGACTGCATAGGATCCAGATGGCTCTTTTCCAGATTCAGAAGCCAACCAAACTCGAGTAGAGTGGAGGTGACCTGGGATCTGTGGATTAGCAACTGCTCCTTGTCCTGAGACAACAGCAGGTCGTCTAGATAGTGATACAGACGGATACCTCTGGTCCTGATCAGAGCCACGACAGCCAACAAGTTTTGAAAACACACGAGGCAATGTTGTAAGCCCGAAGGGGAGACAGGTGAACTGCAGACAGATTTGATCGACAGCAAAGCGAAGGTATTTCTGGAATTCTGATGCTATCGGAACATGGAAGTAGGCGTCCTTCAGGTCTATAGAGACAAGCCAATCGCCTGGTTGGATTGCTTGACTGATCATGAGTAGTGTCTCCATCTTGAACTTCTCCTTCTAAATAAAAGAATTCAAGTGGGTTAGGTCTATAACTGGTCTCCAGGAGATGTTTTTCTTCAACACCATGAAGAGGGGCGAGTAGACCCCTTAAAACCCTTTGTCACCTGGAACTGGAATTGCAGCGCCCTGAGCCACAAGAGAGACAGGAGAATTAGCTTTTTCTCTTCCGAGAGAGGCAAGGATGCCGACTCGCTCTGTTCTAGGCAGGTGCAATATCATAAAGACTTGGGGGATTCTTGTCCACCGGAAGATGCCCCTTTTGAAAACTTCTGGCCTGAAGGCTGTTTTTTCTTCCAGGTCTTCTTGAACTCACGGCCAGGCCTATAGTAGCGAGCATTCCTTGCTCGATCTGAACCTTGCCTAGGCTGTGTTCTCTTCTGGTTTAGCAGACGGTGATCCTGGGGAAGGAACCCCGACTTGCCCCCTGTGGCACGGGTGATGGCACTGTCCGATATGTACCCAAAGAGGGACGAACCCCCAAATGGAATCCTGCACCATGCCTGCTTGGAGGCAGGGTCAGCTACCCATGGGCGCAGCCACAAGGCACGCTTAGTTGTGACAAATGTCAGCATGATCCGAGCCACCAGGCGAATTATGTCTAGGGAAGCCCCACGAGAAAAGCCAACGCCAACCTTAGCCCATGAATAGGTGAGCTCCTGGCCAGTTCTTCCGAGATGCTCCTCAGAGAAGCATCTACGTCGTCCGCCCAGACTTCCATCGCTTTAGAAAGGGCTGCGAGAGCTAGAGCTGGTTTGCAGGTCATACCCGCTGTAATGTAGATCCGCTTGAGGTCGGTATAAATTTTCCACTCCAGGCCATCCCTAAAGGAAACAGTATCCTCCAATGGGAGTGTGACGTGCCTCACCATCCTCATTAGGGCTGAGTCAATGAGAGGAGCCGACTCCAGGTGTTTTACATCCTTGCTTTTAAATGGGTACATTTTTGATACCTTCATTAACAGGAAATTCTTCCTTTCAACACCACCCCATTGATCTGTAATTATTGCGCTGAGTTCACCCAAAAAGGAGAAATTAGGGCGTTCTTTTTTGAGGTGTTTAAAATATTTCCTCTGTTTGGAGGGTGCCTCCACTGGCTCTTCCATCTCAAAGCTTCTTTGACAGCTTTTGACCAGCTGTGGTACTAGGGCAAATTCAAAACCTGCACCAGGGTCATCTACCTCCACCTCACTGTCTGAGGCTTCAATTGAGGAATGGCTCGGCTGTGAAGGGCCTGGAGCCTTGAGATCATCCCTAATAGGGACTGACATAGTGTCGCCAGCAGGGTTGTGGGTATGACCAGAATCCGCTTTACTCAGGGACTCACGGACCACCTTTCTGACCAGTGCTTCCACTTGTTGGTCTCCACCCTCTCTTTCTTATGCGACTTTAGAAAAGCATCGCTCGCAGAGCGATTTGCCTTTAGGAACCTGGGCCCCGCATACCCAGCAGGCTTTCCTCACAGAGCGGCTGGAGTGGCGGTGAGAGTGACGTCCAGAGGTGGTTTTAGACTCCTATCTGTGGTACCTAGATCTAAAGGGAGATCTATGACGATGTTGAGACCTAGGACGGTCTTTGCCGTGCTTTGGTGTTCAGACCTAGAAGAGCTGAGTGAAAAAGAAAGAGCTCCTGAATGAGTGAACCCAAGCATCACAGGTAGAAAAGAAATAAATCCTACCTGCAGCGCAAGGGTTGGCCACAAGAGGGCGGTGACAGATCCATGGCAAGGCAGTTTGAAAGTGAAATGAATCATTAAAGCCTTATGAGAAACAGGAGTGACAAAAGGCATGAGAGAGCACATAACAAAACATAGCAAGGAGCCAGGGAGCCTGCAGCAAACAATTTACCTTGTAAACCAGAGCCCAGTGCCTGGGTAAACACTGCATAAGCCTGCAAGTCATCCCAAGTAATAGCTGCTTTGACAGCTATTTAAATCTGGCGCCGTTAACGATGTCACCGCCCCACAGCACGCCTGCGCCGGAAAAAGTTGTTCGCTCGACCCACTGCACGATCGGGCGTTTACAAAGCCTCCCGCTAATAGCTGGGACGTTTGGCCATATTGCCGCTTGCCTGCCAATGGCCAGGTTAGTAAGCTCTTCATGGTATCACATCATATCGCCCATGTCCACCTGCTAATAGCTAAGATTGCTGGACTGCAGAGAGGATCACCGCTAACCACCAACGTATCGCCATGCACACCGCCAGGCCTGGATTACAGAAAACTTAATGAAAAGGTAAGACTATATCTTGGTCCTAGGAGGAGGACAAAAAAAGGAACACGGCCTCTGGCCCAGAGCAAAGATTTATGGGAGAAGGGTCCTATGAGGTATGAGGGGCGGGATTAACCCACACGTAGGCTGCCATGGAGTCTGTCAGGAAAGATGATCTTACGCCGAGTAAATAGATACCTAACATGTCGCGCTTTGAAATTGCGCACACCCGTGGAATGGCGACAAACTACGGTACCTAAAAATCTCCATAGGCGGCGTTTAAAAAAAAACAAAAAACCGGTTACCAGGTTAGAGTTAGAGAGGAGGTCTAGTGCTATAATTATTGCTCTCACTCTGAAAATCGCAGCGATACCTCACACGTGGGATTTGAACACCGTTTACATTTTCGGGCGCAACTTACATGTGCGTTTTCTTTGCTGCGCGAGCTCGTGGGGACGGGGGTGCTTTAAAAAAAATATGTTTTTCTTATTTATTTACATCTTTAAAAAAACAAAACAAATTCTGATCGCTTTTATTGCTGTCACAAGGAATGTTAACCTCCCTTGTGACAGTATTAGGTGGTGACAGGTCCTCTTTATGGAGGAATCAGAGGTCTTAACCTCTTCCCTACCAGCCATAGTCAAATGACGTCCACAGATGGGATCTCCCATCCTGGGTGGGCGTCATATGACGTCCTCGGCTTTGAGGGGGGATATCTGAACGATGGGTGCAGCTAGAGGCATCATTCAGATATCCTTTTGTTGTGCCGGCGATTCTGCGCACCATAAGAATGATCGTAGCGGCGGTTCTGCCGCTTGATCGTTCTTATAGGCGTCGGGAGGGGACATCCCCCCCTCCTGCCGCCATCCGGTGCTTCTCCGGGCTCTCCCGTGCCATCGGGGACCCGGAGAGAATCGTCCGGCGCCGGTGGTGGGTCATGTGACGAGCATAGAGATGACTGGTGACCACCAGTCATCTCTATGATCGTCGGAGGCCCGGGCACGATGTGATGACGTCACGCCCGGGTCCTCAGATGTAAACTATTGCGGCTAGTAAGCATGAGATTGTGACATTTTTTTCCCGATCTCATGCTTTCCAGCCTGGAGGAGAGATGTGGAGGTCTTATTGACCCCGCATCTCTCAATAAAGAGGACCTGTCACACACCATTCCTATTACAAGGGATGTTTACATTCCTTATAATAGGAATAAAAGTGATCAAAAAAAAAAAGTAAAATAAAAAAAAAAATAATAAAAAAAAAAATTAAAACGCCCCTGTCCCCGGTAGCTCGCGATCAGAAGCGAACGCACATGTAAGTCCCGCCCACATATGTAAACGCCGTTCATACCCCACATGTGAGGTATCACCGCGTGCGTTAGAGCGCGTGCAACAATTCTAGCACTAGACCTCCTCTGTACCTCTAACCTGGTAACCTGTAAAAAAAATTAAAGCGTCGCCTATGGAGATTTTTAAGTACCGAAGTTTGGCGCCATTCCACAAGTGTGCGCAATTTTAAAGCGTGACATGTTAGGTATCTATTTACTCGGCGTAACATCATCTTTCATATTTTACAAAAAAATTGGGCTAACTTTACTGTTTTGTTATTTTTTAATTCATAAAACCATTTTTTTTCCAAAAAAAAGGCGTTTGAAAAATTATTGCGCAAATACCGTGCAAGAAAAAAAGTTGCAATGACCGTCATTTTATTCCCTAGGGTGTCTGCTAAAAAAAAACATATATAATGTTTGGAGGTTCTGAGTAATTTTCTAGCAAGAGAATGATGATTTGTACATGTAGGAGAGAAGTGCCAGAATAAGCCCAGTATTGAGGGGGTAAAAAAAGCCCGGTGTTGAAGTGGTTAAAGACCCCCAATCCCTCCTTTACACTTCAAAGTATTCAGATCGCCAAAAACAGCAAATCTGAATACTAAATTTATTTTTTTTCGGCGCCATTGGCAGCCGAGTAAACCGGAAGTGACGTTGCTTTCGCGTTTACACTAAGGAGACCGTTTCCGGCTTCCTTGCCGCCTCTCACCCTAACAGGCAGAAGTGCCAGATCGCGGATCGTGTCTCCCGGTGGGATGGGAGGCCCGGGAAGAGCGGCGGAAGGCGGCGGGGGGGGGGGGCTGTTTGAAGAGGAATACCGTTGTTATGGAAGCTATCTACCATAACCCTGGTATCCTCTTCTTCAGCGGGCGGTTTGCTTCAAGATAAAAGTGGTCTCTGCAGCGGATTCGCTGCGAGATCCCTTTTACCCGGTGGCTGGAGAGGGCACCCCCCTCCCGCCGCTCTCCGGTGCCCTCCGCCGCTTACTGGAGCCGTCGGCAGCAGCGGAGGCGATCATGTCTGTGCCCCTGCCTGGGTATGGAGATGAGTGAGGAGAAGATGGCCCCCACCCGTCTCCATATTACTGCAGGGTGGAAGCAACATCAAAACGTCACTTCCGCCCAATGCTCTTAAATGGACATTTGTATTTTTTTAGAATGAAATAAAAAAAAATTCTTTTTTTTATTGCATTTTAGTGTAAATCTCATATTTAAGAGGACCTGTCATGCTTTTTTCTATTACAAGGGATGTTTACATTCCTTGTAATAGGAATAAAAGTGATCCAACATTGTTTTTTTTAAAAAAAACAGTGTCAAAATAAAGAAAATAAAGTAAAATAAATAAAACAATTTTTTAAAGCGCCCCGTCCCGCCGAGCTCGCGCGCAGAAGCGAACGTATACGCGAGTAGGGCCCGCATATCAAAATGGTGTTCAAACCACACATGTGAGGTATCACCACGATCGTTAGAGTGAGAGCAATAAGTCTAGCACAGTGGCTGCGTTTGATGGGCACAGTGGCTGCAATTGATGTTTTTTTTTTTTTTTATAATTTTTCAGTTTGCTTGCGCCCCCCCTCCCTCCAAATATTTTGAGCACCAGCCGCCACTGGTTTGTATGTGTGTGCATATATATATATATGTAGCGGGTAGGTACTTTTCTGTATGTTTAATTCGGGTGGAGACATCAGTAATGTCCAGTTCCCTGTGGCCCAGCAGGTGGCGCTGTTACTTTGGGCCGGGGTTGAACCATCACTGCAGTGCCGTACCCTTTGTGGCCTCTCGCAGCAGCGGTACAGCGGGGCGGGGAACCTGCTGTGCTGGCTGGGAGAGGGTATAAAGGGGGCGGACATCTTCGCCACGAGGTTCGAGTGCCAGGCACCTTTAGCCTGAGGGCTGCGGTCCGCGGTGGGTGTCCAGGCGGCCTAGGCCTGGACACCAGGAGTTCGGGAGCCACCCCAGACACCCTCGGTCTGGGGTGAGGTACCGTATATACTTGAGTATAAGCCGACCCGAGTATAAGCCGAGGTACCTAATGTTACCACAAAAACCTGGGAAAACTTACTGACTCGAGTATAAGCCGAGGGTCAACAATGCCCACCCATTGCAACTTCACTAAGCCCATTGCCACCTCACTGTGCCCATCCTCACTGTGCCCATCCTCACTGTTTCCCTAGAATTAAAATTAATTGTACCTGAAGGCTGCGGCGTCCATCGTTTAAAACTCACGGTCTCTTCCTGGTCTCTTCCATGATAGGCGGAACTGTGTCTGCTGAGAATCGCCTATCACGAATGTCCTCTCATCTTCACCCATCCCAGTAGACACTGTGTTCAGTTTCAGCCAATCACGGACGTCTGCTGGGAAACTGAGGATGAGAGAACGTTCGTGATAGGCGATTCTCTGCAGACACAGTTACGCCTATCATGGAAGGGACCAGGAAGAGACCGCGAGTTTTAAACGATGGACGCCGCAGCCTTCAGGTACAATTTACAATGTTAAATTTCACTGACTCAAGTATAAGCCGAGGGGAGAGGGGGGCATTTTCAGCCCAAAAAAAGGGCTGAAAATCTTGGCTTATACTCGAGTATATACAGTACTTTGTTCTAGGCCTGGGGCCCAGCTTCTTCCACTGGGTTCCCCCCGGGAGGAATCGTCCTAAGGTACCCAAAGGGCTGGGTACATGAATCTAAGATGCAATGGACCGCGCAGGTGACCTTCCCGTAGATCTGGTGCAGCAGATTGCCGGTGCCGGGACAGGGCCTCCGGAGACCGTCTGGAGGGATGCCTTCACCAAATAGGGGCTGTATTCACACGGAAGGTGGTTCATGTGCTAAAAGTCTGTGCAGAGACATTTCGTAAAGGTCGCATCTAAAGACCGTTACTTTCAGGCCTGTGGCAGGGGCTGCAACAGTTCACCCGGTAGGTGGCAGCTACCAATTCACGGTCGGTGGCAGAGACTGTGCGCCAAGCCTATTCGCACGCTAAAGGAATAGGAGAGTTCATTGTGCCTGGGCCTACTCGTATCCACACCCCCTGTCTGTCTGTTGAGGGAGTCCAACTGATTGTGTTCATCCTGGCATTGGAAAATAAAGGAGTGTTGGACGAAGAAGCCGAGGCTCCGAATGCTGAACACCGACCCGAAGGTAATTTAAAGAGACATTGCTCAAACCCTCGCATACACACGGGGTGAGAGCTTGGCGTAGTGCCCTGCACTCTCTCCTCCAAGGTACCTCGTACCTCGTACCTGACCAAATCCTCCAACCCAGACCACAAGTCCTGCGTCTCCCCTGCCACTTTCCTCCCCGGTGGGGAAGAACGCGACCCAGGTGTCGCGCCTAAGCCCCCCCCAACACCCCCTTGACCCAATAAATCTTGTAATAAGGAACAAATAACCACAGAAGAGTGGGACTTACCGGGCTGCCTGAAACTGGGTCCACCAGCCGCCGAACTGTTCTCCATCGAAGCCAGTTGTCCCGAGTCCTCGCCACCGTCTGACCTGGACAGCTCCCCCCCAGACCTGTTGTCATCCGATTTTGCCGACACAAGCGCTGGCTGCACACCGTGCGGACGCGACCCACGTGGCAAGGGCTGTCGTGGCTGAGCATCACGCCCTCTCGATCCTGGCACACCCGACCCACTCGCCACCTCCACCGACGGACTCCGGGTCTGCCCCCTGGCACGGGTGTCATCCGCTCTACTCCCATCCGTCAGTCTTGGTGCCAAGCCCCTCACCGCTCGTCCTGCTGGCTCCGCCGGACCCCTGACCACCACCGCCTCCCGACCACTGGCCCGCAAACTGGATTCCCCACGCTGGGCCGCACGGCTGTTCCGGGCATCACCCGCAGCCTCGACCGCGATGTCACCGCATCTCCGACGCGCGGGAGGGGGAGGGGCAAGAGGGCCACTCGTCTCCCCCACCGCCGAACTCCGTCCACGGCGCGGATTCCTCCCGGCCCCCCCCCGCCGACACCGGCTGCGTGCGGTCAGGGGATGCGGCCGGAGGGCCCCCAACGGGTCTCCGGGCGGAAGTAGATCCACTCGGGGATGCCTCCGGACTGTACCGCTCAGGCGGCCTGTACCGCCTAGCGCGCCCCGGAGCGACCCCCCCCCGGCGGGCGCCGCCGCCCGCTCATCTAACACTGCAGACACCTGTTCCTGCAGCCACTCTGCCCCCTGCGCGGCCACCGCGGCCCGCAATTGCGCCAATAGCTCAGCCACATCAGCCATAGCACCGGCTGTAAAGCTTTCTACCTCGTGAGTGAAATGGAGGAAGTGAGAAAATGTCACTTCCTCCCTAACTGACTGCGCTCCCCCTCCCCTTTTTCCCCCACGGCCACCCCCCTTTTCTTAAAGGGAACCACAGCCCCTGCTAGGCTACTGCCTGTCCCACCTGTCATGCCGTCCCTCCGCTCATTTCTCTCTTTGTCATTGCTCCAGGACTCTCTTTAATGTTGTTACTACTTTATCTAAAGAAGGGTCTGTTACTAAAAGTGATGTGCCGGATGTTGCAAGGAGTGCGGTTATTTCCCATGCTGCAGCACTGGCTGCACCTGTCCCCGGGGTGAGTAGGGCCAGTTATTCTGCGGTCACTAGGAGTGATGTGAGTGAAGGTCAGGCCAATCTGACACCATCTGGTAGCTCCTTTAAACGCCGCAATGTGGTCCAATTGAGGTGGACTGGAGAAGGCCCCCCCCCCCCCAAATAGGAGAGATGTGGTGGACCGTATTCTGGGGATGGGTTTTAAAGCAGAGGAGATTTTTGCCCTTATCAGCCCAGTTGGGTCATATGAGTATGACCTCTCCTTTGTCAAGGCGGAAGGTTTGGATGTCTTTTGGGAGAGGTATGACTAGAGGTGTAAGGAGTCCCCAAGATGGGCAGGTTTGTCACCTAAAGTAGTCTCCCGCCAGCCATTATACAAGAACGTCACCATTCTAGTGCGTAATGAGTCCATTCCTGCTGCGGATCTGGTGGTGTGGTTGAGGAGATATGCGGATGTCCAAGCCCCCTTGAGGAAAGTTGTAGATGACAGGGGGATATGGACAGGAGGATGGACAGTGTTATTAAAACTACATGTCACGGGTAATGTTGTTAAGCACATCCCTTCGTCTGCCTTTATAGGTCGTGACAGGATTATTACCTTTTATGCAGGGCAACCAAAGCTGTGTCATCGCTGTGGTGAAAAGGGCCATTTTTCTAGCTCATGTTCTGCGCAGAAATGTTCCCTCTGTCAGGGCTCAGGGCACGTTGCAAAGGACTGCAATAGTATTCGTTGTAATCTTTGTAACAAGTTGCCAGGATTCTTCCCCACACCAAAGGGCTGGCTGCACTCCTCCCAGCCGGACTATGCTGTATGCTTATTCATCCAGCTGACAGATATCTTCCAATGCATCTTATCTTTCTTTTGGGTTGATGTGCACTCCCGCTGGCTCATTCATCCCCCATTCAAACATCTTAGCCTTAGTACTCTTATGAGCAATCTAGATGCCAGATACTTACCGACAATTTATTGGCATACCTACTTTACAAAGGTATCCATTTCATGCTGCCTAATATACCCCTATGGTTGCGTATACTAATAGGTGGGTCACTGGACTCTGCTAGGTGGTTGAGTGGAGCAATGGAACATTGTTGTCTCGTTTGAACTGTGTGGCTTTGAGAGAATCCTTTCTCCATTTATGATTAGATGAGTTTTATTGCAAACTGTATAATTCTGCTACTGTCACAATCACTCCTGAGGAAGCTATTTTAGCGAAACTAGTAGAGTGGCGACCTAGCAAATTGCACCTTGATCATTGAGTCACACGTCTTCAAGGATGGTTATTTTATTTTGTGTATTTTTTGTCTTTCTCATGTTAATAAAATGAAAAAACTTTTTAAGATTTGATCTTGTTGTCAATCTCTATTTAGCACCGTATTTGAAAATCCCAGGGTACTGAGTATACCCATTGCCCCCTTCTTTCTCCAATTTCAAATTACATGGGATGGGGTGCTACAAGATTTGACCAAAAGTGCCCCCACTTTCCAACTTTGTAACAAGTTAGGTCACCCCTATAGCCTTTGCCCTGAAGCCCTCCATAATCAGCCAGAGGTGGTGGAAGAACTGCTGAGGATGGAGGAGGAGGAACGTGGGGGGCAGCAAGGGGTTGGTGGAGCTGTTTCAACTAGTCCTGAGGGGGCCCCTCAGGTGTCAGTTTCCCAATCTGAAGGTGTGACCCCTCTTGTGTCTGCTCCCCAGTCTGTTCTCCCTACTGTGTCAGTGTCTACTTCTGTTGTGTGTTCTACCCCAGTGTTTCAGGTGCCCAGTGTTCCAAATGTAAATAAGTCATCCAGATTGGCTGAGGCTGCCAAAGGGGCAGATTCATGCCGATCTGAGGTGGCAGCTTCACCTGGGCCATCCCTGAGGCAACGTAAGACCTCTAGTGGAGGTTCTAAGGGGAAGAAGGGGGAAGTTGCCACTGCTAATGATGTATATGAGGCCTTTCAGGGTGATGTTTCAGGGGAGGAGGGAGAGTGGACCAAGGTGGGCAGAAGGAGGAATAAGGTAGTCCTGACCTCTGCCTCCTCGGTTTCATCTTTAGAGGTAGATGATCTACCTCTGGGAAACAAGTTTGGGTCCTTATCTGAGGGGGAGGAGGAGTCTTCTAATTCCGTGTCTCAGATGGAGGAGGACGAGATAGAGTGTTCCCTAAAGAGGTCAAGGTCTCCAGTAAAGGGGAAGGGAGCTCAGGTTAAGAAAAGCCTACCTCAATCATCCTGATGGCAGTTCCCACTCCGATAAAGGTGGCAACCATTAATGTTGCCAGCATAAAATCTGTAGGGGCTCCTAACATGGCCTTATTTTTGCTCAGCGAGATGGATGCTGATGTTGTATTTTTGCAAGAGACCCGGCTAAATAGCCTTGCCGATGTCCACCTGGCAAAGAGGGAGTGGAGGCGTGGGCCCTCCTCCTGGTCTCTTGCGGCCGAGCCTTACAGCGGAGTTGCAGTACTTTTTACTGGCATGGTAACGTGTCGGCGGGTTATCGAGGTAGAGATTGGAAGGTGTATGGTCCTGGACGTCTCTGTGAAGGGGCATGATCTACGTCTAATAAATCATTATGGACCACAAACTAGATGGGAGAAGGAAATGCCTCTTTACAAAGATTAAGCCTTTCCTTTTTACATCTCGGCAAGTTGTCTTTGGAGGTGATTTTAACACCGTTACTAGGCCCAAAGACAGGAAAGGCTCCACTGACAGCCTGAGATATGATAGCGTCTTTCTTAATACGATAGCCAGGGAAGCAGGTCTGGAAGATTCGCATATTAAGTGATGCCCAGACAGCGCGGGGTACACATTTAAGCGAGGCAGTTGTGAGAGCAGGATAGACAGGTTTTTTTTAAGGGGGACTCTGCCTTTTCAGGTCCTGAGTGTCATATGGTGGAGTTCTCTGATCACCTTATGCTGTCTGTTATTCTCAATGCTTCAGATATTCCACCTAAAGCAAAGGGTATTTGGAGGATGAATTTGGCTCTGCTGGATGACGAGGCGATAAGACAATCTTTTGAGGATTTTTTTCAGGCTCAGGTGACCATCCTGGATTTCTGCAGCAGTAAGTCGGAGTGGTGGGAGCTTACCAAAAGCCGGATTAGTGGGTTTTTCAAGGCCATAGGAAAAAGGAAACAGCTTGGTAGGTACATTGCCTACCAGCAGCTGCGGAGAAAACTTGATCGCCTTGTCTCGAGTGGTGGAGATTCAGGGGCAATCTCTGAGGTAAAACTTCTCCTTAGGAAGTGTCAGTATGATCGTCACGCTTCTTTGGTTCTGGAAAGGGACTACGGGAAATATCACTCACCCGACCCTTATCAGAACTACAAACAAAGCGCAGCAGTTAAGACGGTTGTTGGGCTAAGGGATAGTACGGGCTCTTTGACGAAATCCAGGTCAGGGATCCTGGAGGTCTCAAGGTCTTTTTATGTGGATCTTCTGGGGGAGAAGTACCTCGATCGGGCAAAGATGTCGAGTTTTCTGGATTCTACACCAGGTCTGAGAAATAACATTCCGCTGGCAAGTTTGGCGGTGGAAATCACAGCAGAAGAGTTAGTCAAAGCAATAGACGGTCTGGCTATTAAGAAAACCCCTGGGCCAGACGGATTGACAGCTGAATTTTATAAGACTTTCAAATCTAGCTTGGTACCTTATCTTGTGGAGGTATTTAATGGCTGTCTGCAAGAGGGTTCGCTCCCTTCCTCCATGAGACAATCTGCTGTGATTCTGTTGTCAAAAGGCAAGGATCCCTCAATTATTGAGAATTGGTGCCCCATTAGCCTTCTCAATGTCGATAGAAAAATTCTGGCGAAGATAATTTTCTGGCGCTTGTCGTCAGTAGCAGACAGATTGCTTTCTCGTCAGCAGCACTGTTCGGTCCAGGGCAGGAACACTTTTTCAGCAGTGTTAGCTGTCCGGGAGGCCCTGGAACGTTGCAGGGCTGAAGGCTGGGGAAAGTATTTGCTGGCATTGGATCAGGCAAAGGCTTTTAATCGTGTCAACCATGAGTACCTCTGGCTTCTCCTTGACAAGTATGGCCTGGAGGGTGGGTTTATTGGATGGCTTAAGACTTTATACAGAGAGGCAGAGAGCTCCATGCTTGTTAACGGTTGGGTTGGACGGCCCTTCAGGGTTGGATCCGGGGTGCGCCAGGGGTGTCCACTGTGCCCTTTGCTATATGTGTTCGCAATCGACCCCTTCATCAGAAGGCTAGAGAGCGGACCGTTGTGCGGGGTGCCGGTGGGCATTACTGGTGAGCCGCCCTTGAGGGTTGTAGCCTATGCTGATGACGTTTCTGTCTTTATCTCTGGGACAGAGGAGGCGCAGGAGGTGGTCTCAGTTATAGAGCAGTATTCCGAGGCATCAGGCTCCCAGGTCAACCGTAATAAAAGTGAATTTTTTTGGATGAGCGAGGGAGGTGAGAGCTTTGCACTTCTGGACACCTTCCCGAGGCCTCAGCAGAAAGTCAAAATATTAGGCATCGAGTTTGGCCCTGATGATTACAGTAAGTCAAATTGGGATGCCAGGCTGAATGATGCTGATGTCAAGGTGAAATGCTGGAAGGGGTGGCGGCTCTCCTTGAGGGAAAGGGTGGACTTGATTAAGACCTACCTGATTCCTACCTTTCTGTATGTCAGCTTTGTTTGCATCTTGCCAGAGTCCTTCTATACCAGGATTTATAGTTGTTTCTTCCAATTATTATGGGGGAACAGGCTGAATCTTGTGAAGCGGAATGTGACTTACCTATCAAGGCGGAAGGGTGGCCTAGGGATGGTCAACCCGGTTGTGTTCTTCTCTCTGATGTTTTTGAAACACAATTTTGGTAACATGCTAGCAGAGAGACCGCCTGGATGGGTAGGTATTTTCCAGATCTGGTTTAGACCTTTTCTGGGCTGTTGGGAGAGTGGCGGGCCAGTGAAAAGCCTAAGGATCAAGCATGGTAATCTCCCGGCTTATGTTGCCCCGTGCCTGAAAATTCTTAAACGGTGGCATGTGACAGCGAAGGATATCAGGTCCCTCCCTAGGAGACTCCTGGGTGAGAAGATCGTGGGTACTGTCTTTCATGCGCCACTGGCCTTAAGGGATTGCCCAGGTCATATTATGAGGGAAGGTTTACGTTTAATAAATTCTGAGCGGATTCCCTTGAAATTTAGGGACCAGGCCTGGCTCGCTTTCCACGGTAGGCTCTATGTGAGGGGGAACGTGAAGTGCCGCTCTGTGGACAATCGTGGTTGTCCAAGAGCGCAGTGTCAGGGTGAAGTGGAAACCATAGACCACTTCTTGCTTCAGTGCCCTTTCAATATAGAAGTCTATAAAAAGGTGGGGAGGGCTATGAATATTCCTTTCTTGCCTAGCATGTCTTATGCTGAGTGGGTGTATGGAGCATTGCAGAATCGCAAGGGATTTGATTTGGACACTCTTTTTTTAGTCAGCTTAGTAGTCCGATATTACACCTGGAATGCACGGTGTCAGGTATCCCTTCGGCAGAAAGTGTGGCAGGCGCAGCACTATGAAGTGCCTTTATGCGCTGTGGCATTAGAAGAATTTGATTTCTCTGATCTTTTAGTCCACACAAGACTATCTGTTACTCTAATTCCTCTAGCGCCGTTCTATGGAAGCAGTAGGTTTAAAGAGCACACCAAACCTTTAAAGATAACTTCTTTATTCACTTCAGCTTTTCTTCTTATATAACACTGACAATTTCGCAGCAGGAAGTCCATGTACAAACACGTGTTGAATAAAGTATAACAAATGTCGGTTCAACTGTTCAATCTTGTAATTCTACATAAAATGGTAGATATATTTCTCTCTTCGGTATCTGTACTTTCACTTTAAAATACTTTAGACACTTTATGATCTATCTGGGACTTGCTCTATAATGCTGTTTGCTCTGATGTTTGCTCTGAAACTTGGTTTGAATCTGGTTTGATTGCTGGTTTGATTGTTTGCAAACCTGGTTTGGTGGAACTACAAGTGAACACATAACTAGTTTCAGTATACAGTTCTAATCACATTATTAACAATAGGAACTTATATAACTGTATTAAATACCTATTTTGGCCACTTGCTTCCATAAAGCTGGACTCTGGATGGATCTGAACTGTTCAGCTCCACACTCTGATGTAAAATGCAATTCTAGACATGTGATATGAGATTTCCTAGACAGAACATGAGTGAAATGCTGGCTATGATTGGCCAGAGACATTTGCTCAGTGAGATTGGTTGTGATTGGCTAAAACTCCTGATGAATCACAAAAGCTTAACTCTATGCTTTCTGGTTGCAATTCTGCTGTGTTATTGTGCTTACTTTTCTGCATAGTATATAATAATCTTAAAGGCATATTTTTTCTTTTGCTTGCTTCTGTGAACACAATATACAACTGTTATATGACATCCATATATAAAGTCACAGTAAATAACTCTGCTGTTATCTCTCACAAATGAGCATATGCACTGTATTAACATTATTAGCAGGTCTAGCTATATATGCATGTAAGCCACATTAGCAACCTAGGACAGGTCTTAGCTGGCCAGCTACAGAAAGTCCTTCCTGTTCCGGTGGTGGTGTGTGATGCCGCGTACACACGATCATTATTCACGGCGGTTAAAAAACCGCCGTGATTAATGACAGGAAAAACGAGGGAACCGCTTGGTTCCCTACACACGGTCGTTTTTCCCGTAATTTTTTCTCTTGACGAGAAAAACGACCGTCTGTGGGCTCCGCGGCAGTGTCTCCCTATGGGAAAACTGCCGCGGAAAAAAATGCTGGAAAAAACGATGAGAAAATTTAGAACATGTTCTAATTTTTCTCGTAGTTTTTTATGCCGTTTTTCTCAACGAGAAAAACGACATAAAGCCCACAGACGATCGTTTTTCTCGGCGAAAAAAAATAATTCAGTTTTTCTCGTCGAGAAAAGCGGTCGTGTGTACGCGGCATGAGATTCTTGGTGAGGTAGGGAAAATTTGGGGTCTCGAGAAAGACAGATGGCGGCAAAGGGTCTGGATAAAGGCGTGGAGGAATATCAGGCCTGTAGCTGCTGTTTGTTGATCTCTGGGTGTTGGGTTCTTTCCCTGTTTTCTCTCTGGGGACTCCCTTAGATTTTCAAGGATACACATAATTTTTGAAGAAAGGCTACATACACATGATCATTTATGTTTCTTGGTCTGAGTGTTAATCAAGTTGGGTAATGTGTAGAATTTTTGAAGATGTCTGCGCTTGTAGTGATGTGTGTGTGTGTGTGTGTGTGTGTGTATGTGTAAAGTATAATTTAATGCAGTGATATTTATCTTGGTGGAAAAAAACATTTGTTCATATATTATAGGCTGAAGTATGCCTTTATTATTATCAGTCTTGTATACAATATGTTATGCATATATAAAAAAAAGGAAATATATATATATATATATTTATTTTTTGTATTTTTGTATAAAACAAAAGTTGGAATGTGTTTCTTGTTTGCAAGATTCTCAAAATAAAAAAAATTGCCAACTCAATATTGAACTCTACGGACTAAGACTGGGATGACATTAACCACTTCCCGCCCCGTCAATAGCAGATTGACGTCCGGGAAGTGGTTCAGTTATCCACACTGGACGTCATATGACGTCCTGCGGGATAACAGCCGCCTGGGGGGGGCGCGCATCGCGGCGATCGGTGGAGCGGTGGGTCAGTCTGACCCACCGCTACACTGATCTCGGTAAAAAACCTCCGGCGGAGGCTTTTTACCACGTGATCAGCCGTGTCCAATCACGGCTGATCACGATGTAAACAGGAAGAGCCGTTGATCGGCTCTTCCTCACTCGCGTCTGACAGACGCGAGTAGAGGAGAGCCGATCGGCGGCTCTCCTGACAGGGGGGGTTCATTTATCAGCGCAGCCCCCCCTCGGATACCCACACTAGACCACCAGGGAACCCCCCCAGGACGCCACAGGAAGCCCCAAGCATGTGGATGGCCCCCATGGCCATCCACATGTAATAAAAAAAAAAATATGCCAATCAGTGCCCACAAATGGGCACTGACTGGCACTATGATGGCACCACCACAATGTGTGGTGGCTGGCATTGCTGGGCATCAGTGTCCATCAGTGCCACCTACTAGTGTCCATCAGCGCCACCTATCAGTGCCCATCCGTGCCCATCTGTGCCCATAAGTGCCCACCTATCAGTGCCCGTCCGTGCCACCTATCAGTGCTGCCTATAAGTGCCCATCAGTGCCGCCTATGAGTGCCAATCAGTGCCGCCTATGAGTGCCAATCAGTGCCGCCTATGAGTGCCAATCAGTGCCGCCTATGAGTGCCAATCAGTGCCGCCTATGAGTGCCAATCAGTGCCGCATACCAGTGCCACATATCAGTGCCCATCAGTGCCGCCTATCAGTGCCCATCATCAGTGCCCATCAGTGCCACCTCATCAGTGCCACCTCATTGGTGCCCATCAGTGTCGCCTTATCAGTGCCCGTCAGTGCCGCCTTATCAGTGCCCATCATTGAAGTAGAAAAGGTACTTATTTACAAAAAAATTAACAGAAACAAAGAAAAACTTCGTTTTTTTCAAAATTTTCGCTCTTTTTTTATTTGTTGTGCAAAAAAAAAAAATCGCAGAGGCGATCAAATACCACCGAAAGAAAGCTCTATTTGTGGGAACAAAATGATAAAAAATTTGTTTGTGTACAGTGTAGCATGACCGCGCAATTGTCATTCAAATTGGGACAGCGCTGAAAGCTCAAAATTGGCTTGGGCAGGAAGCTGTATAAGTGCCTGGTATTGAAGTGGTTAAAGATCATGTGCGTGTAAAGGCAGGTGTCTCAATACTTTTGACAATATAGTGTATGTATGGACCAACAGGGGGGAAGTTAGGTCATTGGGCCCTATTCACCATCCCACCACCTTTTTTTTCTTCCCATCATGTGCAACTTTAAATACTCAGCGGACACCCTCCAGAGGCTAAGGAATACTGCCTCAACATTACCAACCTCCACCCAAAAAATACTACGAAAAGAACAACTGCTAAGGATCAATCGACAATCGACTATCAAAAACACGAAAACACCACTTCAACTACAACATATAGCTTGCGCCCTGATCAACACCAGATCGGCAGTCAAGCACAGACAGGAAATTCACGACTTCATCACGCAAAACGACATAGATTGCCTCTTTATCACGGAAAGCTGGCTAACACCTGACTGTAACACCATCCTAACAGAATTGGTGCCGGAGAACTACTCCATCCTAACTGAGCATAGAACAGGACAAAGAGGAGGAGGCCTAGCAGTGATCTTCAAATCTCACCTCTCTATCATCAAACCAACTCTACAGAACTCATTGCCGTTCATGGAGACACTCACTCTGCAACTCCAAACAACACCCCAGGACACTATTCACATACTGCTATGCTACAGACCGCCAGGACCAAAGACAAATCTCCTCACACCCTTTACCGAATTCATCTCGACATACACTTTAAAAACCAAAAACTTCCTATTACTCGGGGACTTCAATCTCTGGGCTAACTCCACTCAGGACCCCATCGCCACCTCCTGCATCAACCAATTGGAAGAATTAGGTCTGCAGCAACTGATAAATGCCCCCACGCATGGATCGGGGCACATTCTGGACCTCATCTTCAAACAAAATCTGGACATCAACACAGTGGACAACATGCCGTTACCATGGACGGATCACCACGCTATCAAATTTAAACTTACCACCAACACCATCTCCCAAAAATCAGAACACTCAATAACAACAAAATGGACAAGATCTCAGAAGAAACTACACTCGGAACTCTTCAAAACTACTCTATCAAATAAAATAGGAACGCAAAATCTCAACCACTCAACGGAACAAACACTCAACTCCTTAAACAAAGCATTACTACAAACAGCAGACACAGTCGCTCCGAGACGCAGGGCCCTCATTCGCAGAAACAACTCCGGCTGGTTTAATGACACTCTTACCCTACTGAAGCAAGAACGCAGAAGAGCCGAAGGAGCCTGGAGAAGAAACCCAACTAAGGAAAACCACATTAATTACAAAGCACTCACTAAGAAATATCACAAAGCAATTTTCAAAGCAAAAAAGGAACATTTCTCAAACACCATCAAAAAAGGCCTAAACCGACCTCGTGAACTCTTCAAACTAGTAACTCAAACTATGAACCCCACCTGCCTAGAACCTTCAGCAAACGAAACACAAGAGTTCTGTAATGAGCTATCGGACTTTTTTATCGACAAAATCGAAAACATTCGAGAATCAATTCAACAGAAAAAAACAACCAACCCTGCTCTGCCAAAGCAAATAGAGGAAATCAATATGAACACTATACAATTGACAAAATTTTCGCTGGTCCCAATCACCATCGACACCACCAAAAATATAATCAGAAGCCTCAGAGACAGCACATCTCCAAATGACATAATCTCTACAAAACTCCTGAAAGAATGTACCGACATTTTAGCACCCACCATAACACACCTCGTAAATCAATCATTCAAAGAAGGTATTGTTCCAATCTCTCTCAAGCAAGGCATAATCAAACCCCTCCTAAAGAAACCCAACCTGGACCCCAAAGACCCAAACTACCGCAGACCGGTAACAAGCCTCAACACCATCTCCAAGATCATGGAGAAAGCAGTAGTACAACAGCTACAACTCTATTTGGACACCCACAAACTCTTGGATCCACTACAATCAGGCTTCCGCCCAGGCCATGGCACAGAAACAGCACTTCTTAAAATATGGGATGACACCCTCGAAGCAGCAGATGACGGAGAATCATGTCTCCTGGTGCTGCTGGACCTCAGTGCAGCGTTCGACACAGTAGACCACAAAACTCTACTCATTCGCCTTAAAGAAGTAGCCGGAGTCGCAGACCCTGACCTACACTGGTTCGCATCCTTCCTAGACAATCGTTCCCAGACAGTGAAACTAGGAGCCTTCACCTCTGAAACTCGCACAATTTCTTGCGGAGTCCCCCAAGGATCACCCCTGTCACCCGTGCTCTTTAACATCTACCTCCGCCCACTCCTCAAAATCATCAGCAAACAGGGCCTGTGCTACCACTCATATGCTGACGACACCCAACTCTACTTTCGTATCACCGGGAAAAAAGACCAATATCACGGATTGGAAACCTGTCTCACATTGATCGATGAATGGATGACTGAGAATTCCCTCAAACTCAACGGATCCAAAACAGAACTCCTTCTCCTCCACGCAAACCGAAAGACAAAAACTAAGACTTCTTGGACACTCCCCACTATCCTTGGACAGACCGTTACCCCGAGCACCAAAGTCAAAAGTCTCGGAGTCATCTTTGACTCGGAGATGTCGATGGACGCACAAATTGGATCAGTAGTCAGCGGAGCTCACCATCTCCTCCGTCTACTACGTAGACTCATCCCCTTCATCCCAAAAGAGGATACAGCAGTAGTAGTTGGAACAATTATCAACTCCCGACTCGATTACGCAAACGCCCTCTACCTCGGACTACCCAAATACCAGATTTCGCGCCTACAAGTCATCCAGAACACGGCTGCCAGGCTGGTAACGGGAAAAAAACCTTGGGAATCCATCACCCCATCACTAAGGACCCTTCATTGGCTAACCGTAAAGGATCGGATCACATTCAAGACCCTCTGTCTCACCCACAAGTGCACACAGGGAAACGCTCCACAATATCTATGCGAGAAGATAAAACACTACACCCCCAATCGCAATCTCCGATCAACCAACCAAAACCTCCTTCACATCCCCAAGTCCCGCTACAAATCAAAGGGAGAACGAAGATTTGCAGTCCAAGGACCACGGCTATGGAACGCTCTACCCACCAACATCCGCATGGAAGAAAACCACCGGGCCTTCAGGAAAAAACTTAAGACCCACCTATTCTGAAGGGTCAGGATGTCACTGGATGCAAAGCGCCTTGAGGCGATTTAGTTCGCATTTGCAGCGCTATACAAGTTATTCACTCACTCACTCACTCTATGTGTATCCAAATAGAAGCCATATTTTTACAGTGCATTAGGGGGGACAACAAATGCTAAAATATATAACGTGTGGAACGGAGACTGCGCTGGGATTGGGGGATTTAAAGAGAAAAGGGCCCTGGTACTCAAATGGTCATTGTTTCTAATATAGGAACCCTATAAAATAGCACATCTTCCGTTTAAATGAGCCCCTTAGTGATCAGTGTTGTGGCTGTCAGAGGCGTAACTAGAAACTTCAGGGCCCCGGTGCAAGAAATCATGAAGGGCCCCGAAAAGCATGATTTTGATACTTTATTTTTTTTTTACACTGTACAACAAAGTAAAACATTTATTGATCATTGGAGGAGAGCACACAGAGTTACCAGCCTAACTAGAGTACTGACCATGCTGTGCGCTCCTGCCTAGTGTGGTAAGTTTTTAATAGGAAAGCAGAGGGCCTGGCCATATCACCAGGGATTTCACATAAATTAAGCAATACATTGGTTGCGGATCCTATGAAGCAATCATAGGATCAATTAAATCTGACCTGGGGAATGGGATCAGTAACAGTGCTGGTGGGGAGGAGGGATGGGATCAGTGGAAGTGCTGGTGTTGAGGGCGGGTGGCAGCGGTTGTACTTGAGGGGGGGAGTGGCTGCGGTGGCAGTGGTGGTGCCATCCTCTCCCACCACCACCTGTGCCTCTTACTGATCCCATCCCCCCACCACTGATCTAATCCCTATCCAACCCCATCACCTCTGTTGTAGAAGTAATGGGGGGGATAGGGATGGGATCAGTCGTGGGGGGATAGGGATCAGTAAGGAGGCACAGGTGGTGGTGGGAGAGGATGGCACCACCACTGCCACCTCCCTCAAGTACCACCACAGCCACCCCCCCCCTCAAGTACCATCGCTACCACCCCCTTTTATATAAGTACAATTGCTGCCACCAAGTATCACCGCTACCACCCCCCTTAAGTACCAGCGGTGGTGCCATCCTCATCCCCCCACCACTGATCTCATCCCTATCCAACCCCATCACCTCTTTTGTAGAAATAATGGGGGGGGGGATAGGAATGAGATCAGTGGTGGGGGATGGGATCAGCAAGAGGCACAGTGGTGGAGGTTGGCATCGATTGCTCAGCTCTGTCACTTGATTGACTTACCGTCAATCAGTGGCGTCACTAGGGTTGGTGTCACCTGGTGCGGAAAAAATTGGTGTCACCCCCTCCCGACCAACTATAGTTCCCCCTCAGTACAGACCCCTCTCCACTAACTACAGACCCCCCCTCCCGCAGTATAGACCCCCCTCGCTAAGAACTAGACATGTGCATTAGTTTTCGTCCGAATGCATTTTCGTCCGAATTTCAGCTATTTTCTCTATCGTTTTAACAAACGAAAACGAAAGCACAGAATCCGAAAACCGAAAGATCCGACATAAACAAATGCTTTATTTTCGTTTTCGTTGCTACAACAGTTGGATATAGATAGGAGATTCGACGTGACGCTGACAATAACAATCTGTGTCTATCGAACCTGTGGTCGAATGTGCCTAACCTTAACTCTATTAGTCCAAGATTATTCTACATAGGAGAGAAAAGATTCGACATAGAGAGAAAAGATTCGACATAGGAGAGAAAAGATTCAACATTATAGACATGAAGAGTCGACATAGGAGAGAAAAGATTCGTTATTATAGAGAGAAAAGATTCGTTATTATAGAGAGAAAAGATTAGACATAGGAGAGAAAAGATTCGACATTATAGAGAGAAAAGATTCGTTATTATAGAGAGAAAAGATTCGACATTATAGAGAGAAAAGATTCGTTATTATAGAGAGAAAAGATTCGACATTATAGAGAGAAAAGATTCGTTATTATAGAGAGAAAAGATTCGACATTATAGAGAGAAAAGATTCCACATTATAGAGAGAAAAGATTCCACATTATAGAGAGAAAAGATTCCACATTATAGAGAGAAAAAATTCGACATAGAGAGAAAAGATCACTGCTTGTGGGCGGAACATTCGACCAGAAATGTAGGATTGCAGAGTCGTACAGTTTCGCTGCTCCGTCGAATCTTCTTTGAACATTCGACAGACACCATAAGCCTTCAATGACAGATTCGACCTTAATTAATTCAGATTTTCGGACGAATGCAATTTTTAACGAAAAACAAAATAAATAAAAACGAATTTTGGGAGTAACTTAATAAATTTATTTTTCGGACGAAAACGAAATTCCGAAACGAAATATTTCAGTGTGCACATGTCTACTAAGAACAGACCCCCCTCCCTCAGTACAGACCCCCCTCATCAGTGTAGAATCCCCCCTCTTAGTGCAGAACCCCCCATCAGTATAGAATCCCCCTTAGTACAGACCCCCGCAGTATAGACACATTCCCTAGTGCAGACCCCCATCAGTAAAGACACCCCCCATCAGTATAGACCCCCCCATCAGTATAGACCCCCCCATCAGTATAGACCCCCCCATCAGTATAGAATCCCCCCCTTAGTACAGACCCCTGCAGTATACACATCCCCCCTTAGTACAGACCCCTGCAGTATACACACCAGTGGTGGAATTTTCAGGGTTGCAACAGTCGCAGTTGCAACTGGGCCCTGTAATTCCGCCAAGTCCGGGGGGCCCGCCACCCGTCCGTGAGAGGAGCCCGACCGCCACCCGTGTGAATGGCCCACCTGATTGTCACTGGTGCGGTGTGCACTGTGTGCTGTGCTTTCGCCGCTGAGGGAAGACAGAGCGGAATGCAGAACAGGCTGAGGCACAGAGGCAACACTCACTGACTGAGACTGTGGACCGCCCCCGCCTATCCAGAGACACAGCGATGTAGGGAGGCGGGGCGGACTCTGAAAAATTAAGTCAGCAGACTAGTTTCACCAAATGAGAGAATGGGGGGGGGGAGCTTTCCCCTCTGCGTGGAGTACCTACCCGGCGTCTACCCAGGCATGAGGCAAGGCATCCTGGCGGGAAAAGGCCTGGCACAGTGAAGGAGACTCAGTCAGACCCTGAGCCACGGAACAGATCGGAATTCCCGGGCCCCGGAATCGATTGATTGACGGTAAGTCAAAAAAAGAAGTGACAGAGCTCAGCAATCGATGCCATTCCAACCTCCGTCCACCACCTGTGTGCCTCTTACTGATCCCATCCCCCCACGGCCCCACCACTGATCTCATCTCATCATCCCTATCCCCCTATCTGTGTTTTTAAGTATTCTGTATGTTTCTCTTCTAATAAATTTCCATCTTTTTTCAACTGTATTACGCCTATAAAGTCCATCATCTGCCAACCTACTCTTATATAATACACGCCAGATGATGTTCTAGAATTTTTTCCTGCCTGAGCATCAAACAATTGCATGCAAAACTGATCCTAATGGCACATTAACCACTTCAGCCCCGGCCCATTATGCAGCATAATGACCAGGCCCCTTTTTGCGATTAGGCATTGCGTCGCTTTAACTGACAAAAGCGCGGTCGTGCGACGTGGCTCCCAAACAAAACTGATGTCCTTTTTTTTCCGCACAAATAGAGCTTTCTTTTGGTGGTATTTGATCACCTCTGCGTTTTTTATTTTTTGCGCTATAAACAAAAAAAAAGCGACAATTTTTTAAAAAAATTCAATATTTTTTTACTGTCTGCTATAATAAATATCCCCCAAAAAATATATAAAAAAAACATTTTTTTCCTCAGTTTAGTCCGATACGTATTCTTCTACATATTTTTGGTTAAAAAAAAACGCAATCGGCGTTTATTGATTGGTTTGCGCAAAAGTTATAGCCTTTACAAAATAGTGGGTAGTTTTATTGCATTTTTATTTTTTATTTTTTTACTAGTAATGGCGGCGATCAGCGTTTTTTTTTTTTTTTTTTTCGTGACTGCGACATTATGGCGGACACTTTTGACACATTTTTGGGACCATTCACATTTTTACAGCGTTCGGTGCAATAAAAATGCACTGGTTACTGTAAAAATGACACTGGCAGTGAAGGGGTTAACCTGTAGGGGGTGCTGAAGGGGTTAAGTGTGCCTAGGGAAGTGATTACTACTGTTAGGGGGCGTGGCTACGAGTGACACATCACCGATCTCCACTCTGATTACACAGAGCGGAGATCGGTGACATTGTCAGTAGAGGAGCGGGGAGATGTTGTGGTTTACACACACACATCTCCCCGCCCCGAGCCTCCGTGAGACGATCGCAGGGATCCCCGCAGGCGATCGAGTCCGCGGGACCCGCGGTCCCACTCACGGGGATGACTGTAGGGTTGCGAGCGCGCCGCCAGCGGCGCGCGCGCGACCACGAGGCAGGCAGTTAAAGGGGACGTACAGGTACGTGATTGTGCCTGTACGAGCCATTCTGCCGACGTATATATGCCGTGGGCGGTCGTTAAGTGGTTAAAGTCCATCATCTGCCAACCTACTCTTATATAATACACGCCAGATGATGTTCTAGAATTTTTTTCCTGCCTGAGCATCAAACAATTGCATGCAAAACTGATCCTAATGGCACATTAATGGCGCACACGGATTATTCTCTCCTGGCTACATTGCAATGTAATGTACTAATAACCCATTTATATAGTGCTCTCTACCTATTCTGCATGTTGTCAGTTTGGTTGTTTTCAGCTATCTCTATACAATTTTTTTTTTAGAATGACCAAAACCATATAATATAAGGTCAGACCTAAACACTTTCCAACACTTTGTGTGCAATCAGGCAGGCCCTTCCACTACATAGTTGAAGGTCGATCTAAAGGAAATCGAACAACAAAAGTTGTATAATGTGTATCCAGCTTTAGGACTACAGAACCCCACCGCTCTATGTAATGGACAGTAGGAGGAGGGTGTGGTTTTGTAGTTCTATCTTGTTTCTGTTGCTTTGGTACAGAATTGTGCAGTGAGTGCTGCCACACTAGGACAGGAAGTGTATTACTGGCAGGATCACCAGGAGGAAAATCGAGGGAAAAGAAGTTTGAAAAAAGAAAAACGAATGCAGCCACCAGATCCAATGACCGAAAAGCTGCAATAATTACCATAGGCGTGCACCCCAAAGCTCAAACACACGCTACTGATCACTCACTGTGTTCACTCAGAAAGGGAAGGGGCCAGTAAATCACATATTTACCTCCCCCTTCCCCACTCATCCTAAAACATCCCCCTGTGTGTGCCCGCAGCAGCAGCCGGTGGAAAAGGAGAGGAGGGAAGACGGAAGCATTGTGGGGGGGCCAGGGCAGTAGAGAGAATATGTGCTGTACAGGGTGATTAGGGTGTGCCTTGGCACACCTGGCACACCCTGTGCGCATGCCTATGATAATACATTTTTTTTGTTTTTGGGTTTAGAAAAACTTCAAATTGTTCTCTGTGAATCCTCACTAATAGACTCATGGTGTCATTCTAAGGGCATCTTTGCCAGACACAAACAATGATAAAATAGAGAATTCCTGTATACTGTATATATGGTCTCCCCCCCCCAATATCCCCTCCCCCCCCATAGCCTGGACTGTGCTGTCTGGACCTACCTGAGATCACCCCCAGGAGGAGGATTGTGGGCTCCATGCCGTCTCCAGGTAGGTGAACAAATTTCTCATACAATGTTACTGATAACTTTTATTAAGACAAACAAGACAGGAAACTGAACCACCTTCACAGCCACAAGAGCTGACCGGATGTATCCTGTATCTTTCTCTATACTGATTACACAATTACAATACCGTATATACTCGAGTATAAGCCGAGTTTTTCAGCACATTTTTTTTGTGCTGAAAATGCCCCCCTCGGCTTAAGCCTCGTACACACGACCGAGAATCTCGTCAGGAAAAAACACCACGTTTTTTCTGACGAGATTCTTGACAAGAATCTTGTCCCGGCCGAGTGTACACACGTACCTTTCAAAAGAACCGCCGTTCTTTTGAATGGCACGAACGCGGTGACGTCATTGACTACGACGAGCGTGCCCTCGTCACATTCGATGCCATCGCCGCCATCTTGCTACACCCTACCTATGCCTAGGAAGCTACCGCGCATGCGTCAAAGTCATTTTGAGCATGCGCGGGTTTCCCACGGCGACAGGTAAGCGTACACACACTCAGGTTTCTCGTCGGGAAACAGGCCGACGAGAATCCCGACGAGAAAATAGAGAGCAGGTTCTCTATTTTTCTCGTCGAGATTCTGGCCAATTTTCTTGATGAGAAACCTGAAAGCCTCGAACACACGAACGGTTTTCTTGCTGGTTCTTGCCGAGAAAACCGGCCGTGTGTACGAGGCTTAGGGATGAGCCGAACACCCCCCCGGTTCGGTTCGCACCAAAACCTGCGAACGGACCGAAAGTTCGCACGAACTTTAGAACCCTATTAAATACAATGGATGCGAATGTTCGAAATCTAAAGTGCTAATTATAACGACTATTATCCATGTTATTGTCCTAAAAAGGGTTTGGGAACCCGGGTTCTGCCCCAGGGGACATGTATCAATGCAAAACAAAGTTTTAAAAACGGCCGTTTTTCGGGAGCAGTCATTTTAATGATGCATAAAGTGAAAAAAAAAAAAGTCAAATATTCCTTTAAATATCGTACCTGGGGGGTGTCTAAAGTATGCCTGTGAAGTGCCACGTGTTTCCCGTGTTTAGAACTGTCCCTGCACAAAATAACATTTCTAAAGGAAAAAAAGCCATTTAAAACTGCTTGCGGCTTTAATGTAATGTCTGGTCCCTTTGGGTCTTGTATGGATATTAAGGGGAACCCCGCACCCAAAATCAAAAAGGCCCTATATACTCTGAACAGCTGTATACAGGCGGTGCATACAAGACAGGGACTGTAGGTTTGTTCTTATGTAGAATCTGTTTGTAATTTTGAACAGGTACATTGTTTAAGTGTAGCTCCAGCCAAAAAGTATATTTTTAAACTTTTTGGAAAACATAGGGAAGGGTTATCACCCCTGTAACATTTGTTTTGCTGTCTGTGCACCTGTTCAGAACATTTCACCTCACTTTCCGTCCCAATGACAAATGTTTTTGAAAAGTGGGGTTTTTATTGAAACAAGAATTGGTGATAAAGCATCAGTACAGAGGAGACACCTTTCTCCCATATTAACTCTTACAGGAGAGAATTTCCCTTCCTATGGGTAGATTTCCTCTCACTTCCTGTTGTCTTCTTCCGTTTGCAAGGAGGAGTCATTTGTAAGTTGGATGTTTGAAAGTAGGGGCCTGCCGTATATACTCTGCTGAAATTTGCTCCTTACATGTTGGTGTTGCCACAACACTGTGAGCCCTCACAGTTACTCTTGTTGGGCGCATGAATGGGCCCTGCTGTGAATTATTAGATCAAGAATTGTAATTGCATGCCCCTGTCGAACAGGGGCTGAAAAATTGGGCCTTTGGTGGTGGTGGTGGTGTTGTCACAACACTGTAAGCCCTCACAGTTACTCTTGGTGGGCGCATGAATGGGCCCTGCTGTGAATTATTAGATCAAGAATTGTAATTGCATGGCCCTGTTGAACAGGGGCTGAAAAATTGGGCCTTTGGTAGTGGTGGTGGTGTTGCCACAACACTGAGAGCCCTCACAGTTACTCTTGGTGGGCGCATGAATGGGCCCTGCTGTGAATTATTAGATCAAGAATTGTAATTGCATGCCCCTGTTGAACAGGGGCTGAAAAATTGGGCCTTTGGTGGTGGTGGTGGTGGTGGTGTTGACACAACACTGTAAGGCCTCACAGTTAGTCTTGGTGGGCGCAGGAATGGGCCCTGCTGTGAATTATTAGATCAAGAACTGTAATTACATGCCCCTGTTAAACAGGGGCAGAAAAATTGAGCCTTAGGCACTGGTGCCACAACACTGCAACCCCTCACAGATACTGTACTTGGAGCACAGCAATGAGCCCTGTTGCAAGGTATTGCATCAAAAATTGTAATTACACGCCCCTGTTAAACAGGAGCTGAAAAATTGGGCCTTAGGCACTGGTGCTGGAGCCACGACACTGCAACCTCTCCTAGATACTCTAGTTGGAGTGCAGGAATGAGCCCTGCTGCAAAGCATTGCATCAAAAATTGTAATTACATGCCCCTGTTAAACAGGGGCTGAAAAATTGGGCCTTAGCCACTGGTGGCGGCACCCAGAAACAAAAAAGTTCTTCCAAGCTATCATCAAGAATCGGATCATTGAGGAGGAGGAGGATAGTCAGTCAACATAACAGGACAGTCAGTCAACATAACAGGACAGTCACTCAGCATCAGCATCAGTCTTGAAGGGATGTGACATTTGAAAAAAAATTATTCTGTTATATCAGCTTCAGGTGCTTGGTAGCTGGTGGTGATCCAAGACTAGTTCATCTTTATGAAGGTGAGTCGATCAACCGAGTCGGTGGACAGGCGCACCCTGTGATCCGTGACAAAGCCTCCAGCAGCACTGAATGTGCGTTCCAAAAGAATGCTGGATGCAGGACAGGCCAGTAGCTCAATTGCATACTGTGCAAGTTCTGGCCAGTGATCCATCCTCAAGACCCAGTAAGCCAGAGGATTTTCGGTGGGAAAGGTGTCCAAGTCTGACCTTGCCCCTAGGTATTCCTGCACCATGTATATCAGACGCTGGCGATGGTTGCTGGAACCGATCATACCTTGGGGCTGCAGACTAAAAAATTGTCTGAACGCATCGGTCAGACAGCCACCTTCTCCACCGCTCCTTCTGCTACTGACCGAAGCCTCAACAACTCGTTGTCCAGGACCAGGAGTTTGTAACCTCCGAGTCTCTGGGAACGCGTTGCACAGACCTTTCTGCAAGGCCTCCCGGAGTTGTCTCATCCTCTGCTCCCTCTGCGACATGGATCAAGGAGAGTGGCCAGCCAGTAATGGTCCCTCTCCTTGATCCGAAGAATACGAGGATCCTTCCGCAGGATCAGGGAGGCCATGCAGCGTAGGTTAGCTGAGGCATTCGGTCTGGAGTCCTCTGGATCACTAAGGACGACATGATCCACAGCCACCTCCTCCCAGCCACGTACAAGTCCACGGGTTTGTTGGGACTGTAAATCATCCCTAAAAGACTGCTGCTGCAGTGGCGGCTGGTGCTCAAATTTTTTGGGGGGGTGCAAACAAACTGAAAAAAAAAATCAATTGCCACCACTGTGGCCATTAAACGCAGCCACTGTGCCCAAACGCCACCAGTTTTCCCCCTCAAATACAGCCAGTTTGTTTCCATATACAGCCAGTGTGCCCCCATATATATATAACCAGTGTGCCCCCATATATACAGCCAGTGTGCCCCCATATACAGCCAGTTTGTCCCCCCATATATAGCCAGTGTGTCCCCATATATATAGCCAGTGTGTCCCCATATATATAGCCAGTGTGCCCCCATATACAGCCAGTGTGCCCCCATATACAGCCAGTGTGCCCCCATATACAGCCAGTTTGTCCCCATATACAGCCAGTTCCCCCCAAATGCAGCCAGTTTGTCCCCCATATACAGCCAGTTCCCCCCATATTCAGCCAGTTCCCCCCATATTCAGCCAGTTTGTCCCCCATATACAGCCAGTTCCCCCCATATTCAGCCAGTTTGTCCCCCAAATGCAGCCTGTTCCACCCCCCCCCCCCCAGCCCTGCACTTACCTTCCTCGGTCCGCGCCGTCCTCGATGTGTTCTCCCGCCCTCGATGTCGCTTCAGCCAATCAGGTTGCCGGTAACCAGATCCGGTGAACCTGATTGGCTGAAACCTCCACACAGTCTTCTCCAAGGAACGCACCCCCGTGCGTACCTGGGAGGAGTTTTTGGAAGCTGAATACAGCGTGAGAGCTGTATTCGGAAAGCCTATCAGAGCCGCTGGCTCTGATAGGCACTTCCAAGTTACACCCACCGCCGGCTGCCGCTCTAATTCATATGGCCGGCGCTCACCAGGAGGCCGGCCATATGAATAGTGGGCAGCACGGCAGCGGTGACAATACACAGATTCATGCAATGCATGAATCTCTGTATTGTCTTTCAGTGCAGGAGCGAGAGTGGGCGGCGCTCCGGCGCCCTCTATGGACGCACCGCCACTGTGCTGCTGTTGATGCTGAGTTCCATGCTCCACCTCCATGCTGACACACTCCTCCTCGTCCTCTTCCTGTGTGATGGGTGGGACAGAAGGAACACTGTCTGGGTAAAGGGGGCCTTGAGAGGCAAGGAAGTCCTCCTCTTCCTGCCTCTGTTCTGCCTCAAGTGCCCTGTCCATTATTCCACGCAGCGTATGCTCCAACAGGTGGACAAGAGGTACAGTGTCACTGATGCATGCACTGTCACTGCTCACCATCCTCGTGGCCTCCTCAAATGGTACCAGGACAGTGCATGCATCCCTGATCATGCCCCACTGGCGTGATGAAAAAACCTGAGCTCCCCTGACCCTGTCCTGGTGCCGTAGTTGCACAGGTACTCATTGATGGCCCTCTGCTGCGTGTGCAGCCGCTGCAGCATGGCCAACGTTGAGTTCCACCTGGTGGGCATGTCACATATAAGGCGGTTCTTGGGCAGGTTCAACTCCTTTTGCAGCTCAGCCAGCCGAGCACTGGCATTATATGATCTGCGGAAATGCACACAGACTTTCCTGGCCTGCCTCGGGACATCCTGTAAGCTCGGGTACCTGCTCAAGAACCGCTGCACCACCAGGTTAAGGACGTGAGCCACACAGGGCACATGGGTCAGTTGTCCCTGTCGGAGGGCGGAGAGGAGGTTGGTGCCATTGTCGCAAACCACCATTCCTGGCTTAAGCTGGCGTGGCGTCAACCACCTCTCGGCCTGCCCCTGCAGAGCAGACAGAACCTCTGCCACAGTGTGGCTCCTGTCCCCCAAACACACCAGCGCAAGCACGGCATGGCATCTTTTTGCCTGCGTACTTGCGTAGCCCCTTGAACGCCTACGGAGCACCGCTGGTTCCGAGGACAAAGCACAGGAAGAGGCCATGGAGGAAGAAGAAGAGGAGGGGGTTCAGGAGAGAGGTGTGTCACAACCAGTAGTAGCATTTTGGAGGTGTGGCGGCGGAACAACCTCCAACACTACTGCACCTTGTCCTGCATCCTTCCCAGCTGCCAAAAGAGTGACCCAATAGGCCGTGAAAGAAAGGTAACGTCCCTGTCCATGCCTGCTGGACCATGAGTCAGCGGTAATATGCACCTTACCGCTGACCGCCCTGTCCAGCGAGGCCAAGACATTGCCTTCCACATGCCGGTAGAGAGCCGGAATTGCCTTCTGTGAGAAATAGTGGCGTTTGGGAACCTGCCACTGAGGAACCGCACATTGCACAAACTCACGGGAGGGGGCCGAGTCTACCAACTGAAAAGGCAGCAGTTGAAGCGCTAGCAATTTAGCCAAGCTAGCATTCAACCGCTGGGCATGTGGATGGCTGGGAGTGAACTTCTTTCGACGGTCCAGCAGCTGGGGCAGGGAAATTTGCCTGCTATAATTGGACGTCGGTGTACTGCTAGCAGAGTGCCCGCAAGTACTTGGCTGTGACACACCTAATTCTACACCTTCATTCCTCTCAGTGCAGGTTTCAGAGAGAACTGAAGGTACAGTGGGGTTGGAGATCCCAGCTGATGAGGAGCAAGGAGAGGTCCGCTTTGTTCTTTGGTGTGGGTCTTTAAGATACGCTTGCCAACGAGCTGCATGGCAGGTCAACATATGTCTGGTCAAGCATGTGGTGCCCAAGCGGCTGATGTTTTGGCCACGCGAGATACGCTTGAGACATATGTTGCAAACAGCAGCGGTGCGATCTGATGCACTCGACTCAAAAATGGCCCACACCAAAGAACTTTTGGAATAACAGGCAGAGGCAGCGCCCTGCACAGGCGGAGCTCTGCGATGTGATTCAGTCGGTGTGCTTCCCTTACGCTGGCCCCCGGAGGGCATCCTGCCCCATTGGATATGTGCCTCCTCCTCATCCTCCTCCTGCTCCTCTCTCCTATCAGGCACCCACGTGGAGTCAGTGACCTCATCATCCCCTCCCTCCTCATCACTGGAGCCAATCTGGCAGTATGCTGCAGCTGCTGGAACATGACTGACAGATCGGTGTCCTTCTTGAGCATCCCCTCTCTCCGCTCTCACGCTACTGCCTTCCTCTAGCTGGGTATCATCTTCAGACCCTTCGAACCGCTGGGCATCCTCCTGGAGCATGTACCCAACACTGTGCTCAAACAGTTCGGGGGACTCCTCAGGAGGACACGGTGGGTCTAGGGAAGGAGTGACTGATGATGACATTGAGGACGCTTTGGCAGCTGCTTTGCCAGTACCCTGAGCCTGGGTGAGAGAGGATGAGGAGGATGAGGAGGGCTTGGTCATCCACTCTACCAAGTCTTCGGCATGATGCGGCTCAACACGTCCAGCTGCTGAAAACAAGGACAAGCATGTCCCATGGCCACGTGCTGATGACGATGCACCGCGTCCATAACCAGCACTGTTGTCTCTAGACACAGAGCCTGCTTGCCCTCTTTTATTGGCTCCTGACTGTCTGCCTCTCCTTGTTGGCCTTCCAGACATAGTAATGGCCTGCAGGGAGATGGGAAAACCAGCAATTGTGTAGTGTATATTGTGCTGGAGGCACACAACACCCACTAACTCCAGCAGATGCCTTTATTAGAGAACAGCAATGACGGGTATATACAGGTATATACTGTGCCACTAACTCCTGCAGATGCCTGTATTATAGAACAGCAATGACGGGTATATACATGTGTATACTGTGCCACTAACTCCTGCAGATGCCTGTATTTGAGAACAGCAATGACGGATATACAGGTGTATACTGTGCCACTAACTCCTGCAGATGCCTGTATTTGAGAACAGCAATGACGGGTATATACAGGTGTATACTGTGACACTAACTCCTGCAGATGCCTGTATTTGAGAACAGCAATGACGGGTATATACAGGTGTATACTATGCCACTAACTCCTGCAGATGCCTGTATTTGAGAACAGCAATGACGGATATACAGGTGTATACTGTGCCACTAACTCCTGCAGATGCCTGTATTTGAGAACAGCAATGACGGGTATATACAGGTGTAGGGATGAGCCGAACACCCCCGGGTTCGGTTCGCACCAGAACCTTCGAACGGACCGAAAGTTCGCGCGAATTTTCGAACCCTATTCGTTATAATGGACGCGAACGTTCGAAATCAAAATTGCTAATTACAACGGCCAATATGCATGTTAATGTTATAAAACAGGTTTGGGGACCCGGGTCCTGCCCCAGGGGACATATATCAATGCAAAAAGAAATTTTAAAAACTAAAGTTTTTTCGGGAGCAGTCATTTTAATGATGCATAAAGTGAAAAAAAAAAAAGTGAAATTTTCCTTTAAATACGGTACCTGGGGGGTGTCTAAAGTATGCCTGTGAAGTGGCATGTGTTTCCCGTGTTTAGAACTGTCCTTGCACAAAATGACATTTGTAAAGGAAAAAAAGAAGCCATTTAAAACCACTTGCGGCTTTAATGTCATGTCTTGTCCTGGCCGCCATATGGCTGAAAATCCTTGAGAAAAATGGCATGGCTACCCCATCACCCCCCCCCCCCACCCCAGCCCCTTTGGGTCTTGTATGGATACTAAGGGGGACCCCGCACCCAAAATAAAACCCTATACCTACAACCCTATATACTCTGAACAGCAGTATATAGGTGGTGCAAACAAGACATGGACTGTAGGTTTGTTCTTAAGTAGAATCTGAACAGGTACATTATGAAGTGTAGCTACATCCCAAAAAAATCAATTTTTAAGCTTTTTGGAGAACATAGGGAGGGGTTATCACCCCTGTAACATTTGCTGTCTTTGCACATCTGTTCAGAACATGTCACCTCACTTTCCGTCCCAATGACAAATGTTTTTGGAAAAGTGGGGTTTTAATTGAAACAAGGATTGGTGATAAAGCATCAGTAGAGAGGAGATACCTTTTTCCCAAATTAAATCTAACAGGATAGAATTTTCCTTCCTAGGGGTAGATTTCCTCTCACTTCCTGTTTTCTCTTGCCGTTTGCAAGTAGGAGTCGTTTGTAAGTTGGATGTTTGAAAGTAGGGGCCTGCCGTATATACTCTGCAGAAATTTGCCCTATTAGATATTGGTGTAGCCACAAGACTGGTGGGCACAGGAATGGGCCCTGCTGTGAGTTAATAGATCAAGATTTGTACTTGCATGCACCTGTTGAACCGGGCAGAAAAATTGGGCCTTTGGTGGTGGTGGTGGTGGTGGTGGACGGTGTTGCCACAAGACTGTAAGCCCTCACAGTTACTCTTGGTGGGTGCAGGAATGGGCCCTGCTGTGAGTTATTAGATCAAGATTTGTAATTGCATGCACCTGTTGAACAGGGCAGAAAAATTGGGCCTTTGGTGGTGGTGGTGGTGGTGGACGGTGTTGCCACAAGACTGTAGGCCCTCATAGTTACTCTTGGTGGGCGCAGGAATGGGCCCTGCTGTGAACTATTAGATCAAGATTTGTAATTACACGCCCCTGTTAAACAGGGGCTGAAAAATTGTGCCTTAGGCATTGGTGCTGGTGCCACAACACTGCAACCCCTCACAGATACTGTACTTGGAGCACAGCAGTCACACCTGTTGCGAAGCATCTTTTTAAAAAATTGTAATTACACGCCCCTGTTATACAGGGGCTGAAAAATTGTGCCTTAGGCACTGGTGCTGGTGCCACAACACTGCAACCCCTCACAGATACTGTACTCTGAGCACAGCAATGAGACCTGTTGCAAAGCATTGCCTAAAAATTGTAATTACACGCCCCAACAGGGGCTGAAAAATTGTGCCTTAGGCACTGGTGCTGGTGCCACAACACTGCAACCCCTCACAGATACTGTACTCTGAGCACAGCAGTCACACCTGTTGCGAAGCATCTTTTTAAAAAATTGTAATTACACGCCCCTGTTATACAGGGGCTGAAAAATTGTGCCTTAGGCACTGGTGCTGGTGCCACAACACTGCAACCCCTCACAGATACTGTACTCTGAGCACAGCAATGAGACCTGTTGCAAAGCATTGCCTAAAAATTGTAATTACACGCCCCAACAGGGGCTGAAAAATTGTGCCTTAGGCACTGGTGCTGGTGCCACAACACTGCAACCCCTCACAGATACTGTACTCTGAGCACAGCAGTCACACCTGTTGCGAAGCATCTTTTTAAAAAATTGTAATTACACGCCCCTGTTATACAGGGGCTGAAAAATTGTGCCTTAGGCACTGGTGTGGTGGCATGGATCATTGAGGAGGAGGAAGAGGATAGTCAGTGAACATAACAGGACAGTCACTCAGCATCAGCATAGGCAGTCTTGAAGGGATGTGACATTATAAATTATTCCGTTATATCCGCTTCAGGTGTCTGGTAGCTGGTGGTGATCCAAGACTGATTCATTTTTATGAAGGTCAGTCGATCAACCGAGTCGGTGGACAGGCGCACCCTATGATCGGTGACAAATCCTCCAGCAGCACTGAATGTGCGTTCGGAAAGAACGCTGGATGCAGGACAGGCCAGTAGCTCAATTGCATACTGTGCAAGCTCTGGCCAGTGATCCATCCTCAGGACCCAGTAAGCCAGAGGATTTTCGGTGGGAAAGGTGTCCAAGTCTGACCTTGCCCCTAGGTATTCCTGCACCATGTATATCAGACGCTGGCGATGGTTGCTGGAACCGATCATACCTTGGGGCTGCGGACTAAAAAATTGTCTGAACGCATCGGTCAGACGTCCACCTTCCCCACCGCTCCTTCTGCTACTGACCGAAGCCTCAGCAACTCGTCGTCCAGGACCAGGAGTTTGTAACCTCCCAGTTTCTGGGAACGCGTTGCACAGACCTTTCTGCAAGGCCTCCCTGAGATGTCTCATCCTCTGCTCCCTCTGCGACGGCAAGATAAGGTCCGCAACCTTACCCTTGTACCGTGGATCAAGGAGAGTGGCCAGCCAGTAATGGTCACTCTCCTTGATCCGAAGAACACGAGGATCCTTCCGCAGGCTTTGCAGGATCAGGGAGGCCATGCAGCGTAGGTTAGCTGAGGCATTCGGTCCGGAGTCTTCTGGGTCACTGAGGATGACATGATCGCCAGCCACCTCCTCCCAGCCACGTACAAGTCCACTGGTTTGTTGGGACTGTACATCATCCCTAAAAGACTGCTGCTGCTGATGCTGAGTGCCAGGCTCCACCTCCATGCTCACACAATCCTCCTCCTCCTCCTCCTCCTCTTCCTGTGTGATGGGTGGGACAGAAGGAACATTGTCTGGATAAAGGGGGCCTTGAGAGACAAGGAAGTCCTCCTCTTCCTGCCTCTGTTCTGCCTCAAGTGCCCTGTCCATTATCCCACGCAGCGTATGCTCCAACAGGTGGACAAGAGGTACAGTGTCACTGATGCATGCACTGTCACTGCTCACCATCCTCGTGGCCTCCTCAAATGGTGAGAGGACAGTGCATGCATCCCTGATCATGCTCCACTGGCGTGGGGAAAAAAAGCCAAGCTCCCCTGACCCTGTCCTGGTGCCGTAGTCGCAAAGGTACTCATTGATGGCCCTCTGCTGCGTGTGCAGTCGCTGCAGCATGGCCAACGTTGAGTTCCACCTGGTGGGCATGTCACATATTAGGCGGTTCTTGGGCAGGTTCAGCTCCTTTTGCAGCTCAGTCAGCCGAGCACTGGCATTATAAGATCGGCGGAAATGCACACAGACTTTCCTGGCCTGCCTCAGGACATCCTGTAAGCCTGGGAACCTGCCCAAGAACCGCTGCACCACCAGGTTGAGGACGTGAGCCATACAGGGCACATGGGTGAGCTGCCCCTGTCGCAGGGCGGAGAGGAGGTTGGTGCCATTATCAGAAACGACCATTCCTGGCTTAAGCTGGCGTGGCGTCAACCACCTCTCGGCCTGCCCCTGCAGAGCTGCCAGAACCTCTGGCCCAGTGTGGCTCCTGTCCCCCAAACACACCAGCGCAAGCACGGCATGGCATCTTTTTGCCTGCGTACTCGCGTAGCCCCTTGTACGCCTACGGAGCACCGCTGGTTCCGAGGACAGAGCACTCGAAGAGGACATGGAGGAAGAAGAAGAGGAGGGGGTGGAGGAGAGAGGTGTGTCACAACCAGTAGTAGCATTTTGGAGGCGTGGTGGCGGAACAACCTCCAACACTACTGCACCTTGTCCTGCATCCCTCCCAGCTGCCAATAGAGTGACCCAATGGGCCGTGAAAGAAAGATAACGTCCCTGTCCATGCCTGCTGGACCATGAGTCAGCGGTAATATGCACCTTACCGCTGACCGCCCTGTCCAGCGAGGCATGGACATTGCCTTCCACATGCCAGTAGAGAGACGGAATTGCCTTCCGTGAGAAAAAGTGGCGTTTGGGAACCTGCCACTGAGGAACCGCACATTGAACAAACTCACGGAAGGGGGCCGAGTCTATCAACTGAAAAGGCAGCAGTTGAAGTGCTAGCAATTTAGCCAAGCTGGCATTCAACCGCTGGGCATGTGGATGGCTGGGAGTATACTTCTTTCGACGGTCCAGCAGCTGGGGCAGGGAAATTTGCCTGCTACAATCGGACGTCGGTGTACTGCAAGTACTTGGTTGTGACACACCTAATTCTACACCTTCAGTCCTCTCAGAGCAGCTTTCAGAGAGGACTGAAGATATAGTGGGGATGGAGATCCCAGCTGATGAGGAGCAAGGAGAGGTCCGCTTTGTTCTTTGGTGTGGGTCTTTTATGTGTGCTTGCCAACGAGCTGCATGGCAGGTCGACATATGTCTGCTCATGCTTGTGGTGCCCAAGCGGCTGATGTTTTGGCCACGCGAGATACGCTTGAGACAAATATTGCAAATAGCAGTGGTGCGATCTGATGCACTCGTCTCAAAAAAGGCCCACACCAAAGAACTTTTGTGATAACGTGCAGAGGCAGCGCCCTGCACAGGCGGAGCTCTGCGGTGTGGTACAGTTGCTGTGCTGGCCTCTAGCTGGCCTCCAGGGGGCATCCTGCCTCGTTGGACATGTGACGCTGCATCCTCCTCCTCCTCCTCCTCTCTCCCTTCAGGCACCCACGTGGAGTCAGTGACCTCATCATCCCCTCCCTCTTCACCACTAGAGCAAACCTGGCAGTAAGCTGCAGCTGGTGGAACACTACTGCCAGATTGCTGTCCTTCAGCATCCCCTTTCTCTGCGCGCACACTACTGACTTCCTCAAGCTGGGTATCATCATCCGAGCCTTCGAATCGTTGGGCATCCTCCTGGAGCATGTACCCAACACTGTGCTCAAACAGTTCGGGGGACTCCTCAGGAGGACATGGTGGGTCTAGGGAAGGGGTGGCTGATGATGCCATTGAGTACGCGTTGGCAGCTGCTCTGCCAGTACCCTGAGCCTGGGTGAGAGAGGATGAGGAGGATGAGGAGGGCTTGGTCATCCATTCTACCAAGCCTTCGGCATGATGCGGCTCCACATGTCCAGCTGCCGAAAACAAAGACAAGCGTGTCCCATGGCCACGTGCTGATGACGATGCACGACCACGTCCACGGCCAGCACTGTTGTCTCTAGAAACAGAGCCTGCCTGCCCTGTGTTCTTGCCTCGGCACGCTCTGCCTCTCCTTGGCGGTCTTCCAGCCATTGTAGTCGGTAGTGTATATAGTATAAAAAATAGAACTCCTATGTGTGCTCACAACACACTGTAGGTCCTATGGGTGCTGACACTAACACACTATAGGTACTATGTGTGCTGCTGACAAGAAAATATAGGAGCTCTGTTTGCTGCCACTAACACACTAGAAGTCCTATGGGTGCTGCTGAGAAGAAAATATAGGAGCTCTGTTTGCTGCCACTAACACACTAGAAGTCCTATGGGTGCTGCTGAGAAGAAAATATAGGAGCTCTGTGTGATGCCACTAACACACTAGAATTCCTATGGGTGCTGCTGAGAAGAAAATATAGGAGCTCTGTTTGCTGCCACTAACACACTAGAAGTCCTATGGGTGCTGCTGAGAAGAAAATATAGGAGCTCTGTGTGATGCCACTAACACACTAGAATTCCTATGGGTGCTGCTGAGAAGAAAATATAGGAGCTCTGTTTGCTGCCACTAACACACTAGAAGTCCTATGGGTGCTGCTGAGAAGAAAATATAGGAGCTCTGTTTGCTGCCACTAACACACTAGAAGTCCTATGGGTGCTGCTGAGAAGAAAATATAGGAGCTCTGTTTGCTGCCACTAACACACTAGAAGTCCTATGGGTGCTGCTGAGAAGAAAATATAGGAGCTCTGTTTGCTGCCACTAACACACTAGAAGTCCTATGGGTGCTGCTGAGAAGAAAATATAGGAGCTCTGTTTGCTGCCACTAACACACTAGAAGTCCTATGGGTGCTGCTGAGAAGAAAATATAGGAGCTCTGTGTGATGCCACTAACACACTAGAAGTCCTATGGGTGCTGCTGAGAAGAAAATATAGGAGCTCTGTTTGCTGCCACTAACACACTAGAAGTCCTATGGGTGCTGCTGAGAAGAAAATATAGGAGCTCTGTTTGCTGCCACTAACACACTAGAAGTCCTATGGGTGCTGCTGAGAAGAAAATATAGGAGCTCTGTTTGCTGCCACTAACACACTAGAAGTCCTATGGGTGCTGCTGAGAAGAAAATATAGGAGCTCTGTTTGCTGCCACTAACACACTAGAAGTCCTATGGGTGCTGCTGAGAAGAAAATATAGGAGCTCTGTTTGCTGCCACTAACACACTAGAAGTCCTATGGGTGCTGCTGAGAAGAAAATATAGGAGCTCTGTGTGATGCCACTAACACACTAGAATTCCTATGGGTGCTGCTGAGAAGAAAATATAGGAGCTCTGTTTGCTGCCACTAACACACTAGAAGTCCTATGGGTGCTGCTGAGAAGAAAATATAGGAGCTCTGTTTGCTGCCACTAACACACTAGAAGTCCTATGGGTGCTGCTGAGAAGAAAATATAGGAGCTCTGTTTGCTGCCACTAACACACTAGAAGTCCTATGGGTGCTGCTGAGAAGAAAATATAGGAGCTCTGTTTGCTGCCACTAACACACTAGAAGTCCTATGGGTGCTGCTGAGAAGAAAATATAGGAGCTCTGTGTGATGCCACTAACACACTAGAAGTCCTATGGGTGCTGCTGAGAAGAAAATATAGGAGCTCTGTGTGATGCCACTAACACACTAGAAGTCCTATGGGTGCTGCTGAGAAGAAAATATAGGAGCTCTGTGTGATGCCACTAACACACTAGAAGTCCTATGGGTGCTGCTGAGAAGAAAATATAGGAGCTCTGTTTGCTGCCACTAACACACTAGAAGTCCTATGGGTGCTGCTGAGAAGAAAATATAGGAGCTCTGTTTGCTGCCACTAACACACTAGAAGTCCTATGGGTGCTGCTGAGAAGAAAATATAGGAGCTCTGTTTGCTGCCACTAACACACTAGAAGTCCTATGGGTGCTGCTGAGAAGAAAATATAGGAGCTCTGTTTGCTGCCACTAACACACTAGAAGTCCTATGGGTGCTGCTGAGAAGAAAATATAGGAGCTCTGTGTGATGCCACTAACACACTAGAAGTCCTATGGGTGCTGCTGAGAAGAAAATATAGGAGCTCTGTTTGCTGCCACTAACACACTAGAAGTCCTATGGGTGCTGCTGAGAAGAAAATATAGGAGCTCTGTTTGCTGCCACTAACACACTAGAAGTCCTATGGGTGCTGCTGAGAAGAAAATATAGGAGCTCTGTTTGCTGCCACTAACACACTAGAAGTCCTATGGGTGCTGCTGAGAAGAAAATATAGGAGCTCTGTTTGCTGCCACTAACACACTAGAAGTCCTATGGGTGCTGCTGAGAAGAAAATATAGGAGCTCTGTTTGCTGCCACTAACACACTAGAAGTCCTATGGGTGCTGCTGAGAAGAAAATATAGGAGCTCTGTGTGATGCCACTAACACACTAGAAGTCCTATGGGTGCTGCTGAGAAGAAAATATAGGAGCTCTGTTTGCTGCCACTAACAAACTAGAAGTCCTATGGGTGCTGCTGAGAAGAAAATATAGGAGCTCTGTTTGCTGCCACTAACACACTAGAAGTCCTATGGGTGCTGCTGAGAAGAAAATATAGGAGCTCTGTGTGATGCCACTAACACACTAGAAGTCCTATGGGTGCTGCTGAGAAGAAAATATAGGAGCTCTGTGTGATGCCACTAACACACTAGAAGTCCTATGGGTGCTGCTGAGAAGAAAATATAGGAGCTCTGTGTGATGCCACTAACACACTAGAAGTCCTATGGGTGCTGCTGAGAAGAAAATATAGGAGCTCTGTTTGCTGCCACTAACACACTAGAAGTCCTATGGGTGCTGCTGAGAAGAAAATATAGGAGCTCTGTTTGCTGCCACTAACACACTAGAAGTCCTATGGGTGCTGCTGAGAAGAAAATATAGGAGCTCTGTTTGCTGCCACTAACACACTAGAAGTCCTATGGGTGCTGTTGGGGTGCAATGCTGTGCTAACAGCACTGCGGTTGGTACTACTGCAATACTGTACTAACAGTAAGCACGCACCAGACTAATCCCCAGCAGCAGCTAATAACACACTAACTGTGCAATCAGCAGCAATGAACGATCAATGACTTAGGTAGCAATGGTTTAGCAAAGAAATAGCCAATGGTTTAGCAAAGAAGAGCAAATCTTTCAGTATCAAGCAAAGACTGAATCAGCAGACTAATCTCTCCTAAAGCCGGAACTCATGTGACCGGGGCCGATGGCGTGGCGGCCTTTTAAATGGTGGGGCGTGTACTAAAGCCCCTGAGCTGTAATTGGCTACAGGCGTCCTGCCTGTAGCCAATTATTGCTCTCCGAGTTTCGGGCGCTGTGATTGGCCAAGCATGCGGGGTCACAGTGCATGCTTGGCCAATCATCAGCCAGCAATGCACTGCGCCGGCCGCGCCGGCCGCAATGCATTGCGGGGCCGCTCGCATCACACGAATGTGATGCGAACGGCCCAAATAGTTCTGGGCTCGACGAGCGAGCGAACGCCCGATGCTCGATTCGAACATGGGTTCGAATCGAGCACCGGGCCCATCCCTATACAGGTGTATACTGTGCCACTAACTCCTGCAGATGCCTGTATTTGAGAACAGCAATGACGGGTATATACAGGTTTATACTGTGCCACTAACTCCTGCAGATGCCTGTGTAGCGCTACCCCCAGTTAAGAGAGCCGCTGGATTGATTTTTCGGGCCCTGTCTGCAGCACCACCAACCCCCAGCAATCTGCTCGACCCCCTTTGGCACAGCTAGTCTAGGGGTTATATGTATATCACATTTAAATGTTATTGCAAGGAATAATCTCCTACAGTAAGACAACACACTGAGGGCAAAGATTAAATATAACCGTTTACTCTTATCAAAAGTAGCATAGACAGAACACAACATATGCAATTGGTTAGCAGAGCCCTGCAGAATTTAACACAGCATACAATAATGGCGCTGCGTGGTACTTTACCACGTGTAGCTATTATGGTATGCGCGCCCTATGGCGCACTAAACAATATCCTAACTTCCCACCCAGGTCAGGCCTGACATTGAATAAATCTCAGTCACCTCCTATGTGGAGTTCTTCGCATGCCAGCTTTCGGTGGTGCACTTGATGAATAACAATTTGTAATCCACAACAGGCAGTACTTGAAACACTATACTGGGAGGGACACTTAAACTCTGTCCTGCTACCGGTTCCCCCCCCCCCCCCCCGGGGAACAGAAAATAAACGAAACTGTGGGCCTATGCAGTCTATAGGCTCGTACATGGCACAGTCTATTGGTATGGGCAGGTGCCCGCTCACCACTCCGGACGCGATCTCAGTCTGGGACGTCCACCCTGCTGTGTATCCGCACACAGCGTCTGCAACGATCGGGTCCCCGATCCAACTGATGTCCTCACTCGACAAGTCAGATGCCACCCAGGCTCCGCAGTGGGGTGGAAGGCTCTTTGGAAGTTGCGCAAGGCCTAGGCTTCAGGCCTTGCACTGCAGCAGATCCGCACAGGAAGAAAGTCTTGCTTGCAGCGCAGTGTCCAAAGAGGCCGAGTTCCACCTCGCCTCCTCCTTAAATAACCCCTTCCATGAGTTTCTGCGGTGGCTAACTGCACTCTGGGTGCCGAACAGGGTTCTGGGTAACATAGTCCCGGGGCCTTAAAGAAGACCCCGCTAGACACTCCCCCCACTTAAACTCTTCGGTCCCCAAAGATAACAAACTTAAATCACAGAACGTACAACATCAATCAAACTTTCGTATGAGGAAATTCCCACCAAAACCGAGGCGGTGAACTCCCCTGCCCACAGGCCACACTATCATCAGTGTCCTGCCTAACTGTGCCAGAGAGTGAGCTGGGGTTGCCCCCCACCAAATGAACAGTGGGAGGGTCAGGCTGTTCCATACTCCTTCTAGCAGTAACCACAGTGTCTACCGTACTTCTCCCCATCTGTGGGTAAGTTAATCTTCTAGGAGGCTTTATGGCTCTTCGCCTCCTCTGTCCTCTTGGGCTTTCTGTTAGAACAGGTTCCTCCTCTGGAACCAACTCAGGAATTACTTCTGGTTCAGGAGCACTGGACTCCGAGGCAGGGAGGTACAGGGACTCCCTTGGATCTTCTTCAGGTGGTAAGTTACAAGCACTTTCTCAAGAATCCGACCAAGGACTGGATGGAATGAACTCGGTGGCTTCTGCATTCAGTGTCTGATCTATGGTGTCTTCTTCGGGTGGAAGATCGATAGCAGAGGTTCCTGGGGCCTGTGAAGGCCAAAGCCAGTCAAGTTCTTCTCCCTCATTTTCACTCATCTCCGAGGTCTCTGTATCCCCAATCCGAGGGGTCTGAGATCGAGTGTTCGGTCTGGGACTATCCAGGATGGAAGTTGGTTCAAGGGAATCCGCCACAGGAGGTATCCGAACTGCCTCCGCTAGTGGAAGTAGGTAGTTCCGGTGCCAGGTCTTCAGTGGCCCCACCTTCCCTTCTGGTTTAAGTCTGTAGACGGGTAGGCCCGGCAGTCTTTTGCAAACAACATAAGGTTCAGGTCTCCATCTGTCTGCAAGCTTGTGTTTTCCAGGGATCCCCAAATTCCGCAACAACACTCTATCTCCAGGTTGTAGATCTTGGATCCTAACCTTTTAAGTCAAAATTTTTCTTGTTGCGGGCCCCCCTTTGCTCGGAGGCCGCCTGGGCCTGTTCATAGGCCAATTTCAAATTGCGTTTAAGCCTATCGACATATCCTTTGTGGGAAGCAACAGAACAATGGTCTATGGAAGTGCAAAATGGGACCATTCGTGGTATTTCTGACACTCACAGGCACTTTACAATGAGCCTTCTTCAGGGCCCTCACTGGAACCACTTCTGGGACTACTTCTAGCCCCGAATGTTCTTCCCTTCGGTCGGGTTCCAACATGACAAAAGGGCCAGGCTGCTCCCAAGTGAGTTTCACTGTGGCTTTCAGGCAGGTTACTTCACCGGGCTGTAGCACTATTCCCCTTCTTCCCAGCCTCCAGACCTTCCCTACCCCCTCTTCCGGGGCCTTCTGTTCCAAGTACAGCCGTTGGTAGGCTGTCTTCAACATTGGGTGGATCGCAGTGGCTGTGGGGTCTATCCTTCTTATCAAAGGGGCCAGAAGTCTTCGGACCAGATCTGTGTTCGTCCCTATTATCAGGGAACTCTTGCTAGCTTCAGGCGGTCGGGGGCACACCACAGCTAAGGTGTCGAACACTTCAGCCTTTCCGGCTATGGACGGGTCAAAAGTCAGTTTTATAGGCAGATAGCCATCATAAGGGAAACTCTCTGTCCCAATTCCCCATATCCCCAACTCTTCAATCTTCTGGATGGGCAGGTGACTTAAATGCTTGTTATAAAAGTCCCGGTACAACAGGGTCACCTGCGCCCCAGTATCCAATATGGCTCTTGTGTAGACTCCCTCCACTTGAACTGGTACTATCGGGGAGGGACCCACCAGCTTTTCTGGATATCGCTTCGTAGGGGTCTCTTTCCTTTGATCTTTGCATTGTCCCTTTTGGCTTTCTTTCCTCCATTTCTCTTTGGACTTAAACCTCTCTTGGGCCTGGTATGCATTGATCTCCCTCCTTTTGGTGGGTGTAACTACCCGCTGAGGGACACTACTCTCTTTCTTTGGGGTGCGTTCCTTCTGAGGAACTTTGCGTTTCTTCTGAGGGGTCTTCTCCACCCTTTTCATGTGCTTCTCATTTAGTTTGGAGCTCACTGGAGATGATGGGCACCCGGTTGACTCCTTCACCGGGGCCCGCTGAAGTTTTCCGGCGGCTTGCGGTTATTCATCTTTTTTTTTTCTTTGGGCTGGCACACACTTTGGCGAAATGACCAGCTCCTCCACAATTGAAACAAATCACATCCCCCCAATCTTCCAGGGATGCGGGCGCTGAGGTGTTGGGAAACAGCTCCTTCCTCTGACTTTCCCTCTCTGGTTCCCTTGACTTCTTTTCCATCAGGGAGGTCAGCATCCCCAACACTTGGGACATCTGTGACTTCAAGGTATCCACCTCTGAGTCTTTTTCCAGGGTCATGGCCGTCCTGACCATCACTGGAGGAGGATTTACCGACTCAACTGGTAGGCTCTTCTTCTTCTCCCCCAGCATAGCTTCTTTCTCTCTGACCACCCGGGTCAAGTCAGGGTACTCCAGGTTCTTCCCGTCCTGTCTTGTGCGTAGCGCCAATGCGATGGGATCCAGGGGCTGAGATCCTCTCATCACCTGTTGAACACGGGCCTCATCCACCTTCCGTGGGTCAATACCCTTTTTAAGAATCATCTTATGCAGGATCTTATCCAGGCGCCTCATGAACTCTGACAGCTTCTCTCCTGTCTTCTGGTAGCAATGCTCCAGCTGGTAAGTGAGCTCAGTGATTTTCTCTGTTCCACCGAACACATTCTGCAGAATGTCCAGATAGTCCTGTGCATTACAGTCTGTCCTACTCATCTTGAGGTTGTGTATGGCCTCTAGGGCAGGCCCCTTCAAGCTTTCAGCAATTCTCTGCTTCTTTCTGTGGTCTGGGACTTCCCATTCTTCTAGGGCCTGAGTGGCACCGTCTAACCACTCCTCGAACCCCTCTTCAACCGAGGGTACAGGTTTCCTTCCTGAGAATATTCTAAGCTTCCTGTATCCTGACATCTGGTAATCTGTAGGATCTTTCTTGCACTGGGCCACAAGTTCCCCCAGGACCGCGCACAACTCTGCGCCAAGAATGGTGGATGGCGACCCGGGACTTTCCCTTTTTAACTGTCTTGCTTCTTTTGGGGTGGGTGATGGAGACAGTTTCGGTGTCTGAGACCGTTCTCCTGGCTTAATTGGCAGCGCGTGTATCAGGCTATAAGTCTGGTCATCTATAGCTTCTACACTTGGATTCTTGAAATGTTCTGGGACTCCGTCCTTCCATTCCACTAATGCGTGGGTCAGTGAGGAATTCGTCCTGACATCCACCACCCATGCTTTCTGATACGGTGACAGTGACATCACCAGCTGCCTCACCGCTTCTTCTTGCCAGATCCCTGGGAGTTCTATGACTACTACCCCGGCTGGATCTATGTTGACAGTTTTACACCAGTGTCCTACTTCTAGTGGGTCCATGCTGGTACTTTTGGCGCGTTGCTTGCTGCAACAGGATCCCGGAATCGAGAGCCCCCACGTGTAGCGCTACCCCCAGTTAAGAGAGCCGCTGGATTGATTTTTCGGGCCCTGTGTGCAGCACCACCAACCCCCAGCAATCTGCTCGACCCCCTTTGGCACAGCTAGTCTAGGGGTTATATGTATATCACATTTAAATGTTATTGCAAGGAATAATCTCCTACAGTAAGACAACACACTGAGGGCAGAGATTAAATATAACCGTTTACTCTTATCAAAAGTAGCATAGACAGAACACAACATATGCAATTGGTTAGCAGAGCCCTGCAGAATTTAACACAGCATACAATAATGGCGCTGCGTGGTACTTCACCACGTGTAGCTATTATGGTATGCGCGCCCTATGGCGCACTAAACAATATCCTAACTTCCCACCCAGTCAGGCCTGACATGGAATAAATCTCAGTCACCTCCTATGTGGAGTTCTTCGCATGCCAGCTTTCGGTGGTGCACTTGATGAATAACAATTTGTAATCCACAACAGGCAGTACTTGAAACAATATACTGGGAGGGACACTTAAACTCTGTCCTGCTACCGGTCCCCCCCCCCCCCCCCGGGGAACAGCAAATAAACGAAACTGTGGGCCTATGCAGTCTATAGGCTCGTACACGGCACAGTCTATTGGTATGGGCAGGTGCCCGCTCACCACTCCGGACGCGTTCCCATTCCGGGACGTCCACCCTGCTGTGTATCCGCACACAGCGTCTGCAACGATCGGGTCCCCGATCCAACTGATGTCCTCACTCGACAAGTCAGATGCCACCCAGGCTCCGCAGTGGGGTGGAAGGCTCTTTGGAAGTTGCGCAAGGCCCAGGCTTCAGGCCTTGCACTGCAGCAGATCCGCACAGGAAGAAAGTCTTGCTTGCAGCGCGGTGTCCAAAGACGCAGAGTTCCGCCTCGCCTCCTGCTTAAATAACCCCTCCCATGAGTCTCTGCGGTGGCTAACTGCACTCTGGGTGCCGAACAGGGTTCTGGGTAACTTAGTCCCGGGGCCTTAAAGAAGACCCCGCTACACCTGTATTTGAGAACAGCAATGACGAGTATATACAGGTGTATACTGTGCCACTAACTCCTGCAGATGCTGTATTTGAGAACAGCAATGACGGATATACAGGTGTATACTGTGCCACTAACTCCTGCAGATGCCTGTATTATAGAACAGCAATGACGGGTATATACAGGTGTATACTGTGCCACTAACTCCTGCCACACAAAAGGCAGGGGCTGGGGGTGATGACACTAGCATCTAACATGACATGTTAAGGACAGATGCCCAGTAGTGACCCACCTGATAGACCTAAACCTCCCCAACTCCCAATTGCCCAATAAAACAACTGACAAAGTTGTGGAGTAAAATTGGCCTTGCGGCCTATTTATTTAACCATTTCAAAACTTAAAATAAATAACCATTTTACATAACATCAGACAAACTTTTTCCATATCTTGGTAGTCTTGGAGGCCACGACACCGAACTTGGTCACTGGGACAAAACTTATTTAACTTAGGCCTCCAGTCGCAAGACACCGACTCAGAGACAGTACACATGTCCGCAGTGACCTACAATTTTACCCCTTCCTGGTTAAACCCTCGTTGACCGGAAGGTACCCAATAACCCCATATCACAGATGGGTACCACCATTTTACTACCGATAACCCCATACCACAGATGGGTACCACCATTTTACTACCGATAACCCCATCCCACAGATGGGTACCACCATTTTACTAACTATTCCAGCCTTTTTCTCCTCTTCCAGAGACCGAGCACTGCCACAGCACGCAAGGGGTAAAACCTTACCCTTGCGTGCACCTCCAAACCCCAAAACCCTCGGAATCCTTCCTGAAAACCCGGGGCCCCGAAATCAATGCCGACAGCCATGAGGTAAACCCCATAGCTCAGCAGCTCCGTATGACTCACCACTAGGACCCAATCTTCCGACTTCGCTTTCCACCTGTACTCGAGCCTTGTTCACCGTTTCCACTGACCATGCCACCGCCCAGCTGTCCTGCCCACCATGCCTGACCAAACAATCCGCATCCCCGGGAAGGAAGTGCGTACTCGCAGGAAGTCAAACTTCACCTCGCATATCAGCGGATGCATAGACATGGCCCCCCTGTCATTCCAACCCACATGCGGCACTAAAATATCCGGTGCCCTGCGAGGCTAGAGAACCATATAAACTTCCGGAAATTACTCTACTACATCCCCGCCCGGCACCCCGAACACCGAACCTGAGCTTCATATCAGGGAAAAAACCCTGCTGCCCCCATTGGAAGTCCACCAGCCCGTATGGCCACCAAACACAGAAGAGTGACCCAGAATCCAAGCTGGCCGACCTTTCTACCTGAAACAATGAAACAGAAGGCATCTAATGATATGGAATCACCCCCCCACATCCATATACAGAAAAGAGCCTGGAACCCACGTGGAAACCCTTATTCGTGCCCAGAGTGTGGGCAAATGGAAAGCCGAACCCTGTCAGCATACCAGCAGCCAATCCCCGTAACCCTGTTGACAGACCTGCCCACCCGAGCCGCCTCTGCGGCCGCCCCTATGCGGGCTGAGTGGAAGGCCTGAACCTTGTGGTGGCGACCTGTCGCCATTAAACATCTCCACAACACCACCAACAATGGAACCTGGCCGGGCTGACCCGTACTGGATCATAACTTGACCACCCCCCAATACTAGACGCATGGAAAGAAAATAATTACCCCGCCCGCAAAGGACATATTACGGGATGCGAAACACAACGAGTCGCATGCCCTAAACCCCCGATCCGTTTCAGGCCCCCGAACAACACAACGTCCGCACACTCCACCTCATGTACCAACAGGCCCCTTTTGCCAGTATGGAAGAACTGACCAGCTCGCCAACCCTAAATGCTCTGCAACAGGCATGTGAACTGGCTGTCCGTACTAGTGAATACTCGGGCACCGAGAAGCACAGACTGCCATAGCCAAATCAAATGTGCAACATCCCCCACCGAAACCGGACGGCGCCCGTCCCAGCACCAGAGCAACTCCTGTACCCCCTAACCGCCTGCATACCCAAAGCTCCGTAATATGAGACCACAACTCGCAACTTGGACACTGGGACCAAACTATATCCCCTAGGCCTCCAGTCGCAAGACACCGACTCGAAGGCGGTACCCATGTCCGCAGTACCCTAAAAAAAATTCCCCTTCCTGGTTAACCCTTGTTGACCGGAAGGTACCCAATAACCCGATACCACCTATGGGTACCCCCTTTTTATCCAGAACGTCCACTTTCACCTCCTCTTCCAGGAACCAAACCAAAACTCTGTAATATACATAATCCAGCAACTTCGCCCCTGAAACAGAAATGACAAAATCGCCAACGTACAGTCGACAGCAGATACGGAGACCCCCAGTCCCCTTCTCAAAGTCTGGCAAAAGCCGGAAGTGCCCACCTCATGACCCACCGAAGAAAACCCCAGCCCCTGCAAAATTGCTAGCCATTCCCACCATGCCTTGGCGTAGGCCTACCGTGATTGTCGCAACCACCGAGATGCACTGTCACAGCAATGCTCCCCCACCAGTCGGGACAGGCAACCCCATATTGCTGCGTATCCGGTGCCAACTCTCTGAACCTGTCCCACTGAAAACGAGACAAGGCGTCAGCCAAAGTGTTATCCACCCCCAGAAGGTGCTAAGCATAAATGAACACCTGCCATCGCAGACAGCCCAGTACCAAATGACGCAGCAAACCACACCGCCGGCTGCGAAACAGCCGAAACCCGGCTACCCATCTGGACAACGCCCCGGTCGTCTAAATTGAGGCAAACCATAAACTCACAGGAAGGAGTACCCCCCAAAGTTCCATTACTACCCCAATCGGGAAGCCGCCTGATTACCAAGTACTACAGGAACCCTGCCTCATACCACCCCTGCCGTCACAGCGGACAGCCTGTGACAAAAGAACCCAGTCCCTGAGACTTATCTCGCCCGGAAAATTCAACTTACCCCACCGCAGCTGTAACTGGCGCCGCTGGATCTTCCTCTTACCAAAAATCCCACGCACTTCCACCTTGAGACTCTATGGCTTGTCCTCCGGCAGCCGATCTTACCAACGCAGCGAAAACCAAACCATGCCCAAGAAGACAATGGATGACGTAGGGCCTTACGTACACTCCCAGTGCCAACATACCCCAAAATGCTCCGCTACATACTGCAACGTTCCCCGACAACACAGAGAAAACGTTAGCCCACAGAGGGCCCTCACATACAAACCCAGCCAGGTAATGAATGCCCGAGCCAAGCCCCGAGACGTCCCGGGCCCACCCGCACCTGCGGAACATGTTACCGCCGCGTAAAGGAGGCGCACGTCACCGTGCCCTCCCCCGGTGCGATAGCATAAGTAACCAAGCCTGCTTTGAAAAAGAAGGTGGTAAATAAAGCTAACTTGTGCGGCTCCCTCTTGGCCCCCCCCCTTTGACAGCGTCTCAAAGACCACCGAAGGCCGCAACAGGTGTGTCTCAGATTACCAGCCTACGGAGGAACAGCAGAGAGTAAACAGGGGATCTCACAAAACTGCTAGCAAAGCCCGTCACTAACACCCCAGCCGCCCGTCGGTCGGGATACCTCTAGAGAAAAGGGGGAGTACCCAGTCCACTTGGACAAACGTCGTCCCTCTGACCCCCCGGCACTTCTCTTTCCTTGCATGAAAACACCATACCAGGGCATGCGTTCCCCCCCCCCCCCCCCGCGACACATGCGGCCCTGAATCGTCAGTTTGCGCCAAATTGCATTTGTCCCAATTAAGCTGCCAGCAGTGGCCCAACGTGTTTCGGTCGGTTGACCGGCGGCCGGGGCACCTCCCAAGTGAGAAAACCACTAAGTCCTGTGACAAAACCTTAGCAAAAGGTACCAAGTGTACCCCCGGGAAAACTGACTGGGAGCCCGCGCCGACGTCATAAGCTTCATCCACAAGCTGATTTCCATATGATCCCAGCGCAGAGCCGGTCTGATGGCCATCCGATGACGGAACTGCACCTCATATCTCTGCCACGCCACACCTCCATCCATCCGGCGAGCATAGCTAATGACCTACCCGTTAATGAACCTTATTCCTACGACCCTGCAAGGAAGGCAGAAGCCTGCACCAGATGTTGAAGATACAGGGGTTCAACCGATAACAGTGATTCCCCCCATAGACCTCTTTTCACTCCCCCGGCTGTAATCTATCCAGATCAACCTCTTCCGGGGCATTAACGAAAATATCTACCCATACACACCCGTCCCAATCATCTCCCCAATTTCCACCGTAAGATGAGACCCCAGACATATATCACCCTTTTTTTTTTTTTGCGGCATGCACCAGCCCCAGATGATAACCCCCCCCCCCCATTTTCCCTATTAATGCAACTGCCAACCGTAACAGGGCCCCCCCCTCTACACTGACCCAGCAAAAAACTAGTAACACTGCGCAAAGGTTAGATGAAGTGCACTTACCAGGCTGCCCAGAGCTGGGTCCAACAGCCGCCAAACTGGAATCCCACGCTGCTGGATGTCCCTGGTCCTCGCCGCCCTCCGACCCGGACAGTTCACCCTCCGACTCTCCGTTGGCGAATGATCACAGCCAGTTCCCCCGGAGGACGAGACCTGGATGCTGAGGGCCCATGTTGTCGCTTGCTCCGTCCTTCCCGACCCGGAACACCAGCCCGCTCGTGATGCCACTGACGGACTCCAGACCCACTCCCTGGCTCGGGCACCCCTGCACGACCACCGCCATCACCGCTGCTGTCACCACGCTCCTCACCCTGTGCACGATCGGACGCCTGGATGCCGGAGTCTCCTGGCCTCCCCCCTATTCCCAGGAAAGGCTCGCTGCTAAGAGGAAGCCGGAGGACCCCTGTCAAGTCACAGAATATGACTTTGACCTCCCAGGGAGAAGTAAGGGTCCCTGCACACCCGCGGCCCATGCGCCCCCCTCGCGGCTGGGGCCGCTTGTAGTTCCCCCCCTACCCGCTGCAGCCAACTTCTGCCCCAGACAGCTGAAAGGGCAAACGTCGGTGCCCCCAGCTGGGACCAAACCCGGGCCTTAGCCACACTCAGTTGGAACGCACAGGGCCCAGGGACTGCGTGACGGCGGCGGCCTATGCCGACGCACGCGTGAGATACTGCACCCCCCCCCCCCCGCGGCTAGTGCCGCTTCTTGTTCCCCCCATGCCCGCCGCTGCCAGCTCCCTCCCCCAGACGGCTCCCAGGACGGGCGCCGCTGCCCACCGCTGGGCCAAACCCGGGACTCAGCCACCCTCAGGTTGAAGGCACAGGGCTGCATGTACTCCAGCGGCCTATACCGCCGCACACGTGGGATACTGCGCCCCCCCTGCGGCTGGTGCCGCATCTTGTGCCCCCCATGCCCGCCGCTAACCTGCTCTCTTCCCCAGTCAGCTCCCAGGGGGAACGCCGCTGCCCGCAGCTGGGCAAGGCCCCGGGACTCGGCCACATGCAGGATGCCTGCTCAGGGCCCAGGGGCTGCGTGTCAAGCTTCTTCCTCTTCTGCTGCAGGACTGACTGTACATCACTTCCTGCTCTCAGACTCTTACACCAGGGAACACCTCCAACCCCCAGGACACCCCCCTTTTCTTAAAGGGAAAACTACCTGCTTTCCTTTTGTCCTGTACTGTCCCACCCTGTCATGCCGTCCCTGCGCCTATCTGTTTCTTTCTTGCTCCGGGACTCTCTGTATGTGTCCCAACATCATGAAGGCGTCACTTTTCAATTACCCTGTTGAGGTCATAATTAAACAGTAAACAGTTCTTTGCAGATATTCTGAGGAATATGGTGGATCAATATTACAGACCCAATCTAGATACAATGTATGTACAGCATTGAATATGGCTATCACAGGCCATATTGGGGTTTTCATTCACCCTGTGCCCCTAATAGAGACACAGGGTGGTTGACACATAAGAGGCATTGGGGGAGCTGAAGCAAGGGTATCTCATACTTTCTAAGCGATTCTGAGTTCCCCGGGCCTTCCCGTTACAGCCTGTATTATAGTACAGCAATGACGGGTATATACAGGTGTATACTGTGCCACTAACTCCTGCAGATGCCTGTATTAGAGAACAGCAATGACGGGTATATACAGGTGTATACTGTGCCACTAACTCCTGCAGATGCCTGTATTATAGAACAGCAATGACGGATATACAGGTGTATACTGTGCCACTAACTCCTGCAGATGCTGTATTAGAGAACAGCAATGACGGGTATATACAGGTGTATACTGTGTCACTAACTCCTGCACATGCCTGTATTATAGAACAGCAATGACGGGTATATACATGTGTACACTGTGCCACTAACTCCTGCAGATGCCTGTATTTGAGAACAGCAATGACGGATATATACAGGTGTATACTGTGCCACTAACTCCTGCAGATGCCTGTATTAGAGAACAGCAATGACGGGTCTATACAGGTGTATACTGAGTCACTAACTCCTGCACATGCCTGTATTAGAGAACAGCAATGACGGGTCTATACAGGTTGTGAGGGGGTTAGCTCGGCAGCGGGTGTGTGTGATCCCCTGGATGGGCTCCCCACACAAAAACAGGCCCAGCAGACGGAGGTTGTGGTTTTCAAGATCAAAAAAGGTACGGTTTATTTCTCTATTTACAGTGACAAAAAACACAGCAAAGCAAAAAGAAACATAAACAAAATAAACCCTGGTCAGCTTGACCTCTGACTAAACATGCAGGCTTCCCTAACTAACAACTGGGATCAGCCTGGTGCTGTCCTAGTCCCTAAGTCCCTGGTTTAGTAAGTGTCCAAACAAATAGCCACACAGGCTTTGTCTCACCGCACAGGGGTTCACTCTCCCTAGACAGTCCACACAGGTCTGGTTCCAGGCACGAGCAAACACCTAATGAATCTGGGAGTTTTTATAGAGGCCTTAAACGAGCTGACAAGCTTCAGCTGGTCTCATCAACTCCCTGCCTGCACGACGCCCAGCCCTCTCCCTAGAGGTATGAATCATCCATGAGCCCACTAGCCTCAGCTGGGCTTCATCAACTCTCTCCCTAGTTGTATAAGTCGGCATAAAGCCTGAATCTGGGAGAAATATACCTACCCCCCTGGATGCAACCAGGTGACTTTACCTTCCTGCTGTCACATACCCCCCCTCTTGTTTTAACCTTGGGGTTGGAACACCAGCAATCAGGCATTCATGTACTCGAGACAAAGCATCTACATTCCCCATTTGAACGCCAGGGCGATGCTTTACTGTGAAGTTGAATTCCTGTAGGGCCAGGAACCACCTATTCACTCTTCTATTTGTCTCCTTGTTTTGAGCCATCCACTTTAACGGAGCGTGATCCGTAACCATGTCAAAGTGCCTACCTAGCAGATAGTACCGAAGGGAATCTAGAGCCCACTTCACCGCTAAACACTCCTTTTCAACGGTGGCGTAATTTACCTCATGGGACTTCAACTTCCTGCTGAGGTAAATGACTGGGTGCTCTTCCCCGTTCCAGACCTGGGACAATACTGCTCCTAACCCCACATCTGACGCATCACTTTGTACGACAAAGTCTTTAGAGAAGTCGGGTGAGTACAACACTGGCTGGCTACATAAGGCTTGTTTCAAGAATTGGAATGCTGCCTCAGCCTCGGGGGTCCATTTAATCATGACCGACCCTTTCCCTTTCGTCAGGTTGGTTAGGGGCACAGCCTTAGAAGCAAAGTGGGGAATGAAGCGCCGATAATAACCCGCGATTCCCAGAAAGGCTCGTACCTGCTTCTTGCTGTTGGGACGTGGCCAACTCTGGATGGCCTCGACTTTGTTGAGTTGGGGTTTTATTACTCCCCTGCCAATGGTGTACCCAAGATATTTGGCCTCCTCCTGCCCAATGGTACACTTCTTGGGGTTAGCCGTAAACCCCGCGTCCCGGATAGAGTCTAGGACTGCTTGCACTTTTGGCAGATGTGAGGCCCAATCTGTGCTATGGACAATTACGTCATCCAGGTAAGCCGCAGCATACTTCCGATGGGGCCTCAGTATCTGGTCCATTTTCCGCTGGAATGTGGCCGGCGCATTCTGTAACCCGAACGGCATTCTCTTATATTGGAACGCCCCGTCTGGGGTTACAAATGCGGTTTTCTCTTTGGCCGACTTGGCCAGGGGAATTTGCCAATACCCTTTTGTGAGGTCAAGAGTCGTCATGTATCGGGCTGTTCCCAGCCGGTCGATCAACTCATCTATACGTGGCATGGGGTAGGTGTCAAATTTTGTAACTTTGTTCAACTGACGAAAATCGTTACAAAATCGCCAGCTCCCATCCGGTTTAGGCACCAGCACAATGGGACTAGACCAATCACTTTGGGACTCCTCTATCACCCCTAAGTTCAGCATTTTCTGTACTTCCTCCCGTATTGCCTCCCGTCGGGCCTCTGGGATCCGATAGGGTTTTAACTTCACCCTTTCACCGGGCGGGGTAATAATATCATGCTCTACCCCAGATGTTTGTCCCGGCACCTCAGAGAACACCTCCTTGTTGCGAAGCACAAACTCCTTAACCTCCTGTTGTTGGGGTTGTGACAAGGTGGCTGCTATTCCAACCTCCGGAATCACGCAACCAGTTTGAGCTGGTGACCAAGTTTCTGCGACTAGGGACTCTCTGTCCCTCCAGGCTTTCAACAGATTAACGTGATAGATCTGTTCGGGCTTTCGCCTTCCTGGTTGTCTGACCTTGTAATTCACTTCGCTCACTTTTTCCATTATCTCGTAGGGGCCTTGCCATTTGGCAAGGAATTTACTTTCAACCGTAGGGACAAGTACCAATATCCTATCCCCCGGGGAAAAGGTACGGGTCTTGGCTCCACGGTTGTACACTCTCTGCTGTGCCAACTGCGCTTGGGCCAAATGTTCCTTCACGATGGGCATTACCTGTGCAATTCGATCTTGCATCAGGGCGACATGCTCAATCACACTCCTGTGGGGAGAACTCTCACTTTCCCAAGTTTCCTTGGCAATATCCAACAGCCCTCTTGGGTGTCTCCCATACAGTAACTCAAAGGGGGAGAATCCCGTAGAGGATTGGGGCACCTCCCTAATAGCAAACATCAAATAAGGAAGTAGACAGTCCCAATCCTTTCCATCTCTATCCACCACTTTCTTCAACATTTGTTTTAGGGTTTTGTTGAATCTTTCAACCAGCCCATCGGTTTGGGGGTGATACACAGATGTACGCAATTGCGTCACTTTGAACAATTTACACAGCTCTTTCATAACCCGGGACATAAAGGGTGTACCTTGGTCCGTAAGCAGTTCTTTACAAATACCCACCCGGCTAAAAACAAGAGATAGCTCTTTGGCTATGGTTTTGGCCGAGGTATTTCTGAGAGGGATCGCTTCTGGATAACGGGTGGCATAGTCCATTATAACCAATATGTACTGGTGCCCCCTAGCGGACTTGATTATAGGACCTACCAAATCCATTGCGATTCTCTCAAACGGGACCTCAATGATGGGTAGAGGGACCAGCGGGCTACGGAAATGTGGCATCGGGGCCGACCTCTGACACACAGGGCAGGAGGAACAATAATTTTCTATGTCCTTCATCACCCCAGGCCAATAGAATCTCTGTAATACCCTCTCTCGGGTTTTCTCTGTCCCCAGATGACCGCCAAGAATGTGCCCATGGGCCAACTCCAACACCAACTTCCTGTAAGGTTTGGGCACCACAAGCTGCTCAACGGTTTCTTCTGCCCTTTTTGCCACCCGATACAGTAGGTCCTTCTCTACGCTGAAGTATGGGTAAGTGCAGGTATTATCTGGGTTCACTAACTCGCCATCTATTTCCACTACGTTTTCCCGTGCCTTTATTAGGGCGGGGTCTTTTAACTGTTCTGTGGCAAAATTTTCCCTGTGAACCTCAAGATCAGAAAACTCCACAGACGGTAGGTTTTCGTCTGAGGAGGTGGGCTCCTCTCCAGTTTCTTGAGTCTCGCCTGCCAATACTGACAAGGGAAATTCTGGAGAGTCCTCACCACTCTCAGAGGAGTTCTGGCTATCACCTTCCTGGTACATAGGGGCACCAGTGGGGGGCTCAGGATCATCCCACAGTTCCCAGAACTTCGGAAAATCCCTTCCCACAATGGCATCATGCGGTAATTGAGATACTAACCCCACTGGATGAGAGAGGGTACCTTTGGGGGTCTTGAAACACACTGTAGTCACTGGATACTCTCGGGTGTCCCCATGCACACAAATAACAGCTACCTTGCTATTCCCAGAGACCTCTGTTTTAACTAATTCAGCCTTTATCAGGGTCACAAGGCTACCTGAATCCAGCAATACCACAACATTTCTACCATTAATACACATTTTGCATAAATGTTTCTCAGTTCCCCGAATGGCAGTGCATGCGACTGTCGCACACAGCGACTGACGTCGGTCCGTCAGAAAGTCACATTGCATGGGTTCCTCCACAACCGGGCAATTTGCTGCAATATGTCCCGCTTGCCGGCAGCGGTAGCAAACAATCCTTTTGGCTGCCTCTTGAGCCCCTGACTTCCCAGGCTGTTCTCGCCAAACTTTGGGTAGAGCTCCCACCCTCTCACTCTCTCCACCCTCACCCCTTCGAATCCTCTTATCCGCCCCTGGGGATGGTCTGGTCTTAGGGTGGAAAGTCCGAGAGTCTCTGGAAGAGGCCGTCAGGTTCTCTGTAGCCAAGTATTTCTCTACACGATCCACAAGACCACCGGCTGTCTCTGGGTCTCCATGGCTTACCCACTTTTGGATGGCAGTAGGAAGAGCTCTCAAAAACCGATCCATTACAACACGTTCCACAATCTCTGGTGCGGACAAAGTCTCTGGCTGTAGCCACTTCCTGCTCAGGTGAATGAGATCATACATTTGAGACCTGGGGGGTTTTCCAAGCTGGAAAGTCCAGTTATGCACACCCTGAGCCCGGACAGCCAGGGTGACACCCAGCCTTGCCAATATTTCAGCTTTTAGCATCACATAGTCTTTTGCTTGGTCAGGCTCTAGGTCATAGTAAGCTTTCTGCGATTCACCAGTTAACAGAGGAGCCACCAGTCCAGCCCACTGCTCCTCAGGCCACTTTTCCCTTTCAGCAGTCCTTTCAAATGTGGTCAAAAATACCTCTGGATCATCCTCTCCAGTCATTTTTGTCAATAAACGACTCACCCCAAAGGACGCGATATTAGTGGGACGGCTTTCCTCACTGGTCTGCGGACGTTGCTGCATTACTGCTTCTATTTGTTGTAGTCTCTGCTCTTGCTTCTGTAACAGGTCTATGAAGCGGGCCTCAGATTGCTGCTGGGCTGCGAAGCTCTGTTGTTGAGCTGCAAGGCTCTTTTGCAGACCTGCATTTGTCTGCTGTTGATTGGCATTTGCTAGAGCCAGCTGTTTCAGTATCTCCTCCATGCTGGCTTAAAAAAAACTGCCACTGGTTCTCCACCAACTGTGAGGGGGTTAGCTCGGCAGCGGGTGTGTGTGATCCCCTGGATGGGCTCCCCACACAAAAACAGGCCCAGCAGACGGAGGTTGTGGTTTTCAAGATCAAAAAAGGTGCGGTTTATTTCTCTATTTACAGTGACAAAAAACACAGCAAAGCAAAAAGAAACATAAACAAAATAAACCCTGGTCAGCTTGACCTCTGACTAAACATGCAGGTTTCCCTAACTAACAACTGGGATCAGCCTGGTGCTGTCCTAGTCCCTAAGTCCCTGGTTTAGTAAGTGTCCAAACAAATAGCCACACAGGCTTTGTCTCACCGCACAGGGGTTCACTCTCCCTAGACAGTCCACACAGGTCTGGTTCCAGGCATGAGCAAACACCTAATGAATCTGGGAGTTTTTATAGAGGCCTTAAACGAGCTGACAAGCTTCAGCTGGTCTCATCAACTCCCTGCCTGCATGACGCCCAGCCCTCTCCCTAGAGGTATGAATCATCCATGAGCCCACTAGCCTCAGCTGGGCTTCATCAACTCTCTCCCTAGTTGTATAAGTCGGCATAAAGCCTGAATCTGGGAGAAATATACCTACCCCCCTGGATGCAACCAGGTGACTTTACCTTCCTGCTGTCACAAGGTGTATAATGTGCCACTAACTCCTGCAGATGCTGTATTTGAGAACAGCAATGACGGATATACAGGTGTATACTGTGCCACTAACTCCTGCAGATGCTGTATTTGAGAACAGCAATGACGGGTATGTACAGGTGTATACTGTGCCACTAACTCCTGCAGATGCTGTATTTGAGAACAGCAATGACGGATATACAGGTGTATACTGTGCCACTAACTCCTGCAGATGCCTGTATTTGAGAACAGCAATGACGGATATACAGGTGTATACTGTGCCACTAACTCCTGCAGATGCCTGTATTATAGAACAGCAATGACGGGTATATACAGGTGTATACTGTGCCACTAACTCCTGCAGATGCCTGTATTATAGAACAGCAATGACGGATATACAGGTGTATACTGTGCCACTAAGTCCTGCAGATGCTGTATTTGAGAACAGCAATGACGGATATACAGGTGTATACTGTGCCACTAACTCCTGCAGATGCCTGTATTTGAGAACAGCAATGACGGGTATATACAGGTGTATACTGTGCTGGAGGCACACAACACCCACTAACTGCTGCAGATGCCTGAGAAAAGAACACACTGTAGAACGCACTGTCCATGCCTATGTATCTCTTTCCCTGCACGCCAACACACTACACAAGGCCGCCGCGCTGGCGGCCTTTTATAGTGTGGGGCGTGTACTAAACCCCCGTGAGCTATAATTGGCCACAGGTATCTTGCCTGTGGCCAATTATGGCTCTCCTCGCTGCCGGCGCTGTGATTGGCCAAGCATGCCGGGTCACAGTGCATGCTTGGCCAATCACAGCGCCGGGATTGCACTGCGATGGTGCAGTGTATTGTGGGCCGTTCGCGTCACTCGAATTTGGCGCGAACGGCCCAAAACGTTCGATCTTCGTCAAACGATCGAACAGCCGATGTTCGAGTCCAACGTATGTTCGACTCGAACACGAAGCTCATCCCTAACGAGGCTTAATACTCGAGTCACCTTTTTTGCGCCTGATCTCCCGGAATTTGGGGACCCGGTACCGGCCAGCCATAGGTCCCCTGGACCCCAAACTTTGCACACATGTAGCCCCACTCCTCTACACGTGTGCAAATTTTGTGGTCCGGGGGACCTACAGCCGGGGAGTGCCGATTTTTCAAAGCCGGGCACTCCTTCCATAGACTTCCATGTTAAATGGTAATTTTTCTGCTGACTTTGGGGACCCAGTACCGGCCAGTCGTAGGTCTCCTGGACCTGAACCTTGGCACAAATGTAGCCCCATTTCTTCTCTACAATTGTGCAAAGTTTGTTGTCTGGGGGACCTACGGCCGGGGAGCAGCGTTTTTTCAAACCCCTTTCATAGACTCCCATGTTAAACGTCAGTCTAGGCATGGGCACAGTGAGGCGTGGGCACAGTGAGGCGTGGGCACAGTGAGGCGTGGGCACAGTGAGGCATGGACACAGTGAGGCATGGGCACAGTGAGGCATGGACACAGTGAGGCATGGACACAGTGAGGCATGGACACAGTAAGGCACAGTGAGGCATGCAGATGGACACCCTAGGCTTATACTCGAGTCAATAAGTTTTCCCAGTTTTTTGTAGTAAAATTAGATGCCTCGGCTTATATTCGGGTCGGCTTATACTCGAGTACATACGGTAATTATTTTTCTAAACATTTTTCCATAAATACAGTAAGGCATGCAAGTAAAATAAGATGATGATTCCTACTTAGGCTGCTTTATATAATAGAATAGAATATACCCTGTAACAGACTTAAATAGAAAATAGAGGGATGGAATAGAACATAATAAAACAGAATAGAATAGATAGGAATAGAATAAAATAGGATAGAATATTTTCTATTCTATTTTATTTTATTGTTATTTGTTACATCAACTAATCTGTCACGGTGATGCATGCCCGCGGCAACTAGCTAACCGGGGCGTGGTTCCTGACTTGGGGAGAGGGATTGAGGGGGAACTTATACTGACCAAGTAAAGCCCCGGACACACGGTCGGACTTCCATCTGACTTTTCCGTGTTTTTTTGTCCGAACGGAGTTGGTCGGGCACACCCATAGCATACACACTACAGGACTTTTCTGCAAACTTTCCCAAAACTTTTTGCAACATCACATGGTTTTTCTGCTCTTTACTGCCACCCTTTGGTCAACTTCTGCTATTGTTGGTTGATTTTAACATTAGTTGTTTTGTCCATCGGACTAAAGTCCGATGGTTTTCTGTACACACGGTCGGACTTTGCTGCATCAGACTTTTGTTGGGCAAAAGTTTGTCCGTTTGCAGACCCAACTTTTGTTCGATGAAAACAAGAAATAAGCAAAAAAAAGTTTGTCCGATGGAGCGTACACACGGTTGGATTGTTGCAACTTGCTTAAAACTAAGTTTGTTGGGCAAAAGTCTGACCGTGTGTACGGGGCTTAAGACTACGCTTTAACAGCCCGCACTACCTCTGGCCACAACTAGAGGGAGACTCCAATCCAGCTGGCTGACCACACACAGGCAGATACAAATCTTTCCACGCACCTACACACCAGACACACAACAAACAGTAGCCTGCCACCACCCAACAGTTTGTTTACTGACTGGTCTGCTGGGCCACCACACACACACACAGATCTCCGCCTGGCAGATCTACTAGTTTATAATCTGCCAACAGACAGTACAATTGCATACAGATTGGCAATGAACTTAGTCCGAGCACAGACACTAAAATGCAACAATCTCTCCAGAGATACGAACCCAAGCTTAGTACACAGAAGTCACTTATTCATTTTATCATTTAATATCCTTAAAGTGGGCAGAGCATAAAATATAATTGTAGCGGGGTGCTATATTTAGGGGGAGTATCTGAGTGGTAATTAGGCTCAGATACACGAATTGTCAGGTTTCATGGACCATTTTAGCTCGTGGAGGATATCAATGGTGTCCAGTTCCCTGTGGTCTACAGGTGGCGCTGTCGCCATGGGCCAGGGTTGAACCACCATTGGAGTGCTGTGCCTTTTGTGTCCCCTCGCGGCAGTAGTACAGCGGGGCGGGGAACCTGCTGTGCCTGCCGGGAGAGGGTATAAAAGGGGCAGACGTCTTCCGTTCGGGGTCCACTTCCCCGCCCATGGGGGTGCTGCGTCCACGCCCAGGCACCTTCGGCCTGGGGGTGAGTGAGTATCGTCTCCGGGTGCCCTAGGCCCGGAGATGGAGCTGCTGTTCCATCTCAGACACCTTCAGTCTGGGGTGAGGTACTTTAAAGAAGGCCCGGGGCCAAGCAACCTTCGGCTGGGGTCCGCTAGGGATCGAGGCTCCCAGGGATCCGCCTTGCGAGGGGACCCGCATCCAGAAAAGAGGAGGCCAGGGAGGCGACCCTCTCTGAAGACCCAGCGCAGAGTCGTGGTGACAGAGGGGGCCTCTGGTAACTCTCCGGAGGGATGTTTTTCTCCTTGACATGGGCCAAGTTACTCCAAGAAGGAAGTGCATGTTCTGCAGGTCAGTGGCAGCAGGGCCGTCGGAACAGGAGAGGCAAACCAAGCAACTGCTTGGGGCCCCCAGCTGGCCTGGGGCCCCAGCAGAGCGGCCCTCCTCCTGAGATCGGCGGCCCCCCCACCCGCGATTGGCGGCCCCCCCTCCGCGATCGGTGGCCCCCCCACCCGCGATTGGCGGCCCCCCCTCCCGCGATCGGCGGCCCTCCAACCCGCGATCGGCGGCCCCCCTCCTGCGATCGGCGGCCCCCCACCCGCGATTGGCGCCCCCCTCCCGCGATTGGCGGCCCCCCTCCCGTGATCGGCGGCCCCCCCACCCGCGATTGGCGGCCCCCCTCCCGCGATTGGCGCCCCCCACCCACGATCGGCGGCCCCCCCACCCGCGATTGGCGCCCCCCCTCCCGCGATTGGCGGCCCCCACCCGCGATTGGCCCCCCCCCGTCCTGCGATTGGCGGCCCCCCTCCCGCGATCGGCAGCCCCCCCCCCCGCGATCCGCGCCCCCCCCCCTGCCGCGATCGGCAGGCCCCCCTCCCGCGATCCGCGCCCCCCGATCGGTGGTCCCCCTCCCGCGAACGGCGGCCCCTCCTCCCGCGATCGATGTCCCGCGTTAGCACCCCCCTTCTAAATTAAGACCAAAAATCTGTAGAAATCTCAGTAGCACCCCTCCAAATCTAAAAAAAATTGTGTAGCAGCCCAAACCCCCCCGCCCCCCGCTTCTCAAAAAAAAAATCAGTAGCCCCCCCCCGCTTGGGGGCCCCAAATTCTCAATCTGCTTGGGGCCCCCAAATTCCTTCAAACGGCCCTGAGTGGCAGTGACCAAATAGGGCAAGGCCCTATTCCCCCGGTCAGTGGCAGTGACCAACTTCTACAAGTCAGTGGCAGTGACTTCAACTTTTCACCCGGTCAGTGGCAGTGACCAACCTCACGGTCTGTGGCAGAGATCGTGCGCCAAACCTGTTTGTGCAAATCAGAACAGGAGAGAAGCTAAATTAAGTTTGTGCCTGGACCTCCTCCCACCTTATCTGACCTGTGTCTCGTCTCAACCTATCTGCTCTCAGAGACTATTTATTGTTCTTAAGAATAAGTATAGAAGTTGGACTTTCAGTTGGTGTGGACAGTTACTTTACTGGGGAGTCCTAAGGACTTGTTTCTTGCTAATGCAGAAGAGAGATCAGCTCGGGAGGATTCAAGCACTGGCCGCAGGCAGGCCCGAGTAACTAACACCGCTCAACCTCCCCATCCAGGAGGGTACGGGCTTGTGGTGCGGTGTGTCTCATTCTTTCCTGCAGAGGAGCCAAGTAAAGAAAAGCAGGTAAAGTCTGGGGTGGGTGCTCTACATATATACAAAGAAAGATAATTACCAAAAAATACGCAAAAGACACACAATTAGCAATTCACTATGAAAATAAAGAGGGATAAAAACAGAAATAAACTTTAATTCATCAGTCAGAGGGATCGGTTTCGTAGGAATCACCCCGCCCACATCTCAGGGTCCTCAATTTATTGGAATATGGATGTGGGCTGGACTTTAGCCCTTGGCCAATCAACCCCGGGGAGGGGGGTGTTCCCATCCCAGCCTATAAGACGGTTTTGTGTTGTGAAGTGGCCAGAGTTGAACGGTTCTGAGGATAGGATTTCCAACACCAGCGCACCGGTCCGATCGCGACAGTACCAATCACTGTTCAGCTGCCACAATCAGGCGCCATATAACAGTTTTGTTCGTTTCTCTACATACACTACAAATACAGATTTACATGTAGCCCAACATGTGTACAATTACAAGGAATTATTATTATTATTTTTTTTTCCAACAAAGTTTTATTGAAATATAATGAAGCATTACAGTAACATTATTTTCATCTCTCTGCAACTAATATTTTACCTTTTATGAGAGATAAAGATTCCTTAGATGTGTTGATAAAGTTACATAGTGGGTGAGGTTGAAAAAAGACACAAGTCCATCAAGTCCAACCTCTGTGTGTGATTATATGTCAGTATTACATTGTATATCCCTGTATCTTGTGGTCGTTCAGGTGCTTATCTAATCGTTTCTTGAAACTATCAATGCTCCCCGCTGAGACCACCGCCTGTGGAAGGGAATTCCACATCCTTGCCGCTCTTACAGTAAAGAACCCTCTACGTAGTTTAAGGTTAAACCTCTTTTCTTCTAATTTTAGCGAGTGGTCACGTGTCTTGTTGAACTCCCTTCCACAAAAAAAGTTTTCTCCCTATTGTGGGGTCACCAGTACGGTATTTGTAAATTTAAATCATATCCCCTCTCAAGCGTCTCTTCTCCACAGAGAATAAGTTCAGTGCTCCTTTCTTCATAACTAATATCCTCCAGACCCTTTATTAGCTTTGTTGTCCTTCTTTGTAGTCGCTCCATTTCCAGCACATCCTTCCTGAGGACTGGTGCCCAGAACTGGACAGCATACTCCAGGAGCGGCCGGACCAGAGTCTTGTAGAGCGGGAGAATTATCGTTTTATCTCTGAAGTTAATCCCCTTTTTATTGCATGCCAATATTCTGTTTGCTTTGTTAGCAGCAGCTTGGTATTGCATGTCATTGCTGAGCCTGTCATCTACTAGGACCCCCAGTTCCTTTTCCATCCTTGATTACCCTCAGAGCTTGAAGACATTTTGGGGCTTCTCACTGGGCCCTGCTGGTTCGTGACTAGCAATCTTCTTTGAAGCTTCAAGAAGGTGGCAATCTATGTTCATCTCATTTACCTGGTGGAGATCGAGCTGTAGAGGGGGCTTCTCTTGCACCTTGTGTCCAACACCCCTGGCAGTGATAATAGGAGATGTGAGGACACAGAGTGGCACGAGGGCCGGTATAACAGGCAGCGCCAGCTGAGATTTGCAGGAAGCAGACAACCGTGGATCATCAGGCAGGAACCAGGTGAAGCTTAATCAGCAAGCAAGAGCATAGCTTGGACACAAGCCAAAAGGTCATCAACACCCGGGCAGCGAAGGTAAAGGAACATAGGATGGAAGCAAAGTCAGGATACAGGCCAGGGTGGATACACAGTCGGGCAGCGAAGGTAAAGGAACATAGGATGGAAGAAAAGTCAGGATACAGGCCAGGGTGGATACACAGTCGGGCAGCGAAGGTAAAGGAACATAGGATGGAAAAAAAGTCAGGATACAGACCAGGGTGGATACACAGTCGGGCAGCGAAGGTAAAGGAACATAGGATGGAAGAAAAGTCAGGATACAGGCCAGGGTGGATACACAGTCGGGCAGCGAAGGTAAAGGAACATAGGATGGAAGAAAAGTCAGGATACAGGCCAGGGTGGATACACAGTCGGGCAGCGAAGGTAAAGGAACATAGGATGGAAGAAAAGTCAGGATACAGGCCAGGGTGGATACACAGTCGGGCAGCGAAGGTAAAGGAACATAGGATGGAAGAAAAGTCAGGATACAGGCCAGGGTGGATACACAGTCGGGCAGCGAAGGTAAAGGAACATAGGATGGAAGAAAAGTCAGGATACAGGCCAGGGTGGATACACAGTCGGGCAGCGAAGGTAAAGGAACATAGGATGGAAAAAAAGTCAGGATACAGACCAGGGTGGATACACAGTCGGGCAGCAGGGCACATAAGTAAGGACAAGAAAAGAGGAGAGTCAGAGTACAAGCAGAGGTCACAATAGGCAGGCGGGAATCCAGAGATTGGCCAAGGTAATGCACGGGGAGGCAGGTATAGCAGGTCAAGGCAGTGGCGCCACTAGGGTTGGTGTCACCTGGTCCGTTAAAATATTGTCACCCCCCCCCCCCGCGGTCACTGAGCAAGCCGGGGCACTGAGCAGGCTAGCGCATTAGCACAGCTCTCCCCTCTAGCCTGCCCCAATGCTCTGTCCTGCCGCTGCGGAGTGACAGCAGGAGCAGAACAGAGCAGTAGACACCGGGCAGGCTAGTGCATCGGGCTCTCTTCTGTCTAGCCTGCCACAGTGCTCTGCAGGGAGCTGCGCACCCCAAACCAGCCCCTGTAAATGTTGTGGTTTATGCCAGTGCGCCAATCCATGCACTGTCACGGATGGGGGTGACACCATCATGGTCCGATATCACTTCCTTCATAATGGTGTCACGCAGGCCTGGACTGGGACAAAAAAATGGACCCAGGCATTTTAGACTGAGCAGCCTAGTGAAATCCCTCCCAGTGTAGCAGTGTAATTCCCCCTCCCCCATGTAAATCCTCCCAGTTTTATCTCCCATAGTGTAAATTCCCCCAGTATATTTCCCCCCATCATTTTACTCCCCAGTATAAATCCCCACAGTATGAAACCCCTGCAGTGTATTCCCCCTCTGTGAACCCCCCCCCCCACACACACACACCCCATGTAAATACCACAAAGCAAGGTCCATAAAGACATGGATGAGCGAGTTTGGGGTGGAAGAACTCGACTGGCCTGCACAGAGTCCTGACCTCAACCCGATAGAACACCTTTGGAATGAATTAGAGCGGAGACTGTGAGCCAGGCCTTCTCATCCAACATCAGCGCCTGACCTCACAAATGCTCTTCTGGAAGAATGGTCAAACATTCCCATAGACACCCTCCTAAACCTTGTAGATGGCCTTCCCAGAAGAGATGAAGCTGTTATAGCTGCAAAGGGCGGGGCCAACTCAATATTGAACCCAACGGACTAAGACTGGGATGCCATTAAAGTTCATGTGCGTGTAAAGGCAGGTGTCCCAATACTTTTGGTAATATAGTGTAAGAGGGAGGGTCAAGTGATACAAAAAGGTATTAACTGAGGGGGATGAGCTGATGGATAAAGTAAAAACACAGTGTATTAGTTGGAAGCAGGATAGGCTGTTTTTAAAGAGAAGGGTTTGCAGGGATTGTCAAAAGATGGATAGATTAGGAGACAGTCGGACAGATTGGGGTAGGGAGTTCCATATGATGGGAGAGTTTCGGAAAAAGTCCTACAGGTGAGCATGGAAGGAGGAGACAAGGGAGCTAGAGAGCAGGAGGTCTTGGGAGGAACGAAGAGAGCGGTTTGGTATTGCTATTCTGTTCTATATTATTTTATTCTATTTTATTCTATAAAGCAACCTAAATAGGAATCTTCAGCTTATTTCACTTTTATACCTTACTGCAGGGCCGCCATCAGGGGGGTACAGGCATTACACCTGCAAGGGGCCCAATGATCCCCGGTTGGCCCCCCTCCTGTTTTTTTTTTTCTTAATTTTTTTTTTTTTTTTGCATTACACCTGTAAGGGGCCCGATGGTCCCCAGGGCCCCTTTACAGGCCCTGCCAGCCCCCCCCTCCCATTTTTTTTTTTTTTGCATTACACCTGTAAGGGGCCCGATGCCCCCCCCCCCCGCTTATCATCTCGCGTCAAGAGAAAGGAGAGAAGAGATTACACTTGTTTTTTTTTTTTCGGTTCTCTGCTCCAGGCGGGGCTCTGCCTAAAGCTGTGTAAGGGGCCCCAAAATTTGTGATGGCTGCCCTGCCTTATTGTATTTATTGCAATTTGTTCCCATTTTAAAATTTAAATACATTTTTTAATTCGATTCAAAAATAACAAATATATGAAACAAATTCCGAAAACGAATCATTCTAACATAACAAATGTAACGAAAGTGAATTAATTACTTAACAAACTAAACAAAATGAATTTTTTCGTCGTGCTCATCTCTAGAAACAGATTATAAAGTGTTATCTGGAGGAGTTCAGCTTTGATTTGTTAGTCAAGTCCATCTAAATCTTTTTCCCCAAACCCCCCCCCCCCCCCCCCCCAGACTGACAATGCTGCTGTCCAAGGGTGTCGGCCTTACTACTGTCTTGGAAGTTTTATAGAGAGGCAACTCCTATCGTCATATTGATCATTGGGTCCAAATTAATAATAATTAGTGCAGAAGGGAACAGACACAAAAAGATACTCAACATCTTTCCAAATCATGGATCTCTTTATTAGGGGCATTGGATTTTTTATTTTTTTTTACACACATTTATATTACAATTTCGGCACTACAGGTGGGATCGTTTCTTATCAGTCATAAGAATGTGAATATGTAATCATAACATTATAAGTGCCGTGTGCACAATGAAAAGAAAAGCATACAAAGTGGTATTGTACAGTTTTATACAGAATTAAAAATTTATTTTCAAAATATCCTTTGTGGCTTTTAGGAATCTATATATGTATGTAGCACCCTCCTAGACAGGCTGCTAGTAAGGTCAGCTAAATTTAGTTCTTTTGGCTCCCCTGTAATCAGTGGAGCCGCTTGTAATAGCTTTGGGCTGTTCTGGGCTTCACTGGTTGTGCGTCTGACTGCTCCCCCCTGCCTTCTGGGCAGTTCTGGAATGTAGTGGGCCGGGAGATTTAAATCTACAGAATGAATATTTATGCAGTCCCAGCCGGTCCCTGGGGGAGGGTGCCCAGTAGGTGGCCGGGGGAGTGCATAAATAGTCTGAGGCCTGGGATAGTGGGGTTATTGTCCAGGAGGAGAAGTTCGTAGCCTGAAAGGCTACTGCCCTTCTGGGCATTCCACCTGTACTTCTACACTCACTCATAGAGGTCCGTGCTATGTTAAAGCTGGGGGGCCTGTTCTAGTGCTCATCAAGGTCCCTGCTATGCTAAAGCTGGGGGGCCTGTTCTTCTGGACCTTGCTGGACTTCATTGAAGGATTTCACTTGGGATCTGGTCTGGAGAGTTCACAGGAGAAATGTCTGGCTGATATTAGAAGACATCCATGTATCCAGGGATATTTGTGAGTACAGACCTAAGTGAAGGATCCTAGTGACTGGGTGCTGTTAATACCCCTTGTGCATCAGTGCCAAAGCTGCTTAATCACTTCAGTACCGGGCACTTCCCCCCCCCCCCCCTTCCTGCCCAGGGCAATTTTTAGCTTTCAGCGCTGTCACACTTTGAATGATAATTGCGCGGTCATGCTACATTGTACCCAAATGAAATTTTTCTCATTTTGTTCCCACAAATAGAGATTTTTTTGGTGGTATTTGATCACCTCTGGGCTTTTTTTTTTTTTTTTGCTAAACAAATAAAAAAAGACCGAAAATTTTGAAAAAAAACGTTTCTTTGTTTCTGTTATAAAAAATTGTAAATAAGTAATTTTTCTCCTTGACTGATGGGCACTGATAAGGCGGCACTGATGGACACCGGTGAGGTGGCACTAATGAGGTGGCACTGATGAAGAGGCACTAATATGCAGCAATGATGGGCACTGATATGCGGCACTGATGGGCACCCATAGGTGGCATTGAGGGGCACTGGTAGGCACCACTGATGAGGAGGCACTGGCATGCATTACAGCTGAACACTGATTGGCTTCATTTATGGGCACTGATGGGCACCTCTGATGTTATACCTGGTAGCCCTGGGTGGGCTTCCTTGGGGGGCTGCGCTGATAGTCAGCGCAGACCCCCCCTGTCAGGAGAGCAACTGATCGGCTCTCCTCTACTCGCGTCTGTCAGACGCGAGTAAAGGAAAAGCCAATAAATGGCTCTTCCTATTTACACTGATCAGATGTGATTAGACACCATCAGAGGCTCTTTACCCAGATTGAAGCTGCGGTGTGTAAGACTGACATACCACACCACCGATCGCGTGCCCACGGGGGCACACACCTTATTTACAGCTGGTTATACTGCTTTACATTATATTACATCCGGTCAGGATAACTGAACCACTGTGCGCACGTCGTATTGCTATATGGTGGGTGGGAAGTGGTTAAACTTATCGATAATGCAATGGTCAACATATAAAAGAAAAACAATAGACATAAAACATGGTAAGAAAATACAGTAGTCTAGTGGGAGCAGAAACCAGGCCCCAGATACGGCAGCCACTCGCAAAAAGCTACCAATAACAGATGTGCCCAAAGTGCTTAGTACTTATCCATCTAAAAGGTGTATCAATAGGACTACACAATATGCAGTGTTGTTGGTAAAAAGAATTAGAAGCAAAAAAAAGAAAGAAAGTAAAAAAAAAAAAAAAAAGGGAAAAAGATTAGAGAGGAGGAAGGAAGAAAGAAAAAGGGGAGAGGAGAAATGGGGAGTGAAAGAGAAAAGGAAAGAATACTGTCCATCCAGAAGCCCCCCACCAACCACGTATCCAATTGGAATTCAACATCCACTAAATAAGAAAGATGGAAGATCAATGAGCTACAGTTCAAGAAACCCCTATCAACCTCTGGAGAAACCCTAGGTTTCCATGGAACCTTACTTGAGAATGGCTGGTCTAGGGTCTCCTCAATTGCCATTTACTTTACCTTCTAAACCTTTACTTGTTGTAACTCTTATGCCGCGTACACACGATCGGACATTCCGGCAACAAAACCGTGAATTTTTTTCTGACGGATGTTGGCTCAAACTTGTCTTGCATACACACGGTCACACAAATGTTGCTTGGAAATTCCGAACGTCAAGAACGCGGTGACGTACAAACACTACGACGAGCCGAGAAAAATAAAATTCAATGATTCTGAGCATGCATCGAATTGATTCCGAGCACGCGTAGAATTTTTGTGCGTCGGAATTGGCTACACATGATTGGAATTTCCGACAACAAGTTTTGTGTCAAAAGTGTCCGATGTGTCCGCCATAATGTCGCAGTCACAAAAAAAACCGCTGATCGCCGCCATTACTAGTAAAAAAATAAATAATAAAAATGCCATTTAACTACCCCCTATTTTGTAAACGCTATAACTTTTGCGCAAACCAATCAATAAACGGCGATTGCGTTTTTTTTTTTTACCAAAAATATGTAGAAGAATACGTATCAGCGTAAATTGAGGAAAAAAAAGTTTTTTTTATATATTTTTTGGGGATATTTATTATAGCAAAAAGTGCTCTATTTTTGTTTATAGCGCAAAAAATAAAAACCGCAAAGGTGATCAAATACCACCAAAAGAAAGCTCTATTTGTGGGAAAAAAAGGACGTCAATTTTGTTTGGGTGCCACGTCGCACGACCGCGCAATTGTCAGTTAAAGCGACGCAGTGCCGAATCGCAAAAAGGGGCCTGGTCTTTATGCTGCATAATGGTCCGGTCCTTAAGTGGTTATTAAAGTGGTTGTAAACCCGTTTTTTTTTTTTAAAACCACCTACAAGACAAAGCCATAATGAGCTAGTATGACTAGCATACTAGCTCATTATGCATCACTTACCTTAGATCGGGGCCCCCGAAGCCGTCCTCATCTCCCCCTCCAGCCGCAGCCATCTCTCCACAGATAACCGGAAGGTTACTTCCGGGTATCGCCGTTCCGGTGCTGTGATTGGCCGGAGCGGCGAAGACGTCACTCCGTGCATGCGCGCGGGAGACGTCAAATCCGGCAAGCCCGGATTTGTGAATGGGGATTAACCCTGTGAATGCACCGTTGTCTACGGCGCGCATGCGCCGTAGACAACGTTGTAAAACTTTTTGGCAAATATCTCCTAAACTGTGTAGGTTTAGGAGATATTCCTTGTACCGTGTTTCCCCGAAAATAAGCCCGGGTCTTATATTAATTTTGGCAACAAAAGACTCAGTAGGGCTTAATTTCGGGGTAGGTCTTACCATGTAATGTGCTGTCTTCTCTCCCCCTCTCTCTCCCTCCCTGTCAGCAATCCCCAGTGTGAACCGAGTTAAAATGCTTGTAAAATACTACCATCCACTCTATTACAGTAGTATATAATGTACAATGTGTGCGTCTCTGTAATATAATTGTGCCAAATACCTTTGTTATAGCGCCGCTCTGCGCTTCTGCGACCCGCCGGAGCTCTCTTCCCTGCAATTATATTACAGAAACACACACATTGTACATTATATACTCCTGTAATAGAGTGGATTCAAGGATTTTACAAGCATTTAAAACTAGGGCTTATTTTCGGGGTAGGGCTTATATTTCAGCTCTCCTGGAAAATAATGCTAGGTCTTATTTTCGGGGTAGGTCTTACTTTTGGGGAAACACGGTACCTACAGGTAAGCCTTAAGCCCCGTACACACGGTCGGACTTTTTGCCAACAAACTTCATTTTGAGCAAGTTTGCCAAAAAATCCGACCGTGTGTACACTCCATCGGACAAACTTTTTTGGTTTTCATCGGACAAAAGTTCGGTCTGCAAACGGACAAACTTTTGGCCAACAAAACTCTGATGGAGCAAAGTCCGACCGTGTGTACAGAAAACCATTGGACTTTTGTCCGATGGACTAAACAACTAATGTTAAAATCAACCAACAATAGCAGAAGTTGACCAAAGGGTGGCGGTAAAGAGCAGAAAAACCAAGTGATGTTGGAAAAAGTTTTGGGAACGTTTGCAGAAAAGTCCTGTGGTGTGTATGCTATGGGTGTGCCCGACCAACTCCGTTCGGACCAAAAACCATGGAAAAGTCCGATGGAAGTCCGACCGTGTGTACGAGGCTTTCATCTAGGCTTACCTGTAGGTGCAAGTTGTAATGGAGGGTTTACAACCACTTTAATACATCTTTCATCATTGAGACCCTTTTCTTCTCAATAAACTTGTGCAGGCATCATCAATTCGAAGGTCAATTAGCTACAGCTGAAGGAACCCCTAGAAATCTCTGGAGGAACCCTAGTGTTCCATGGAACCCCGGTTGAGAATGGCTGGTCTAAGGTCTCCTCAAGTGCTATTTGCTTTACCTTCTAAACTTCTACTTGTGACTTTTCTTCTCTATAAACTTTCTAAACATTCACCATAATCAGAAGTTGTTACTTTCCTTTCGTTATCCTGGTAAGTGTTCTAACATATTTTTTAGAACAAAAAACAAACAAACAATGAATACAAGATAATAATTTTAAAAAAACATACCTGTACGTAGAAATGGACATACTATGAACTTAGTAAATATTATGCTCTAAAACAAATATGTCTGACTAGAGGAGGAGATAAGATTTAGCAAAGCAATTGCCGGTCTGTAAAAGGGAAAGTTGAAAGGCGATGTTCAGCAGTATCGGTCAGAAGGTATGATGGGTCCATAGACCAGAGAGGAGACAATGTAATAATGGCTGTTTTCATTACATCTGCTGAAAATTCAGTCTCAGGCTAAAAACTAAAACAGACAAAAAATAAAACTTTTTCCTTTCTGTGTGGTTTTACCAGTAATAATGTAATCATGTTCTTATTTGAGTTCATCAAGGTACAGGAATAAGCCAGAATTGGTGGTGATATGATCATGTATGTTTGTATTTGGCTGGGGAGGTAGTTGTAGGTAGTTGTAAGCTGTAAGTTTTTGTTAATTTTATGTTTGGAATATTTATAGAGAGAGATTTTTTACAGCAGTTGATGGGTACATATTTTGATAAATTTATTTTAGGTCAGCAACGCAGAGTTTTTTTTTTTTTTTTTTTAAATCTTTAGAATATTGCTGGAAGAATTAGGGATATAAGAATAGGTGGGGGTGCGGGGAATGTGAGGTGGTAGTATGAGCAGTATAAGCTGGTTGTTAAGGAGCGAGGCCGGGAAGCCGGCCATGGCGTCCTTAACAACCAATGAGTCATCAGCTATAGGTTTCCCCGCTGACAGCTGAATAAGAAAAATAAATCACTGATTTAAAAAAAAAAAAAGGAAGAAAAAACGGTGTGCCCCCCCCCCCCCCCCTCAAAATTCATACCAGACCCTTATCTGGGCATGCAGCCTGGCAGATATCCAACTCCTGAACCATACCAGACCACATGCCCTCAACGTGGGGGGTGGGTGCTTGTTGATGGGGACAAGGGCCTCATCCCCACAACCGTGGCCGGTGGTTGTGGGGGTCTGCGGGCAGGAGGCTTATCCAAATCTGGAAGTCCCCCTGATCCCGCCCCACCCATGTGAATGAGTATCGGGTACATAGTACCCCTACTCATTCACCAAAATAGTGTCAAAAAGACAGTTTTTGACAATTATTTTATTAAAAAATAACAGTGTCCCCTGATGTAAATCCATCGTCAATCATGCCACCCGCCACACCCGAAAAAATATTTTTTTTTCCCGCCGACATGAAAACTGGCGGCCTTCTGCAGGGCACCGCCATTTGACATTTCTTATATATATAAAGGGGTGGGGTCACCTGGCTACATCACCTGGTGGCACCGCCCCCGTGTGACGTTGCCGACCCAGCAGGTACCAGTCCATGACGTCAGAAGGGGGCGGTGAACTGCACAGGGGGTCGTTTGGCCCATCTCTACATACAGCTTAAATGTTGTTTACAGGAGTTCAGCTTGGGTAGACATATTCTTATTTCTACTAATGTGCATGCAGTTTTTCTGTGAAGGAATGCGATGAGCATAATGTTAAACTAGAAAATGTCTATTCTCTATGCATCTTTACTATACTATAAAGTCTATATTGCTTTTTCATGTACACCACTGCTGTAATCCTTCCTTACTCAAATCAGCCTCGAATAACACCCCCTCCCACCGAAAAGACTGGAGAAGACAGAAAATGGTGGATGCCCCCTTCTCCCACACATCTTTGGAATGCGGAAGTGAAGACAGATCAGAGGGACAACCAAGCTTGATCATCACATTTTTGTACTCTTCTTGTATTTCAGCCAATTAGATGTGGTTTGCATTTTCACATTAACATAATAGTGACGTATCATGCTATGTGTAAAAAGTTTAGTACTGCCTTTAATAAAACATTAGATAAGGAAGTAACGGACCTGAACGGATGTGTCGGAGTCTTACTTTCAGCATGCATGCAATGTTATCTAAACTTTACAATTCAGAACAGTAGTAGAATCCATATTAACCCCTTTGTGGTTAAACGACCATTACATTTCCAAGAGGATATCCACATGTGAGTATATAGTAGGCCCTCTAATGAGTATCAAGTAAAAGCTAGACACCTGCTTACAACTTTTCTATCTCTTTTAGCAGGGCTGTAGGCAATTTTTTTCCTGGAGGGGGCCAGAGGACAATAATTAGGCAGCATGCAGGCCACACTGACAAATTGTGGGTGTGAGGAAATTGTGCCAACAGTGGGCAGGGTTTAGAACCTGAACATAAATCCTGTGTACAGTACACAATAACATATACCACAGTCCTTGTAACCCAAAATTAATTAATTACTGTGCTACAACCAGACACACACAAACCTCAGAACATTGATTTGTCAAATATGAAAGTCTGCCATTACTTATACATTTCTGCACATAGCTTACCTTAAAAAAGAGCTTCATTACCAGTGACCACTGAGGAACTAGCATCCGCTGTAAAATAGAGCATAAATAGTTTGGGGGTCAGGAGTATGTTATATACAACGTAGTGTATGCAGTCCATTTTAGGCATCCCTGTGACAGCAAACAACTATGAGACAGATAAGGGTGGCTGAAGGCCTCTCATCATACCGATGCCGCAGATGTCCTCCTGATGGCAATCAATCTCACATACTTTCTCCTAATTAGAATAGAGATGGCCAGCAATGCTCTGGGTCTCCCTCTCAAACCTGGTGTGCAGTCCTGGAGGCTGAATAGAGGTGGAAGAAAAGACCACACTATACCTATAGAACAGTGGAGGAGGTTAAAGCCCAACTCCATGTTTTTTTTTTTAATTGGAAACCAACTTTATTGAAAAGTATGCATGGTACATAAATCAACATAAGCCAGTATGGCCAATATAATAGTACATACATGAACACAGTGAAGCATCTGTGAGACATAAATATAATAACAGCAGTGAAAGTAGAGCCGGTACACAACAAAAATAAAAAATCGACATGTCAAGTACACGTTTCACCATCCGCCATCCATCTGTCCCAGACCTTCTCATACTTTAGCGGACACCCTCTATGTACATAAATCAGTTTTTTATATGGGAGAGCATCGTTAACCGCCTTTTTCCAGCACTGAACTGTAGGGGGCAGGGCCTGCATCCAATTACGGGCCACTACTTTTCTTGCCAAGAATAGCGTCTCATGTAAAAAGGTACGGAGGGGTTTGTCGGAATCCAAGTCTGGCAACAGGCCAAGTAGGCACATCTTTGGGTCAAGGGTAGCAGGGGAGCCCATCTGATCGTGTAGGAAGCGTATCACCTGTGTCCAGTATGCCTGAATGGTAGGGCAGAACCATATGAGGTGGTAGAAGGAGCCCGGGGTATGGTCACAGAGGCGGCATCCTGGATTGTACGTGGGCCTGAAACGTGCCACTCTCTGAGGGGTCAGATATGTTCTATGTATAATGTACAGCTGTGTGAGGCGGTCCGACAGCTTGGGGGAAACCTTTTTCACGTCCTCCAAAATCTCGCCCCAGTCCTCATCCTCTATAAGTCCAACATCCGCCTCCCATCTAGTCTTAGCAGTATAGGCCAATGCTGTGGTGCTAGGGAGACGAATGGCGGAGTACAAAGTGGAGATGAGCTTAGCAGGCCCATTACCCGTGACTGTGTCCACTATGGAGGGATTGCCAGGGACGGGTAAGAGCCAGAAAACTGGGCCTGTATGGCGTGACGGAGTTGCAAATACCTGAAGAAAAGGCAATTGGGGAGGGAAAATTCATCCTTCAGCATTTGGAATGGCTTAAGGCCTGAATCGGTCATGATCTGGTGTATGTATAAGATCCCATGGCGTATCCACGCCGCGGGGTCCGGAATGGACAATAATTCTGGCAAGCATGTATTGTACCAGAGAGGGGTATGAGAGTGTACCTTTGGGGTCCCAGTTCCTTGCAGTGCCGCCCGCCATACCCTCCGGTGGTGAGTCAACATGTCTGCTGTGCGTTGGGGGGGGCGTCTTGTCAATGGGGCTCTTAGGACCGATTGAAGTGGGGTGTGGGCCGAGTCATCTGGGTGCTCACAGAGTAGTGTCTGGTATCTCGTTAGTTCATGTTTATCAAAATAATAGAAGTGGGACAGCTGGGAGGCAAAATAATAATCCTGAAGGTCAGGGAGAGCAGCTCCTCCCAACGTCACAGGGTTCTTCAGAATTCTCCAGGATAATTTGTGTCTGCCATGACCCCAAATAAATGAATTCAGGATGGATTCAATTGTCCTGAAATTTTTTTGTGGTATATAGAGGGGAGCATGCCAGACCAAATAGAGTATCTTGGGAAGGAGTATCATCTTAACTAAGCTGACGCGACCCATAACACCCAGGGGTAGTCTGGCCCAAGTCTGCGTCTTGTTCTTGATCAGAGCAAACAGGGGTTCAATGTTCAGTAGTTTATAATCTGAGAGCGATCTGGTGACCTGTACGCCAAGGTATTTAATCTGGGAGACCCTTGGAAGAGCCAGAGGAGGGGACGCGAACGAGGGGGGGAAATGGTCAATCGGAAGGATCTGGGACTTAGACCAATTAATACTCAGACCCGAATGGCCACCCATACGTTCTATGGACTGGAGGGCTGCTATAAGAGAAGGACCGGAGTCCGTCAGATACAAAAGTGTGTCGTCGGCATACATCCCAATCTTTTCTTCCAGGTTCCCCATCCTGAGACCTCGGATGCAAGTGTCCGCACGGACCATTATGGCCAACGGCTCCACAGCCAATGCGTAAAGCATGGGGGAAAGGGGGCAGCCCTGCCGGGTCCCTCTCTCCAGCGGGAACTGGTCAGAAAGCCAACCATTCACAAACACTCTGGCCCTTGGGGACTGATAGAGGAGTTGGACCCAGCGAATAAAGCTGGGGCCAAATCCAAATCTTGAGAGACACTCCCACAGGTAGTTCCACTCCACGGAGTCGAAGGCCTTGGCGGCATCCAGCGCCACCACGACCCTCGAGCCAATTTCATCATGGGACCCCTGAATATTCATAAATAGGCGGCGAATATTCATGGCCGTGTTCTTCCCTGGCATAAAGCCGGTCTGGTCAGGGTGTATCAATGACAGAATAACCTGGTTAAGGCGGGAGGCTAGAATCTTAGCTAATATTTTAATGTCTACCTGTAACAGGGAAATGGGCCTATACGACTCCGGGTATTTAGGGTCCTTTCCGGGTTTGGGAATTACGACTATTTGGGCTTCTCGCATAGATGGGGGTAGAACTCCTGAGTCGAATATGGATTTATACAGGTACTTAAGTTCAGGGATTAGGATTTCAGAGTAGGTGGCATAGAATTCAAGAGGTAGGCCATCCAGGCCTGGGGCCTTGGATGAGGCCAGACAGGAAATGGCCTCGGAGATGTCCTCCTCAGTAATAGGGGCTTCCAGAATTTCAAGCTGGTCGTCTGTCAGTCTAGGGAATTGAACTCCCGCTAGGTAGTCCCTGGTGTCTTGGGGAGTGTGGGTGACCCTGGAAGTGTAGAGTGCACGGTAGAATCTCCCAAATTCCTCCGCCACCAGTTGCGGATCGGTGATGTCGTTCCCCTGTGGGTCGGTCAAGGACACCACCACAGGGGGACGCATATCCAAGTGGGCGAGATATGCGAGCAGTTTGCCCGATCTCTCTCCATACTCAAACACCCTCTGTCTACAGAAGAAGATACGTTGTTTAGCCTTCTCTATGTGCAATTGGGAGACCTGGCGCGCCTGAATCTTTAGATTGTTGGCCGCGCTGGGCGAGGGGTCCCGGTGGAACGCCTCCTCCAGCACCTGCAGGTGCTCCGCAGCCTGCTGGACAATAAATGTTGAAGACCGTTTAAGCCTGTTAATACGTGTGGAAAGTAGGGAACAAGCGTGAAGTTTAAACATTTCCCACACCACGTCATGCGTGGCAGTGTCCCTGTTGGCCGTAAAATAGTATTGCAATTCTGTGGGGATGTCATCCTGATCCCGCAGGGCAGTCAGCCAGAACGGGTTTAGCCGCCAAGAAGGAGCAGGGGAAGCCTTCAGGAGCTGGATCGTGACCCAGTAGGGGGCGTGATCCGAGAGTACTCTCGGAGCAAAGCCCACATCCCCTAGCTTAGGCAGCAGGGACATTGAGATAAAAACAAAATCAATTCGTGACATTGTGTTATGACTGGCTGAAAAGCATGAGAAGACTTTAGTGTGCGGGTGTTTGTGGCGCCAAGTGTCGACAAGAGCAAAGTCGGTCATTATGCGGTGCAGTCTGGTATGGGTCGGTGGGTTAAGGGGGGGATCCAGTGTGCCCAGGCGGTCCAGAGCGGGGATCAGGGTCATATTGAAGTCCCCCATCCACACTGCCGGTACGGAGGGGTATTGTGTCATAAAGGCAAGGCCTTCCTGAATTACAGCTGAGTTGTACGGGGGGGGGGGGGAATATAGCAGGCAAGTAGCAGGATAGGAGACCCATTAATGGTGGCGTGCATAAACACATATCTGCCCTGCTGATCCGTGCGGAGCAGTATTAGCTCAAAAGGTACCCGTTTGGCAACCAGGACCGATACTCCTCTGGAATATGAGGTGTGAGTGGCATGATAAGCCCACCCCACCCAAGGTTTTTTAAGGGAGGATTGCAAGTGGCCCGTGACATGGGTCTCGACCAGTGTGATAATGTCAGCTCTCTGAGATTTGAGAAATGTCAGGACCGCTGTACGTTTGATCTTATTGCGTAAGCCTCTAACATTCCACGTGAGGAACTTCAGGGAACTCATGGTGGGTATATGGTGTGTATAATAGACCGCAGCCAGACCAGAACCAGCAGAGCAGATAAGGACACATCAGACAGTACAGAACACATCAGCAACCAATATTGATAGTGCATGTATGACAATGACATAGTACCTTTAGCAGAAATAAACAATTGTGAACATAGTGGCAAATAAAAAACAGCCAAAACATTTCCCCTCCCTCCCAGTCCAGTGCCACCCCAACTCGGCATGAACATAGTATCCCAAAACCAGGTATCAACCGGGGACATCCAACGTGAAAAAAGCATTGGAGGCGAGGGACTTAATTTCAAAGGGACATAGATACCTGTGATGGACAGAAAACAAAAAAAGAGGAAAAAACAGTCAGGTAAACGGGGGGAGTGAAAAAAGTCCATAGAGAACCTAGGGGGGCGACTTCTTCTCTGAGAAGTGCATGGGGTGTAGGGGCCACAAAAGCACAACACCATTGCAGCCGTGCAGAAGGGAGCCCCGCCTGCCATCAGGGTGGTACGTAAAGTAGGATAGGAAGTTCCAGCAACGTTCGGTAAGCTGCCCTCTACAAGTATCTCCCATGTGTGGGGAGAACGGGGAATTAACAGTTAGGTCACCCGAAGGTGGCGAGCATGCTGTGAGATCCGAGGAGGGGCGGAAAAGGCTTTTAGGTCTGTCTCCCCCGTCCCGGCGGAGGGCACCCACTAGCAACAGAGCAACCGTGAAGCGAATCACCAGGGCACGAACAGGGAGTGCCACCGGCACAGGGGGCAGCAGGGGAGAGAAAAGAAAAGTACTCACAGCTCCCAGACAGCGCGGTATGCTCAATCTCGCCGACTTCTCCGGTCAATCCAAGTGGATGCCGACTCTGGGTCCTCGAAAAAGTGGGTCCGACCGTCGCACTCCACACGAAGCTTTGCAGGGTACAGCATGGCGTATTTGAGGTGTAGAGTGCGGAGGCGCTTCTTAACATCCTGGAACCTGGACCGCTGCCGTTGCACCTCATTGGAGAAGTCCGGGAAGACGGCAACATGTGCGTTGGTATGGGGGATATTCCCCTTCTCTCTGGTTAGGCGGAGGATCTTGTCGCGATCCCTGAAATTAAGGAACTTCGCTATCAGGGTACGCGGTGGAGCTCCTTGGGGAGGAGGGCGGCCAGGGATTCGATGAGCTCTCTCCACTGCAAACATTACCGAAAATGCGTCTCTGCCGAAGGTTGAGGTTAGGAGGTTTTCAAGGAAGCTCTCCGGATCGGTGCCCTCAGCAGACTCAGGAAGACCGATGAAGCGGAGGTTACATCTCCGAAGGCGATTTTCCATGTCATCCTGTTTTGCGCTAATCTGTTGTAACTGGCGGCGCACCTCATCGGTGGTATGTTGTAAAGGGTGTAAGATATCCTCTGCTCTGCTAATACGGGTCTCCGTCTCCGTCACGCGGTCCCTGAGGGTAGAAAGATCCTGCCGGATAAGGGACACATCAATTTTTACCTCCTCGATCTTGGTGGTAAGCGTGCTCTGGCACATGGCGATGGCATCCAGTAATTTGTTAGTAGCCACCACAGAGTGATCCGCATCCAGGAAAGCAGCAGCGCCGTCTCTGACCTGCCGATCCCCCTCCTCAAGCCGGCGGTATCTGGCCAGTTTATCGATGGCTTCAGAATTATTTTTAGACGGAGACATGCTGTAGGGCGACAGGGAGGATCCCTGGGTGTACCAATATGGCCGCTTGCTCCATCCGGAGACATCTTCGGCAAGTATTACAGGCCTCCCTGACTCCCCTGAGCTCAGATTCCCCTGCATGCAGCCTGTTGCCATTACAGCTGCTTGAGAGTGACCTGCTGCTTACGTTGGGCCACCCCTGGGCAGCGGTGGGGGGGGAGGTTGTGGAGGACCCGGCTCTAGGGAGGGACCAGGGGTGGGGCTGAAGGAGGGACCAGGGGCAGGGTCAGGGGTGTGGCTGAAAGGGGGGCCCCTGTCAGGTAGGCTGTACGGGGCCCCATGATTTCTATCAGCGGCCCTGCATAGCATACTAGCTTATTATGAATTGCTTACCTGAGATCGAAGCCCCCGCAGAGGTCCTCGTTCTCCCCCTCCGGTGGCGACATCTCTCGTGGGCTCCGGCGCTGTGATTGGCCGGAGCTGCGATGTGTGTGGGAGTCATCGGTAACGGCACTAACGGCACATCTAACTGAAGCAACGGCACGACGTGCCAGTGCTTTAGTGCGCATGTGCCGATGACTTCGGCACATGCAGACACAGGGGGATATCTCCTAAACCGTTCAGTAGTGGAACCAGGAAGTGCAGAGTGAACTCCACGGCCAGCTGTCCCACACTTGAAAAGATATTACAGCGTCACGCCTGCAACACGGACGCCCTCTTGGGTCAGATTAGCGGTGAATACACTCTTCATTTCTATGTGCTTTTTAACAAGTGAATTTTATGTACGTGCATTTGACACAGGGATATTGTATTGGGGGATTTCTTTATTAAAGCAATATTACACTATTTGGTGCTTTATGTCCTTATATGTGTTCCTGAGGATTTAACCCTTACTACCCTGGTGGTGATGACTGAAGTTGGAGCGAGATTACCTACAGATTTGAAAGGCTTATCTTTTTCATCCTTGTGGTGAGTTTGAACCCCAGAGGGGGAGTGTGCCTCACTCGTGGTGAAGATTTTTGATTGGTGTAGGGTGCACTACAGACCATATACACAGAAGAAACTCCACTTTTAATTAGACTGTTGCAAAGTCATCACTCAAGTGTACTGTGTGCTTTTGGACACTTATCCATAACCAGCGCTGTTTATCATATGGACTATGAATTTTAATATGATTTTTTGTATTTATTATTTTATTTTATATATGTGAGGTTCTCATGTATATAGAATTTAAATAGCTGCTATATAATTTATCTATAACTTTTATCATAAGTTTTAGTAACCTTGATGAATTTGAGTTTACTGTTGTCTCCTATTCCTATTAACCTCTTAATTGCATAGCTGGAGAGGTTATTTTCTGGAATAGCAATTTAGCATTTAGGCGCCGAGCAGTGCATATTTGGGCCATTTACTTTGCACCTTTCTTTTATTTTATTATATATATATATATATATATATATATATATATATATATATATATATGTAAAGGTTTGTTTGAAGCTTTTAATGATAGGTTTTTAACAGCTCTAGCATATGGATCCAATTAGTTAGGATGGCTTCCTATTGAAATTCTCACCTCCCCCATCATAAGAGAAGAAAGATCTCATATTACTTTAGATGTAAAAGTATTTTAGCTAAGATTATAAGTTCTTAAATATCGCTATATTTCTTGATTAGGATATTAATAAGAATGTTTCGTTTTTAAAGTATCCATAGTGTAATATTTAGTATTTGATCCAGAGATTTAGTAATATTATGATAATGTTTATTTTAGCTACTCACATCGCTCACAGCCCCATCGTTAGGAATTTTAGACACTAAACAACTTCCTTCTGAAGAATATATTTGAAACTCGCGGGCTTTAAGAAACGTTAAATCACTCCTTCGAAAGAAGGTGGGGGTCAGATTTGAGGGGTGAAAAGCTAGTGACTCTTAGTTTTTAGGCAGACTTAAGCTGACACGCGGGAAGGCTTGAATGCTTCACACACATTTACTCACACTTGGAGACATGGAAAGAGGATGATTCAGCTTCACACACACACACAAAAATATTCATTTGATTCAATCTTCAAGAATAAGAAACTTATGGATGCTATTTTTATATTTATGACATATTGATGTTATTATTATGTAACATTTAACCATTTTATTATTAAATCAATTTTGTAGTTTTTACATGAGAACGTAACGGATTTTCTTGGAACTTTTCTCATCAAGATGAATTATTGAATATCGATTATTAATAAAATATTATCGATCTATCGATAAATATTTCAAAGTTGTATTTAATATTTATTGTCATAGTGTCTCCCAGTGTTGGTTCTCCCGCAACCTGCTCTAAACAGTTGACTGGGGCAGACTGACGTTGGTTGAGACCCGTCTGGTAATGGAAAAACGTCTTAAGGTTGGAGTGTGATGTTTGCAGAGTGGGGATATGTGGGGATATGTCCGCCGACGAAGGGCCCACTGTGCATTAGCGCAGACGATCGTCGAGGAGGGGATATGTTCGCTCTGCAAGGACATTATTGGTTATAGGCAGATGTGCGCTCTTGTCTCTGCTGTGTCTGATCAGCATGGTTAATATTCATAGCACACGCCTGCAGACAGCCTCCCTTCCACAAGCAATAATAGTATAATCCGACTATGCTCTGTTCTCAGGAATAGCGCAAAATAAAGATTCCTATCAGCGGTAATATGAGAGCTTATGAGTGTTTCAGAGTGAGGGAGAGCGTCCATGTTTTAAAGCAACACGGTCTTCCGGTTCCGGCGCCGCATGAGGTAACTGCGCCTCCTCACTGCTCCCGCTACAGAACCCAAAAACGGCATATAAAGCCAGTCAGAGCGGCCCCTCGTAGCCATCCTTTGCACCCGGGCTTCCCCCTCACTCGGATGGACCGTTTTCTGGAAAAAAACGGCGCTCGCTCGCGGCCGCAGCGGCGCCGCCGGGCAAGCCGCAAATCGAGGCCCCGGCTTCGGCCTACTCCCACGCCGCGGCGGAATCACAGGCGGCCGACATGGAGGTGAGCACTCATCCCTCCCAGCAGATCATTACACCCCCTGCCAGTACATCTCGGGGTCCCTCTCTGCTATCCTCTCAGCCAGCCACACCAGGGGACATTTCTAGCTCCCCACCCCCTGGGGATGCTGCTGATAGCACGCACCGAATTGCTGCTGCTGTAGCAGCTCTTCTCTCCCCCATGATCTCTGCCTCGGTGGAAAAGGCAGTCAATGCAGGCATGCAACAAATTAAAGCCCAAATTGCTGAACACTCCAACAGACTCAATGAGATGGAACACCGCCTCTCTGAGGTTGAAGATGAACTCTATCAAGCGCAGGCCACAGAACAGTCGCAGGACAAAACAAATCAATACATCATTCAAAAATTGGAAGATTTGGAAAATAGATCCAGAAGGAGTAACCTGCGATTTGTAGGCGTCCCCGAATCGCTACCCTCGGCAGCTATGGCTGAATTCTGCTCAAAACGCATCCCGGAGGCTTTGGGCCTTTCAGGCCTGTTCACAGTGGAACGCGCACACCGTATGGGGTCCTTTAATTCCGAACGCAAAACACCCCGTCCCATTATTGCCAAGTGCCTCAACTATGCCGACAAATCCCTCATTCTACAGACATTCAGACAGTCCCCATCTCTCCAAATAGACGGGGTAAAAATCCTAATTTTTGCAGACTACTCGATTGAAGTCGCCAAGAAAAGAAAAGCTTTTCAACCAATATGCTCTGAACTCTTCAAGCAACACATAAAATTTACTCTGGCATTTCCTGCAACTCTACGCCTCAAATCACCTAAAGGGGAACAACTTTCTTTCCAGGATCCTGTGGAAGCAGAATCTTTTCTCCGCTCCCTAAGGGGAGAAGCAAACCCTCACACGCCCTCCAAGTCTAATTCCAGCCCCCGAGCTTTGGAACAGAGAAGCCCCCGCAAGGACTCTCCAAAACGTTTTAGACATTCTGCTCCAGATCAGCGCTACCAAAACTCCCGTTGATGAACTTCCATACACCGCCATGAACTTCCTTCCTCGCCATTACAGGTCGTATGATCTTTTTCTTTTTTTTTTCTGTCATCTTGGGTGTTGGAGATGCAAGATCTAATTCTCATGGTCTCCATTAATCCACGACCAGGCACTGACACCCGAGTGATCACCCAGTGATTTTTCCCACAAAGGCTCTGAATCCATGTGTCGTTCCATTTTATTTTATTTAATTAATATATTGTTTCGTATGATACGCCTGAAACCATTCCTTTTTCTCTTTTTCCCCCCACCAGGATGGTAAAGCGTGCGCGCATGCGTACTGGCCGCACTGTACACAAGGTCATTTGCATTTAAACTGCCCCCCTTGACTCCGCTGTGTGACTTTTCAGGCTCCCAGCCATGACTACATTCCGGGGGTCCCTCGCACATAATCGAGGTTCCTGGGGCGCTCTGGCAGCATAACTGGTCTTCCTTTTCCATGAAGGGTCATGTATGGGGAGCCACCTTGCACAGCGAACTCATGCGGAAAAAAGCAAAGTTCTTTATGATGCTTACTTTAATTTGTTGTTTTGTTTTACCTTGTTCTCTTATCTTCTACCCCCCCCCATCCCTCCTCTCCCCATTCCACACTCCAGCATACACTCCTTACCCGAGGGCTCCACACACAGACGCTCACATCACTAAAGTGCCTAAACTATACCTCTTGATCCCAGCCTATAATCTTACAGCTACTAAATCGCCGCCTTTACACCTTATCTTCCGCGATATCTTAAGGTAATCTCATGGAATGTGAGGGGTCTCCGTTCTCCTATCAAGAGAATGAAGATCCTTCGTCATCTCAAAAGGCTGAAGGCAGACATAGCACTGCTTCAGGAATCCCACCTTTCGGCATCTGACTTCAGTCGAATGCAGAAACTCTGGGTTGGAACAGTCTTGGGGTCAGAATCGGTTGGACGGAAGGCTGGTGTCCTTCTTTTCAACAAAAACCTCCCATGTACTGTTCTATCCACGCATACAGACGACCAAGGATGCTTCATCTCCTCCAGGGTTAGAATTGGCACAAAAGAACTAGTAATTTCCAATGTATACGCCCCCAACAGTCCCACAAAGACATTTTACTCTCAGCTCTCCACTTGGCTCCTCAACACTTCTCACTTACCTCACCTAGTTGGGGGAGATTTTAATGACCTCATGCATCCCCCAGACGATAGGTCCTCCCCAAAACGATCCACCCCAGCGCCTGCTACATCAGCTCCCACCCTATTTGCCTCAACCATGGACTCCCTCCATCTCACAGACATCTGGCACTTAACACACCCGGTAGACAGAGAATTCACCTTCTACTCTAATCCTCACAAGATCCTCACCAGGATCGACTATTTTTTTGGGACCGATAATATCATTCCTCTTGTCTCAGACACAGAGGTCAGAGACATAGCCATTTCAGATCATGCCCCAATACTCCTCACTCTAGACAAAATAGACCTCCCCCCCACCCTAATATTTGGCGCTTCCCATCCTTCCTCCACAATAATGCTGATTTTCGCGCATACATGGAACGAGCATGGGTGGAGTTTTCCTCCGCGAATGCTCCACATGCAGGGGACCCGAACCTTCTCTGGGATGCTGGAAAAGCTTACTTGAGAGGTCGGATCATCTCATATGCCACTTCCTTTAAAAGAAACGCACTTTCGAAATTCAAATTGGCCAGCGACAGACTTCACCTCGCACAACGCAATCTAGCCACCTCGACTTCACCGGCTAACAAGGCGGAGTGGTCGTTGGCTAAAAATGCTTTTGACACCTGGGCAGATACCCTGGAACTTACAAAAAAATCTCATCTGGATGCCTCCCTTCATAAATATGGTAATAAAGCTGGCAAACTCCTATCCAGACTCTGTAAGGGCGCCTACCGCCCGACGCACATCACCTCACTGCGGGACCGCACGGGAACTACACACTCTACCCCACTTCACATAAATAAAACCATGCTGGAATATTACACAGCCCTTTATGCACCCAATCCCATTGACCATAAAATAGCCCAAGCCTTCCTTAAAAAAATGAATCTACCAACTATTTCCACTGCCCATCTAGATTTCCTGAATGCCCCTATCTCCCTCGATGAAATAGAAGGCACTATACATGCTCTCCGCCCCTCTAAAGCCCCCGGCCCAGACGGCTTCACAAGTGAATTTTATAAAACTCTCCAAAATGTCACTGCGCCCATGCTCCACTCGGTCTATTCCAACATCTGGGCGGGCAGTCCCTATCTACCGACAGGCAACCAGGCCATCATTAAACTACTTTCTAAAAAGGGCAAAGATCCTCTGGAACCGGGCTCATACAGGCCTATTTCACTACTCAACCTGGATGTCAAAATTCTCTCGAAGATTGTGGCCTCCAGACTAGCGGTCATCCTCCCGGACCTCATTCACCCGGCCCAATCAGGATTCGTGAAAGGGCGGACAGCCACCTTTAACATACGAAAGGTTCTCCTGGCCCTTGAACGAGGCAAACAAGACCCCAAGGGAGATTATGCCATCATAACGCTAGACGCTGAAAAAGCCTTTGACAATGTAAGTTTTGACTGGCTTTCCCTTACTTTGTCTAAAATGGGATTCTCAGGCCCCTTCTGCCACCTTATCAATGCCATGTATACAGCGCCCTCAGCTAGACTTGTTGCTGCTGGACTCCTCTCAGAGGACTTCCGCCTCCATAAAGGGACCAGACAGGGTTGTCCTCTCTCCCCCCTCCTGTTCAACTTAGCCTTAGAACCTCTGTCTAGATACCTTTCCAAGATAGCCCCTTTACGAGGCATCAAAATAGGCAAAACGGAACTTCGCACCTCACTATTCGCTGACGACGTCCTCATATTCACGGGCAACCCCAGTGACGACATTTTGACCATTAAAACCACTTTTGACGAATTTCGACTATGCTCCAGCCTCCGTATTAATTATTCCAAGAGCGAAATTCTCCCCATAGGGACACACTTCACACGCCTATGGACTCAACACTCTCTGTTTAAGGTTGCACCTTCACACATCACCTATCTAGGTATAAAGATTGGGAAATTACCCTCTTCCATCTACCACCTCAATTATCCCCCCCTCTTCACAAAACTCCATCAGGAACTGTCAAATTGGATGGATCTTCCCCTCTCACTCCTGGGAAGGTGTCACCTTGTCAAAATGGTTAGCTTCGCCAGACTGCTTTACCCTTTGCAAACCATTCCCTTACTTTTGAAACATAAAGATATCAAACTCCTCAACACCAAAATTTCACAGTTCATCTGGCACGGCAAAAGACCTCGGATAGCCTTTAAAAAACTACACCTTCCTAGAAGTGACGGGGGTATCGGTCTACCTCATATTAGATTGTATAATTTAGCATGTCTGTTCAGGACCAGCTTAGATTGGATAGCTCGATCATCCCAATACTCTAATTATGTCTTGGAATCCGAAATGGCTCACCCGCACTTTCTGGTGGCCCTTCTACACTGCAGATGGAAAACTGTCCCCCCCTCTTCTCAACACAATCTCCTGCTCAGGGACACAGCTATAGCTTTGAGAGAAATCAGAAAAACTCTCAAGCTATCTCCCTTCATCTCTCCACATCTACCAATCCAAGGCAATCCTAACTTCATCCCTGGTCTCCACTACAAAGTCTTTTCGGTCTGGCAGGATCAAGGACTGTCAAACTTCTCCTCATTGTGCGATGGCAACACTGGAAAACCTCTTCCTTTTTCCACAATATCCTTGTCATTTTCTCTGCCCCCCTCTCACGTTTTTCATTACAACCAATGCATTAGCTTCCTATCTAACACTTGTAAAGACAATCTCCGGAGATTCGAAAACAGCTTTTCTGAACGTCTATTGCACAGTGGACGTTATAAAATCTCGGACATCTACAAACCTCTCCTGCAAGAATCTTCCCTGTCCTTATCCTCCTCCTCTATTGCTAACTGGGCTGGGGATTTCCCAGTTCCAGATATAACTGAAAAAATCCTATCTGGTCTGCGGAAGGCCCTTCGACTGACACCCAACGAAATCTGGAGAGAAACTCAACTCAAGATAGCACACCGGGCTTATATCCCATTTCTCTCTCCTAATTCCAATAAAGATGGCGCCTCTTGTCCTTTATGCAAGGTACCCAGACCCTCTCTCTCCCACCACTTCTGGTCCTGCTCCTTCATTTCCTCATTTTGGGATCAAGTCCTATCTTATATATTCAAAACCACTTTGTTGAAACTCCCCAAAGACCCTTTGCTTCTAATATTTGGATATTGGGACCCTCTATTGCTACCTTGGTCTCTGTCCCCGGCTGCTTCGATCCCCTACGGGACTACCAAATGTCCCTCCTCTAAAGACTGGATCTTGCTCTGTTTGCTTGTCACCAGGAGACTCATTCTTAGGCACTGGATCTCTCCCCAAAGCCCTTCTCTCATCCAACTCGAAAAAGGACTGCCTCAACCTCTTCTACAAAGAAAGACTTCTTACGGACTTTAAAGAACCCAGATCCAGAGCTCGCTTTTACTACAGATGGGAATCCTTCATCACAACAACCCTCTCGGCAGCTGATCAGATGGCTCTGGAACTACTCTCCTTCTTGTACGCTAACCCTATCCCAAATGGGCTGTAAATCTTGATGACATTACACAGTCTATACATACTGGATGGCCCTCCGGGGCAGTTCCTTCTCGGGACCATACATGTATTGGAATGAACAGCACGCCATTGTCTCTGGAGCTCTTCCCCCCCCCCCCTTACTTACTAGTTTTCTGTTATGTTCTTTCCCCTATTCCTGATTCTAAACATAGGGGTGCGTAGACAGATCCATCCAGTATTTTACCTTTTGGTTGCATTGCATTATAGGTATTTATCTAGGATGACCTGTTGTACCCTCACTAGGTGAGAATTTTGTATATACCGCACCTTCTCTTCATATCTTCATAACTTCATAACTTCATAGCCCCATAAGGTTAGTCTTCAAGCGAGCTAGTGTCAAGTGCTATCTCTTGTTTATGCCCTACTTGTTGTACCCAACTAACTGCTCCGTTATTTCTATGTACCATTGTTTTAAACCTGACGGACAGCCTTATGTACTTTTTTTGTACTTTTTTGTACTTTTGTACTTATCTTTCCACCTGTACAAGTGTCTTTTATTACTCCAATAAAAATTTGTTTAAAAAAAAAAAAAAAAGCAACACGGTTTTGTTTGTTAAAAGCATACATACACGCTTTCCCTGCCCGGACACGCCCATAAGACTTTAGCCATCATTGTATTCATGTATTGTATTGTATTAGCTGTATTTAAAGTGGTTGTAAAGCCAATACATTTTTTTTTCTAACACCTGTAAGAGAAAGCCATAATGAGCTAATATGACTAGCATAATAGCTGATTATGCATCACTTACCTTAGATCGGGGCCCCCGAAGCCGTCCGTGTCCCTCTCTCCAGCCGCAGCCATAGCTGCGGCGATAGCCGGAATGTTACTTCCGGGTATCGCCGCTCCAGCCAATCACAGCGCCGCTCCGGCGCTGTGATTGGCCGGAGCGGCAAAGACGTCACTCCGCACATGCGTGCGGGAGCCGTCAAATTCGGCTAAGCCCAGCGATTGCTGGGAACTAGCCGAATTTGTGAATGGGATTAACCCCATGAATGCGCCGTTGTCTACGGCGCACACGCGCCGTAGACAGCGGCGCCTGTCATTTTAGTAAATATCTCCTAAACCGTGTAGGTTGCAAAAGTGGGTTTACAACCACTTTAACACATCCTGTTAGAGGGATGCCCTTGTATGGTCATTTTCCTGTAAAGGTCATCTTCCTGGGTGGAGCTGACATGCTGTGACATCACTTCCTGCTGGGATTTTAATAAAAAGGATCGAGGCAAACTGGGCTCTGGTCAGTCATGCTGGGATGCTGAGATGAGAACACAACAGTCTGGTGATTTTTCTGTACTTGAATAAATGAATGAATGGGAAATCGAATGAATGGTAAGGGAATTATGCCTGAGATGCATTATAACATTAAGACGAAGGGTGTGCTTATATAGCACATGGAGAAATGGCTGTGTGCTCTGCATACAACCTATTTTCCCCTGACAGTGCCTATGGGAGATTTCCCTCTTTCATATCTGAAGAGTGGTGGGAAGTCGGGTCTAGTGAAATACAAAGGCTTGCTTGGTGTACAATGTGCTCTGCAACATGCAGGAGACAACAAAAAATGTCTGCACATAGATGGTAGATGTCTAAACAAGCACAAAGACAGATTTACTGCACTCACCTTTCACTATACGGTACATTATGCCCACCATGAAGATAAGAAAACAAATGACTCCAACCACTATGCCAGCGATAGCACCTCCATCTAATGCAGACCCTGTAAGGAAAAACATAGGAGGACATTTGTTCTTATCTAATGTCATGTTATTCATCATGAGCCACTAATAATACGAGATGGAAAAAATATGTTTCTGGCATGATGAACCAACCACAAGGGGCGGAAACTGCACTCCCTGCAGGCCATCATACGCCCCCCACTGCTAGGCATGATGTTTGCAGCAGAAGGGTTTATACAGTGCTGGATTTAAAAGGGTCAAAAGGGGAAATTCCCCCGAGCCCCCTCCTGTTGCGGGGGGCCTCAGACTTTCTTTATAAAAAAAAGTAATATTTATAAAATTTGTGTTAATATTTAAAAAAAAGAATAAAGCGTGTGTGGATGTCAGGATACTGAACAGTTAAGCCTGACTTCAGAGGCAAAGAAAGGGATGGGGGGCTTCTGGAAGATGTTTTACATTGAAACTTCTCATATTATTCACTATTGGAAATGTTTGTTTTAATATGACTGTGTCGCTGAATGTATTGCCTTGTTTACAAGAGACTGTGGGAGGGGACAAGAGAAAAGATCGAAAAATTTTGAAAAGTGCCAGGCAACAGCCCCGACCCCATCATGTGGGAGTGACGTTATTGACCAGCACAGATTTATTGCAGTGAGAAACATTAGAGAGAAACTCGCTCCCCCGCTTGACCATGATTGGGTCAAGGGGTTGAAACCGAAACTCAGCGATCTCGAATCGGGTAAAACTTGCTAACAAATTACGAGATTGGTCAAATTTGGGAAAAGTTACCTGTGTAATATGTATTCTTACAGTCAATAAATCTGAGGGGGAAAAAGACAGACAAGTGTCTTCTTCAGAACCTTACATATATATGTAGCGGGGTCCTAAATTTAGGGGAAGTGTTGAGTGGTAGTTATGCTCAAACACCTCAATTGTCAGGATCTTGTCAACCATTTTGTCTGCAGGGAGAGTATCGGTGTACAGTTCCCTGCGGCCTGCAGGTGGCGCTGCCATAGTGGGCCAGGGTCGAACCGCTGATACAGTGCTGTGCCTTGTGTGTCCCCTCTCAGCAGCCATACAGTGGGCGTGGTCTACCTGCTGTGCATGCTGGGAGAGGATATAAAAGGGGCAGACTATGCATCTTATTAATGCGGCTAAACTGTGTATACCTATTCATTGGAGGGATGTTTCACCCCCATGTGTATCTGAATGGTTAAAAAAAGTCCAAACTATTGCTGAAATGGAAGATTTAATACAACAGGCCAATGACACACCATTTAAATTCAATAAAACTTGGGCTAACTGGATACAATTTACTAATTCTTCAGAATATCGTACCCTAACCTCTTTTATTCCTTAACCTGACTTGGGGATGTTTACACTAATAGTAATCTTAATATAATTAATATTTTATTCTTTGTACAATTATCCACTCTTCCCCTTATTTAACCTTATTCCCTTTTATTTATTTTAATATATACTACATTATCACATGAGATATTTTGATTACCTTGTTTAATTTATTTTATTTAGATCTGTATATTTTATTTTTCAATACATTCTATGTTTTACTTGCTCATAATATATATTTAATACACTTTATATGTATGAATATTATTCTGAACATGGAATTTCTTGTACTATTTCTAATGCATTTTTTTTATATAATTGTAGCGGGTATTTGAATTTATGTGAGGACTCTGGTGGTGTGAGGTTCCTTGGGGTCCCTGGGTGGCGCTGTTGCCTTGGGCCGGAGCTGAACTCACACCGCAAACTGTGCCTTTTTGTCCTCCCCTGGAGCTGGTACAGCGGGGCGGGGAACCCGCTGTAATGCAAAGGGAGAGGTCATAAAAGGGGCGGAGGCCCTGACCTTCAGGGAGAGAGTCGGAGGACGTGGCCGCACCCAGGCACCTTCAACTTGGGTGCTGGCGTTCCGGTGTTCCAGGCCTAGGCGCCCTTGGCCTAGCTGGAGCGGAGATGGAGTCCATCTCAGGCACCTTTAGCCTGGGGTGAGGTACTATGGCGGATGCCTGGGGCTCAGTACCTTCGACTGAGTTCCGCGAGGGTGGAGGAATCCGAGGGGGCCCTAACTCCTTGGGTGCCCGTGTCTGAGTTTGTGAGGACTGGTGCGCAGTAGCTTCTCCGAAGAGTCCGGCGCAGCATCGCTGGTGACAGAGAGGCCTCCACTTCTCCCTTGGACGGATTTCTTCCTCTGACAGGGGCAAAGTGAGCGAAGGTAATTCATATTCTATATTACCTAGTCAGTGGCAGTGACTATTCACCACTGGTGACAGTACAGTGGGCAGCAGCAAGAAGGGAAAGGATTGTGCCTCGATCTGTCCCCATTTTCCAAAGGAGAAAGATCGTTTTATTGCTTGGCAAGAAGAATAAAACTGAGTTGTACCTATTCACTGTGTGGAACTTGGGTCACTAAGCAAAGGAGTCAGGCACGAAGGACTGGACTTGACTCTAGGACACCTACACAAAAGCCCAATCTTCTGGCCTTCACCTCTTAGCTACCGGAGGACATGGGCCGTGGTGTGTATCATCTCTCTCCCAGGTACCCCTAGACAACAGTCATATAACCGATGAAGCAAGGGAGATGGGTGAGGCCGCTACATAATGTTATTTATACCCCCTTTTTTTATGTTGAAAAATTGAATAAAAACATCGAAACCATAAAAGGGGCAGACGCTGCCTGCTCGGGGTTCTAGTTCGTTGTCCACCCCAGGATTGGGGTTCTGTTTCTGTCCGCCCTAGGCACCTTTGGCCCAGGGGTGGGAGTTGAAGAATCAGTCCCAGGCACTTTTAGCCCTGGGGCTGCAACTAAAGGCCTTGGGCCCAGCACCTTTGGCTGGGGCCCCCCGAGGATCGAGGAATCTCAGGGTGCCGCCTTGCGAGGGGACCCGTATCTTAGATGAGGAGGCCGGGGGAGGACCATTCCGAGGGACTGGTGCGGAAGTCACAGTGAAGGAAGGGGCCCGGTAACTCTCTGGAGGGATGTCTTCTCCTCAACAGAGGTCAAGCTTTGAAACACCAAGTTCACCAGGTCTGTGGCAGGGACCAAGATCACAAGTTTGTGTAGTGACTGTGCGTTTGGTCAGAGTACCATTCTGGCTGCTAGTGCCTATCTAGGAAGACTATCCAAATGGGCTAAGTCTGCTTGAGAAGCCGAGCAGTGAAGTGTAATTACGTTTGTGCCTGGACCTCTCCCACACCTTATGCTGTCCTGTTCTCCCTCCAACCTTTTCTATCAGAGACTGTGCTTTAAAGAGAAAATAAACTCCACGTTGGAGATACAGCTGGTGTGGACCTTGAAGTTACTGGGGGAAATAGAGACTTGTCTTTATTAACTGTAGAGATAAGAACCATTCTCTGGATATTATGGCTGCGGAGACCCACCAACAACACCACTCAACCTCTTCACACAGGAGGGTACAGGCTTATGGCACGGTGTGCCCTCTCTTCTTGCGAGGAGCCGAAGAAGGCAGGTAAAGGGGGGTCTGTGTGTTACATATATATATATATATATATTTTTTAGAACAAATGCGGTTTATCATTCATTTCAGTTCACTTTTTAATTTGTAATATAATTTTGTTTCTATGTTGAGGGACCCCCTAACTTGTTGTTCCCCAGGCCCCCCAAGGTCTAAATCCAGCACTGGGTTTAGACCTTGGATTGTACAATGTTTGGATTGTTCCTAAGGAGTGGAGTCCTCCTGTTTTGGCCAGGTGTACTAGAGTACCTTGCCCTTGTCAGGAGCCTTGCAGCCCGGGGCTCAGAGACAGGACTCCCCTCTTTGGAGGCTGACCAAAGCACCCTAATGCATGTTTTTAATGTGCAGTGATTTCACTGTTCACCGGGGATTGTCAAGCAACACACACCAGCTCCAACAAGCTCCAACCAAATTCATTTGTATATTCATTAATTTAATTTATAGATGAATTGTCCTTCAAACATTTGCTATAGCCCCTACACAGTACTCTGAAATGAACCCTAGACCAGTGGTTCTCAACATCAGTCCTCAACCTCAGTCCTCAAGTACCCCCAACAGGCCATGTTTTGGGGATTTATCTTAGATAAAATAGCTGTCCAAAATACCAAGCCATTGACTCTGATTTAAAGCACCTGTGCAAGATAAAGGAAAACCTGCAAACATGGCCTGTTGGGGATACTTAAGCCCTGTACACACGATCGGATTTCCGATGGATTTTTCCATCCGATTTCCGATGAAGCTGACTTCCATCAGTCTTGCCTACACACCATCAGTCAAAAATCTGACCGTCCCAAACAACGCCGTGACGTAAAACACTCAGACGAGCCGAGAAAAATTAAGTTCAATGCTTCTGAGCATGCGTCGACTTGATTCTGAGCATGTGTGGGTTTTTTCTCTGACGGAGTTCCACACAGATGATCGTAATTTGCTATCGTTTTTTTTACCATTGGATAAATTTAAAACATGTTCTATTTTTAATCACCGACGGAAAAAAGACCGATGGGGCCCATACACGATCGGTTTGTCCGATGAAAAAGGTCCATCGGACTGTTTTCATCGGTAAAACTGATCGTGTGTACAGGGCTTTAAGGACAGGGTTGATAACCACTGCCCTAGACTATACAGTCCCCAGTGTTACTGGTCTCTATAAATTAGTGTATTACCTCATCCTCCCCCACAGAGTACAATGCAGTGTGGTCAGAAGGTTCATGAGGTATATGGACTCTTACCTATATGGATGTCTACAGAGAAAAGTTGACTTGTTTGGTTGAGACTACGAAACTCTGTAATATACACACAGGAGTCTTTCTTCCCAGCCTGGGTCAGCTTCCAGCAGCCGCTCCGTGTGTCCAAGTGAAGTCTGGACATGTGGTAATTTATGGTAATATTTTTGCCACAGTGAATCTCGATTAAAGTATTTTCAAACCCTTCACATTGTCTGTACAGGTCCAGGACGCCAGCAGACTGAGGACATGTCATATTACAAGCAGTGATATCTGATCCAGCCGGTATGTACACGTTATGTGATGATGCTAGGGAGATTAGGATGGTCAAATGTCCTAGATAAAAACAATAAAGAGAGTGAAATAGAAAAAAAAAATAATAATAAAAAAATACATTTACCATAAGCTGAATGGTGCAACAAGGTCACAAAATCTAAAAAAAAAGAAAATATCAGGTTCCTATAGCAGAAGGCAGTATGGCCACTTCCAGATCATCCCAAATAAAAGTCAGATTTGTAGGAGGGACCTCGACCATGGTACCCTCTTGGGAGGGATGACACAAGTTCAGGCCTCAGCAAGGTAGAAACTTTGCCCGATGGTTCTCTCCCTGATGTGTGGGTGGCGGGTGGGCGGAGACTGACACCCAATCCACTCAACCACCTGTGTGCTTCATCCCCCCTCAATCCCAAGGGTTCCAGTCCGGGAACCTTCTCCAGGCCTGGACACCAGTAGAACTCAAACTCTTCTAAGCAGTATTCTTACATAGTTACATAGTTAGTCAGGTTGAAAAAAGACACAAGTCCATCCAGTTCAACCATAAAAAATAAAAAAATAAAAAATATATAGTACAATCCCATATACCCAATTCTATACCCAGAGTTGATCCAGAGGAAGGCAAAAAACCCCAGCAGAGCATGATCCAATTTGCTACAGCAGGGGAAAAAATTCCTTCCTGATCCCCCGAGAGGCAATCGGATTTTCCCCGGATCAACTTTACCTATAAATGTCAGTACCCAGTTATATTCTGTACATTTAAGAAATAATCCAGGCCTTTCTTAAAGCAATCTACTGAGCTGGCCAGAACCACCTCTACAGGGAGTCTATTCCACATTTTCACAGCTCTTACTGTGAAGAAACCTTTCCGTATTTGGAGGTGAAATTTCTTTTCCTCTAGGACGTAATGAGTGCCCCCTTGTGCCAAATAAAGGCATTGCAAGGCTGGATGTGGTTAATGTTAGTTTACTGAAAGTCTGTCAGGAAAATTGCCGTGGTGTGGGCAATTCTGCCTGTAAATGTCATGGTCGCGCCAGACGAAGCCCTGTGCGCATACACGCACGCAGGTGTGTGACGGCCCGTACTCGCCGGTCTGTGCGCGCCGAAGCGCGCAGACACGCGCGCACAACGTGACAATTGCGAGCAAATTCCCCGGCCTATTTAAACCTGCCACTAGAGCTTACAAGTTGATGGATTATACTGTCAAGTCCCTGGTGTGAGGCTGGGTTGCTGAGAGGGCGCCCCATGCGGCTGAGTGCAACGTTCCCCTGGGAGTGATACAGGAGATACAGTGCCCAAAGGTGCACGGGTTGCCAGTAATATTGCAGACTGGGCTGATTGGCAGAAGGTAGCTGGGGTGCGCTGGGTAGCGGTGTTGGCAGCCGTGCAAGGAGAAGTCCGGGTATGAGACGGCAGGGTAAACCAGGAACAGAGTCTGTAGCCAGACCAGGGGTCATATACCGAGAGACAGTCCGAGATGAGTATAGGAACAAGCTGGGTCATACACCGTGGGCAGTGGATCGAAGAGTAGTCAGCCAAGCCATTAACAGTGCGAGGAGATAGACAGGTCAAGACAAAAGCCAAAGGATCAAGCCAGGGGGTTTCAGGATATACAAGGCACAGGAAGCTGACGATACTCCAGCAACTTGTAAGCTCTAGTGGCAGGTTTAAATAGGCCGGGGAATGCATTCGAAATTGTTGCGTCGGCGCGCACAGACCGCCGAGTTCGGGCCGTCACACCCCTGCGTGCGCGCATGCGCACGGGGATTCGTCTGGCGCGACCATGGCGGTTACTGGCGGAATTGCCCACACCATGGCCATTTCCCTGACAAAGCCTCAATTAATCATGGCTCCAATAGAACACAGTTCTGTCATATAATGGACACTTGGTCGCAGGCCCTGCCAGTGGCTGCTCTTGGCCTTGCAGTTAGATGGGCCTATGTTCTTCCTGACTCAGGATGGGGGAAACAGAGGAGTAAACCAGCTCCTTGGCTCTCTTCTCTCTCCTGGAACTAAAATGGGGAACCCCAGGGCACCCTGCCCTTCTCCAAGACAGGAGAGAGCAGGAGTACAGCAGATGGATGTTGCTGCTTTTTCTTCCTCTGCAGTCGGACCCTCCTCCCTCCTAGGTCCGGCCTAGTCTCCCAGCCTACCCCCAGGGGAAGGAGGTACCTTAACCACTTGCCGACTGGCGCATGGCTATATACGTCGGCACAATGACACGGCTGGGCAGATGGACTTACCTGTACGTCCCCTTTAAGAAGCGGCATTGTCAGTCTTAAAGGCATCTAAAAATACAGCGTGTTGGGGGGGGCGTGACCGGATGCAGCTGTGAGAGGTGAGTGGCTCGCTCGCTCCCCGTACCGCGTTCCTCGCTCCACCACACACGCTGCAATGAACGCTTAGTTCGGCGGGAGGGGGCTGGAGGAAGTGAGGAGCAGAGAAGGATGGCCCTACGCATCTGACCGGCCGACGACTTTCAGCACGAAGCTGCGCTGGAGACGAGGTAGCTGACAGGAGGTGGACATAGGACACAGGACGTCGGGACTTGTTGATTCACTGAGCCCGGTCGTATCACCCTGAGCGGCCAGCCTCCACCTGATCAGCTGTGCAGCACAGCGTGAAACTCTCTGGAGGGACCTGCTGGAGTTACTCGCCCGGAATCAGAGAAACCGTCTGCTGCCTGCAATGCACCGCTAGTCCGCACAGCTTCGCCCCACAAACCTTGACTGCCAGCCTATACATCAGTCTGCTGACACCATATTGCCCATGCCAGACACCACTGACGACAGGAGGAAAAACCGTATCTCTTCACCGCAACCTGGAGCGGGAGGTGAGCCACAAGACATGTATATCAAATGTGTATAATTTTCTGAGCCTACGCTTTTTATAAATGTGAGAGGAAGAGGCTGGGGGAGGCAGGGGCGAAGAGTCTGCATGAACTGTAATCAACTGACAGAGCTGGTGTGGGACCAAGCAGCGGAGGACTATAGCAAAAGGAGTAGGAGTGCTGGAACCAAAAAGATTATAATACAAACAGTACTATACAAAGAACAACTATAAGTGCAAGTGGAAGAACAATTACAAGTGTACTCCAATAAAAGGAGGTGGGGGGGAAAGAAAAATGCCGGGCACACTGTCGGTAATGACCAGGAATGCACAGTCACAGTCCCAGTCCCAACCCCAGCTGCCCCAATCCCACTCCCAATCCCACTCCCAGTCTCAATCTCAGTCACAATCCACGCGGGGGGGCAGAGCAGGACAGTCAGCAGTGGCAGCCAAACTCGAAAAATACACACATATCCCGGGAAGCACAGCAGGTCACAGGCCACCAAGGGGACAAGGGGCCCAACATGTGAATTCCAACCGGAAAAGCCTGGGTCAAACATCAAACGCAGAAATGGTAGGAAAAGCAGCAGGCGAGCGAGGGCCCAAAGCAAAGACACAAGAGAAAGAGACAGAACCAAACATGGGAACAGGGACAGAGGATGAACCCTCCATGAGAGAAATCTTATCCGCAATTGACAACTGCAAAACCTCTCTAGCCGAGATTTTTGACCAGCTGAGAGGGATAAAGGACGAAATGTCAACATTAAAACACGAAGTTCAGGGGGTGGGGGAGCGCACCTCAGCTTTAGAAGAAAGACTCAGCCAGGTGGAGGACGATGTTAACCCTATGATAATGAACATTAAAACAATGCAAGAACAGATAAACTTTTGTGTCAATAAGATTAACGACATGGAAAACAGGTTAAGAAGGAAAAACATAAGGGTACTGGGTCTCCCTGAAAAAAGCGAGGGCAGTCGCCCCACCAAATACATGGAAAAATGGCTCCTGGAAGTGTTTGGCCGGGACTGTCTATCAAAACACTTTTCTATTGAAAGGGCCCATAGAGTACCCTTTAGAGCTCCAGCCGAGGGCGGGCGCCCCAGACCCATGCTTAAACTTCTGCATTTCCCAGACAAAATTACAATCCTCCAAAAGGCAAGAGAGATGAAAGAGGTGTTGGTCAGTGGAACAAGAATCTCATTTTACCCAGACTTCTCTCCTGAGTTACAGAGGCAAAGGGCCAAATTCTTTGAGTGTAAACAAAGATTACAAGAAAAGGGGATTAAATACGCAATGTTCTATCCAGCACGATTACGGATAACCATAAACGGGGAAAATACATTCTTTAATACGCCTGTTGATCTGATGACCTGGATGAATACAAAAGAAGGGGGAACATAGGATGCTGGAAACAGTCACTGACTCTGGTTTTTTGATCCTACATGCAGAACTCAGATTCTCATTCCCTTTTTGATGGGTTCTTTTTTTTTTCCTTTGTTTGTATTTTCTCAGTTTTAAGATTTGCCTCTCTTTTTTCACTACTGTGGTGGAGATAGGGGAACGGGGAGGGGGGGGAGCGGGAGGGGGGAGGGATTGTTGGAAATGTCTTGGTCTTTATGGGGAGTAGCACAAAGGTGGAGAAATAATACAATACATCAAGCAAAATGGAAAAAATATAGTAGGGAAAAGAAAACACGAAAAACACCAGAGGATGGGCCAAGAGGGGGGAGGGGGAGGGGGAAAAGTTACACAGCAAAAGGGGAGTTCGGTCACTCTAGAGGCCCTCTACAGGGGCCCCAAATAGGGCAGGTGGGGGGAGGGTTGGGAGGGGGGGGGAGTTGAGGGAGGGGAGGCACGGGAGTGGGTGTGGATGGCACATAATGATGATTGAAAGTACTAAAACACGTCTCTGTGGGGTAGGGGGGGGGGGTAGGAGGTGGGTGGAAGGAGGGACGTGAGAAGGAATATATGGATAAATAGGGCACCAGAAAGAAGAGATCCACAAAATACACGCTTACGTAATTTGATATTATTAAGGTACACACGAAGAAGATGGGTGGTATTCTAAAGAGGGAAGAAACAGGAAGGGGGGATGGTGAAGTATAGTAGAGAGAATGAACCTCCCAACTTGGGAACGGGCATCAAGGTATGTTCCTGGAATGTTCGAGGGGTAAAAGACCCAATAAAGAAACAGGTGATTTTTTCAGACGCTGATAGCAACAACGTTAAAATACTGTGTCTGCAGGAAACACACCTGGATAAGGGGACTGTTAACCTATTGAAACACAGAAAATATCAGATTCAATACCACTCCACACACACCTCCTACTCGAGGGGGGTGAGTGTGTTGATAGACTCAGGGATGGTGTACTCCTGCAGCCACAGTAAGATTGATACTGAAGGACGATACGTATTTCTTTATTGCCGGATGGAGATGAGGGAATACGTGGTGGCAAATATATACATTCCCCCTCCATTCAGCACAGAAATTCTATGGGACCTGATGGAGTTTGTAGTGGACAGGCCGGGAGTCCCGGTAATAGTGGTAGGGGACTTTAACATGACGATGAATAAAAACATAGACAGGTTCCCGGCGGCCCCCTTCTCCGTACAGACAGTTGGTAGCCCCCTTTTTCAATTCTGTGGGGAGGTAGGACTGATTGAAGTATGGAGAAGGAGACATCCAGAGGAAAAACAATTCTCCTGCCACTCAAGGACACACTCGACCCTGTCCAGGATAGATCTAGTACTCTGTAACGAAGAGGCGATGGGAGAGTTAGGAGAGGTGGTATATGAACCCAGAAGTATATCGGACCACTCCGCGATGGTTTTTGAAATAAAGATGAATAGAAGATGCCATAAAAGAGACTGGAAGCTGAATCCATTCTGGCTAGAGGTAATTAAAGACCCGGAGGGAATAAGCGACAGTCTGAAAGAGTTCATAGCTGTAAACACCGGTTCGGCCCCGACGGGAATAATCTGGGACACCCTGAAAGCATTCCTACGGGGAATCCTGATCCAAAAAATATCCCTTATTAAAAAACAGACGCACGCCAAAGAAGCTGCGGCGTCTGAAAAGGTGAGGAGCTCAGAGACTAGATACATAAGTAACCCACGCAAGGAGGAACATAAGGAATGGTTAGAGGCGCAGGAGGAATATAAAAAAATAAGAAGAAGAAAGGCGGAAAACAAAAAACTATTTCAGAAACAGAATTTATATGGCGAGGGTGAGAGAGTGGGAAGGACCCTGGCCCTGGCGGCAAGAGCCGATAACCCCCCATCCACCATACCGGCGATCCATGATGAGGACGGGGAAATTAAGAGAGGCACACCAGAAATAATACAAGTGTTTAAAAAATTCTACCAGAACCTGTATAGTAGTACATGGCACAACAGTAGAGAGGGGGAAATGGCTGCCTTCCTCGCCAGCCTGAAGTTACACCGGCTGACAGAGGAAGATAGAGAGGGGTTGGAGGCACCACTGACACTGGAAGAGATGCAATTGGCAACAAAAGAAATGGCGGGGCAAAAATCACCAGGCCCGGACAGGTTGCCAATAGAAATATACAAAACCTACAGTGAGGTGCTGCTTCCGAAACTTCTGGAGGTATTTAATTGGGCGGCTGAGGAAGGGAAAATGCCCGGGTCCATGGAGGAGGCAACCATAATAACATTACTGAAGGAAGGGAAAGATCAATTAGAGGCAAATTCCTACAGACTGATATCCCTCCTGTGTGCAGACACAAAAATATTGGCCAAAATATTGGCAATAAGGCTAAACAAGATAGTTATAAAGCTGGTACACCCTGACCAAACAGGATTTATACCCGGAAGGTCCACTAGCTCTAATATTAGAAGGGCATTTTTGAACACCCAGTTGCCAGTAGAAGAAAGAGGGGAGAGAGCGATCTTGTCCCTGGATGCCACAAAGGCATTTGACAGCCTTGAATGGCAATATCTGTGGAAGGTGCTAGAGGAATACCGGTTTGGCCCAAAGTTCAGCCAATGGGTCAGGTTACTGTATGGGAATCCCAGGGCAAAGATAAGGATCAATGGGGAGTGCTCAGCCTGGTTTAGATTGGCCAGGGGGACAAGACAGGGTTGCCCGTTGTCGCCCCTGCTTTTCGCCCTGGCAATGGAGCCATTAGCCACTGCAATAAGGGAATCACCGGGGATAAAAGGCTTCAAAAGGAAACTAGGAGAGGAGAAAGTTGCATTGTATGCGGATGATATTTTGCTCTTTCTGGGAGACACACAGACCTCATTAGAGACAGCAATGAATATCATAGGGGAATTTGGGAAATTCTCCGGGTTAACAATAAATTGGGAGAAATCCGCACTCCTGCCGCTAGAACCCTTAAGAGGGCAGATAGATCAAGTGAAGGTGGTTCCTCAGATAAGATACCTGGGAATAAACATGACAAAGGACCCAGGGCAATACATAGGGGGAAATTTAGCGCCATTATTGTCAAAGCTGAGACAAAAATGCAGGGTCTGGAACCAGCTACCTCTATCTGTAGCTGGAAGGAGCAATCTGATAAAGATGGTGTGGATGCCGCAAATCTTATATATTTTACACAACTCACCTGTATGGATGCCAAAACGGTGGTTTAGGAAAATAGAAGGGGTATTCAGGGAATTGATCTGGAGGGGGGGAACAGCAAGAATATCGCTCCGAGCCCTACAACATCCAAGGGAGAAGGGGGGCTTGGCCCTACCGAACCCTAGATACTACTTCTTAGCTGTCCAATTGCAGCATATGAAGGGCAGTAACCAGTGGAAGGGAAGGGGAGTGGGAATGAGTGTAGTCATGAATGATACAAGCCACGACACGGAGGTAGAGGCAGTGGAGGCAGACTCATTCTACTCTAAATGCCCCACAGCCCAATTAATGGTCAAATGCTGGAAAGAGGGCAAGAAGATTCTGGGATACACCGGCTGTAACGAGCCCCTTTGCTCGCTCGGCTCCACTCTCCCGACACTCCTCTGCTCTATTGGATCATCCGGTGCTCCAGGATTCAAATTACCGCTATGTGCCATTCGAATCCATTTGTGGTCGGTCAGAACAAACACCAGGCAGGCTGTATGTAAGTTCCAACCAGAGAGAGACTTTATTAGCACCAAAATCAAGTCTTATATACAGTAACAGAGGGGGTAACCAAAAACATAATTAACATGAGCTAATTAACTAAATCCTTTAGCCAGCCAAGGTGACTCATAGATATGACCGTTCAGGGTAGACATCCCGGCTCCTACCTGTCTCACCTAATATACAATATACATTACCCTAAGTGTAAACATCACACATTTAGCAGGGTCAAAATAGCACAGAGGACAGACAGATGGCTGGAGGTGATTGCATTCGCATATCCTTAGAGGGAATGTGTGAAAATGCCAACAGTATGAATTAGTCACTCTCATATGGCATATACAGGGTCCCCAGAGTCTGTGTGTCTTGGGGGGACATGGACCTGAATCCGAAGTAACACCCCCTCAAGGGTCCCCAGGCATACAGCTCACAAAGAGCACCGTTCCCCCAAATGCCAGGGCCCACGGTCGCAAGGCAGGAGGCCCGCACCCAGTCCCCTCCAAAAGCCTCTGTCCCGGCCAGGTCCGTCACACATCTCCCCTTTCGGCAGGAAACTAACATAGGAGGAGACCCCAAACGGGTTGACTCCGAAGTTAGTCCATAGTTCTATTCCCCCAATGCCGGTATCCACACAGTACCCCAAACAAATTGCTCCAAACAGAGAATCACTTACCCAGCCAACCTCTGCCTCTCTCAGAGAACACACCCGCCGCTGGGGAGAGGCCTGGACTGGCCCTTCTCCCTGGAGTCCTTTCTGCTGCTGGAGAGAAGACAGGGTGACTGGGCTCAGTCCGTCATGCTGTTGGGGATCTGGGTCGACTGCCCGGCCTCCCTGGGGTATACAAGTGGAGACTGAAGTCCCATCCACTTGTGGTAGGTGAAAATCTCCCAGTGCTTGCAAAGCAAGGCTCACATCCTCCTGTCTCAGTGTCCCACCATTTTCTGGGGTTGTGTCAGTGAGGACTGAAGTCCCATCCAATACCACAGGAACTCCCGCTTCTGTTAGTTGGGAGCTGAGGCTCGTGGCGCTCGGCTCTGTTGCCAGCTCTTCTGCTGGGTTGCTGTGAGTGGAGACCGCAGTCCCATCCACCGATATTCGCTCAAGTGGCAGTTGTGTGCAGCGGCCAGTAGCATTCTGCCCTGCTGCCAGTGATTCAGCTGGGGGTAAAAGCTTTACCAACTCAGCTTGTTGCTGGGGAGGGGGGCCAACTGCCCCGGCTCCCTGAAACTCCACAGTTGTTTCTGGTGCTGGGCAGAGGTTGCCATCACTCTGCCCTGTTGCCAGCACTTCTGCTGGGGACTCCACACCTTCTGCTCTGGTTAACTGTTGGGGAGGGAAAATGGCTGCTTCTCCTCCCTGCATCTCTGAAATCCACTCGGAAAGAGGAACCATCACCTTCTCAACTCGGGCCTCCAAAACTGCCACGGGTGTAGAGCAAGGGTCTGCAGTACTTTGTCCTGCTGTCCGTACTTGAGCGAGCGATGCATAATTCATAACATCCTCTGAACAGTCCCTTAAGTCCATACCTTCTGTAATCTGTGGCTGGGGAGATGAGCCAACTGCCCTAGCTCCCTGGAACTCCATATCATCCACTTCGGCTTTAGGGATGGCAATCTCCAGATTTTCCACTGCTGATTCTTCAGCCAGGATTTCATAGTTGTCAACTGGTATTTCCTGATAGTCCCAGGCAAAGGGAGCCCCACCCTGATGCTGAGCAGAGTCTAGCAGCTGTTTGTAGGCAATCTCCAGCTCCCATTCCTGAACGGCCAGTAACTCCAAATCTTCCTGTGCCCAGTGCCCTTCCGAGACATTCAGTCTTTGTTCTCTGTGCTCCATTATTTGCTCAAGACGCCACTCCTGATCACTCCCAAAGTCAGGGTCCTCGGACAGCCTCCCATACAACAATCCCAGGCCATTATAGTCAAAGCCTTCCGTGGGGCTGTCATCCGCTGACCACTGGCACTCTTGGGCTACATACCACCGGAGGGCTCTGTAGCTCTCGTCCAACAGCATCTCTGCCCGGATCAGCCTGCTTAACTCAGCTGTCCACTCCTGCTTTGGCTGTTCCCCCAATAACAGCATTCGTACATCATACTGCGACCAGTACCTTACATAGATGGAGGGGAGAATCTTTCCCTGGTGTTGCTGCTCGAGGGCTAGCACTTTCTTCCAGAGATCGCAGCGGATCGAATCCGACCATCCCAGCAGGACCTCCTCTGATACTGATCCTCTATGCTGTATCTGCATCTCTCGCAACCTCCTTCCGAATTCCTCTTCCATGGCGGCTGGTTCTTTAGGCGTTGTCTCCGATTTCCGTATTTGCGCCATTCTCCACTCATGTTGCCGCTCTAGTTCTCTCTTTTGTCGGGCATCCTGCAGCTGGATGTCTTTAATGGCTTCCTGTATGGCGGTCTCTGATGGGTTAGCCCCATATAATGCCAACCGCTGCCGCACTCGTTGCTGAAACAAATCTTCAACTGACCGGGGTCCTGCATCACCCTTCTTCTGGTCCATCTCGGCTCTCAAGTAGGTCTTTCAGCGTGACTTTCCTGCAGGCTGCATAGCTGGTCCTTCACTGTGGTGGTTTGGAGTGTCCCAGTAACTGGAGAGCAAATCCCACTGCTGCCACCAATGTAACAAGCCCCTTTGCTCGCTCGGCTCCACTCTCCCGACACTCCTCTGCTCTATTGGATCATCCGGTGCTCCAGGATTCAAACTACCGCTATGTGCCATTCGAATCCATTTGTGGTCGGTCAGAACAAACACCAGGCAGGCTGTATGTAAGTTCCAACCAGAGAGAGACTTTATTAGCACCAAAATCAAGTCTTATATACAGTAACAGAGGGGGTAACCAAAAACATAATTAACATGAGCTAATTAACTATATCCTTTAGCCAGCCAAGGTGACTCATAGATATGACCGTTCAGGGTAGACATCCCGGCTCCTACCTGTCTCACCTAATATACAATATACATTACCCTAAGTGTAAACATCACACATTTAGCAGGGTCAAAATAGCACAGAGGACAGACAGATGGCTGGAGGTGATTGCATTCGCATATCCTTAGAGGGAATGTGTGAAAATGCCAACAGTATGAATTAGTCACTCTCATATGGCATACACAGGGTCCCCAGAGTCTGTGTGTCTTGGGGGGACATGGACCTGAATCTGAAGTAACACCCCCTCAAGGGTCCCCAGGCATACAGCTCACAAAGAGCACCGTTCCCCCAAATGCCAGGGCCCACGGTCGCAAGGCAGGAGGCCCGCACCCAGTCCCCTCCAAAAGCCTCTGTCCCGGCCAGGTCCGTCACACCGGCTTCTCTGAATTTTCCGCTATCTGGGACAACAGTAACCTACAGGAACTTAAAATTATGGGAAGGGTCGAGGAGTGGGACAGATTAGGCGTACATTTGCTGGGACAATTATTCACTCTCGGCAGAATAAAAACATTTCAAGAAATAAGAGAGGAATACGCGGTCCCAAATAGATCTTTTTACAGATATTTACAGGTCAGACATGCGCTAAATGCACAGTTCGGACACAGCCCACCGGAAAGGAATGATATGGTTATCCTCCGAAGTTTAGTAAACGCAGAGACTGCCAGAGGGGTGACATCAAACATATACGACTCCCTAGAAAGGGCTGACCGAAGTGATACAATAAGTGGGAAAATTAGGGTGAAATGGGAAAAGGATGTGGGTACAATCTCCCCAGATCAATGGGAACAAATACTGGAAGCAGGCCCGGAACTGTCAATGTCCCCTTCCCAGAACATGTCTCAGCTTTACCTGATACATAGGGCGTATTATACCCCTCAAAGAATGTTCCAGTTCGGTAGGAGACCGGACCCAGGATGTCAGAGATGTGGACAGGACAAGGGAGACCTAATACATATGGTCTGGAGATGTCCCAAGCTGTACCAATATTGGAAGCAAATAGTAGAAAAGATAAATAAAGTGTTTGGTACATCTCTGCAGCCTGAGGCGAGGCTATGCGTGCTGGGCCTGGTGGAAGAGAGGGGACTATTAAAGGGTGAACGTATAGCAATAAGGAGATGCCTGTTCCAGGGTAGGAAACTGATTGCACAGAAATGGCAAGCAGTTTCCCTCCCTACAGTAACTGAGTGGGAGGAGGTAATACACAACACTAGAATAAAAGAGGAATTTATATACACCAAGAGAGGCAACAAAAAGATGTTTAATAATATATGGGACAAATGGATCAATTGGGAGGCACGGGGGGGATGGGTTATGGGAACGAGTCTGAGAATGCGTTAAGATAAGTTAAAGCACATACACACTGTAACATACAAAGGAAAAGCATATATGCACATGTCAGGGGGACTGTGGGAATGAGTAGGAGAATGAGTTAAGATAAATTAAAATACACATACATTGAAACATACAATTGAAAAGGATGCATGACTATGTTAGGGGGGTTATGGGAATGAGCAGGTGAACGTATTAAGATAAGTTAAAGTACACTGTAACACACAAATGAAAAGGATGTATGTACAAATGTTTTGGTAAAGAAATAAATAAAAAAAGTATTTGACTAAAAAAAGAAGCTGCATTGTGGGCGTGCGCCGCAAGCTCCGTGAGTCCGACCGCAGGTCCCGCGGACTCGATTTCCACGGGGATACCCGCGATTGTCTCACGGGAGAGGAAGAATTGGTGAAATGCTAATGTACACAAGCATTTCCCCATTCTCCCTAGTGACAGGACACTGATCACCGCTCCCTGTAATCAGGAGCGGTGATTAGTGTTGTGTCACACACAGCCCACTGATCGCTGTAAAAATGACAATGGTCCCATAATAGTGTCAAAAGTCAAAAACCCGCAGAGGTGATCAAATACCACCAAAAGAAAGCTCTATTTGTGGGGAAAAAAAAGTACGTCAATTTCGTTTGGGAGCCACGTTGCACGACCGCGCAATTGTCAGTTAAAGCGTCGCAGTGCCGAATAGCAAAAAGTAGCCTGGTCTTTGGCCAGCCAAATGGTCCGGGGCTGAAGTGGTTAAAGGGGAACCCACTTTACCAATTGCCTACATGCTGTGTAACCGGTTTCCACTAGACCACTGAAAAGGATACTTAGAAGGCTCTATGGTACCAGATATTGTCCCTCACACTGTCCCTACTCATCAGGAAAATAACCCTTCGATAAGCACTGTCCCTAACGAGTGGATTCCTCTCCCTATCCTGCCACTCACTCAGAACACACCTCAATGATGTGGGTTCCCTTATTTAAAGGCTCCCCTGTTAGGATGGCCACCCAAACTATTATGGGAATTAGATATCCAGATACCTGCCTTCCCAGAGAGGAACTAACAGAGTCCACAAGGGGACACTTCCCCTTTAAGCCTCCTCTTTATCTGTACAGCAGCACAGCGCCATCTACAGGCAGGAAGAATACCTACAACTGCCTACAGATGTGTATTTAGGATAACGAACAATGCAATACAATACAGAAGCAACACCAAGCAAGCTGCTAAATACATTTACTGTTTTACCTTCCGTCTGTAAATTAACCACTTCAGCCCCAGAAAGGTTTACCCCCCTTCATGACCAGGCCATGTTTTGTGATACGGCACTGCGTTACTTTAACTGACAATTGCGCGGCCGTGCCAAGCTGTACCCAAATAATTTTTTTCCCCACAAATAGAATAGAAATCAGAAAATTTAAAAATCAGAAAATTCGAAAGATCGAAAATTAGGCACCTGGTGGATCCAGACTTTGTCGTGATGATGTGGTGCCTAGACTAATTCCAGTGACGTCAGCAGAGAGCGGACTTCAGCTCGCTCTCCGCTGAAAACGGTTCACAGGAGTGCAAAACAAATTGCACTCCTGTGACCCAGCGGAGAAGCCCAGCCAAACGAGTTCAGGCTGGACTTCTCCTTTGATCAGTTTTTGGACTGCTGTTTTAACATGATGATAACACCCTGGCAGAATTTATGATTTCTTGTCCATTTTTCAGAGAATATGAATGATAACACAAAAACTTTTCTTGGCCAAGAAATCATAAATTCTGCCAGGGTACTTGTCAGCCAGGCTAGCTCAGACGGCGCAATGGCCATGCCTCACCACATAGTATCCCCTGGCTCCAATTTTAAATGTTCTCTGTCCGCCAATACTATGTTTCGGGGTCTCCTTTGGCAGACTGGCCTAAAACCTAAGGAAATTGGTACACTGAACAACATAGTAGGTCAGACTATCCACTTATGGTCGCTTTATCACCACAAATTCAAACTTCGGTCATGCAGACCCCCCCTTATTTCCTTTATAGGTGCACCGAGATTCCCCCCAGCTTTCCGTTCCCCTGAGGACTTTCTTTGGTGGGAACAGACTTCCCTCACGACACTTACTGCACTTACGCATGACACACATTTTTATTCATTTACCCAACTCCAAGAGCAATTTGATATTCCGAGAACCAAATTTTTAAAATTTTTACAAATCCGACACTTTTTTTAATCCTTTTTACACTTAACGCCAGCTCCAACTTTTCCCCATTCGAAACGATCTGCCAGAACCTCTCTAGAGACAAAGGTATGTAGCGATACCCCCAGCTAAGAGGGCCGCGGATATAATTTTTGGGCCCTGTAATGCACCGCTGTCAACCCCTGGCAATTTGCTCTAACCTCCCTAGGCACAGTTAGTAGGGGAGAGTAGGATTGCGTGGCCTGTAACTCCCTGGGACACAATTCTATAATTGCACACACACAGCAATAAAGCACAGCTATTCTTACCCGTCTCCTCTGCAAAGTAAATGACACAAACACCAATATACTAAACCTTGGCACTTTATTTTGATTTGTTAAGTGAGCAGGTAATAAACAGTGTACATATATATGCAGAGCCCTGCAGTAAAAGATTATCTCAATAAACAGACAGATATACAGTACTGTGCATAATACTAACGGTCCCCGCTGCAGCTATTCTCCCTCGTGGGCAAAAATGGCGCCCAGCAATGTCTACGCTAAGTCAGGCCTGACTGTACTGTGTAGAAGTTCTGTAGGGGAAGATCTTCGCTAGCAAAACGGTGGTGCACTTTTGAAGAAAACAACTGTAATCCACAGGGTAAAAAGGGGTTTGAATAACTTGGTGAATTAAAGGCAATCTCCAAAGTTGCTCCGATGCACTGTCTCTCCGGTGCGCAGCGCAACACTAGTGATAACTCCGGATAATAGTTATTGGGCCTAGAGATCCTATATAGTTCTCTGAGCAGGTGCTCTCTCACCCAACCGGACCAGTCCGTGTCCGTATATTCCGCTGCTGTGTCTCGGTACACAGGTTTCACGACATCCAAGTCTTCGGTCCTCCTGGCAACGATGCGGCAACGTTATGCAGAACGTCCCTCAGGTTCCTCGGTGAGAGCGGAAGGCTCTTTGGAGAAAGGTCCAGGCTTCAGGCCTTGTATCTCAGCAGGCTCAGAAAGGAGTTCCACTTGCTGGGCGGGCAGTGTCCAAAGAGACCGAATTCAGCCCCGCCCTCCGATTAAATAACCCGCCCCAGCAGTCTCTGCGCAGGGCAATGCACCCTGGGTGTTCCGTTACGCACTGGGTACTGTAGTCTCTGGGGTTTTAAAAGGCAATACCCCGCTACAGGTACTATCTCTACCATATACAAATTTCTCAATGACTCACAACTTCCGGTGAAATCTACTGCCATGCACCGTTGGGAGACTGATCTGGGCGTGACATTTTCCTCGGATGACTGGATTGACATGCTCCAGAATATGCACAAATGTACTCGCTCTATAGCCACCAAAGAGACTGTTGTGAAATTACACACGAGATGGTACCTCACCCCAGACAGGGTTCACACATTTTATCCCACAGTACAGGAGACGTGCTTTAGAGGCTGCCAGACTCCCGGCACCTTGCTCCACACCTTTTGAAGCTGCCCTCATCTGCAACACCTCTGGAGCCAGATTGCCTCCAGGGTAGCCCTGATCACGGGCACTATCCTTGATCTGACAGCCCCGATGTGTCTGCTCTTTACCCCTATTCCAGATCTGCCCCCGCCCACACAGAAATTGGTTAATACTCTGTTCTGTGCAGCCCATTGGGCCATAGCCTTGAACTGGCGATCCCAATCGGTTCCTTGGACACAGGTACTCCGCCAGATGGAAACTATCCGCCTTATGGAGAGGATCCATCATACCATCATGGACACCATGCAGATTTTCCACGACAAATGGGCTTCATGGTCTACATATGGTGCTATGCTATAGCCGGCTCCCCTCCTTGAGCCCCTAGAAGCCTTCTCTTTATTGAAAGTCCAAGGTTCTCTCATCTCCTATTGGTTCCAGACCCTGGGTGACAGAGAAGAGCAACTGGTGGCTACCGGCTATTTGACATCCCTCCATGTATGACATACTGTACTGGGTTGGTCGAAATGTTCAGAAGAAGGAGTAGGTTAATTGTTTGTTTTCACATATATTGTTTATCTTTTCTTCCCCCCCCCCTTTTATTATTTTGTTTTGCCCCTTCTTGATTTCTTTTAAGTGTTTTGATATTATTTGTTTCTGGGTTGCACCCTCCATTGCTTATACCGAGCTTGATTTTGAGAATCACATTAAGCCTCTGCTCTCTTGTATAACGTGCATATTGTGAACTCTGATATTGGGGTTGCATCCCGACATGCTCTGTACCTTTCACTATGTCTATACCTAATAAAAATCGTTTGTATTAAAAAATTCTGCCAGGGTATGTAAACTTATGAGCACAACTGTATATCACTGTTCATTTACTGTAGGCACATTTCTTAGTGCGTTTTCCTTTATTTATTTTTTGTGCATCAAAAATATACATTTTAATGTGCTGCTGTTGCCTTCAATAGACCCTAAAATGTGCATCATTGCATCAAATATAAAAAAGAAGTATACCAGAACATTGCACAGATGTAATTCACCACCATATAAAATAATGGCTGACCTGTGTACACATACTGATGTTTGGTAAAGCATGTTTAGTGGCGTGGGCCCTAAAAGCTTCAACAATATGTTTTTATAAAAAAACATACAGTAAATAATAACATAAAATTAAGAAATAATTGACTCAAGCCCATTTTCCACCACCGTACCATCTGATGTGACCACAAAATATAATGTGTTAAATCTTCCGACCTCATAGAACTATTTCAAAGCACAGGAAAGCTTGACGCATTGACACATTAAACCACTAATTACACAAAGTAGCAGGACTCATTACCAATGTCAAAAATGTAAAAAAGAAAAATGATATAAGAACGAATCTTCTGGATTATAGTGGTGAGGTTGGGTTCACAAAATCAAACCAGGGCAGGGCAACTTCCCATCTATCCTATAAGCAGGCTCAGGAGCAGCACTGTGGAGACCATCAGTGAAAATACTCATAGTGCCCACCGCCAATTTACTGTAAGTATCAGTTATAACCTAAGAGCGGGAACCTCAGCTGATCACACATTCCACTTGTAAATGGAAATGTCACCTTTAGTTTTTCACCACATAGCTAAACAAGTAATAAACAGGATCTCTGTTGTAAACAAGCAAGCTATCGCTTGTGAAACGCGTCTACTATTGCCTGTATCTGTCTGACCCTTTTGACAATAAAGATGACATCAAGATAAGTTGGAGTTCCAGTGTGTGACTAAATTTCTTGTTTTATTCGTCTTCCACGGTGGTGAGCCGAGGTCTGCACCTGTGATCTACCTTGCACCTGATTCTGCCTGGAGCGGTGTGCTTCTCTTTTGTTCTCTGCAATAAACAGGATATGCTGGGTTATTATGTCTCACTGCACATACAGCATGTTAAATTGTTGTGGAGGTCGTCTTACAGAGGATAGACCTTAAACAAATGTGTGAAAAAGAAAAAGGTTGGGACTTTGTATGAGACACAGCACTTGGGTGGAATGAATCAATCAATATAGTGTAGACAATATTTATTATCACAATTGAGCATTATGCTATCCCACTCACACCATTAGGATGATCGTTTTTCTATGCTCCTTTTTTCCTACCTCACTCATAAGTCATACAAATTCCCCCCTTCCCTTACTAGCTCAGTAGTATTACCTATATGTTTACCATTTTCTATATTACTATTTATTACAGAAGCCTTTCTTGGGCTCAGTACAAGTACTGCAGCTATGGAACTACCAAGGGGATTTTGTTATGCAACCCTTCACCTCAGGGTCGAGGGCCCCCTCTGCCGTCGCATTGCCTGCACCTCAGCTCCCGGGGGGGATGTTCTGTATCATCCCCCAGCGTCTATCATTACCAACGTTACCCCTTTATACGTTTTTTAAGCTACCCATAGGTAAGAGTGAGTGAGTGAGTGAATAACTTGTATAGCGCTACAAATGCGAACTAAATCGCCTCAAGGCGCTTTGCATCCAGTGACATCCTGACCCTTCAGAATAGGTGGGTCTTAAGTTTTTTCCTGAAGGCCCGGTGGTTTTCTTCCATGCGGATGTTGGTGGGTAGAGCGTTCCATAGCCGTGGTCCTTGGACTGCAAATCTTCGTTCTCCCTTTGATTTGTAGCGGGACTTGGGGATGTGAAGGAGGTTTTGGTTGGTTGATCGGAGATTGCGATTGGGGGTGTAGTGTTTTATCTTCTCGCATAGATATTGTGGAGCGTTTCCCTGTGTGCACTTGTGGGTGAGACAGAGGGTCTTGAATGTGATCGGATCCTTTACGGTTAGCCAATGAAGGGTCCTTAGTGATGGGGTGATGGATTCCCAAGGTTTTTTTCCCGTTACCAGCCTGGCAGCCGTGTTCTGGATGACTTGTAGGCGCGAAATCTGGTATTTGGGTAGTCCGAGGTAGAGGGCGTTTGCGTAATCGAGTCGGGAGTTGATAATTGTTCCAACTACTACTGCTGTATCCTCTTTTGGGATGAAGGGGATGAGTCTACGTAGTAGACGGAGGAGATGGTGAGCTCCGCTGACTACTGATCCAATTTGTGCGTCCATCGACATCTCCGAGTCAAAGATGACTCCGAGACTTTTGACTTTGGTGCTCGGGGTAACGGTCTGTCCAAGGAATAGTGGGGAGTGTCCAAGAAGTTTTAGTTTTTGTCTTTCGGTTTGCGTGGAGGAGAAGGAGTTCTGTTTTGGATCCGTTGAGTTTGAGGGAATTCTCAGTCATCCATTCATCGATCAATGTGAGACAGGTTTCCAATCCGTGATATTGGTCTTTTTTCCAGGTGATACGAAAGTAGAGTTGGGTGTCGTCAGCATATGAGTGGTAGCACAGGCCCTGTTTGCTGATGATTTTGAGGAGTGGGCGGAGGTAGATGTTAAAGAGCACGGGTGACAGGGGTGATCCTTGGGGGACTCCGCAAGAAATTGTGCGAGTTTCAGAGGTGAAGGCTCCTAGTTTCACTGTCTGGGAACGATTGTCTAGGAAGGATGCGAACCAGTGTAGGTCAGGGTCTGCGACTCTGGCTACTTCTTTAAGGCGAATGAGTAGAGTTTTGTGGTCTACTGTGTCGAACGCTGCACTGAGGTCCAGCAGCACCAGGAGACATGATTCTCCGTCATCTGCTGCTTTGAGGGTGTCATCCCATATTTTAAGAAGTGCTGTTTCTGTGCCATGGCCTGGGCGGAAGCCTGATTGTAGTGGATCCAAGAGTTTGTGGGTGTCCAAATAGAGTTGTAGCTGTTGTACTACTGCTTTCTCCATGATCTTGGAGATGGTGTTGAGGCTTGTTACCGGTCTGCGGTAGTTTGGGTCTTTGGGGTCCAGGTTGGGTTTCTTTAGGAGGGGTTTGATTATGCCTTGCTTGAGAGAGATTGGAACAATACCTTCTTTGAATGATTGATTTACGAGGTGTGTTATGGTGGGTGCTAAAATGTCGGTACATTCTTTCAGGAGTTTTGTAGAGATTATGTCATTTGGAGATGTGCTGTCTCTGAGGCTTCTGATTATATTTTTGGTGGTGTCGATGGTGATCGGGACCAGCGAAAATTTTGTCAATTGTATAGTGTTCATATTGATTTCCTCTATTTGCTTTGGCAGAGCAGGGTTGGTTGTTTTTTTCTGTTGAATTGATTCTCGAATGTTTTCGATTTTGTCGATAAAAAAGTCCGATAGCTCATTACAGAACTCTTGTGTTTCGTTTGCTGAAGGTTCTAGGCAGGTGGGGTTCATAGTTTGAGTTACTAGTTTGAAGAGTTCACGAGGTCGGTTTAGGCCTTTTTTGATGGTGTTTGAGAAATGTTCCTTTTTTGCTTTGAAAATTGCTTTGTGATATTTCTTAGTGAGTGCTTTGTAATTAATGTGGTTTTCCTTAGTTGGGTTTCTTCTCCAGGCTCCTTCGGCTCTTCTGCGTTCTTGCTTCAGTAGGGTAAGAGTGTCATTAAACCAGCCGGAGTTGTTTCTGCGAATGAGGGCCCTGCGTCTCGGAGCGACTGTGTCTGCTGTTTGTAGTAATGCTTTGTTTAACCACTTAAGCCCCGGACCATTTCGGGCCATTAGGACCAGGCCTGTTTTTGGGATTCGGCACTGCGCTGCTTTAACTGTAAATTGTGCGGACATGCAATGTTGTACCCAAATGAAATTTGCGTCCTTTTCTTCCCACAAATAGAGCTTTCTTTTAATGGTATTTGATTGCCTCTGCGATTTTTATTTTTTGCGATATAAACGGAAAAAGACCGAAAATTTTGAAAAAAAATGATATTTTCTACTTTTTGTTATAAGAAAAATCGAATAAACTCAATTTTAGTCAGACATTTAGGCCAAAATGTATTCAGCCACATGTCTTTAGTAAAAAAAATGTCAATAAACGTATATTTATTGGTTTGCGCAAAAGTTATAGCGTTTACAAACTAGGGTACATTTTCTGAAATTTACACAGCTTTAAATTTATGACTGCCTATCTCATTTCTTGAGGTGCTAAAATGGCAGGGCAGTACAAAACCCCCCCAAATGACCCCATTTTGGAAAGTAGACACCCCAAGGAAATTGCTGAGAGGCATGTTGAGCCCATTGAATATTTTTTTTTTTTGTCCCAAGTGATTGAATAATGACAAAAAAAAAAAAAAAAAAAAAAAATTACAATAAGTTGTCACTAAATGATATATTGCTCACACATGCCATGGTTATATGTGGAATTGCACCCCAAAATACATTTTGCTGCTTCTCCTGAGTACGGGGATACCACATGTGTGGGACTTTTTAGGAGCCTGGCCACGTACGGGACCCCGGAAACCAAGCACCGCCTTCAGGATTTCTAAGGGCGCAAATTTTTGATTTCATTCCTCACTACCTATCACAGTTTCGAAGGCCATAAAATGCCAAAATAGCACAAAACCCCCCCAAATGACCCCATTTTAGAAAGTAGACACCCCAAGGAAATTGCTGAGAGGCCTGTTGAGCCCGTTGAATATTTTTTTTTTTTGTCCCAAGTGATTGAATAATGACAAAAAATAAAAATAAAAAATAAATTACAAAAAGTTGTCACTAAATGATATATTGCTCACACATGCCATGGTTATATGTGGAATTGCACCCCAAAATACATTTTGCTGCTTCTCCTGAGTACAGGGATACCACATGTGTGGGACTTTTTAGGAGCCTAGCCGCGTACGGGACCCCGAAAACCAAGCACCGCCTTCAGGATTTCTAGGCACAAATTTTTGATTTCACTCCTCACTACCTATCACAGTTTCTAAGGCCATAAAATGCCAAAATAGCACAAAACCCCCCCAAATGACCCCATTTTGGAAAGTAGACACCCCAAGCTATTTGCTGAGGAGGCATGGTGAGTATTTTACAGCTCTCATTTGTTTTTGAAAATGAAGAAAGAAAATTTTTTTTTTTTTTTTTTTTTTTTTCAATTTTCAAAACTTTGTGACAAAAAGCGAGATCTGCAAAATACTCACAATACCTCTCAGCAAATAGCTTGGGGTGTCTACTTTCCAAAATGGGGTCATTTGGGGGGGTTTTGTGCCATCTGGGCATTCCATGGCCTCCGAAACTGTGATAGGCAGTGAGAAGTAAAATCAAAAATTTACACCCTTAGAAAGCCTGAAGGCGGTGCTTTGTTTTTGGGGTCCCGTACGCGGCTAGGCTCCCAAAAAGTCTCACACATGTGGTATCCCTGTACTCAGGAGAAGCAACAGAATTTATTTTGGGGTGTAATTCCACATATGCCCATGGCATGTTTGAGCAATATATCATTTAGTGACAACTTTGTGCAAAAAAAAAATTTTAAAAAAAAAATTGTCTTTTTTCCGCAACTTGTGTCAACATATAAAATATTCCATGGACTCGACATGCCTCTCAGTATATAGCTTGGGGTGTCTACTTTCCAAAATGGGGTCATTTGGGGGGGTTTTGAACTGTTCTGGCATTTTATACACAACATTAGGAAGCTTACATCCACTCTTCTAACCACTTGCAGACAAAGCCCTTTTTGACACTTTTTGTTTACATGAAAACATATTTTTTTTTTGCAAGAAAATTATGTTGAACCCCCAAACATTATATATATTTTTAAAGCAAAGGCCCTACAGATTAAAATGGTGGGTGTTGCATTTTTTTTTTCTACACAGTATTTGCGCAGCGATTTTTCAAACGCATTTTTTGGGGAAAAAATACACTTTTTTTAATTTTAATGCACTAAAACACACTATATTGCCCAAATGTTTGATGAAATAATAAAGATGATCTTAGGCCGAGTACATAGATACCAAACACGACATGCTTTAAAATTTCGCACAAACGCGCATTGGCGACAAACTACATACATTTTTAAAAGCCTTTAAAAGCCTTTACAGATTACCCCGTTAGATTTACAGAGGAGGTCTACTGCTAAAATGACTGCCCTCGATCTGACCTTCGCGGTGATACCTCACATGCATGGTGCAATTGCTGTTTACATATGACGCCAGACCGACGCTTGCGTTCGCCATTGGGCAAGAGCAGGGCAGGACAGGGGTGCTTTTTTTTTTTTTTTTTTTTTTTTTTTTTTATTATTAATTTTGCTTTTTTATTTTATTTTTAAATTGTTCCTTACATATATTTTTTTTTTTTATAATTTTTATTGTTATCTCAGGGAATGTAAATATCCCCTATGATAGCAATAGGTAGTGACAGGTACTCTTTTTTTGAAAAAACTGGGGTCTTCTAGACCCTAGATCTTTCCTCTGCCCTCAAAGCATCTGACCACACCAAGATCGGTGTGATAAAATGCTTTCCCAATTTCCCAATGGCGCTTTTTATATCCGGGGGGGGGGACATTCCCTCCCACTGCTTGTAAAAGCAGTCCAGAGGCTAATTAGCCGCTGTGATTGCTTTTACATGAAAGCCGGCCGCTGGCTGAAAAGAATGATACCAAGATGATGCCTAAACCCGCAGGCATCAATCTGGTATAACCATTCAAAGTCCAGCAACATACCAGTACGTTGCTGGTCCTTGTTGGACATGTATTGTAATCTTTTTTTTTCATGCAGCCTGTTGGCTGAACGAAAAAAGAGATTGATTGGTGGGTATGCCCACCATTAGAATACCGCCCTTCATCCACCCACTTCCAATGATGGGCATACATGCACCATTTATATATGCCGAAGCATGGGGGCATCCTCCCGCAAAAAAGTTATGCCGCACACACATGGTCAAACGTTTCCACGGGCAAGCCTCCGTCGGAATTTCGACCGTATGTATGCGGCATTAGGAGCAAAATTGCTCCTCCGCCCTGCTGCCCCTGCTGCCCCCATGCTTCGGCATATATGCTTTTTTTTTTTTAACTGTGGTGGTGAAATCACCTCCTACAGCACTGGAGTCGCAGGGATCAGGCCTGTCTCTGCGAACGCTGCAGTTATGTGTGTTGTGTTTTGTAAGTGACAGTGATCGATCGATACTGCACTTGGGTGGCCTGGGCTGGACGGAGGGGCAAAACGCAGGTGCTAGCAGGTATCTGGGCTGATCCCGCTAACACTGCGTTTTTGGGAACCCTAAACCGCTGGTATAGATCTGATCAGATCAGATATTGATCTGTTCAGATACTATACCACTAAGGGGGGTGTATGCTTTACGCGTGGGTGTTAGCGTTACTGGCACTAACCTGACGCTGCCTGGGGTGTGACGCAGACCCTCTCTGACGCTAAAACCTAATTGATATCACCCACCGGGCGATCAGGGGGTTAAACCTTTATTGGGTTATATACGGCGGGTGCCCTGACACTATAAAAAGCAAACTAACTAACCAGCGTCACCCGTAACACTTATATGGTGATCACTGGTGAAAGGGTTAACTAGGGGCAATTAGGGGGTTAAAACCTTTATTAGATCATATTTGGGGGTACCTGACGCTATAAAAACCTGCGGCGAACCTAAAAAAAATGACTGGCTACCGATTGGCATCACCGACACGAAGACAGCGATCAGAAAAACGATCGCTTAGTGACAGTGGTGATAGGGGGTGAAAGGGTTACCTGGGGGGCGATCAAGGGGGTTAAACCTTTATTAGATAATATATTGGGGTACCCGACGCTATAAAAACCTGCGGCGAACCTAAAAAAAATTACTGGCTACCGATCGCCATCACTGATGCTAAGACAGCCATCAGAAAAATGATCGCATAGCGACAGCGGTGATAGGGGGTGAAAGGGTTACCTGGGGGGCGATCAAGGGGGTTTAACCTTTATTAGATAATATATTGGGGTACCTGACGCTATAAAAACCTGCGGCAAACCTAAAAAAAATTACTGGCTACCGATCGCCATCACTGATGCTAAGACAGCCATCAGAAAAATGATCGCATAGCGACAGCGGTGATAGGGGGTGAAAGGGTTACCTGGGGGGCGATCAAGGGGGTTTAACCTTTATTAGATAATATATTGGGGTACCTGACGCTATAAAAACCTGCGGCGAACCTAAAAAAAATTACTGGCTACCGATCGCCATCACTGATGCTAAGACAGCATCAGAAAAACGATCGCTTAGTGACAGTGGTGATAGGGGGTGAAAGGGTTACCTGGGGGGCGATCAAGGGGGTTAAACCTTTATTAGATAATATATTGGGGTACCCGACGCTATAAAAACCTGCGGCGAACCTAAAAAAAATTACTGGCTACCGATCGCCATCACTGATGCTAAGACAGCCATCAGAAAAATGATCGCATAGCGACAGCGGTGATAGGGGGTGAAAGGGTTACCTGGGGGGCGATCAAGGGGGTTTAACCTTTATTAGATAATATATTGGGGTACCTGACGCTATAAAAACCTGCGGCAAACCTAAAAAAAATTACTGGCTACCGATCGCCATCACTGATGCTAAGACAGCATCAGAAAAACGATCGATTAGCGACAGCGGTGATAGGGGGTGAAAGGGTTACCTGGGGGGCGATCAAGGGGGTTAAACCTTTATTAGATAATATATTGGGGTACCCGACGCTATAAAAACCTGCGGCGAACCTAAAAAAAATTACTGCCTACCGATCGCCATCACTGATGCTAAGACAGCCATCAGAAAAATGATCGCATAGCGACAGCGGTGATAGGGGGTGAAAGGGTTACCTGGGGGGCGATCAAGGGGGTTTAACCTTTATTAGATAATATATTGGGGTACCTGACGCTATAAAAACCTGCGGCGAACCTAAAAAAAATTACTGGCTACCGATCGCCATCACTGATGCTAAGACAGCATCAGAAAAACGATCGATTAGCGACAGCGGTGATAGGGGGTGAAAGGGTTACCTGGGGGGCGATCAAGGGGGTTGAACCTTTATTAGATAATATATTGGGGTACCCGACGCTATAAAAACCTGCGGCGAACCTAAAAAAAATTACTGGCTACCGATCGCCATCACTGATGCTAAGACAGCCATCAGAAAAATGATCGCATAGCGACAGCGGTGATAGGGGGTGAAAGGGTTATCTGGGGGGTGATCAGGGGGTTAAACCTTTATTAGGGGGGGTTTGGGGGCTACACTGGACCTAAAACTAAACTTTAGTGACACTTTCACAGTCACAAATGTCACTGATTGCAGTGATCACTAAATAAATGGTCACTGCAATCAGTGACACTGTGACTGGGGGCTGGGGGGTGATCTGGGGGGGTCTGGGGGTCCTGGGGGGGGCGATTAGTGTTCCTATGTGTCCTGGTGTCAGTGTAGTGTTGTGCTCACTGACCTGATGTCTTCTCTTGTACGGCGCTCGGTATATGTGAGCGCCGCACAGGAGATGACATCACTTCCTCCTGCCTCCTCTGTCTGAAACAGACAGAGGAGGCATTTCCATTCGCCGGGAGCGATCGCGAGGGGGGGGCCGGAATCGAAAGGCCGCCCCCTCATCTGGGATCGCTCCCGGTGAAGTAACGACCGCTCACGGCACAGAAGGGGGGTCCGGATGGACCCCCCAACTGTACAAAGGCAGTCACGTAGATCTACGTGATTCTGCCTGTCCGTGCCATTCTGCCGACGTAAATCGGCGGTGGGCGGTCGTTAAGTGGTTAAGGAGTTGAGTGTTTGTTCCGTTGAGTGGTTGAGATTTTGCGTTCCTATTTTATTTGATAGAGTAGTTTTGAAGAGTTCCGAGTGTAGTTTCTTCTGTGTAAGAGTGTTAGGACCAAGTAATTTGCTCCCCCTCTTTTCCCTCTAATCAATTACCATTGATTATGACATTATTCTTTACTCTAGGTATTCCCAGTTTTAATTGCTCCTGAAGAGTGGACTACACATCCACGAAACTCGTAGAGCCTACACAAGTGTTGCCATGTCACAATAATCATGTACATACCATGGGTTTTACGTTGTTTGAATCATCAATTAATTCAATATAATACCAATCATATTTTTACAATTTCACACAATTTTGGGCATACTGCTGGTCTTATCAATGATTATATGTTATTATGTATACTATGCAATTTATTATGAACAATCGTGATTTACCAATCATGTTCTTATCTAATTTGTATTGTGTCTACTGTTTAATGATGACCATTATGTACTTTACTATGCTCAATTGTGATAATAAATATTGTTTACACTATATTGATTGATTCATTCCACCCAAGTGCTGTGTCTCATACAAAGTCCCAACCTTTTCCTTTTTCATATAATAGGGATGGAGACCTGTGTACTGGATGGTCACGGTCTCATATAAAGTCCCAAACAATCTCCTTTTATTAAACAAATGTGTGTTCTGGATGGATCCAGGCTCTGGATGGACAGTTGGATAAATGGCTCTATATTTAGGATGTATCCGGTCTATAAACCAGAGGCTCTGGATGGACAGTTGGATAAATGGTTCTATATTTAGGATGTATCCGGTCTATAAACCAGAGGCTCTGGATGGACAGTTGGATAAATGGCCCCATATTTAGGATGTATCTGGTCTATAAACCAGAGGCTCTGGATGGACAGTTGGATAAATGGTTCTATATTTAGGATGTATCTGGTCTATAAACCAGAGGCTCTGGATGGACAGTTGGATAAATGGTTCTATATTTAGGATGTATCTGGTCTATAAACCAGAGGCTCTGGATGGACAGTTGGATAAATGGTTCTAAATTTAGGATGTATCCGGTCTAGCGCACAAAGGTGAACGCGCGCGTCAGTTAAAGTAACGCAGTACCGTATCGCAAAAAATGGCCTGGTCATTAAGGGGGTAAAACCTTCTGTGGCTGAAGTGGTTAATTTGGGTACCGCACAGATGGTCTGGACTCAGGCAGTCTATGTCCGGGGGCCAATCACTTGTATAGGACCACGTCACCCTACGACGAAACGCGTATGGCAGAGCGACGCACTGACGTCACCAATCCCACACGTGCCATAGAAGGAAGGGTTTGTTTTGTGTGCCGGCCGACCCACTAAAATCAAAGGCGCATGTTATTAGCGGCAGCTGGGTGATCCTGTGTAGCAGACCATCTGGATCTGGAAAAAGGCCTTGGCTGGGCTAAAGCCACAAGCGCTAGCGATCCCTTGTAATGAGGGATCAACAGGAGCTGGTAAGCGAGTCTTTGAGCTGTTGGTGAAGGCACTAATGTTTAAAAGATCACTACGGTGGTGGATGGTGGAGACTGACACCAGGATTTCATTTAATACATCACATCACTTGTGGACTGTTTTCAATTATTTTTACTTGTATACACACATGACTGATTAGCGCGACCCTATATATATATTTTTATTTTTATACTTGTATATAATCGCTGCATGAGAGATTACATGCGAGTGGCTGCTTCTCAATCTCTGAGAACTACAGAACCACCTTCCCTCGACAGAACCTGCCCCTCTATGTTAGGGGCAGTAGGGGAGGGATGGGGTTCCATAATTTAATCATGTTTCTGCTGTGCTGATACAGAAGGGTGGCTGAGCGTTGTCAACCTATGACAGCAAGTGTGCTACTGGCAGGATCACCAATTGAAAATAAAGGGAATAAAAAAAAAAATGAAACCAAATGCAACCATCACATGGCAGTGTTCATTTCGTTGACTAAAAAGGACTAAAACATTTTAGTCGACTAAATGAATACTCAATTTAGTCTACTAAAATACTAAAATACGACTAAAACTAAAACAATTGCGATGACTAAAATACGACACGATCGGAATTTCGGACAACAAATGTTCGATGTGAGCTTTTGGCTCGGATATTCCGACCGTGTGTAGGCTCCGTCGGACATTCTCTGTCGGAAATTTCCGACAACAAATGTTTGAGAGCTGGTTCTCAATTTTACCGGTGGCAAAAGTTCTTGTTGGAAATTCCGATCGTGTGTAGCCATTTCCGACACGCAAAAGTGCTGCGCATGCTCGGAGCTACTTCGACGCATGCTCGGAATCATTGTACTTCGTTTTTCTCGGCTCGTCGTAGTGCTGTACGTCTCTGCGTTCTTGACCAATCGGAATTTCCGAGCAACATTTGTTTGATCGTGTGTATCCAAGACAAGTTTGAGCCGACGTCCGATGGATAAAAAAAAAAAAAAAAACGTTTTTTTTTTTGTCGGAAATGCCGATCGTGTGTATGCGGCATAAAACTAAAATGCCATTTTAGTCAAAAGAATAAAACAAAATTAAAATTTGACTTCAAAAGTAACACTGGTCTGTAGTGCATGTTCATACCTCAATACTAGGGTTGTCCTGTTACCACCTTTTATAAGACCGAGTACAAGTACCGATACTTTTTTTCAAGTACTCGCCGATACCGAATACCGATACTTTTTTTTAAATCTCATGTGACAGTGGCACATGTGTCAGTAGTTTTATTTTTTATTATTTTTTACAATTCATTTTTATTTTATTTTTATTTTTTATTTTTTATCAGCCCTGTTGGGGGGCTTTGGTGAGATATCAGGGGTCTTAACAGACCTCTGACATCTCCCCTTTGAGACAGAGAAAGGGACTAAGGACACAGATTCCCCAGTCCCTTTCTCAGCTGCACTGAAAATGAATGGAGAGAAGACAGCGGCTCCTCTCCATTCATAAACTGAAACATTGTAAACAACGTTTACGATGTTTCAGTTATGTGAATTTACAGAGTCAGTGATCACTGACTCTGTACATTCCGAACAGTAAGGAGCCGGATTTACTGGCTCCTACCTCAGCTCTCCAAATTGACAGATCGAGGGGGTAGAGGAGGGGAACGGAGGGGGACGGCAGCACGGAGGGGGACACGGAGGGGGGCGGCAGCACGGAGGGGGACACGGAGGGGGACGGCAGCACGGAGGGGGACACGGAGGAAGACCGCAGCACGGAGGGGGACGGCAGCACGGAGGGGGACACAGAGGGGGACGGCAGCATGGAGGGGGACACGGAGGGGAACGGCAGCATGGAGGGAGAGAGCAGCATGGAGAGGGACACGGAGGGGGACGGCAGCATGGAGGGGGACACGGAGGGATACCGCAGCATGGAGGGAGAGAGCAGCATGGAGGGGGACACGGAGGGGGACGGCAGCATGGAGGGGGACACAGAGGGGGACGGCAGCATGGAGGGGGACACAGAGGGGAACAGCAGTATGGAGGGGGACATGGAGGGTGACTCGGAGGGGAACGGCAGCATGAAGGGGGACACGGAGGGATACCGCAGCATGGAGGGAGAGAGCAGCATGAAGGGGGACACGGAGGGGGACTGCAGCATGGAGGGGGACACGGAGGGGGACAGCAGCATGGAGGGGGACACGGAGGGGGACGGCAGCATGGAGGGGGACACAGAGGGGGACGGCAGCATGGAGGGGGACACAGAGGGGAACAGCAGTATGGAGGGGGACATGGAGGGTGACTCGGAGGGGAACGGCAGCATGAAGGGGGACACGGAGGGATACCGCAGCATGGAGGGAGAGAGCAGCATGGAGGGGGACACGGAGGGGGACTGCAGCATGGAGGGGGACACGGAGGGGGACAGCAGCATGGAGGGGGACCCGGAGGGGGACGGCAGCATGGAGGGGGACCCAGAGGGGGATGGCAGCATGGAGGGGGACCCAGAGGGGAAAAGCAGCATGGAGGGGGACACGGAGGGGGACACGGAGGGGAACAGCAGCATGAAGGGGGACACGGAGGGATACCGCATCATGGAGGGAGAGAGCAGCATGGAGGGGGACACGGAGGGAGGGAGACAGCAGCAAAATAGAGGGGGGCTGGAGGAGGATACGGGGACAATCAGCGGTGATTGTGTTTGGGGGAGTTACAAGCACTGATCACCGCTGATTTTAAAGCAGCTGAAAGCCGCGCGGGGGGGGGGGGAGAGAGAAGCGGAGAAACGACTTTTAAATCTATACAGCGGTGATCGGTGCTTGTAACTCCCCCCACACACGATCACCGCTGACTGTACAAGTATCGGGTGAAGCATCGGGAGCATTTGCCTGAGTACAAGTACTCAGGCAAATGCTCGGTATCGGTATCGATACTAGTATCGGTATCGGGACAACCCTACTCAATACCATAAATAATAACATCTTAGATTTTTCACTCCAGCAGTATATAATGAGTTTGGAAATTGTAGAGAAATGATAACTAATTACAATTTAATTACACCCATTAGATTTTTAGACAACTAAAATGAGTTTTAGACAACTAAAATGTACTGGAGATTTAGTCGACTAAATACGACTAAAACTAAAACGATTTTCCGACAAGAAAAGTTTGATGTGAGCTTTTGGTTGGAAATTCCGACTGTGTGTAGGCTCCATCGGACTTTTCCTGTCGGAATTTCCGCCAACAAAAATTTGAGAGCTGGCTCTCAAATTTTCTGACGGAAAAAATTCCGATCGGAAATTCCGATCGTCTGTAGCAATTCCGACGCGGAAAATTCTGACGCATTCTCAGCAACAATTCAACGCATGCTCGGAAGCATTGAACTTCATTTTCTCGGCTCGTCGTAGCGTTGTACGTCACCGCTTTCTTGACGGTCGAAAGTTCGGAGAACTTTTGTGTGACCGTGTGTATGCAAGACAAGCTTGAGCGGAATTCCGTCGGAAAAAAACATCCAACTGTTTTCCGACCGTGTGTACGCGGCATGAGACTAAAACTAAATCGAAACTTGCTGCCGAAATTAACACTGGTGGAAGGATTGGTAAGCTGCAATATAAGCCTTTTTTTATATGAATTATGAGATATGAATTCAATTATTTTTCTGAGATTGTGAAAAGAAACCCTCGCTGATAGACACATGGTGAGGTTCTGAAGGCATCCTTTCAAGATAATGATAATAAAACAACCCTGTAGGAGCAGAGAGAGACAGCTTATAATGTCCTCATGTTCTGGTATAGGACTCCAGAGGTTATCCATAAATATGATCCCTCTATATCCCAGAAATGCTGGAGATGCTTGCGGGATATAGGAACACACTACCATATCTTTTGGGAATGCCCGTTAATTGTGCCATTTTGGTCCTCGGTCCAATCAGTACTTCAAGTCTGTATTGGCGATGGACGTCCCAAAAGACCCGGCCCACTACTTGTTATGCCTCCCAGTCCCTGGAATATCTAAACATGCCAAAAAGTTGATGTCATATATTCTCTTGGCTGCCAAGAGAGTAATACCTACCCATTGGTTATCTCCCAACACCCCCACGCAATCCCAATTGATATTAGCTGTAGCACAGATACGTAGAATGGAACATATGACCGCGGTGATTCGCGATTTTCTACCTCAATTCTCAAAGATATGGGATCCTTGGGACAACTCCTCTTTCAATCCTGAATCCCTATCCTAAATTGCTATCAAATGTCCCTCAGGCAACTTGTCCCTTCATGTCTGAATGATTAGCCTAACAACTATTGTTACTATATGTACTAGTATTTTATATATATTGTGTCAGGATCCATGGTGTACCCTCCCCTCTCTTGTTTTTAGACATGTGCAATTTGTTTCGTTCCGAATTCGTTTTTTAACGAATTTCGACAAATTCGTTAATTCGGAAATATCCAAATTAACAAAAACTCATTTAACGAATTTTAACTAATATTCGTAAATTCGAATATCCGAAAATTCGTACATTCGTAAATTTGGACATTCGTAAATTTGGACATTCGTAAATTTGTACATTCGTAAATTTGTACATTCGTAAATTTGGACATTCGTAAATTTGGACATTCGTAAATTTGTACATTCGTAAATTTGGACATTCGTAAATTTGTACATTCGTAAATTTGGACATTCGTAAATTTGTACATTCGTAAATTTGGACATTCGTAAATTTGGACATTCATAAATTTGGACATTCGTAAATTCGTAAATCTGAAATAATAATTAACTAATAATAACTTAAAGGGGTTGTAAAGGTTCGTTTTTTATTTTCCAAATAGGTTCCTTTAAGCTAGTGCATTGTTGGTTCACCTACCTTTTCCTTCCATTTCCCTTCTAAATGTTTTTTTTCTTTGTCTGAATTTCTCACTTCCTGTTTCTCCTCAGTAAACTTCACACCATCATCCGAGTGGTGTGGAGTCACCCAGAACAGCTTACTGAACAGCTTACTGAGGAGGAACAGGAAGTGAGAAATTCAGACAAAGAAAACAAAGAAAAAAAACATTTAGAAGGGAAATCTAAGTGTAGCGGGGTCTTCAAAGTTAGTGGGATACACCTGGGGGTAGAGAGACCCAGGTGTGTAATTATGTCAGGGATTAGACCCCCTTTTCTTATTCGTGGAGGATTGGGTGGTGTAATATTCTCTTTGACCAGTGGGTGTCAGTGTACCTATTGGCTCGAGGTAGAATCACTACCACAGTGCTACCCTTCTTTGTCCCTTCCTGGAGATGGTACGGCTGGGGCGGGGAACCCGCCGTGGTGTCGATGGGAGGAGATAAAAGGGGGAGACGCCCTCGCCACGAGGTCTGTTGGTCTGTTTGGTCGGTTGGTTTTTCGGAAGAGATCATCTCGTCACGCACCCAGGCACCTTAGGCCTGGGTGCGGGCGGTTCAAGGTTCCGGCCTAGGCGCCCAAGGCCTGGCCGGAACGAAGATGGAGTCCATCCCGGGCACCTTCAGCCTGGGGTGAGGTACTATTAAGGAGGCCTGGGACCCGGTGGCTCCGACTGGGTCCCGCGAGGGTGAAGTTGCTCCAGGGCGCCCCTTGCGAGGGGACCCGCATCTGAGGTGAGGAGGCTGGGGGGGGGGTCACCCGTCCGAAGACCCGGTGCAGTGTCAACCCGGTGACGGATGGGCCTTCAGTAACTCCCTTGGAGGACATCTTCCCCTGACATGGGCTACAGCGCAGCGGAGGAGCTTTCATCAAGATTCCTGCAACCCCTGGTCATAGCACAGGGAGTGTAGGGACTAGGAACCTGTACAGTGCCTCGACCTGCTTCCCCATCGTATCATGCCGTTGCATTTGACTGTATGTGGAGATACGCAATAAACCTGAGTTTGGACTTTGATGGGTGTATGGACTCTGTTGATGGGAACAAAGGGAGATTCCGACACGGAAGGACTGACCCTCATAACCAGCACACATTTGGCCCGAGGAAAAGATTGATGTTGGCCTTCACCTCACCCACATGCACGGGGAGGACATGGGCCGTGGCGCACCTCACTCTGTCGCTCGACATACCCCTAGCTAAAGAGGTCGGGGTGAGGCCGCTACATAAGGAAAAGGTAAGTGAACCAACAATGCACTAGCTTAAAGGAACCTATTTAGAAAATAAAAAACGAACCTTTACAACCCCTTTAACTATTACTAACTATTAAATTATAGGTATTGGAATTTCCTTTCAAATTTGGCTGTTGGTGAACATAACAAAGTTACGAATTGTTTTCCGAAATAATGAATGCCGTATCTAAACGAATGGAACATAATGAATTAATAATAATAATAAATAACAATAATAATAATAAACGTTTTATTATTATTATTAATTATTAATTTTTTCCGTTCCATTTGTTTAGATGCGGCATTTGTTATTTCAGGTTATGCGTGACTTCGGATAAATTTGTATTTGCTACGTTCGCTAACAGACAAATTTGAAAGGAAATTACAATACCTATAATTTAATAGTTATTTTTTCGGATTTTCGAATTTCCAAATTTCCGAATTTCCAAATTTCCGAATGTACGAATTTACGAATTACGATCATAACGAATGAACCGGAAAAACAAAACAAAAGCAAATGAAACGAAAACGAAAACTAACAAATTTTTTGCCAGTGCACATGTCTACTTGTTTTTCTTTTCTTTTCTCTTATTTGATCTGATTATGCGATCATTCACTAAGAGATGCTTCTCTTTTTCTGTATAAGATGATTGTGATACTTCTCTGTAATGTGTCTACTTTTTCTTGTTTTATTGAAAAATCTCAATAAACATACAATTACAAAAAAACAACAACCCTGTATACTGTATATATCGTGTCCCCCCCCCCCCCAATATTCCCTCCCCCATAGCCTGGACTGTGCTGTCTGGACCTACCTGAGATCACCCCCAGGAGGAGGATTGTGGGCTCCATGCTGTCTCCAGGTAGGTGAACAAATTTCTCATACAATGTGACTGATGACTAAAATGAAAAACAAACTCAAAACCACAAAGCATCCAGGACAGGAAACCTTCACAGCTACAAGATAATGTTAGTTGTATCTTTCTTTACACAGATTACATTTTGGGTGGCAGATCTGTCTCAGGCGCACGCTAATACATATTATTAGATAAAATTGGACAAAGTTGCTGATTTCTTTGTCTACACATGGAAGAAGTAGGAGAACTCAGGTAATAATTCATGCCCAGGACCGGCTGTGTCCAATCACCAATTGACAAACAACACAGAGCTCTGTACAGAGTGAATGATCTCTCTGTTTCTTATCCCTCCAAAGCAGGGAGAAGAAACAAAACGATCTTTGGTAAAAAGCAGCACACATTACACACTGTTAGGCACAAACAAGTTGCTGATCGATGTCATTATTAGCATAAAAAAAAAAAAAAATTCCAGTATACACTGGGTATAGAAAATAATCACCCACCTTTTAAAATAATCACATTTTGTTGCTTTGCAGCCTGAAATGAAGACAGACTCTGTTTTTGTTTTATCCAGCTGTATTTACGCTTCTCCCACTGTATTTGCAAATTATAACATCCAAGTGAAAGCCATAACACTAATGCCTTGTACACAGCTATGAGTAAACACTAGTACAGTGTGAAACGCTTCAGCAGTTTGACCAGTGTGCTGTGACCTGCAGTGTGGTTTTTGGAATTTTGGATTTTACAAAATAAAGGCTTTTTATCCGGAGTGCTGCCGAACAGAAGATTATTTCTTTTTCCTTGCCTATATTTGCATTGCCTGCACCCGTGGCTACTGGGAAGAAGTAATTACCTGGAGGATATCCACACCTGAGCGGCTTCCGTTCTTCGCCTTGTGCGCACGATCGGAATTTTTTCATCGGACATTCCGACCGTGTGTAGGCCCCAGCTGACTTTTTTCTGTCAGAGTTTAGAAATAGAACATGTTTTAAAAAAAAATGAAAAAAATCCTACCGGAAATTCCGATTGTGTGTACAGGGCATTACATGTCAGAAAAAAGAAAAAAAAAGGATCCCCCCCCCACCTTGTGTCAGTATTTTGTTGGACCCCCTTTTGCTGTAATTCCAGCCTTTAGTCTGGTGGGATTGGTCTCTACTAACTTTGCACATCCAGACTTTGTAATATTTGCCCGCTCTTCTTTGCAGAACTTCTCAAGTTCAGTTACATTTGATGGCGACCGTTTGTGGATTGCAGTCTTCAAGTCATTCCACAGATTCTCAATGGGGTTCAAGTCTGGGCTCTTACTAGACCACTAGACCATGCAAGGACATTCCCCGCCTTCTCCTCCAACCACTGTGTGCTCATTGGTGGACATTCCCCGCCTTCTCCCCCAACCACTGTGTGCTCATTGGTGGACATTCCCTGCTATCTCCTCCAACCGCTGTGTGCTCATTGGTGGACATTCCCCGCCTTCTCCTCCAACCACTGTGTGCTCATTGGTGGACATTCCACACCTTCTCCTCCAACCACTGTGTGCTCATTGGTGGACGTTCCCCACCTTCTCCTCCAACCACTGTGTGCTCATTGGTGGACATTCCCCGCTCTCTCCTCCAACCACTGTGTGCTCATTAGTGGACATTTCCCGCCTTTCTCCTCAAACCACTGTGTGCTCATTGGAGGACATTCCCCACCTTTTCCTACAACCACTGTGTGCTCATTGGTGGACACTCACCACCTTCTCCTGCAACCACTGTGTGCTCATTGGTGGACATTCACCACCTTCTCCTGCAACCACTGTGTGCTCATTGGTGGACATTCCCCGACTTCTCCTCCAACCACTGTGTGCTCATTGGTGGACATTCACTACCTTCTCCTCCAACCACTGTGTGCTCATTAGTGGACATTCCCCGCTATCTCCTCCAACCACTGTGTGCTCATTGGTGGACGTTCCCTGCCTTCTCCTGCAACCACTGTGTGCTCATTGGTGGACATTCCCCGACTTCTCCTCCAACCACTGTGTGCTCATTGGTGGACATTCACTACCTTCTCCTCCAACCACTGTGTGCTCATTGGTGGACGTTCCCTGCCTTCTCCTCCAACCACTGTGTGCTCATTGGTGGACATTCCCCGCTCTCTCCTCCAACCACTGTGTGCTCATTGGTGGACATTCTCCGCCTTCTCCTCCAACCACTGTGTGCTCATTAGTGGCCATTCCCCACCTTCTCCTCAAACCACTGTGTGCTCATTGGAGGACATTCCCCGCCTTCTCCTCCAACCACTGTGTGCTCATTGGTGGACACTCACCACCTTCTCCTCCAACCACTGTGTGCTCATTGGTGGACATTCACCACCTTCTCCTTCAACCACTGTGTGCTCATTGGTGGACATTCCCCGCTATCTCCTCCAACCACTGTGTGCTCATTGGTGGACGTTCCCTGCCTTCTCCTCCAACCACTGTGTGCTCATTGGTGGACATTCCCCGCTCTCTCCTCCAACCACTGTGTGCTCATTGGTGGACATTCTCCGCCTTCTCCTCCAACCACTGTGTGCTCATTAGTGGACATTCCCCACCTTCTCCTCAAACCACTGTGTGCTCATTGGAGGACATTCCCCGCCTTCTCCTCCAACCACTGTGTGCTCATTGGTGGACATTCCCCGCCTTCTCCTCCAACCACTGTGTGCTCATTGGTGGACACTCACCACCTTCTCCTGCAACCACTGTGTGCTCATTGGTGGACACTCACCACCTTCTCCTGCAACCACTGTGTGCTCATTGGTGGAAATTCCCTGCCTTCTCCTTCAACCACTGTGCGCTTACTGGTGGACATTCCCCGCCTTCTTCTCCAACCGCTGTGTGCTCATTGGTGGACATTCCCCACTATCTCCTCCAACCACTGTCTGCTCATTAGTGGACGTTCCCCGCCTTCTCCTCCAACCACTGTGTGCTCATTGGTGGACACTCACCACCTTCTCCTGCAACCACTGTGTGCTCATTGGTGGAAATTCCCCGCCTTCTCCTTCAACCACTGTGCGCTTATTGGTGGACATTCCCCGCCTTCTCCTACAACCACTGTGTGCTCATTGGTGGACATTCCCCACTATCTCCTCCAACCACTGTCTGCTCATTAGTGGACGTTCCCCGCCTTCTCCTCCAACCACTGTGTGCTCATTGGTGGACACTCACCACCTTCTCCTGCAGCCACTGTGCGCTCATTGGTGGACATTCCCCGCCTACTCCTCCAACCACTGTGTGCTCATTGGTGGACATTCACCGCTATCTCCTCCAACCACTGTGTGCTCATTGGTGGACGTTCCCCGCCTTCTCCTCCAACCACTGTGTGCTCATTGGTGGACATCCCCGCTCTCTCCTCCAACCACTGTGTGTTCATTGGTGGACATTCTCTGCCTTCTCCTCCAACCACTGTGTGCTCATTAGTGGACACTCACCACCTTCTCCTGCAACCACTGTGCGCTCATTGGTGGACATTCCCCGCCTACTCCTCCAACCACTGTGCACTCATAGGTGGAAAATCCCCACCTACTCTTCCAACCACTGTGTGCTCATTGGAGGACATTCCCCGCCTTCTCCTCCAACCACTGTGTGCTCATTGGTGGACACTCACCACCTTCTCCTGCAACCACTGTGTGCTCATTGGTGGAAATTCCCTGCCTTCTCCTTCAACCACTGTGCGCTTACTGGTGGACATTCCCCGCCTTCTCCTCCAACCGCTGTGTGCTCATTGGTGGACATTCCCCACTATCTCCTCCAACCACTGTCTGCTTATTAGTGGACGTTCCCCGCCTTCTCCTCCAACCACTGTGTGCTCATTGGTGGACACTCACCACCTTCTCCTTCAACCACTGTGCGCTCATTGGTGGAAATTCCCCGCCTTCTCCTTCAACCACTGTGCGCTTATTGGTGGACATTCCCCGCCTTCTCCTCCAACCACTGTGTGCTCATTGGTGGACATTCCCCACTATCTCCTCCAACCACTGTCTGCTCATTAGTGGACGTTCCCCGCCTTCTCCTCCAACCACTGTGTGCTCATTGGTGGACACTCACCACCTTCTCCTGCAACCACTGTGCGCTCATTGGTGGACATTCCCCGCCTACTCCTCCAACCACTGTGTGCTCATTGGTGGACATTCACCGCTATCTCCTCCAACCACTGTGTGCTCATTGGTGGACATCCCCGCTCTCTCTTCCAACCACTGTGTGCTCATTGGTGGACATTCTCCGCCTTCTCCTCTAACCACTGTGTGCTCATTAGTGGACACTCACCACCTTCTCCTGCAAACACTGTGCGCTCATTGGTGGACATTCCCCGCCTACTCCTCCAACCACTGTGCACTCATAGGTGGAAATTCCCCACCTACTCTTCCAACCACTGTGTGCTCATTGGTGGACACTCACCACCTTCTCCTGCAACCACTGTGTGCTCATTGGTGGACATTCCCCGACTTCTCCTCCAACCACTGTGTGCTCATTGGTGGACATTCACTACCTTCTCCTCCAACCACTGTGTGCTCATTGGTGGACATTCCCCGCCTTCTCCTCCAACCACTGTGTGCTCATTGGTGGACATTCACCACCTTCTCCTCCAACCACTGTATGCTCATTGGTGGACATTCCCCACCTTTTCCTCCAACCACTGTATGCTCATTGGTGGACATTTCCTGCCTTCTCCTCCAACCACTGTGTGCTCATTGGTGGACATTTACCGCCTTCTCCTCCAACCACTCTGTGCTCATTGGTGGACATTTACCGCCTTCTCCTCCAACCACTCTGCGCTCATTGGTGGACATTCCCTGCTATCTCCTCCAATCACTGTGTGCTCATTGGTGGACATTCCCCGCCTTCTCTTCCAACCACTGTGTGCTCATTGGTGGACATTCCCCGCCTTCTCCTCCAACCACTGTGTGCTCATTGGTGGACACTCACCACCTTCTCCTGCAACCACTGTGTGCTCATTGGTGGACACTCACCACCTTCTCCTGCAACCACTGTGTGCTCATTGGTGGAAATTCCCTGCCTTCTCCTTCAACCACTGTGCGCTTACTGGTGGACATTCCCCGCCTTCTTCTCCAACCGCTGTGTGCTCATTGGTGGACATTCCCCACTATCTCCTCCAACCACTGTCTGCTCATTAGTGGACGTTCCCCGCCTTCTCCTCCAACCACTGTGTGCTCATTGGTGGACACTCACCACCTTCTCCTGCAACCACTGTGTGCTCATTGGTGGAAATTCCCCGCCTTCTCCTTCAACCACTGTGCGCTTATTGGTGGACATTCCCCGCCTTCTCCTCCAACCACTGTGTGCTCATTGGTGGACATTCCCCACTATCTCCTCCAACCACTGTCTGCTCATTAGTGGACGTTCCCCGCCTTCTCCTCCAACCACTGTGTGCTCATTGGTGGACACTCACCACCTTCTCCTGCAACCACTGTGCGCTCATTGGTGGACATTCCCCGCCTACTCCTCCAACCACTGTGTGCTCATTGGTAGACACTCACCACCTTCTCCTGCAACGATTGTGCGCTCATTGGTGGACATTCCCCGCCTACTCCTCCAACCACTGTGTGCTCATTGGTGGACATTCACCACCTTCTCCTTCAACCACTGTGTGCTCATTGGTGGACATTCCCCGCTATCTCCTCCAACCACTGTGTGCTCATTGGTGGACGTTCCCCGCCTTCTCCTCCAACCACTGTGTGCTCATTGGTGGACATTCCCCGCTCTCTCCTCCAACCACTGTGTGCTCATTGGTGGCCATTCTCCGCCTTCTCCTCCAACCACTGTGTGCTCATTAGTGGACACTCACCACCTTCTCCTGCAACCACTGTGTGCTCATTGGTGAACATTCCCGGCCTACTCCTCCAACCACTGTGCACTCATAGGTGGAAATTCCCCACCTACTCTTCCAACCACTGTGTGCTCATTGGTGGACATTCCCCGCCTTCTCCTCCAACCACTGTGTGCTCATTGGTGGACATTCCTCGCCTTCTCCTCCAACCACTGTGTGCTCATTGGTGGACACTCACCACCTTCTCCTGCAACCACTGTGTGCTCATTGGTGGACATTCCCCGACTTCTCCTCCAACCACTGTGTGCTCATTGGTGGACATTCACTACCTTCTCCTCCAACCACTGTGTGCTCATTGGTGGACATTCCCCGCCTTCTCCTCCAACCACTGTGTGCTCATTGGTGGACATTCCCCGCCTTCTCCTCCAACCACTGTGTGCTTATTGGTGGACATTCCCCGCCTTCTCCTCCAACCACTGTGTGCTCATTGGTGGACATTCCCCACTATCTCCTCCAACCACTGTCTGCTCATTGTTGCTGTGTGCTTTGGCTCATTGGTAAACCTTCTTCCCATTGATAACTTTCTGCCAGCAGATTTTCCTCAAGAATTTGATGGTATTTTGTCCCATTCATTTTCCCTTCTATCCTGACAAGTGCTCCAGTCCCTGCTGCAGATAATTACCCCCATAACAGGATATTACCCCCCATAACAGGATTTTACCCCCCCATAACAGGATATTACCCCCCCCCATAACAGGATATTACCACCCCCATAACAGGATATTACCACCCCCATAACAGGATATTACCCCCCCATAACAGGATTTTACCCCCCCATAACAGGATATTACCACCCCCATAACAGGATATTACCACCCCCATAACAGGATATTACCCCCCCATAACAGGATTTTACCCCCCATAACAGGATATTACCACCCCCATAACAGGATTTTACCCCCCATAACAGGATATTACCACCCCCATAACAGGATATTACCACCCCCATAACAGGATATTACCCCCTCCATGCTTTACTGTAGGAATGGTGTTATTTGGATGGATTTCCGCCAGACATATGGTTTGGTGTTGAGGCCAAATCATTCCATTTTAATCACATCTGACCAGAACACCTTTTTCCATGTGGCCTTAGAATCTTCAAGGTGCATTTTTGAAAAGCTCAGTGGTGACAGCATGTGGCCTTTCTGGAGGAGCGGCTTTTTTTCTTGCACCCCTCCCCCCCCCCCCCCCCATACAAGCCACATCTATGGAGAAGTTATGATATTGGTCACATGCACACAATGACCACTCTTTGTCTGAGTTGCTTTAGGCCTCTTGGTGGTCTCTCTGACCAGTTTGTGGCTCTTTTATCCAGCTTGGAGCGACGTCCTGATACAGGGAGGGTCTGTGTTGTACCAAATACCTCCCACTTCTTAATAATAGACGTCACTCTGCTTCTAGGCATTGATAAAGCCTTTGTATCCATTTCCTGACTTGTACCTGTCCACAACTTTATCCCAGTGACAGCGCCTTGCAACCCATAGTTGATTGTTTGCTTCAGTTGCACTACCGGGACTGAAATGTTCCAGGAAAGCTCTTTTCATGCTGAGCTAATCAAAATTACCACAGCTGATCACAGTTGCAAATCAAATAGTTTTGTGTGCTATTGAGAAGGTGATTAGCTACACCTGATTGAGTTTACAAGTCATTTTTAGGAGAGGAGAGGGGGGTGATTCTTTTTCTAACTCAGTGATTCTGTTTTTCAATTTTTTCAATTTTTTTCTGACATGTTGGTGTTCTTTCTTTCACTTGGATGTTATAAGTTGCACAGAATAAATATAGCTGAATAAAACAAAAACTGTGTCTGCCTTCAATTCAGGTTGCAAAGCAACAAAGTGTGATTATTTTAAGGGGGGGAGGGGGGATTATTTTCAATACTCCCTGTATATACCATAGATTGTAGACGCTATAACTTTAACGCAAACCAATATACACTTATTGGGATTTTTTTTTAACAAAGGCATGTAGCAGAATAAATTTTTTGTCTAAATTTATGAATGTAGCGGGGGTCCTAAATTGAGGTTTTGCTGTACCAAATTTAGGGGTGATTTGAGTGGTAGTTGGCTCAAGTCTTTCAATTGCTGGACTCTGCTTTGCTGCTGTTACACCTGGCATGCAGTTCCTCTAAGTAGTATGGGTGGCGCTGTCACTGGCACTCAGGGTTGAACCACAGGTGTTGGGGTGGCGATTGGGTGTCCTCGCTCGGCAGCCGTGCAGTGGGTGTGGTCTACCCGCTGTGCATGCCAGGAGAGGGTACAAAAGGGGGCAGATGCCATTGGTAGGGAGGAGTTACTATCCCGGGGGGCCTGTACCAGGGGGTAGGTAGAGTGTTCCAGGTTCGAGTGCATGGCCCTCCAGGCCACGGGGCCACGTGCGCCTCAGTCCCAGGCACCTTTAGTCCTGGGACTGCAACTTCAGCCCTGGGCCCAGCACCTTTAGCTGGAGCCCACTTCGGGAGGAAGAATCTCAGGGTGCTGCATTGCGAGGGGACCCGCATCTGGAAGAGGAGGCTGGGGGAGGACCCTTCCGAAGGACTGGTGAGAGATCACAGTGAAGGAAGGGGCCCAGTAACTCTACAGGGGGATGTCATCCATCTGGAAACCAGGGGCCTAACATCTGGACCAGTAGGAGGTTTGGGGCATTATAGATCCTGTGGCAGAGGATCTCCTAAACGCATCCATTAGGTAACTTAATAGACTGTTCGAGCTACACGCCGGCTGCTGGTGCCGTTGGGTGACTATCCGCGGGAGCTATACCCACTCGGGACCAGGTGGCGAGGAAGCCAGGAGTGTCTGAATTCTGTCTTCCTAACGCCTTTCTCTCTTCATGCAAAAGAAATTAAAGCTCTACGTTGGAGTGATATACTGCTGTGGACCTTGGAGTTACTTGGGGTATAGAGACTCTGTCCTTGCACACTGGGGACAGAAACCAACTCTGAGGAGAACCTCGCTGCAAGACCCGTAAGTTATAAGTGTGCTTAACCTCTGCAAACCAGAGGGTACGGGCATGGTGGCATGGTGTGCCTTTTCCTCCTGTGAGTGAGCCAAAGACGGGAGTAAAAGGGCCGTGTGCTACATGAAGAAATTTGTTTTTTTTTTATTTGATATGTTTTATAGCAGAAAGTAAAAAATAATGTTTGTTTTCATAATTTTCGGCATTTTTTAATTTATATAATTAAAAATAAAACCGCAGAGGTGATCAAATACCACCAAAAGAAAGCTCTACTTGTGTGAAAAAAAATATATAAATGTCAGTTGGGTACAGCATCGCATTACCACGCAATTACCAGTTAAAGTAGCGCAGTGCAGAATAGGAAAAATGGCCTGGTCATGGTCACTTCTGTACCAGTAGCTGCCTGGCGCCTCTCTCTCTCTCTCCCTTATGTTTTGACTCCTCTGTAGTTGCCCCCGCCCGCCCGCCGCTCCAATCCCCCCTGCTGTCCGGGTCCCCCTGTGTGCTGGGGCCCCTACAGGAGGCCCAGTGGTACCCCCTGTCAGCGGCACTGGTGTCCGGGTCTCAGGCAGAGGGAAACCTGGGCACAGTATTCTAAACCTGTACTGTCCGGGTCAAAACCAGACAGGTGGCAACCCGAAGGCTACTTTCACACTGAGGCGCTGGATGCGCTGGCGGTATAGCGGCGCTATTTTTAGCGCCGCTATATCGTCGTTTTTGCCGCGATTTGCGAGCGCTATCGGGGTGATTTTAACCCCCGCTAGCGGCCAAAAAAGGGTTAAAAACGCCCGCAATAATGCCTCTTTGCAGCGTTTTGGAGGCGCTACCCCATTGATTTCAATGGGCAGGGGCGCTATAGTAGCGGTATTTTTACCGCTCCTATCGCGCCTCAAAGATGCGGCTTGCAGGAGTTTTTTTACCCTCCTGCAAGCGCAACGCTCCAGTGTGAAAGCCCTCGGGCTTTCACACTGGATACAATTGAGCGGCTTTTTTGGGGCGCATTGCAGGTGCTATTTTTAGAGCAATAGCGCCTGCAAAGCACCTCAGTGTGAAAGGGGCCTAAGGCTGAGTTCCCAGAACAGCCAGAAAACTGACCATGATGTGCTCCCATGCCTAGTGTGCCAGTTTTAAAAAAAATAGGAAAGCAGAGGAACTGGCAGGATCACCAGGGATTTCACACAAAGGAAGCAATACAGAGAGAACAGGAGACGTTCTCATACCAGTACATGCTACAGCAGGCACATAATCTTTAAAGTATAACTAAAGGCAAAACTTTTTATTTTTTTCGTTTGAATGGAGTGGAGAGGGATTAGAACCCCTGTCAGTTTTTTTTCCTGTCTGTGCCCCTTTAGGGAGATTCATCCTCTCTATTTGTCCGTTTTACCCTTATCATCGAAAGTGAAAGTAAAAGAAAACCCCAAAATTTTGTGTTGTAAAAAGTAATAGAGGGGGAATTTTTTAATGGGGACACTAGTTCTGGTAACTGGGGGGTCCCCAAGGAATTCCCCTAATTTGAAGGAAATTTCTCTCACTTCCTGTGTTGGCTATGGGACAGGAAGTGAAGGGAAATCACCCCAATGGGACATCAAATAATCTGACAGGGGTTATAACACTCCCTTTACACTATCCAAAAAAAAAACGTTTTGCCTATAGTTCTACTTAAACATCTATTCCCTTTTCTTGTTAAAAAAAAAAACGCTAAACAAACCCCCCCCCCCCCTTTTATCGTTAATATTACCAAGATTATACCAGCGTACCATTATAAGGCGAAAGTGTTTGGAAGGGTTTCCCTCCCCTCTCCTTTATATATCATTGCTTATATATATATATATATATAATTTCTACCAATTTGACCATTCTATTTGTTTATAGATACATCTGGCATCAGCTCCTGACGAGTGGTAACAACAACCACGAAACGCGTAGAGCTTGTTACAATGCGATGTCACAGTGATCATGTTTTAATATTTTTACCTATATAGTTTACCAATATGCACCTATCTATCATGGTTTATATGTTATTAACATTACAATTTTGGTCTGCCTACCTCATGGGCAGTATTTAATATGTTGAGATAATCATTATATTGCTACTGTTTAATAATTATACATTATTAACTATATGATTATGTTGCTACTATTCAGTATAATGTTTTCTGCCATCTCATGATGTATGTATTCCTTTGTATCCATTAAACCATGTTTTATTGATTGATGCATTCAACTCAGCAGTGTTGCTTCATTCAAAGTCCCACCATTCTAGTTGTTGCTTTTTTCCAAAATATCGGGGGATGGAGGCTAATCCCAGGGATTGCCTCACTTAAAATCCCACCCTAGTTAGTTCTATCTAAAGAAAAAAAAAAAAAAACATCTGTTCCCTATTATCATTGTGACGAACCCTTGTCCTCAACAGGACTATGTCCGCCGTAAATGCTTCCTCTGTCCAGGACCAGCACTATCCAAGACCCCTTAGCTCACCCAGTCACCAGCCGTAACACAGTGTAGGGTGAAAAACAACATCAAACTGCTTTATTTTCACACGTTACACAGATATCCAACTCCAAGACACTTCCCTCCCACCCTTGAAAAACAGGGCGGGTTAACCTGTCCAATAACAATAGACACACAGGTCAGGTGTATTCAAACTTCCCATCAGTAAACAGTCTTATCAGCAGGGGGGCTGCTGGAGGAGTCCCCCCTCCCTCTTTCCTCACAGCAAACACACTTACACATCCCATAATATTTGAGGCAGACACAATACAACAATAGAATACAGTCACACCCCAAATGATCACAGCAAAGAGTACACAACGAAATAAGACAATATACAAAATATATATATATATATATATATATATATACACACACACACACACACACAACATTCCAATGTGGCTGTACAGTGAGTATGATTGGTACAGATCAGACTGGATTTCTCGGTCACCTTGTGCCCCTATTAGAGACACAGGATGATTTACACATAAATTTCTGGGGACAGTCCCCGGATTGAGGACACTGTCCCTGGACCAAGTCTGTCCCCGGTTTTGTCCCCGGATTGGATTTGAACAGGGGCTGGGGCAGTTTCAAAGACAGTCAGTGCAGAATAAAAAAAAAAAAAATTGAATCACACCCCCCCCCGTGCTCCGCCACGCCTACTAGCTTAGGGGGGTGTATTTTTTCCATTATCTGTGCCCCTCTCTGATGATCATGTGCTGGTCGGAGCGGAGGGAATATTTCTTCAGTTTCGGGTGCCCATTCAGCTCCTCTCCCATGTTCTTTTGCCTTGGCTCAAGTCCCGGCCAGCCGCCTGCCTGCTTATCTCCTTGCCTTCCCCGATGGAATGATCTTCCTCCGCTCCCCACCCAGTAGTAGCCGGGGGCCGGAGAGTGAGACTTGACAGGCTGTGAGACGGGCAGCGGCGGCGACAGGCAGAGGGTCGCTGATTGCCGCCATTACTAGTAAAAAAAAAATGTCCCAGGATTTAATTTTAAAAATCTGGTCACCTTAACATAAGAGGACCTGGGGAAGCTGGACACAGTTTCCAGAGCTCTTCAAGGTAAGCCGAGTTGCACAAACCCCCCACCCAAAGTGACTCCTGTCACAATCATGCATATAATTGCTACATGGAAAAACTATTGTGCTCCCTTAACCAGTTCCGGACCGCCCTATAGATTTACTGCTACAGGGCGGCCCTCCTGTGCAGGATCACGTATACATCCATGCACTGCCCTCTAGGGGGCGCACGTGCTCTCCACCGGTAGGCCCCTTTTGCTGTGATTAATTACAGCAGAAGCTGATCTGTGGGTGCCAGGCACTGGATGTCCATCGACACCCGCCGATCATCAGTAAATTACACAGAATGGAGATCTGCCTATGTACAAAAGGCAGATCTCCATTGTGACAGGGAGGAAGGGATGGATTTTCTGTCCCTGCAAAGCAGGGAATAAAATCCATCTCTTCCCTTAAGGCGGCCATACACGGTTTGAATTTCAAAAGAATTTTCTTTCGGAAATCTTATCAAGGAATTTTCGGACGAATTTCGCACCGTTGGTGGTGCTGCAGCAACAGCCGATTTTCGTGCGGCAATCAAATTTGAGGAATCAAACATGTTGGAAATTGTTTGAAAAACCAACGATTTTCTGATCAATGATGGGAAAATTGTGCGAGAAATGTAATAGAAAAAAAAATGCGCATGTGGAAGAAAAGAATATTCCCGGAGGGAAAAGAATATTCCCGGAGAGAAAGGAATATTCCCGGAGAGAAAGGAATATTCCCGGAGAGAAAGGAATATTCCCGGAGAGAAAGGAATATTCCCGGAGAGAAAAGAATATTCCCGGAGAGAAAAAAAAAGAATATTCCCGGAGAGAAAAGAATATTTCCGGAGAGAAAAGAAAATAATATTCCCGGAGAGAAAAGAAAAGAATATTCCCGGAGAGAAAAGAAAAGAATATTCCCGGAGAGAAAATAATATTCCCGGAGAGAAAAGAAAAGAATATTCCCGGAGAGAAACGAATATTCCCGGAGAGAAAAGAAAAGAATATTCCCGGAGAGAAAAGAATATTCCCGGAGAGAAAAGAAAAGAATATTCCCGGAGAGAAAACGGAAAATTGAATACTCACCTTTCCGTAATTTTCCTTTCCTGGTGCCGACCCATGGCAGCATACTAATGGTTGATGGCTCCGCCCCCGGTCAACCCCCAGGACCACGTAACTCTATAAAAGAAAGAGTTACTCCCCCCTTCAGACATTCTTTGTAACTAGACTTCAGAACTTTAAGGATTATAGCAGGGAGGGTGCATGCTGCCATGGGTCGGCACCAGGAAAGGAAAATTACGGAAAGGTGAGTATTCAATTTTCCGTTTTCCTGGTGCCTTCCATGGCAGCATACTAATGGTAAATAACTCGCTTATAGGGAGGGAACTGCGATAATAAATTTTTTTAATGGCTTTTTGAAAGTGATAGTTCCAGAGTCCTTTTCCCAAAGTTTCGGGAGGTAAGGACCGCAGGATCCAAGCTATAATGCGACATAAAGGTATTGAACGATGACCAGCTAGCCGCTCTACAAATTGTCTCCGGGGAGACCCTAGCCATAGCCGCCCAGGATGATGCGATACCTCTTGTTGAATGTGCATTCACCGCGTTTGGAACTGGAAGACCACTAGCCCGGTATGCCCTTTGAATTATCTTCACGATCCAACTGGCTAATGTTGTTTTAGAAGCTGCCAAGCCTCTTTTGGTGCCTTTGGGGATAACAAAGAGTCGTTGATCCCTTCTGAACTGCTGTGTCAGCTCCAAATAACGCTTTAGAGATCTGGCCACGTCCAGTTCATGTAGTTTTGAGGAGGATGGATCCTCTCCGAAAGCTGGGAGTACCCACTCCTGGTTGGAATGGTAGACTGAAGGCACTTTGGGGACAAATTGATGGATAGGCTGTAGGACTACCCTGTCCGGAAAAAAAGTGACGTAGGGCTCCTCTGCCCCTAGGGCTTGTATCTCTGATACTCTTCGACCCGAGGTGACAGCGATCAGGAAAACCGTTTTGCCGGTGATATCTTCCAAGGAGCACTCCTCTGTGGGTGTAAAGGGAGAGCTTGCTAAGACGTTAAGAACAACCGTTAGGTCCCATTTGGGATACAGCGTTTTCCTGGGAGGACGTAATCTTAACACCGCCTTCAAGAAACGTTCCACCAAGGGGTTTAGTGCCCAGCGTGTGTCTGTAAAGGCTGACAGGGCTGAAATATGCACTTTTAGCGTGCTGAGACCTAAGCCTAGGTCCAGGCCATTTTGCAGGAAAAGTAGGATATCTTGGACCCCAGGATTCAGAGGGTTGAAATGATTCGTTTCGGCCAGTGTAGAGAATTTTTTCCATATTCTGCAGTAGGTGGCATTAGTGGATGCCTTTCTTGCCTGTAATAACGTTTGTACCACGTCCCGAGAGCAACCTAGGTCGCCCAACCTCCTCCTTTCAACTTCCAGGCCCTCAGGTCTAGGATCTCTGGGTGAGGGTGTAGAAAAGCGCCTTGAGATAGCAGCTTGCTCGTGGGTGGGAGGGGTAATGGGTTGCCCAGGGCCATCTCTACTAAGAGCGGAAACCACGGTCTTCTCGGCCAGTAAGGAACAACCGCCAGGATGGTGACCCTCTCTAGAGTCAGTCGCTGGAGAAACCTGAGGATTAAGGGTGTCGGAGGGAAGGCGTAGCCTATCTGGAATTCCCATGGTTGGACTAGAGCATCCGCCCCTGTCGACATCGGAGATGGTGACCTCGTGAAGAAGAGAGGTGCTTTCGCGTTGTGCGGAGACGCAAAGAGATCTATCTGGGGATGCCCCAACTGTTGGCATATCCAGCTGAAAACCTGTGGGTCCAACGACCATTCGTTGTTGGATGTGAAGGATCTCGAGAGATGATCTGCCAGCTGATTCTCGGGGGCTGGAATGTAGGTAGCCTGGAGATCTAATAAATTCTTCTCGGCCCATGCAATAATTGGGGCTGCTTCGCTGGCTAGTGTATTGCTGTGTGTTCCCCCTTGATTTTGGATATAGGCTACTGCCGCTCTGTTGTCCATTTGTAATAGCACGGATTTTCCCTTGAGGAGAGGAGCCAAATGCAGGATTGCCATCCATGCTGCCCTTAGTTCCAGGATGTTGGATACCATCCCTTCCGCATTGAACCTCCATCTGCCCTGAACCAGCTGATCTTGGAGGTGTGCCCCCCAACCCAGCTGGCTTGCGTCTGATGTGATAATGGTCCATGAGATTGGGCCGAGAGGACAAGCAGCTAGTAGATTCGGAGACCTCGTCCACCACCAGAGGCTGGACTTCATCGAGGGAGTGATGGCTATCCTCTGACCGAGACGCTTTCTCCTCCACTGCTTCAGAAAACCTTGTTGAAAACCCCGTAAGTGGCTTCTGGCCCATTTTACCATCGGTATGCAGGCCGAGAGGGACCCTAGAAGGCTCAGGCAATCTGACGCTGGCATAGCGTGACTCCCCAATGCATGCTTCACCTTCTGCACCAACACCGGAATTTTGGCTGGTGGAAAGGACACTGACTTCCTCGGTGTGTTGAATAAGGCACCTAGGTATATCATTTTTTGTGTAGGTACAAACTGACTCTTCGAGTGGTTGATTAGCCATCCGAATTGTGTCAAGGTGTTCAAGACCATCTGCAGGTGCGACTGTAGAACTTCTCTGTGCTGAGACAGAATTAATATGTCGTCCAGATAGTGTAGGACTCGTATGCCCTTCTCCCGAAGGGGGGCTAAGATGGCTACCAGAACTTTGGTGAAGGTTCTGGGTGCTGATGAAATCCCGAAGGGGAGACACTGGAACTGAAAATGTAGGTTGCCTATTTGAAACCGTAGAAAATGTTGAAAGTTGTAGTGGATGGGGATGTACAGATATGCGTCCTGGAGGTCTACAGACACCATCCAGTCCCCTGGCTGTACTGAAAGGATTACCGTGTTCAGAGACTCCATCTTGAAGTGTTCTACATAAAGGTACCTGTTTAGCCTTTTCAGGTCTAAAACCGGTCTCCAGCCCCCCGTTTTTTTGGGGACCAAGAAGACTGGGGAATAGAACCCTAAGTGCTTTTCCGATTCCGGAACCGGTAGGATTGCCCGTTGAGATAGAAGTATTTGCACGTATTGGACAAGTGTTTCCCTCTTTTGTTTTCCGGCTGGTATCTTGGTTGATTGGTAGGAGAAGGATGGAGGGCGGCATCTGAATTTCCAGAAATGTCCCTGAAGGACTGTGGATACCGCCCACTGGTCTGTACAATTTTCCACCCAAACCCGGGCAAAGGATCTGAGTCTTGCTCCCACTGGCCCGGCTTGGGTGGAGGGCGTGTCAAAAGGACTTCTGGTTTTCTATCGCCAGTGTAGGGGCCTTTGACTTTAGTTTGAGGAAAGAGGCCTGTGAGCCTTTCCAGTCCCTTCTGTATTGTTTACCCGGGCGATAAGCCCTGGAGTCTCTTGATCTCTGTTGGAAATTTGCCTGCGGAGTAAACTTCCTCCTTCTGCTCCTATCCTGGGGAATAAGACCGCTTTTCCCGCCTGTGACTCTGGATATTGCCATATCCATTTTATCTCCAAATAAGGACTTCCCGTCATACGGGATGCGACACCATGACTGTTTTGACGACGGGTCTGCTGACCATGGCTTAAGCCATAACGCTCTCCTGGCTGTGATAGAGTAAAGCATTGCTCTGGAGGAGCATCTTAGAACGTCTATGGCTGCTTCCGCCATGAAATCAGAGGTCAGCTTCAATTCATCTAGAGCTTTAATGATTTCTTCAGTATCTAGGCCACGTCTGAGGGCCAATTCAATATTATCTGTCCACACCCTGGTGGCTTTGGAGATTGAGGATAGGGCCACCGCCGGTTTGCAGGCTCCCCCCGATGCTTGGTATACTTTTTTCAGATCGGCGTCTATTCTGCGGTCTAGGACGTCTCTAAAGGAGACTGCGTCTTCTAAAGGTAGTGTTGTATTCCTAGCCAGTCGCATGACAGATGCATCTACTGATGGGACGGCATCAAAAATCTGAGCATCTCCTTCCGTTAGTGGGTAGAGTTTGGAAAAGCGGTTGAAGGCAAAGGGTCGTTTATCTACCTTCTTCCACTCCTCCAATACCACCCCCTTAATCTCCTCTATTAGGGGAAAGGCTGATTTCTTCCTGGCCAAATGTGGGAAGTATTTTCCTGCTTTATGTGGAGGTTCAGGATCTTCCTCCCACTGAATTGCATCCTTAACTGCACCAATAAAGGGTTCAATTAACCCAAAGTCGAAGGTCGATGTGCCCTCTTCTGGTATATTTCCGTCATCTTCCGAATTGAGCTCAGAATCAGGCTGGAGACTAGCTGTCTCCGCTACCCTTTGTTCAACAAGTGGGGTGGATTGATCCTGGGATGAGGCCAATTCCCTGATGGTGTCCTTGACTAATTCTTTGATTGAGCCTATGGACCCTTGTCTGTCGACCGTAGCCTCCAAAAAACACTGGCCACAGGCTAGCTTGTCTGGTAAGGCTTGCTTGCCGCATACCCAGCAATCCTTCCTCCCTGGTTGCAAAGACTTGCGCTGGGAGTCGTGTCTACTTGAGGAGTGGCGGGGTGACCTTCGGTCACTACGGGAAGCATGGGTTGAGGGTGAGCGACCCGAGCTTCTATGTCCCCCCGAACGTCCGTCACGAGAACTTCGATGAGAAGAAGTGCGGGCTGCTTCACGGCGTGGGCTATAAAGAAACAAAACAACTGGTGTTTCTATATATCCTCTAAAGTAGTAGTGCTCTTTGAATGGAAACAACTTACCTAACGTTGCAGCCCTTACCTAGTGGTATGTTGAGGATCTTTTTGATGCGGCAATACTGGGGCAGCTGTGTAAAATTTTTTAGCTAGTCAATACAGCACCGTGCAATGTCAGCGAATGTACATTTATATGTTTACCATCATTACGCTGCAAAATAACATTTTAGCATTAACACACAGGTAATTACCTTGGCTGGGTTCCATCTGGCATGTAGAATAGTTAATACTCACAGCAAGGTGTATTTTCTGACAATCTGCCATTTGATTGTGGTCCCAGGCTGTTTAAATAGGATTTTTTGCTTGGGTGTACCAAGATGGCCGCCGCGCGACTTCCTCCGGCTATTGCGCATGCGCGATTGCGTCATGCCGTGACTCCGCCCCCCGGACGAGTAAAGCTAGGTTGTGTGGGGCGCGCGAAGCGTCCACACTAGCCATAGGCATTTGCAGAAAGCAGACATTTAAATGCAGCAGTGCTAAGCTGCTTAAAGAGATCATTACCCGGGTAAAGCAATGTGTGACCCGAGGATTGTAACTGCCGCTGAGGAGAAAGTATGCTCCTGTGTGCCCTTCATGCCCAAAAAAAGATCCACAGAAAAAGGGGCTCCCACACTTATATGGCGCATTTAGCAGCCCAAGATGCGGGACTCCGTACTGCAGGAGAGCATGAACCTGCAACGGTAGCACCATGAGACGGTGAGGTAAGGCTGAATAGTGATCCTGTAGGGATTGAGGACAGGAAAAAGAATGTCTGAAGGGGGGAGTAACTCTTTCTTTTATAGAGTTACGTGGTCCTGGGGGTTGACCGGGGGCGGAGCCATCAACCATTAGTATGCTGCCATGGAAGGCACCAGGAAAAGAATATTCCCGGAGAGAAAAGAAAAGAATATTCCCGGAGAGAAAAGAATATTCCCGGAGAGAAAAGAAAAGAATATTCCCGGAGAGAAAAGAATATTCCCGGAGAGAAAAGAATATTCCCGGAGAGAAAAAAAAGAATATTCCCAGAGAGAAACGAATATTCCCGGAGAGAAAAGAAAATAATATTCCCGGAGAGAAAAGAAAATAATATTCCCAGAGAGAAACGAATATTCCCAGAGAGAAACGAATATTCCCGGAGAGAAAAGAAAAGAATATTCCCGGAGAGAAAAGAATATTCCCGGAGAGAAAAGAATATTCCCGGAGAGAAAAGAATAAAATATTACCGGAGAGAAAAGAAAAGAATATTCCCGGAGAGAAAAGAGTATTCCCGGAGAGAAAAGAAAAGAATATTCCCGGAGAGAAAATAAAAGAATATTCCCGGAGAGAAAAGAATATTCCCAGAGAGAAAAGAAAAGAATATTCCCGGAGAGAAAAGAAAATACTATTCCCAGAGAGAAACGAATATTCCCAGAGAGAAACAAATATTCCCGGAGAGAAAAGAAAAGAACATTCCCGGAGAGAAAAAAATATTCCCGGAGAGAAAAGAAAAGAATATTCCCGGAGAGAAAAGAGTATTCCCGGAGAGAAAAGAAAAGAATATTTCCGGAGAGAAAATAAAAGAATATTCCCGGAGAGAAAAGAATATTCCCGGAGAGAAAAGAAAAGAATATTCCCGGAGAGAAAAGAAAATAATATTCCCAGAGAGAAACGAATATTCCCAGAGAGAAACGAATATTCCCGGAGAGAAAAGAAAAGAACATTCCCGGAGAGAAAAAAATATTCCCGGAGAGAAAAGAAAAGAATATTCCCGGAGAGAAAAGAGTATTCCCGGAGAGAAAAGAAAAGAATATTCCCGGAGAGAAAATAAAAGAATATTCCCGGAGAGAAAAGAATATTCCCGGAGAGAAAAGAAAAGAATATTCCCGGAGAGAAAAGAAAATAATATTCCCGGAGAGAAACGAATATTCCCAGAGAGAAACGAATATTCCCGGAGAGAAAAGAAAAGAACATTCCCGGAGAGAAAAAAATATTCCCGGAGAGAAAAGAAAAGAATATTCCCGGAGAGAAAAGAAAAGAATATTCCCGGAGAGAAAAGAAAAGAATATTACCGGAGAGAAAAGAATATTCCCGGAGAGAAAAGAATATTCCCGGAGAGAAAAGAAAAGAATATTCCCGGAGAGAAATGAAAAGAATATTCCCGGAGAGAAAAGAATATTCCCGGAGAGAAAAGAAAAGAATATTCCCGGAGAGAAAAGAAAAGAATATTCCTGGAGAGAAAAGAAAAGAATATTCCCGGAGAGAAACGAATATTCACGGAGAGAAAAGAAAAGAATATTCCCGGAGAGAAACGAATATTCCCGGAGAGAAACGAATATTCCCGGAGAGAAAAGAAAAGAATATTCCCGGAGAGAAAAGAAAAGAATATTCCCGGAGAGAAACGAATATTCCCGGAGAGAAAATAAAAGAATATTCCCGGAGAGAAAAGAAAAGAATATTCCCGGAGAGAAAAGAAAAGAATATTCCCGAAGAGAAAAGAAAAGAATATTCCCGGAGAGAAAAGAAAAGAATATTCCCGGAGAGAAAAGAAAAGAATATTCCAGGAGAGAAAAGAATATTCCCGGAGAGAAAAGAATATTCCCGGAGAGAAAAGAATATTCCCGGAGAGAAAAGAAAAGAATATTCCCGGAGAGAAAAGAAAAGAATATTCCCGGAGAGAAAAGAAAAGAATATTCCCGGAGAGAAACGAATATTCCCGGAGAGAAACGAATATTCCCGGAGAGAAAAGAAAAGAATATTCCCGAAGAGAAAAGAAAAGAATATTCCCGGAGAGAAAAGAAAAAAATATTCCCGGAGAGAAAAGAAAAAAATATTCCCGGAGAGAAAAGAAAAGAATATTCCCGGAGAGAAAAGAAAAGAATATTCCCGGAGAGAAACGAATATTCCCGGAGAGAAACGAATATTCCCGGAGAGAAAAGAAAAGAATATTCCCGAAGAGAAAAGAAAAGAATATTCCCGGAGAGAAAAGAAAAGAATATTCCCGGAGAGAAAAGAAAAGAATATTCCCGGAGAGAAAAGAATATTCCCGGAGAGAGAAGAATATTCCCAGAGAGAAAAGAAAAGAATATTCCCGGAGAGAAAAGAAAAGAATATTCCCAGAGAGAAAAGAAAAGAATATTCCCAGAGAGAAAAGAAAAGAATATTCCCGGAGAGAAAAGAAAAGAATATTCCCGGAGAGAAACGAATATTCCCGGAGAGAAAAGAAAAGAATATTCCCGGAGAGAAACGAATATTCCTGGAGAGAAAAGAAAAGAATATTCCTGGAGAGAAAAGAAAAGAATATTCCCGGAGAGAAAAGAATATTCCCGGAGAGAAAAGAAAAGAATATTCCCGGAGAGAAAAGAATATTCCCGGAGAGAAAAGAAAAGAATATTCCCGGAGAGAAAAGAATATTCCCGGAGAGAAAAGAAAAGAATATTCCCGGAGAGAAGAGAAAAGAATATTCCCGGAGAGAAAAGAAAAGAATATTCCCGGAGAGAAAAGAATATTCCCGGAGAGAAAAGAATATTCCCGGAGAGAAAAGAATATTCCCGGAGAGAGAAGAATATTCCCAGAGAGAAAAGAAAAGAATATTCCCAGAGAGAAAAGAAAAGAATATTCCCGGAGAGAAAAGAAAATAATATTCCCAGAGAGAAAAGAAAAGAATATTCCCGGAGAGAAAAGAATATTCCCGGAGAGAAAAGAATATTCCCGGAGAGAAAAGAATATTCCCGGAGAGAAAAGAAACGAATATTCCCGGAGAGAAAAGAAAAGAATATTCCCGGAGAGAAAAGAAAAGAATATTCCCGGAGAGAAAAGAGTATTCCCGGAGAGAAAAGAAAAGAATATTCCCGGAGAGAAAATAAAAGAATATTCCCGGAGAGAAAATAAAAGAATATTCCCGGAGAGAAAAGAATATTCCCGGAGAGAAAAGAAAAGAATATTCCCGGAGAGAAAAGAAAATAATATTCCCGGAGAGAAACGAATATTCCCAGAGAGAAACGAATATTCCCGGAGAGAAAAGAAAAGAACATTCCCGGAGAGAAAAAAATATTCCCGGAGAGAAAAGAAAAGAATATTCCCGGAGAGAAAAGAAAAGAATATTCCCGGAGAGAAAAGAAAAGAATATTCCCGGAGAGAAAAGAAAAGAATATTACCGGAGAGAAAAGAATATTCCCGGAGAGAAAAGAATATTCCCGGAGAGAAAAGAAAAGAATATTCCCGGAGAGAAATGAAAAGAATATTCCCGGAGAGAAAAGAATATTCCCGGAGAGAAAAGAAAAGAATATTCCCGGAGAGAAAAGAAAAGAATATTCCTGGAGAGAAAAGAAAAGAATATTCCCGGAGAGAAACGAATATTCACGGAGAGAAAAGAAAAGAATATTCCCGGAGAGAAACGAATATTCCCGGAGAGAAACGAATATTCCCGGAGAGAAAAGAAAAGAATATTCCCGGAGAGAAAAGAAAAGAATATTCCCGGAGAGAAACGAATATTCCCGGAGAGAAAATAAAAGAATATTCCCGGAGAGAAAAGAAAAGAATATTCCCGGAGAGAAAAGAAAAGAATATTCCCGGAGAGAAAAGAAAAGAATATTCCCGGAGAGAAAAGAAAAGAATATTCCCGGAGAGAAAAGAAAAGAATATTCCCAGAGAGAAAAGAATATTCCCGGAGAGAAAAGAATATTCCCGGAGAGAAAAGAAAAGAATATTCCCGGAGAGAAAAGAAAAGAATATTCCCGGAGAGAAAAGAAAAGAATATTCCCGGAGAGAAACGAATATTCCCGGAGAGAAACGAATATTCCCGGAGAGAAAAGAAAAGAATATTCCCGAAGAGAAAAGAAAAGAATATTCCCGGAGAGAAAAGAAAAAAATATTCCCGGAGAGAAAAGAAAAAAATATTCCCGGAGAGAAAAGAAAAGAATATTCCCGGAGAGAAAAGAAAAGAATATTCCCGGAGAGAAACGAATATTCCCGGAGAGAAACGAATATTCCCGGAGAGAAAAGAAAAGAATATTCCCGAAGAGAAAAGAAAAGAATATTCCCGGAGAGAAAAGAAAAGAATATTCCCGGAGAGAAAAGAAAAGAATATTCCCGGAGAGAAAAGAATATTCCCGGAGAGAGAAGAATATTCCCAGAGAGAAAAGAAAAGAATATTCCCGGAGAGAAAAGAAAAGAATATTCCCAGAGAGAAAAGAAAAGAATATTCCCAGAGAGAAAAGAAAAGAATATTCCCGGAGAGAAAAGAAAAGAATATTCCCGGAGAGAAACGAATATTCCCGGAGAGAAAAGAAAAGAATATTCCCGGAGAGAAACGAATATTCCTGGAGAGAAAAGAAAAGAATATTCCCAGAGAGAAAAGAAAAGAATATTCCCGGAGAGAAAAGAAAAGAATATTCCCGGAGAGAAACGAATATTCCCGGAGAGAAAAGAAAAGAATATTCCCAGAGAGAAAAGAAAAGAATATTCCCGGAGAGAAAAGAAAAGAATATTCCCGGAGAGAAACGAATATTCCCGGAGAGAAAAGAAAAGAATATTCCCGGAGAGAAACGAATATTCCTGGAGAGAAAAGAAAAGAATATTCCTGGAGAGAAAAGAAAAGAATATTCCCGGAGAGAAAAGAATATTCCCGGAGAGAAAAGAAAAGAATATTCCCGGAGAGAAAAGAATATTCCCGGAGAGAAAAGAAAAGAATATTCCCGGAGAGAAAAGAATATTCCCGGAGAGAAAAGAAAAGAATATTCCCGGAGAGAAAAGAATATTCCCGGAGAGAAAAGAAAAGAATATTCCCGGAGAGAAAAGAATATTCCCGGAGAGAAAAGAATATTCCCGGAGAGAAAAGAATATTCCCGGAGAGAAAAGAATATTCCCAGAGAGAAAAGAAAAGAATATTCCCGGAGAGAAAAGAAAAGAATATTCCCAGAGAGAAAAGAATATTCCCGGAGAGAAAAGAATATTCCCAGAGAGAAAAGAAAAGAATATTCCCGGAGAGAAAAGAAAAGAATATTCCCGGAGAGAAAAGAATATTCCCGGAGAGAAAAGAATATTCCCGGAGAGAAAAGAATATTCCCAGAGAGAAAAGAAAAGAATATTCCCGGAGAGAAAAGAAAAGAATATTCCCGGAGAGAAAAGAATATTCCCGGAGAGAAAAGAATATTCCCAGAGAGAAAAGAAAAGAATATTCCCGGAGAGAAAAGAAAAGAATATTCCCGGAGAGAAAAGAATATTCCCGGAGAGAAAAGAAAAGAATATTCCCGGAGAGAAAAGAATATTCCCGGAGAGAAAAGAAAATAATATTCCCGGAGAGAAAATAATATTCCCGGAGAAAAGAAAAGAATATTCCCGGAGAGAAAAGAATATTCCCGGAGAGAAAAGAAAAGAATATTCCCGGAGAGAAAAGAATATTCCCGGAGAGAAAAGAAAAGAATATTCCCGGAGAGAAAAGAATATTCCCGGAGAGAAAAGAATATTCCCGGAGAGAAAAGAATATTCCCGGAGAGAGAAGAATATTCCCAGAGAGAAAAGAAAAGAATATTCCCAGAGAGAAAAGAAAATAATATTCCCGGAGAGAAAAGAAAAGAATATTCCCAGAGAGAAAAGAAAAGAATATTCCCGGAGAGAAAAGAATATTCCCGGAGAGAAAAGAATATTCCCGGAGAGAAAAGAAAAGAATATTCCCGGAGAGAAAAGAATATTCCCGGAGAGAAAAGAAAAGAATATTCCCGGAGAGAAAAGAATATTCCCGGAGAGAAAAGAATATTCCCGGAGAGAAAAGAAAAGAATATTCCCGGAGAGAAAAGAATATTCCCGGAGAGAAAAGAAAAGAATATTCCCGGAGAGAAACGAATATTCCCGGAGAGAAAAGAAAAGAATATTCCCGGAGAGAAAAGAAAAGAATATTCCCGGAGAGAAAAGAAAAGAATATTCCCGAAGAGAAAAGAAAAGAATATTCCCGGAGAGAAAAGAAAAGAATATTCCCGGAGAGAAAAGAAAAGAATATTCCAGGAGAGAAAAGAATATTCCCGGAGAGAAAAGAATATTCCCGGAGAGAAAAGAAAAGAATATTCCCAGAGAGAAAAGAAAAGAATATTCCCGGAGAGAAAAGAAAAGAATATTCCCGGAGAGAAACGAATATTCCCGGAGAGAAAAGAAAAGAATATTCCCGGAGAGAAAAGAAAAGAAAAGAATATTCCCGGAGAGAAAAGAAAAGAATATTCCCGGAGAGAAAAGAATATTCCCGGAGAGAAAAGAATAAAATATTACCGGAGAGAAAAGAAAAGAATATTCCCGGAGAGAAAAGAGTATTCCCGGAGAGAAAAGAAAAGAATATTCCCGGAGAGAAAATAAAAGAATATTCCCGGAGAGAAAAGAATATTCCCAGAGAGAAAAGAAAAGAATATTCCCGGAGAGAAAAGAAAATAATATTCCCAGAGAGAAACGAATATTCCCAGAGAGAAACAAATATTCCCGGAGAGAAAAGAAAAGAACATTCCCGGAGAGAAAAAAATATTCCCGGAGAGAAAAGAAAAGAATATTCCCGGAGAGAAAAGAGTATTCCCGGAGAGAAAAGAAAAGAATATTCCCGGAGAGAAAATAAAAGAATATTCCCGGAGAGAAAAGAATATTCCCGGAGAGAAAAGAAAAGAATATTCCCGGAGAGAAAAGAAAAGAATATTCCCGGAGAGAAAAGAAAATAATATTCCCAGAGAGAAACGAATATTCCCAGAGAGAAACGAATATTCCCGGAGAGAAAAGAAAAGAACATTCCCGGAGAGAAAAATATATTCCCGGAGAGAAAAGAAAAGAATATTCCCGGAGAGAAAAGAAAATAATATTCCCGGAGAGAAAAGAAAAGAATATTCCCGGAGAGAAAAGAAAAGAATATTCCCGGAGAGAAAAGAATATTCCCGGAGAGAAAAGAATATTCCCGGAGAGAAAAGAAAAGAATATTCCCGGAGAGAAATGAAAAGAATATTCCCGGAGAGAAAAGAATATTCCCAGAGAGAAAAGAAAAGAATATTCCCAGAGAGAAAAGAAAAGAATATTCCCGGAGAGAAAAGAAAAGAATATTCCCGGAGAGAAAAGAAAAGAATATTCCCGGAGAGAAAAGAAAAGAATATTCCCGGAGGGAAAAGAAAAGAATATTCCCGGAGAGAAACGAATATTCCCGGAGAGAAACGAATATTCCCGAAGAGAAAGGAAAAGAATATTCCCGGAGAGAAAAGAAAAGAATATTCCCGGAGAGAAAAGAAAAGAATATTCCCAGAGAGAAAAGAAAAGAATATTCCCGGAGAGAAAAGAAAAGAATATTCCCGGAGAGAAACGAATATTCCCGGAGAGAAAAGAAAAGAATATTCCCGGAGAGAAACGAATATTCCTGGAGAGAAAAGAAAAGAATATTCCTGGAGAGAAAAGAAAAGAATATTCCCGGAGAGAAAAGAATATTCCCGGAGAGAAAAGAAAAGAATATTCCCGGAGAGAAAAGAATATTCCCGGAGAGAAAAGAAAAGAATATTCCCGGAGAGAAAAGAATATTCCCGGAGAGAAAAGAAAAGAATATTCCCGGAGAGAAAAGAATATTCCCGGAGAGAAAAGAATATTCCCGGAGAGAAAAGAATATTCCCGGAGAGAGAAGAATATTCCCAGAGAGAAAAGAAAAGAATATTCCCAGAGAGAAAAGAAAAGAATATTCCCGGAGAGAAAAGAATATTCCCGGAGAGAAAAGAATATTCCCGGAGAGAAAAGAATATTCCCGGAGAGAAAAGAAACGAATATTCCCGGAGAGAAAAGAAAAGAATATTCCCGGAGAGAAAAGAATATTCCCGGAGAGAAAAGAAAAGAATATTCCCGGAGAGAAAAGAATATTCCCGGAGAGAAAAGAAAAGAATATTCCCGGAGAGAAAAGAATATTCCCGGAGAGAAAAGAAAAGAATATTCCCGGAGAGAAAAGAATATTCCCGGAGAGAAAAGAATATTCCCGGAGAGAAAAGAATATTCCCGGAGAGAAAAGAAAAGAATATTCCCGGAGAGAAAAGAATATTCCCGGAGAGAAAAGAAAAGAATATTCCCGGAGAGAAACGAATATTCCCGGAGAGAAAAGAAAAGAATATTCCCGGAGAGAAACGAAAAGAATATTCCCGGAGAGAAAAGAAAAGAATATTCCCGGAGAGAAAAGAAAAGAATATTCCCGAAGAGAAAAGAAAAGAATATTCCCGGAGAGAAAAGAAAAGAATATTCCCGGAGAGAAAAGAAAAGAATATTCCAGGAGAGAAAAGAATATTCCCGGAGAGAAAAGAATATTCCCGGAGAGAAAAGAAAAGAATATTCCCAGAGAGAAAAGAAAAGAATATTCCCGGAGAGAAAAGAAAAGAATATTCCCGGAGAGAAACGAATATTCCCGGAGAGAAAAGAAAAGAATATTCCCGGAGAGAAAAGAAAAGAAAAGAATATTCCCGGAGAGAAAAGAAAAGAAAATTCCCGGAGAGAAAAGAATATTCCCAGAGAGAAAAGAAAAGAATATTCCCGGAGAGAAAAGAAAAGAATATTCCCGGAGAGAAAAGAATATTCCCGGAGAGAAAAGAATAAAATATTACCGGAGAGAAAAGAAAAGAATATTCCCGGAGAGAAAAGAGTATTCCCGGAGAGAAAAGAAAAGAATATTCCCGGAGAGAAAATAAAAGAATATTCCCGGAGAGAAAAGAATATTCCCGGAGAGAAAAGAAAAGAATATTCCCGGAGAGAAAAGAGTATTCCCGGAGAGAAAAGAAAAGAATATTCCCGGAGAGAAAATAAAAGAATATTCCCGGAGAGAAAAGAATATTCCCGGAGAGAAAAGAAAAGAATATTCCCGGAGAGAAAAGAAAAGAATATTCCCGGAGAGAAAAGAAAATAATATTCCCAGAGAGAAACGAATATTCCCAGAGAGAAACGAATATTCCCGGAGAGAAAAGAAAAGAACATTCCCGGAGAGAAAAAAATATTCCCGGAGAGAAAAGAAAAGAATATTCCCAGAGAGAAAAGAAAAGAATATTCCCGGAGAGAAAAGAAAAGAATATTCCCGGAGAGAAAAGAAAAGAATATTCCCGGAGAGAAAAGAATATTCCCGGAGAGAAAAGAATATTCCCGGAGAGAAAAGAAAAGAATATTCCCGGAGAGAAATGAAAAGAATATTCCCGGAGAGAAAAGAATATTCCCAGAGAGAAAAGAAAAGAATATTCCCAGAGAGAAAAGAAAAGAATATTCCCGGAGAGAAAAGAAAAGAATATTCCCGGAGAGAAAAGAAAAGAATATTCCCGGAGGGAAAAGAAAAGAATATTCCCGGAGAGAAACGAATATTCCCGGAGAGAAACGAATATTCCCGAAGAGAAAGGAAAAGAATATTCCCGGAGAGAAAAGAAAAGAATATTCCCGGAGAGAAACAAATATTCCCGGAGAGAAAAGAAAAGAATATTCCCGGAGAGAAAAGAATATTCCCAGAGAGAAAAGAAAAGAATATTCCCGGAGAGAAAAGAAAAGAATATTCCCGGAGAGAAAATAATATTCCCGGAGAGAAAAGAAAAGAATATTCCCGGAGAGAAAAGAAAAGAATATTCCCGGAGAGAAACGAATATTCCCGGAGAGAAACGAATATTCCCGGAGAGAAAAGAAAAGAATATTCCCGGAGAGAAAAGAAAAGAAAAGAATATTCCCGGAGAGAAAAGAAAAGAATATTCCCGGAGAGAAAAGAATATTCCCGGAGAGAAAAGAAAAGAATATTCCCAGAGAGAAAAGAAAAGAATATTCCCGGAGAGAAAAGAATATTCCCAGAGAGAAAAGAAAAGAATATTCCCAGAGAGAAAAGAAAAGAATATTCCCGGAGAGAAAAGAAAAGAATATTCCCGGAGAGAAAAGAAAAGAATATTCCCGGAGAGAAAAGAATATTCCCGGAGAGAAAAGAATATTCCCGGAGAGAAAAGAAAAGAATATTCCCGGAGAGAAATGAAAAGAATATTCCCGGAGAGAAAAGAATATTCCCAGAGAGAAAAGAAAAGAATATTCCCAGAGAGAAAAGAAAAGAATATTCCCGGAGAGAAAAGAAAAGAATATTCCCGGAGAGAAAAGAAAAGAATATTCCCGGAGAGAAAAGAAAAGAATATTCCCGGAGGGAAAAGAAAAGAATATTCCCGGAGAGAAACGAATATTCCCGGAGAGAAACGAATATTCCCGAAGAGAAAGGAAAAGAATATTCCCGGAGAGAAAAGAAAAGAATATTCCCGGAGAGAAACAAATATTCCCGGAGAGAAAAGAAAAGAATATTCCCGGAGAGAAAAGAATATTCCCAGAGAGAAAAGAAAAGAATATTCCCGGAGAGAAAAGAAAAGAATATTCCCGGAGAGAAAATAATATTCCCGGAGAGAAAAGAAAAGAATATTCCCGGAGAGAAAAGAAAAGAATATTCCCGGAGAGAAACGAATATTCCCGGAGAGAAACGAATATTCCCGGAGAGAAAAGAAAAGAATATTCCCGGAGAGAAAAGAAAAGAAAAGAATATTCCCGGAGAGAAAAGAAAAGAATATTCCCGGAGAGAAAAGAATATTCCCGGAGAGAAAAGAAAAGAATATTCCCAGAGAGAAAAGAAAAGAATATTCCCGGAGAGAAAAGAATATTCCCAGAGAGAAAAGAAAAGAATATTCCCAGAGAGAAAAGAAAAGAATATTCCCGGAGAGAAAAGAAAAGAATATTCCCGGAGAGAAACGAATATTCCCGGAGAGAAAAGAAAAGAATATTCCCGGAGAGAAACGAATATTCCCGGAGAGAAAAGAATATTCCCGGAGAGAAAAGAATATTCCCGGAGAGAAAAGAAAAGAATATTCCCGGAGAGAAACGAATATTCCTGGAGAGAAAAGAAAAGAATATTCCCGGAGAGAAACGAATATTCCCGGAGAGAAAAGAAAAGAATATTCCCGGAGAGAAACGAATATTCCTGGAGAGAAAAGAAAAGAATATTCCCGGAGAGAAAAGAAAAGAATATTCCCGGAGAGAAACGAATATTCCCGGAGAGAAAAGAAAAGAATATTCCCGGAGAGAAAAGAATATTCCCGGAGAGAAAAGAAAAGAATATTCCCGGAGAGAAAAGAATATTCCCGGAGAGAAAAGAAAAGAATATTCCCGGAGAGAAAAGAAAAGAAAAGAAAAGAATATTCCCGGAGAGAAAAGAAAAGAATATTCCCGGAGAGAAAAGAATATTCCCAGAGAGAAAAGAAAAGAATATTCCCAGAGAGAAAAGAAAAGAATATTCCCGGAGAGAAAAGAATATTCCCGGAGAGAAAAGAATATTCCCGGAGAGAAAAGAAAAGAATATTCCCGGAGAGAAAAAAATATTCCCAGAGAGAAAAGAATATTCCCGGAGAGAAAAGAAAAGAATATTCCCGGAGAGAAAAAAATATTCCCAGAGAGAAAAGAAAAGAATATTCCCGGAGAGAAAAGAATATTCCCGGAGAGAAAAGAAAAGAATATTCCCGGAGAGAAAAGAAAAGAATATTCCCGGAGAGAAAAGAAAAGAATATTCCCGGAGAGAAACGAATATTCCCGGAGAGAAAAGAAAAGAATATTCCCGGAGAGAAAAGAAAAGAATATTCCCGGAGAGAAAAGAAAAGAATATTCCCGGAGAGAAAAGAATATTCCCGGAGAGAAAAGAAAAGAATATTCCCGGAGAGAAAAGAATATTCCCGGAGAGAAAAGAATATTCCCGGAGAGAAAAGAAAATAATATTCCCGGAGAGAAAAGAAACGAATATTCCCGGAGAGAAAAGAAAAGAATATTCCCGGAGAGAAAAGAATATTCCCGGAGAGAAAAGAAAAGAATATTCCCGGAGAGAAAAGAATATTCCCGGAGAGAAAAGAAAAGAATATTCCCGGAGAGAAAAGAATATTCCCGGAGAGAAAAGAAAATAATATTCCCGGAGAGAAAAGAAAATAATATTCCCGGAGAGAAAAGAAAATAATATTCCCGGAGAGAAAAGAAACGAATATTCCCGGAGAGAAAAGAAAAGAATATTCCCGGAGAGAAAAGAAAATAATATTCCCGGAGAGAAAAGAAACAAATATTCCCGGAGAGAAACGAATATTCCCAGAGAGAAAAGAAAAGAATATTCCCGGAGAGAAAAGAAAAGAATATTCCCGGAGAGAAAAGAAAATAATATTCCCGGAGAGAAAAGAAACGAATATTCCCGGAGAGAAACGAATATTCCCGGAGAGAAAAGAATATTCCCGGAGAGAAAAGAATATTCCCGGAGAGAAAAGAATATTCCCGGAGAGAAAAGAAACGAATATTCCCGGAGAGAAAAGAAACGAATATTCCCGGAGAGAAAAGAAAAGAATATTCCCGGAGAGAAAAGAATATTCCCGGAGAGAAAAGAAAAGAATATTCCCGGAGAGAAAAGAATATTCCCGGAGAGAAAAGAAAAGAATATTCCCGGAGAGAAAAGAATATTCCCGGAGAGAAAAGAAAATAATATTCCCGGAGAGAAAAGAAAATAATATTCCCGGAGAGAAAAGAAAATAATATTCCCGGAGAGAAAAGAAACGAATATTCCCGGAGAGAAAAGAAACGAATATTCCCGGAGAGAAAAGAAAAGAATATTCCCGGAGAGAAAAGAATATTCCCGGAGAGAAAAGAAAATAATATTCCCAGAGAGAAAAGAAACGAATATTCCCGGAGAGAAAAGAAACGAATATTCCCGGAGAGAAAAGAAAAGAATATTCCCGGAGAGAAAAGAATATTCCCGGAGAGAAAAGAAAAGAATATTCCCGGAGAGAAAAGAAAAGAATATTTCCGGAGAGAAAAGAAAAGAATATTCCCGGAGAGAAACGAATATTCCCGGAGAGAAAAGAAAAGAATATTCCCGGAGAGAAACGAATATTCCCGGAGAGAAACGAATATTCCCGGAGAGAAAAGAAAAGAATATTCCCGGAGAGAAAAGAAAAGAATATTCCCGGAGAGAAAAGAAAAGAATATTCCCGGAGAGAAAAGAATATTCCCGGAGAGAAAAGAAAAGAATATTCCCGGAGAGAAAAGAATATTCCCGGAGAGAAAAGAAAAGAATATTCCCGGAGAGAAAAGAATATTCCTGGAGAGAAAAGAATATTCCCGGAGAGAAAAGAAAAGAATATTCCCGGAGAGAAAAGAAAAGAATATTCCCGGAGAGAAAAGAAAAGAATATTCCCGGAGAGAAAAGAATATTCCCGGAGAGAAAAGAAAAGAATATTCCCGGAGAGAAAAGAATATTCCCGGAGAGAAAAGAATATTCCCGGAGAGAAAAGAAAATAATATTCCCGGAGAGAAAAGAAACGAATATTCCCGGAGAGAAAAGAAAAGACTATTCCCGGAGAGAAAAGAAAAGAATATTCCCGGAGAGAAACGAATATTCCCGGAGAGAAACGAATATTCCCGGAGAGAAAAGAAAAGAATATTCCCGGAGAGAAAAGAAAAGAATATTCCCGGAGAGAAAAGAAAAGAAAAGAATATTCCCGGAGAGAAAAGAAAAGAATATTCCCGGAGAGAAAAGAATATTCCCGGAGAGAGAAGAATATTCCCAGAGAGAAAAGAAAAGAATATTCCCGGAGAGAAAAGAAAAGAGTATTCAAAGAGAGAAAAGAAAAGAATATTCCCAGAGAGAAACGAAAAGAATATTCCCGGAGAGAAACGAAAAGAATATTCCCGGAGAGAAACGAATATTCCCGGAGAGAAAAGAAAATAATATTCCCGGAGAGAAAAGAAAAGAATATTCCCGGAGAGAAAAGAATATTCCCGGAGAGAAAAGAATATTCCCGGAGAGAAAAGAATATTCCCGGAGAGAAAAGAATATTCCCGGAGAGAAAAGAATATTCCCGGAGAGAAAAGAATATTCCTGGAGAGAAAAGAATATTCCCGGAGAGAAAAGAATATTCCCGGAGAGAAAAGAAAAGAATATTCCCGGAGAGAAAAGAATATTCCCGGAGAGAAAAGAAAAGAATATTCCCGGAGAGAAAAGAATATTCCCGGAGAGAAAAGAATATTCCCGGAGAGAAAAGAATATTCCCGGAGAGAAAAGAAAATAATATTCCCGGAGAGAAAAGAAACGAATATTCCTGGAGAGAAAAGAAAAGACTATTCCCGGAGAGAAAATAAACGAATATTCCCGGAGAGAAAAGAAAAGAATATTCCCGGAGAGAAAAGAATATTCCCGGAGAGAAAAGAAAAGAATATTCCCGGAGAGAAAAGAATATTCCCGGAGAGAAAAGAATATTCCCGGAGAGAAAAGAATATTCCCGGAGAGAAAAGAAAATAATATTCCCGGAGAGAAAAGAAACAAATATTCCCGGAGAGAAAAGAAAAGAATATTCCCGGAGAGAAAAGAATATTCCCGGAGAGAAAAGAAAAGAATATTCCCGGAGAGAAAAGAAAATAATATTCCCGGAGAGAAAAGAAACGAATATTCCCGGAGAGAAACTAATATTCCCCGAGAGAAAAGAAAAGAATATTCCCGGAGAGAAAAGAATATTCCCGGAGAGAAAAAAAAAGAATATTCCCGGAGAGAAAAGAAAAGAATATTCCCGGAGAGAAACGAATATTCCCGGAGAGAAATGAATATTCCCGGAGAGAAAAGAAAAGAATATTCCCGGAGAGAAAAGAAAAGAATATTCCCGGAGAGAAACGAATATTCCCGGAGAGAAATGAATATTCCCGGAGAGAAAAGAAAAGAATATTCCCGGAGAGAAAAGAAAAGAATATTCCCGGAGAGAAAAGAATATTCCCGGCAACATGAAGGATTGGTCGGCCGAATTTCGAAAATCAATGGTGGCATCATCGGATCACAGAAAAAAAAAAACTTTCTGATTTTGAAAAAAAGTAAAAGCACCTCACACAGTCCACATAAACACCGGCTAGCCACCCATTTAACCCTTTGATTGCCCTAGATATTTAACCCCTTCCCAGCCAGTGTCATTAATACAGTGACAGTGCATATTTTTAGCACTGATCACTGTATTAGTGTCATTGGTCCCCACAAAGTGTCAGCTATCGTATGATTGTTCGCTGCAATATTGCATTCCCGCTATAAGTAGCTGATCGATGCCATTACTCGTAAAAAAAAAAAAAAAAAAAAAATCCATAATTCCATAATTCCATACCACAGTTTGTAGACACTAAAACGTTCACGTAAACCAATCAATAGATGCGTATTTATTAATTTTTTTGCTTTTTTTAACCAATAACATGTAGCAGAATACATATTGGCCTAAAATGTTTTGAAGTAATTTGTTTTTTATTTTTTATTTTATTGCATATGTTTTATAGCAGAAAGTAAAAAATATATATATATTGTTTTTTTCAAAGTTTCAGTCTTTTTTTTGTTTACAATGCAAAAAATAAAAAAACGCGAGGGTTGATTAAATACCACCAAAAGAGATCTCTATTTATGGAAAAAAAAATACATACATTTTATTTGGGTCCAACGTCGCATGACCGCGCGCCATTGTCAGTTAAAGTAATGCAGTGCTGAATCGCAAAATATGGTCTGATCATGAAGGGGGGGGTAAATCTTCCAGAGGTCAAGTGGTCAAGCAGTATTCAGATGGAAGTATTAGGAGGTCTCTGGTGTATGTGGATTTTGGAGGTGAAATTGCGGCAATGCTGTACATGACATAATATTTATTTATTGGCATCAGCACAGTACACAAGTAGGTCACATTTGCTAAAATAGAAATCACAGTGCATTTTCAGCGAATGAATATCAATATATATTTTTGTGTAGAATTTCGAATTTGTGTGAAATTTCGAATTTCAAATTTTCTAATTCCCGAAATTTCAAATTTTTCAAATTCCCGAAATTTCAAATTTTTCAAATTCCCGAAATTTCAAATTTTTACATTTCCAAATATTTGCAAAAATTCGGAAATTAATTCAAAAATTCAGAAATTCGAGTATTCAGAAAAATCCGGAAATTCAAAAATTCGGATAATCAGAAAAATCCGGGAATTTCAAAAATTTGAAAATTCAGATATTCGGAATTAACAATTTGTCGTTAAAAAACGAATTCGGAACTAAACAAATTGCGCATATCTAAGCATAAGTACAGCTAGGAAATAACTGAACTTTCATAGGACTATGCAAAATCTCTCAAGTTCTGTCAGATTGGATGGAGAGCGTCTGTGAACAGCAATTTTCAAGTCTTGCCACAGATTCTCAATGTGATTTAGGTCTGGACTGTGACTGGGCCATTCTAACACATGAATATGCTTTGATCTAAACCATTCCATTGTAGCTCTGGCTGGATGTTTCGGGTCGTTGTCCTGCTGGAAGGTGAACCTCCCCCCAGTTTCAAGTCTTTTGCAGACTCTAATGCCGCGTACACACGATCGGATTTCCGATGGACTTGTTTAATCGGAAATTCCGATCGTGTGTGGGCCCCATCTGACTTTTTTCCATCAGAGTAAACAAATAGAACATGTTTTAAATTTTTCCAATGGGAAATTCCAATCGTCTGTGTGGAATTCCATCGGAGAAAAATCCACGCATGCTCAGAATCAAGTCAACGCATGCTCGGAAGCATTGAACTTCATTTTTCTCGGCTCGTCTGAGTGTTTTACGTCACGGCGTTTGGGACGGTCGGAATTTAGTCTGACAATGTGTATGCAAGACTGATGGAAGTCAGCTTCATCGGAATTCCGACGGAAAATTCCATCGGGTTGTATTCCATGGGAATCCGATCGTGTGTACAAGGAATAACAGGTTTTCTTCTAAGATTGTCCTGTATTTGTCTCCATCCATCTTCCCATCAACTCTGACCAGCTTCCCTGTCCCTGCTGAAGAAAAGCATCCCCACCACATGATGCTGCCACCACCATGTTTCACAGTGGGGATGGTGTGTTCAGGGTGATGTGCAGTGTTCGTTTTCCCCCACACATAGAGTTTTGCTTTCAGGCCAAAAAGTTAATTTTGGGTCTCATCTGACCAGAGCACCTTCTTCCACATGTTTGCTGTGTCCCCCACATGTTTGCTGTGTCCCCCACATGTTGGCTGTGTCCTTCACATGTTTGCTGTGTCCCCCACATGTTTTCCGTGTCCCCCACATGTTTGCTGTGTCCCCCACATGATTGCTGTGTCCCCCACATGTTTGCTGTGTCCCCCACATGATTGCTGTGTCCCCCACATGATTGCTGTGTCCCCCACATGATTGCTGTGTCCCCCACATGTTTGCTGTGTCCCCCACATGTTTGCTGTGTCCCCCACATGATTGCTGTGTCCCCCACATGATTGCTGTGTCCCCCACATGTTTGCTGTGTCCCCCACATGATTGCTGTGTTCCCCACATGTTTGCTGTGTCCCCCACATGTTTGCTGTGTCCCCCACATGTTTGCTGTGTCCCCCACATGATTGCTGTGTCCCCCACATGATTGCTGTGTCCCCCACATGTTTGCTGTGTCCCCCACATGTTTGCTGTGTCCCCCACATGATTGCTGTGTCCCCCACATGTTTGCTGTGTCCCCCACATGATTGCTGTGTCCCCCACATGTTTGCTGTGTCCCCCACATGGCTTCTCACAAACTGCAAACAGGACTTCTTATGGTTTTCTATCACCAATGTCTTTCTTCTTGTCACTCTTCCATAAAGGGCAGATTTGTGGAGAAGCACGACTAATAGTTGTCCTGTGGACAGATTCTCCCCCCTGAGCTGTGGATCTCTGCAGCTCCTCCAGAGTTACCATGGACCTCTTGGCTGCTTCTCTGATGAATGTTCTCCTTGCCCGGCCCGGTCAGTTTAGGTGGACGGCCATGTCTTGGTAGGTTTGCAGTTGTGCCATACTCTTTCCATTTTCCGATGATGGATTGAACAGAGTTCTGTGAGATGTTCAAAGCTTGGGAGATTTTTTTATAACCTAACCCTGCTTTATACTTCTCCACAACTTTATCCCTGACCTGTCTGGTGTGTTCCTTGGCCTTCATGATGCTGTTTGTTCACTAAGGTTCTCTAACAAACCTCTGAGGTCTTCACAGAACAGCTGTATTTATTAAATGACACACAGGTGGACTCTATTTACTAATTAAGTGACTTCTGAAGGCAATTGGTTTCTCTAGATTTTTGTTAAAGGTATCGGAGTAAAGGGGGCTGAATACAAATGTCCCCCCCACACTTTTCACATATTTATTTGTAAAAAAAAAAATTTTAAACCATTTATCATTTTCCTTCCACTTCACAATTATGAGCCACTTTGTGTTGGTCTATCACATAAAATCCCAATAAAATACATTTACATTTTTGGTTGTAACATGAGAAAATGTGGAAAATTTCAAGGGGTATGAATACTTTTTCAAGGCACTGTATTTTGGAGGTGAATTTACTGCAATTCTATACCATTAAATGTTGTTGTTGTTTTTTTTTTTTTTGCATCAGCATGACACAATACTATGGAAGAGCCCTGGGGCCATCATAAAAAAAAAAATGACAGAATTTTTTTTTTTTTTTTACAAAATTCTGAGTTTGAAAGTCAGAATTCTGACATTTAATCTCAGAATTCTGACTTTCAAACTCAGAATTTTGTAAAAAAAAAAAAAAAAAAAAAATTCTGTCATTTTTTTTTTTTTTTTTTATGATGACCCCAGGGCTCTTCCATACAATACACTCAATCTCAAAAATCAAAAAAAAAAATAAAGTTGTAATTTCTTACATAGTTTGTCAGGTTGATAAAAGACACAAGTCCATCCAGTTCAACCAGTTCTGGTCTTCTCTTCTCACAGCATTTTCTGAAATGGAAATCTCGGTGCATTTTCAGTTATTGAAAATTTAGAGACTTTATTGCCAGATTTACTATAAAACACATCTCTGGGTACATAAGGTGGGGGGTTCCTGGATAGTATTTTTTTGATGTAAATTTTATATTTTTATCATTTTATTACTGATTTAGTCATTTTGTAGTTTGACCACTAGAGGGAGTAAATGATAAACTTGTAATTGCTCTCGGTCTATTTGCCAATTGTTTCGCTAATTCGCCCAAAATTTAGACACATTCAAACAAAAAGCAATAAAGTTTATGGTTTGGTACTATAAAAAAGGCAACTCGTTGCAATTAGCTTTCTGGGATTTTTCTTTCTCGAACCCCAAATAATAACAAGCCATCAAATTAGAAATAAGGACGCTATCCCCAGAGAATGAGGACCATGAGAATGTTCACATAGAACCAGCAACTGTCTGTAGACTGCCGGCCTCTGATAATTCTGCAGCCACGGTTTCCCGCTCTTCTGCTCGCATCTTTCGCTTTCCTGACGCCTGAAAAAGAGAATCCAGAAAACTGAAGGTCACCAGTGTGTATTTTGTATTGTACATGTGTTATGTCACAGTGGCAGCCAAAATCAGACAAACAGCATTGTACAACTAGGATTTTACTGAATGGATGTAGGGTAACCTGACAATGCACAAAGAAAGAGCATGCAATCAGTATTGAACAGACACTAACAGTCAATAAAACCTTTACAGTAACTGGGATGCTAGGGGTAGTTCCAACACCTGAGCACTAGGTGGGAGTATATTATTACAGATCCACATTTGTCCACTAGGTGGCAGTATATTATTACAGATCCACACTTGTCCACTAGGTGGAAGTATATTATTACAGATCCACACTTGTCCACTAGGTGGGAGTATATTATTACAGATCCACACTTGTCCGCTAGGTGGCAGTATATTATTACAGATCCACATTTGTCCGCTAGGTGGGAGTATATTATTACAGATCCACACTTGTCCACTAGGTGGGAGTATATTATTACAGATCCACACTTGTCCGCTAGGTGGCAGTAATAATTACAGATCCACACTTGTCCACTAGGTGGGAGTATATTATCACAGATCCACACCTGTCCGCTAGGTGGGAGTATATTATTACAGATCCACGCTTGTCCACTAGGTGGGAGTATATTATTACAGATCCACACTTGTCCACTAGGTGGCAGTATATTATTACAGATCCACATTTGTCCGCTAGGTGGGAGTATATTATTACAGATCCACACTTGTCCACTAGGTGGGAGTATATTATTACAGATCCACACTTGTCCGCTAGGTGGCAGTTATAATTACAGATCCACACTTGTCCACTAGGTGGGAGTATATTATCACAGATCCACACCTGTCCACTAGGTGGGAGTATATTATTACAGATCCACGCTTGTCCACTAGGTGGGAGTATATTATTACAGATCCACACTTGTCCACTAGGTGGCAGTATATTATTACAGATCCACATTTGTCCGCTAGGTGGGAGTATATTATTACAGATCCACACTTGTCCACTAGGTGGGAGTATATTATTACAGATCCACACTTGTCCGCTAGGTGGCAGTAATAATTACAGATCCACACTTGTCCACTAGGTGGGAGTATATTATCACAGATCCACACCTGTCCACTAGGTGGGAGTATATTATTACAGATCCACGCTTGTCCACTAGGTGGGAGTATATTATTACAGATCCACACTTGTCCACTAGGTGGCAGTATATTATTACAGATCCACATTTGTCCGCTAGGTGGGAGTATATTATTACAGATCCACACTTGTCCACTAGGTGGGAGTATATTATTACAGATCCACACTTGTCCGCTAGGTGGCAGTAATAATTACAGATCCACACTTGTCCACTAGGTGGGAGTATATTATCACAGATCCACACCTGTCCGCTAGGTGGGAGTATATTATTACAGATCCACGCTTGTCCACTAGGTGGGAGTATATTATTACATATCCACACTTGTCCACTAGGTGGCAGTATATTATTACAGATCCAAACTTGTCCACTAGGTGGCAGTTATAATTACAGATCCACACTTGTCCACTAGGTGGCAGTATATTATTACAGATCCACACTTGTCTACTAGGTGGGAGTATAGTATTACAGATTCAGAGACAGAGATAGGGGAGAAGGGAAGTTCACTTGCAAAATAAATGGTACAATATAGGCAAAGTGTTGAAAAAAATTATGAAAAAGTGTTTAAAAAAAATTAAAAGTGAACTAAAGTCTAACCAGCTGTGTTCCTTTGTGGAGGGGTGTATCCCTTCCCTCCAATCAGCTCTCAGAGCTCTCCTCACTGAGCTCTGCAGAGTGTAATTTTAGCTCTCTGCCCCGCCCCTTCTTTTTGATAGCTCAGACAAGCTGTATAAATTCTGGAATTTGAACAGATGTAGAGAAGAAATAAACAGGTACAACTTATGTAGGAGGATTTATTTAATTTCTGTGTATCACCTGAGGCCAATAAATTCACTAGGGATATGGAGGGTTTACAATCACTTTTAAGGAGCCTGCTTCCACCACCGAGGGAGGTGAGTACAGCTGCACTCTGCTACACATGCTGTGTACTCTCTAGAACGGGGGAGGCAACCTGGGGCCCTCCAGCTGTTGCAGAACTACAAGTCCCATCATGCCTCTGGGAGGAATTGTAACTGCCAGCCTTGTAATGCCTTATGGCAAATGTAGTTCCACAACAGCTGGAGGGCCCCACGTTGCCTACCCCTGCTCTAGAATAAAGTAGAAAATGCAATACCTGGGAAAGGGTTAACATCGGGGGGCAATCAAGGGGTTAGCTATGTGCCTAACAATGTGTGATGTGTGCTGCTTTTAATTAGCTATCTGGCTGTTTTTATTCCCTGCTTTGCAGGGAGAGGAAACAGCCAGATCACTGCTTACAGTACACAGAGCTCTGTGTTTTTGTAAACACTGAGCTCTGTGTGTGATTGGCCACAGCCAATGGGCTGAACTCAGCTGCCAAACTCGTGCTGTGTCCAATCACTAGTACCAGTACATCACCCGGCCTTGCAGCTGCCGCCCGCTCGCAGTACAACTACTGTGGACAGGCAGCAAGCCCGCAGCAAGCAACTACTGTGGACGGGCAGCAAGCCCGCAGCAAGCAACTACTGTGGACGGGCAGTAAGCCCGCAGCAAGCAACTACTGTGGACGGGCAGCAAGCCCGCAGCAAGCAACTACTGTGGACGGGCAGCAAGCCCGCAGCAAGCAACTACTGTGGACGGGCAGCAAGCCCGCAGCAAGCAACTACTGTGGACGGGCAGCAAGCCCGCAGCAAGCAACTACTGTGGCTGGGCAGCAAGCCAGCAGTAAGCAACTACTGTGGACGGGCAGCAAGCCCGCAGCAAGCAACTACTGTGGACGGGCAGCAAGCCCGCAGCAAGCAACTACTGTGGACAGGCAGCAAGCCCGCAGCAAGCAACTACTGTGGACGGGCAGCAAGCCCGCAGCAAGCAACTACTGTGGACAGGCAGCAAGCCCGCAGCAAGCAACTACTGTGGACGGGCAGCAAGCCTGCAGCAAGCAACTACTGTGGACGGGCAGCAAGCCCGCAGCAAGCAACTACTGTGGACGGGCAGCAAGCCCGCAGCAAGCAACTACTGTGGACGGGCAGCAAGCAACTACTGTGGACGGGCAGCAAGCCCACAGCAAGCAACTACTGTGGCTGGGCAGCAAGCCAGCAGCAAGCAACTACTGTGGACGGGCAGCAAGCCCGAAGCAAGCAACTACTGTGGACGGGCAGCAAGCCCGCAGCAAGCAACTACTGTGGACGGGCAGCAAGCCCACAGCAAGCAACTACTGTGGACGGGCAGCAAGCCCGCAGCAAGCAACTACTGTGGACAGGCAGCAAGCCCGCAGCAAGCAACTACTGTGGACGGGCAGCAAGCCCACAGCAAGCAACTACTGTGGACGGGCAGCAAGCCCGCAGCAAGCAACTACTGTGGACGGGCAGCAAGCCCGCAGCAAGCAACTACTGTGGACGGGCAGCAAGCCTGCAGCAAGCAACTACTGTGGACGGGCAGCAAGCCCGCAGCAAGCAACTACTGTGGACGGGCAGCAAGCCCGCAGCAAGCAACTACTGTGGACGGGCAGCAAGCCCGCAGCAAGCAACTACTGTGGACGGGCAGCAAGCCTGCAGCAAGCAACTACTGTGGACGGGCAGCAAGCCCGCAGCAAGCAACTACTGTGGACGGGCAGCAAGCCCGCAGCAAGCAACTACTGTGGACGGGCAGCAAGCCCGCAGCAAGCAACTACTGTGGACGGGCAGCAAGCCCGCAGCAAGCAACTACTGTGGACGGGCAGCAAGCAACTACTGTGGACGGGCAGCAAGCCCGCAGGAAGCAACTACTGTGGACGGGCAGCAAGCAACTACTGTGGACGGGCAGCAAGCAACTACTGTGGACGGGCATGTTTAGCTTTAAGCCGGGATGTCTTCCCAATTCGAGAACTTTGCTTTTTTTGGCAGTCAAACCTAATGTCTGCCTTGGCTCAGGCCCCTAATTCAGCCTGGGTGTTGGCTTGGGGTATGACTAGTAGTAGGCTTGGGGTATGACTATTTATATTCTTTTTCAGCCAACCACTTGGAGGTTCATTGCCAGCAGTGTTGATGGGAAAGGGTATAAATACAGTATCTGGGGTGACCTTGGGCCTGGACTTCTTATTCCCCGGACTCATACCAGGGGAGGACTGCTGTCTCTATCTGCTACCTCTTTAGGCCTGGCCTCCGGAGAGGTCTGTGTGTACTTGAGGAGAACTTGGTTTGGGACTTAGACCTGCATCTGGATCTGTCTGTATGGAGGGAAGCTGGTCTCAAGGAGGACCCAGGAAGAATCCTGCTGGAGGTGTCTGTCAGCCTGGAGCTGGAACCTCGCCAGAGGGAGTTGGTCATCTCATCATGGAGAAAATATAATAGCCACCCACTCTCTTGCTATGTTTCTACAAGTAGCGATACCCCCAGCTAAGAGGGCTGCTTGTACAATTTTGGGCCCTGCAGTGCACCGCTGTCAACCCCTGGCAATCGGCTCGACCCTCCCTTGGCACAGTTAGTAGGGGATGATAGGACTGTGTGGCCTGTAACTCACGGCAGCACAATCCTATGACAAGAACACACAGCAATAGATTAAAACTTTCATTAACCGTCTCTTCTGCAAAGTGAATGACACAAACACCAGTATACTTAACCCTTGTATGTTTACTAAGATTTGTGGGTAAGCATAAGAACAATAGTGTACATATCATGTGCAGAGCCCTGCAATAAAACAGTATTTAAATGAGCAGACAAGTATACAGTGTTATGCAACTCTAACAGTCCCCGCTGCAGCTATTCCCCCTCGTGGATAAGATGGCGCCCAGAAATGTCTACGCTACCCAGTCAGGCCTGACTGAACTAAGTGGAAGTCTTGCAGGGAAATTTTCGCTAGCAACGGTGGTGCACTTGAAGAATAAAGATTTGTAATCCACAAATGTAACAGGTATACTGTGTCTGTCTCTGAGCAGGTGCTCTCTCACCCAACCGGACCAGTCCGTGTCCGTTTCTTCCGCTGCTGTGTCTAAGTACACAGGTCGCTCAACATCTGAGTCTTCGGTCCTCCTGGCAACGATGCAGCAACAATAGAGAGGCGTCCCTCGGGTTCCTCGGTGAGAGCGGAAGGCTCTTTGGAGAAAGGCCCAGGCTTCAGGCCTTGTATCTCAGCAGGCTCGATACCAAGTTCCACTTGCTGGGCGGGCGGTGTCCAAAGAGACCGAACTTGGTTCCGCCTTCCTCTTATAAAGTCCACCCCAGCAGTCTTTGCGCGGGGCAATGCACCCTGGGTGCCTTAAGGTGTACTGGGTACTGTAGTCTCTGAGGGATTAAAAGGCAATACCCCGCTACACACTAAATACAGGAGTGCTGGTACCGGCTAAAAGGCTCTTCCTTCTGATTAGCAGAATGTGGATTCCTGGAGTCTCTGCATGAGAGTTTTATTAGTTCAAAACTTAGGGTGTCATCTCTCAGATAGAAGTGTGTAAAAACTGACCAGTGGCAGGACAGTTTGGTGTTATCAAGTATAGAGGGTTAGGGTCAGGGGGCAAATCCAGACCCCCACCACTGCAATGCATAGGAGTAAAGCTCTGTTTGATAACTGACCATAAACCTGTAAGGTTGTGTTAGTGCTGGTTCAGTGAGCTGGCTCAGGCTGGGGGAAAGGGATACGTTTACATTTTGGTCCCAGCCAGCCCACCTGTGATATAAAAAGGGGGAAGGTTGAGGTCCATGGCTTTAAGACGGTTCTGTTCTGCTCTCGGCTCGTGGTACTGGGAGTGCTGCATCTTGCAGCCTGCTGAAGACACTGGGGTTTTCAAAAGACATCCAAGCAATGGAAAATACCAGCATGGACTATCATGAAGGTATGCCTGGGCAGCCACACAACTGTAGTTAGTATTTGAGATTGGAGTTGTTCATATTGGACTGTAATGTTGAAGTCTCTCCAGTAAATAGTGATGAGCCGAACACCCCCGTGTTCGGTTCGCACCAGTACCCGCAAACGGACCGAAAGTACGCACGAACATTAGAACCCTATTAAATACAATGGATGCGAACGTTCGGATTCTAAAGTGCTAATTATAACGACTATTATCCATGTTATTGTCCGAAACAGAGTTTGGGAACCCGGGTTGTGCACCAGGGGACATGTATCAATGCAAAAAGAAGTTTTAAAAACGGACGTTTTTCGGGAGCAGCCATTTTAATGATGCATAAAGTGAAAAAAAAAAAAGTCAAATATTCCTTTAAATATTGTACCTGGGGGGTGTCTAAAGTATGCCTGTGAAGTGCCACGTGTTTCCCGTGTTTAGAACTGTCCCTGCACAAAATGACACTTCTAAAGGAAAAAAAAGCCATTTAAAACTGCTTGCGGCTTTAATGTAATGTCTGGTCCCGGTAATATGGATGAAAATCTTTAAGAAAAATGGCATAGCTACCCCATCACCCCCCCCCCCCACCCCACCCCAGCCCATTACCAGCCCCTTTGGGTCTTGTATGTATATTAAGGGGAACCCCGCACACAAAATAAAAAAGGCCCTATATACTCTGAACAGCCGTATACAGGCGGTGCATACAAGACAGGGACTGTAGGTTTGTTCTTATGTAGAATGTGTTTGTAATTTTGAACAGGTACATTGTTTAAGTGTAGCTCCAGCCCAAAAATCTATTTTTAAACTTTTTGGAAAACATAGGTAAGGGTTATCACCCCTGTAACATTTGTTTTGCTGTCTGTGCCCCTGTTCAGAACATTTCACCTCACTTTCCGTCCCAATGACAACTGTTTTTGAAATGTGGTGTTTTTCTTGAAACAAGGATTGCTGATAAAGCATCAGTACAGAGGAGACACCTTTCTCCCATATTTATTCTTACAGGAGAGAATTTTCCTTCCAAGGGGTAGATTTCCTCTCACTTCCTGTTGTCTTCTTCCGTTTGCAAGTAGGAGTCGTTTGTAAGTTGGATGTTTGAAAGTAGGGACCTGCCGTATATACTCTGCAGAAATAGGCCCCTTAGTTGTTGGTGTTGGCACAACACTGTAAGCACTCACAGTTACTCTTGGTTGGTGCTGGAACGCCCTGCTGTCAACTATTATATCAGGAATTGTAATAACATATAATTGTTGAACAGTGATAGTAAAAATTGGGGCTTTGATGGTGGTGCTGGTGCCACAACACTGTAAGCCCTGACAGTTACTCTTGGTGGGTGCAGCAATGGGCCCTGCTGTGAATTATTAGATCAATAATTATAATTGCATGCCCCTGTTGAACAGGGGCTGAAAAATTGGGCCTTTGGTGGTGGTGGTGGTGGTGGTGGTGTTGACTAGACTTGTGCACAACGGCAAAATTCGTTCCGTTTCGGTTCGCTTCTTGTGCACAACGGAAAAATTCGTTCCGTTTCGGTTCGTTTCTTTCCGGTCCTGTTGATTCGTAATCATTCGTAATTTTGCTAGACGGGATTTTTCGTGTTCGGACTAATTTGTATTTTCGCAAGCGACATTTTTCGTTGAATTTTTTGTTGCTTTATAATTGGTACTTTCGGTAGAGTACGTTGTTTTTCGTTGATTCTGGACACAACTCCTACTTTCGTAACTTTTTTTGGGTTTGTTGATTCGTAATTTTCCGTGTCTCTCTCACAACGACGCTGCCTATTATGCCTAATGTGCTTCGAATGGATTTGTACTTTTCTAAATACATTGCGGTTATTTGTAACGATTCGAAATCTCGTATTTTACTTTCGTTTTTTACATGCGGCTATAGCCTCCGCCCCTGTACACCATTTTGAGAGGGTTCAGCACGGTGAGGGAGAAGCAGAGAGCAGAGCAGAGTGAGTGTTATTGTGCTTCGAATGGATTCGAAATCTCATATTTTACTTTCGTTTTTTCATGCGGCTATAGACTCCGCCTCTGTACACCATTTTGAGAGGGAGTTCAGCACGGTGAGGGAGAAGCAGAGAGCAGAGTGAGTGTTATTGTGCTTCGAATGGATTCGTACATTCGTAACTTTTTTCATAACGAATTATGCCGAAGACATTCCGGCATTCGCTATTTTGCGGTATAATTTATTTCGGATTCGGTTTTATTCGTAATTGCTTTGTTTGGAAATTCGAATGCTTCCGAATGTCCGAAAGTTGCTAAATTCGGACGAATTTTGATTCGTTACGAAACGAATTGCACAAGCCTAGTGTTGACACAACACTGTAAGGCCTGACAGTTACTCTTGGTGGGCGCAGCAATGAGCCCTGCTGTGAATTATTAGATCAATAATTATAATTGCATGCCCCTGTTGAACAGGGGCTGAAAAATTGGGCCTTAGGCACTGGTGCCACAACACTGCAACCCCTCACAGATACTGTACTTGGAGCACAGCAATGAGCCCTGTTGCAAAGTATTGCATCAAAAATTGTAATTACACGCCCCTGTTAAACAGGGGCTGAAAAATTGGGCCTTAGGCACTGGTGGCACAACACTGCAACCCCTCACAGATACTGTACTTGGAGCACAGCAATGAGCCCTGTTGCAAAGTATTGCATCAAAAATTTTAATTACACGCCCCTGTTAAACAGGGGCTGAAAAATTGGGCCTTAGGCACTGGTGGCGGCACCCATAAAAAAAAATGATCTTCCAAGCTATCATCATCAATCGGATCATTGAGGAGGAGGAGGATAGCCAGTCAACATAACAGCACAGACACTCAGCATCAGCATCAGTCTTGAAGGAATGTGAGTGAGTGAGTGAGTGAATAACTTGTATAGCGCTACAAATGCGACATTTTAAAATCAATTAGTCTGTTATATCAGCATCAGGTGTGTGGTAGCTGGTGGTGATCCAAGACTGGTTCATCTTGATGAAAGTCAGTCGATCAACCGAGTCGGTGGACAGGCGCACCCTGTGATCCGTGACAAATCCTCCAGCAGCACTGAATGTGCGTTCTGAAAGAATGCTGGATGCAGGACAGGCCAGTAGCTCAATTGCATACTGTGCAAGCTCTGGCCAGTGATCCATCCTCAAGACCCAGTAAGCCAGAGGATTTTCGGTGGGGAAGGTGTCCAAGTCTGACCTTGCCCCTAGGTATTCCTGCACCATGTATATCAGACGCTGGCGATGGTTGCTGGAACCGATCATACTTTGGGGCTGCGGACTAAAGAATTGTCTGAACGCATCGGTCAGACGGCCACCTTCCCCACCGCTCCTTTTTTGACTGACCGAAGCCTCAGCAACTCGTTGTCCAGGACCAGGAGTTTGTAACCTCCCAGTCTCTGGGAACGCGTTGCACAGACCTTTCTGCAAGGCCTCCCGGAGTTGTCTCATCCTCTGCTCCCTCTGCGACGGTAACATAAGGTCCGCAACCTTACCCTTGTACCGTGGATCAAGGAGAGTGGCCAGCCAGTAATGGTCCCTCTCCTTGATCCGAAGAATACGAGGATCCTTCCACAGACTTTGCAGGATCAGGGAGGCCATGCAGCGTAGGTTAGCTGAGGCATTCAGTCCGGAGTCCTCTGGGTCACTAAGGACGACATGATCCGCAGCCACCTCCTCCCAGCCACGTACAAGTCCACTGGTTTCTTGGGACTGTAAATCATCCCTAAAAGACTGCTGCTGATGATGCTGAGTGCCAGGCTCCACCTCCATTCTGACACAATCCTCCTCCTCCTCCTCCTCCTCTTCCTGTGCGATGGGTGGGACAGAAGGAACACTGTCTGGGTAAAGGGGGCCTTGAGAGGCAAGGAAGTCCTCCTCTTCCTGCCTCTGTTCTGCCTCAAGTGCCCTGTCCATTATTCCACGCAGCGTATGTTCCAACAGGTGGACAAGAGGTACAGTGTCACTGATGCATGCACTGTCACTGCTCACCATCCTCGTGGCCTCCTCAAATGGTGCCAGGACAGTGCATGCATCCCTGATCATGCCCCACTGGCGTGGTGAAAAAAAACCAAGCTCCTCTGACCCTGTCCTTGTGCCGTAGTCGCACAGGTACTCATTGATGGCCCTCTGCTGCGTGTGCAGCCGCTGCAGCATGGCCAACGTTGAGTTCCACCTGGTGGGCATGTCACATATAAGGCGGTTCTTGGGCAGGTTCAACTCCTTTTGCAGCTCAGCCAGGCGAGCACTGGCATTATAAGATCTGCGGAAATGCACACAGACTTTCCTGGCCTGCCTCAGGACATCCTGTAAGCCCGGGTGCCTGCCCAAGAACCGCTGCACCACCAGGTTAAGGACGTGAGCCACACAGGGCACATGGGTCAGTTGTCCCTGTCGGAGGGCGGAGAGGAGGTTGGTGCCATTGTCGCAAACCACCATTCCTGGCTTAAGCTGGCGTGGCGTCAACCACCTCTCGGCCTGCCCCTGCAGAGCAGACAGGACCTCTGCCCCAGTATGGCTCCTGTCCCCCAAACACACCAGCGCAAGCACGGCATGGCATCTTTTTGCCTGCGTACTTGCGTAGCCCCTTGAACGCCTACGGAGCACCGCTGGTTCCGAGGACAAAGCACAGGAAGAGGCCATGGAGAAAGAAGAAGAGGAGGGGGTGGAGGAGAGAGGTGTGTCACAGCCAGTAGTAGCATTTTGGAGGCGTGGCGGTGGAACAACCTCCAACACTACTGCACCTTGTCCTGCATCCTTCCCAGCTGCCAAAAGAGTGACCCAATGGGCCGTGAAAGAAAGGTAACGTCCCTGTCCATGCCTGCTGGACCATGAGTCAGCGGTAATATGCACCTTACCGCTGACCGCCCTGTCCAGCGTGGCCAAGACATTGCCTTCCACATGCCGGTAGAGAGCCGGAATCGCCTTCCGTGAGAAAAAGTGGCGTTTGGGAACCTGCCACTGAGGAACCGCACATTGCACAAACTCACGGAAGGGGGCCGAGTCTACCAACTGAAAAGGCAGCAGTTGAAGCGCTAGCAATTTAGCCAAGCTAGCATTCAACCGCTGGGCATGTGGATGGCTGGGAGTGAACTTCTTTCGACGGTCCAGCAGCTGGGGCAGGGAAATTTGCCTGCTAGAATCGGACGTCGGTGTACTGCTAGCAGAGTGGCCGCAAGTACTTGGCTGTGACACACCTAATTCTACACCTTCATTCCTCTCAGTGAAGGTTTCAGAGAGGACTGAAGGTATAGTGGGGTTGGAGATCCCAGCTGATGCGGTGCAAGGAGAGGTCCGCTTTGTTCTTTGGTGTGGGTCTTTAAGGTAGGCTTGCCAACGAGCTGCATGGCAGGTCAACATATGTCTGGTCAAGCATGTGGTGCCCAAGCGGCTGATGTTTTGGCCACGCGATATACGCTTGAGACATATGTTGCAAACAGCAGCTGTGCGATCTGATGCACTCGCCTCAAAAAAGGCCCACACCAAAGAACTTTTTGAATGACGGACAGAGGCAGCGCCCTGCACAGGCAGAGCTCTGCGGTGTGATTCCGTCGGTGTGCTGCCCTTACGCTGGCCCCCCGAGGGCATCCTGCCTCGTTGGAGATGTGCCTCCTCCTCATCCTCCTCCTCCTCCTCCTCTCTCCTATTAGGCACCCACGTGGAGTCAGTGACCTCATCATCCCCTCCCTCCTCATCACTGGAGCCAATCTGGCAGTATGCTGCAGCTGCTGGAGCATGACTGCCAGATTGGTGTCCTTCTTGAGCATCCCCTCTCTCTGCTCTCACGCTACTGCCTTCCTCTAGCTGGGTATCATCATCAGATCCTTCGAAACGCTGGGCATCCTCCTGGAGCATGTACCCAACACTGTGCTCAAACAGTTCGGGGGACTCCTCAGGAGGAGGACATGGTGGGTCTAGGGAAGGAGTGACTGATGATGACATTGATACCAGGGAAGAGGACGCTTTGGCAGCTGCTTTGCCAGTACCCTGAGCCTGGGTGAGAGAGGATGAGGAGGATGAGGTGGGCTTGGTCATCCACTCTACCAAGTCTTCGGCATGTTGTGGCTCAACATGTCCAGCTGCCGAAAAGAAGGACAAGCGTGTCCCATGGCCATGTGCTGATGACAATGCACCGCGTCCACGACCAGCACTGTTGCCCCCAGACACAGAGCCTGCTTGCCCTCTTTTATTGCCTCCTGACTGTCTGCCTCTCCTTGTTTGCCTTCCAGACATTTTAATGGATGGCCTGCAGGGAGATGGGAAAAACAGCAATAAGGGCTACCTTCAGGTGTATACTGTGCAGGAGGCTTAGCAACAATGACACTGACACTGTCCCCTGCCTATCCTTCTCTGTCCCTAAACACAAGGATTTGCAATATGCTTCAGCAAGATTGGTTTAGCACAGAATAGCACACTGACACTTTCCCTGAGTGTCCTTCTCTGTCCCTAAACTCAAGGATTTGAAATATGGTTCAGCAAGATTGGTTTAGCACAGAATAGCACACTGACACTTTCCCCGAGTGTCCTTCTCTGTCCCTAAACTCAAGGATTTGAAATATGGTTCAGCAAGATTGGTTTAGCACAGAATAGCACACTGACACTTTCCCTGAGTGTCCTTCTCTGTCCCTAAACTCAAGGATTTGAAATATGGTTCAGCAAGATTGGTTTAGCACAGAATAGCACACTGACACTTTCCCTGAGTGTCCTTCTCTGTCCCTAAACTCAAGGATTTGAAATATGGTTCAGCAAGATTGGTTTAGCACAGAATAGCACACTGACACTTTCCCCGAGTGTCCTTCTCTGTCCCTAAACTCAAGGATTTGAAATATGGTTCAGCAAGATTGGTTTAGCACAGAATAGCACACTGACACTTTCCCCGAGTGTCCTTCTCTGTCCCTAAACTCAAGGATTTGAAATATGGTTCAGCAAGATTGGTTTAGCACAGAATAGCACACTGACACTTTCCCTGAGTGTCCTTCTCTGTCCCTAAACTCAAGGATTTGAAATATGGTTCAGCAAGATTGGTTTAGCACAGAATAGCACACTGACACTTTCCCCGAGTGTTCTTCTCTGTCCCTAAACTCAAGGATTTGAAATATGGTTCAGCAAGATTGGTTTAGCACAGAATAGCACACTGACACTTTCCCTGAGTGTCCTTCTCTGTCCCTAAACTCAAGGATTTGAAATATGGTTCAGCAAGATTGGTTTAGCACAGAATAGCACACTGACACTTTCCCCGAGTGTCCTTCTCTGCCCCTAAACTCAAGGATTTGAAATATGGTTCAGCAAGATTGGTTTAGCACAGAATAGCACACTGACACTTTCCCTCACTGTCCTTCTCTGTCCCTACAAACAAGGTTTAGCACAGAATAACACACTGACACTCTCCCTACCTATCCTTCTCTGTCCCTAAACACAAGGAATCCAGGATTAGTAAAGAAAAAAAATGACACTGTCCCTGCCTATGCTTCTCTTTCCCTGCTCCGGAACACACTACACAAGGCCGCCGCGCTGGCGGCCTTTTATAGTGTGGGGCGTGTACTAAACCCCCTCAGCAATAATTGGCCACAGGCATCCTGCCTGTGGCCAATCATTGCTCTCCTCGCTGCCGGCGCTGTGATTGGCCAAGCATGCGGGGTCACAGTGCATGCTTGGCCAATCACAGCGCCTGGATGACACTGCGATGGCGTAGTGCATTGTGGGCCGTTCGCGTCACTCGAATTTGGCGCGAACGGCCCAAATCGTTCGATATTCGACTAACGATCGAACAGCCGATGTTCGAGTCGAACCTATGTTCGACTCGAACACCGAGCTCATCCCTACCAGTAAACAACGGTTTTAAGCCCATTCTGAAGTTATTCAAAGTGGTTCATGTTGGTTCTGGCATACCTAAAGAACCTGGATCTGTAAAGCACAATGGGGTATGAAGTAACACTACTACAAAACAGTTAACTTGGCAAGTCAAGCAAGATTAGTAGTGTAGTTGCTAAGGGTAACCAAGTACAAGTTCAAGACACAAAGCAATCAGTCATTAGGCGTGGTACCTGGTAAAGGTGACAGGTCCTCTGGTACCAAGGGTAGAGCTGCCTTGGTTCAGTCAAGTTTTACTTACCTTCCCGGATCCTTGGTCCAGCGCCTCCTTATCAACTTGACTCCAAGAAAAAATATTTGTCTTATTAGAAAATGAGAAACATCTAAAAGTGGGGAAGACTTACCTTCCCTTTTCGGTGATGATAGATTTGGAAAGACACCAGGCTCAATATTACTATTAGAACCAGAGCTACGCGAACAGGAAAGAGCTGCACATACAGGATGGACGAAGGATCTGTGAGGGAAACAGACAATATAAAGAGATAAAGTAGAACATCTTGACCACATGGCTACTGTACAGCACACAGAAGATAAAGGAGAAAGGGGAAAAGATCTTCCAATGACTCAAAGGTTGTCCATGCAGTGCTGCCACAATCCCACCATCATTGATGAGAAAATGGTGCAGTCAATGGACTTCAGTTGACTCAAACTTGAGTTGCATAGAATCTGATGAGTTGGAAATTTCTGTCTATGTTTCATCTTCGCTAACAGACAATTTATTTAACTCTCAACTGGGTCCACACAAGTTCAGCCCCTGACCCGCATTGCTCACCATATCGGTAGAGGACGGTACGTAGAGTGCTGTGACTCAGGTGACAGACCACGTTCTCTCCTTCGGTCTCCTTGGTCAGGTTCAGTATGGACACCTTGGTGAAAGTTCCATCCTTGTTCTCCGTCAGGTTCTCATGGGTCTGATCTTCACCCAAAGGGACGCTCCAGGAAATGTTTAGATCTGGAGAATAAAACCTTTCCGCCTGGCAGATCAGAAGATGATTCTCAGTGTCCTCTGTCAGGGTCACTACCGGGGTGGCTGGAAAGTAAAACATAGATTTGGGAAGAAAGAACATAAATGGAAAATTCTAAAAATGTTTAGAAAAAGAATGGGAAATGCCACCTCAACTAAAAGCCTGTAAAGCCTCGTACACACGACCGTTTTTCTCGGGAAGAAAACTGCTGGGAGAGCTTTTTGCAGAGAAAACCGTCCGTGTGTGTATGGTTTCTCGTCAGGAAAACTGCCGGGAATCTCGACGAGAAAAATAGAGAACCTGCTCTCTATTTTCTCGTCGGGATTCTCTTCGGCCTGTTTCCCGATGAGAAAACCGTGCGTGTGTACGCTTACCTGTCTCCAGGTAAACCCGCGCATGCTCGATGAGACTTCGACGCATGCGCGGTAGCTTACAAGGGTAGTGTAGGGTGAAGCAAGATGGCGGCGACGGCATCGAATGTGACGAGCGCATGCTCGTCGTAGTCGATGACGTCACCGCGTTCTTGCCATTCAAAAGAACGACGGTTCTTTTGAATGTGCCGCGTGTACACTCGGCAAGCAAGAAAAGCTTGCCAGGAATCTCGCCGGGAAAACCAACGTTTTTTTTCCCCCGACGAGATTCCTGCCCGTGTTGTTGTGGAAATTTTATTATATAAGATTTATGTGGACATTTTATTCTAGGATGTGCGTTTTATAGATTGTCATCTGTCTCCCTGTGTCTGATGTTTAATCGAGGAGCGCTCTAGCAGAGCGCACTTGGGTTGAATCGAGACCAGCGGTAAAAACGGTCAGTATGAAAACCTTCTTATGGGATTGAAACGTGTTCTCTGCGTGTGTGGGCGTTTGTTGGTTTGTAGATATCAAGCGCAATGCGCTGGACTGCATGCTTTCCAATGGCTATACACTTTAGAGAAGCGAAGTCCGCATAATGAGAGAAACCTATTAATTCTCTCTTGCGGACTTCGTTATCCGCTTTATGGATACATATCTGTATTTATAAGAGGACATTGATATCTGCCTTGTCGGTGTACTTGTACCGTATATTGACAACAGCAGTAGCAATGTCCCCGCAGATTGTCCCAAAACTATAAGAACAAGTAGAATGATCTCACTAGATACTGTTTACTTTGAACAGTATTGTGTGGGCTCCATGCTGATTAAGATGGGGGGTGTGCACTTCCTCCCCTTTCCCTCCTGTGAGTGCCCTCCCCTTTACTGTTTGTCATTTCCTGTGATGTCATTTTGTATTAAGGGAAGTGATTGGCTGTTGGGGCCATCACTTCCTGTTTTGTTATCCTTTTGTTTCCAATGAATAAAAGAATCCGGGTGGCTGAGCTCTGCCCAGACGCTTGATACTCCAGCTTGAAGCAGCATCGTTTCTGATTCTACCTGGTGCCATTGAAGTACTTCATATTCCTTGTACCAAAGAGCTTGATACAAACGTGCTTTTAAGCACGAAGGAATTGTTTTGTGCTTTGTGTGCATTTAGACGCTGGAAGTCCACATTTAGGCACGGTGTGGATTTGCGTACAAAGCCCAAGGGAATTCTTCCACGACATTTGGCGAGCCAGGTAGGAGGGAAAGGCTTTGGTTTTAAAACTCGCTTTATATTCACTTTTATTGTTAGTTGAGTTACTTTTGCGCAGCAAGTAGTCAATTTTTTGTTCACGCTCAGACTGTTTATTAGTTTGATCGTACAACTGCTGAAATAGACAACAGAAAGCTATCCCCATTTAATTTTTTTTATTTTATTTTTGTGATTATTTAGAGAAGCCACATTGCTCTGTAGCGAAAATAAACGGAAGTGTGCTGTGCAGTTTAATCTGACGACGCAGTGTACAGTCGTACAGAGGTATGTATGCATACACTGTAAGGGGTAGAGACATAATTCGGGGGGTGGTCTGTGGTTGTTGACTAATCATTGGCATAGTTATTACGAGTATTGCGGTGTAAAAGAGTAGTACTCTGTAGTTCTGTGCCAAAAGTGTTGGGGCAACAAGCCATAGAGTTAATAACACCTCGGTTAGGTTTTCTAGTTGGGGGACTGGACCAGATATAGTGGTTGCAGTTTGTCAATCCACCGTAGAAGAAGGCACCTGACGGTGCTCTCCTAAATAGGTGCAGGGTTTTTTCCTGGACGCAGGAATAAGACTATAAGCCGATTCAAATCGCCATGGGCAATTTGAAGTCCATGCAAGGGAAGGAATGTGAGGCTTCCCAGAGTCAGACGGCTGCACAGTACATGAAATCTAGCTTTGGGGCAAAGGTCATGAAACCTCTAAAGGAATGGCATAGTTGGTCCAAGGATACTACTTGGGCTATTCCTCTAGAGGGGACATTTGATGCCTGGAGGTGGGAGAAATTCATAACTGAGTTTAAACCCAGGCTCTGGGCAGCAAAAACCTTAGATGTAGCTGAGCTGTGGCTTCAGAAGTCTATTATGGTAAGCAAGCAGGGTATACAGAAGGCAGTTTCAGTCCGGAAGAACCGCATTATGTACACCTGGCCTGAGGGGATAGCAGTGACTGGTGATCCAATGCTGGAAGCGGAAGAGGCTCTTTCTGGGCTAACTCTGCTGAGGCAGGCTGGATCCACCAACACTAGATCTGTTGTAGTTTCCTCTGATGCTTCTGCCATCACCAATCTAACCAACCCTACTCTGCACTCTCCAACTAACATCTCTCTCTCTCCCACGTCTCCATCTAACCATGTCACCTCTGACGCTAAACCTCAAGCTAACCCTCTCTATCAGTCGCCTTTCCCCATATCTGGGGCATTTTCTCCGCCGATTGCGGCTGATTATGAATCATTTTCAACTGGTGATCTACAGATGCTATGTGAGTCTAAGGGAATTGAGACCAGACTAAGGAACCGTGGGGATTGCATAACTGCGCTGAGAGCTTTTGACTCAGTCATACCTACCATCTACCCTTCATTGGTTGGCTTCCAGACAGGGAACGTTGTGGGCAAGGTAGCACACATTAGCCAACCAATGAAGCCACAACCTCCAAAGTACACACCTAGCCCCACTTATGTCACTGAACCTGGTACTTACCCAGTCCGGGTGCAACAATATGAGGGTGTTCCAAATACCAACGGTGAAAGGACTTTGGGGGAAAGGGTGGTATGGCATGTCCCTTTTGCTTCCTCAGAAATCAGGACCATACTGGCCGAACTGCCTGACTATAGAACAAATCCACGAGGGTTCGCGAGAATGTTTTGTCAAAATCAATTTAGCTACGGCATGAGTGGAACAGATTGTGCCCAGGTTCTGAGGGTGAAAGTAGGAGAAGAACTGGCAGGGGTTATAATCTCCCGTTGCGGCATTGTCACCCACGAACAAGCCACTTCTGGAGGTAAGCAATTCTGTGTAGCCCTGCTAGCCAAACTTCCAGAGTTGTATGGTGCATCTTCTACCACAGATGTGATGAAACTCAGTCAAAACCCAGGCGAGGAATGTGCTTGTTTCTGGCGTCGCCTGAAACAAGCTGCATTGGATGCAGATCTGGAGGTTGGTCCGGATGTGCCAACCGACGGAGGTAAGTTATCCGCCATTCACCTTTTGCTAAGAGCCAAATTTTTAGAAGGCATCCATATGAAAATTCGAGACCGGCTATTATTAGCCAGACCCGAATTTAATGAAATGACAATACCTGCCATTCTATCCACTCTCTCCGCTATAGAGAGAGAGATGGATAGGAAGAAACAGGACAAAGCATGCAAAATCCTTGTGTCTCAAGCCCCTTCTGCAGGACAAACGGGCCAGGATGGTGGGAAAAAGACACAATGCTGGAAAGCCCGAACTTGTTACATCTGTGGAAAGGAAGGACATCTAAGGCGCGACTGCCCTAACAGACCCAAGGGTAAGTGGCAGTTCATCCCAGACGATCCGGTACCAGGCTCACGCGATCCAACAACTTCAGTTGTAGCAATGGCCAGCCACGACTAGGATTCTTCATAGGACGTTGGCAAAGCGGTGTCAGGACATATCAACCTGTTTATCGAGGAATTAAAATATCCCCTCCCTTGCCTCATTGACACCGGTGCCGTTCGAACTGTTCTGAGATCCAAAGATCTCAGAGGCAAGGTTCCCCTTTCTGGGGAGACTATACCCACTGTGGGTCTAACAGGTCAGACAGTGTCTCTACATACCACCAAACCACTCCATTGTAGGTTGGGCCAACACACAGAAGCCATTAAGTCGGTACTGGTATCGGATGATGTTCCCATCAAACTATTGGGAGCTGATATTTTATCTGAGATACAAGCGGTCATTGAGTACACTCCAACAGGTGTTGTGGTTAGCAGTGCATTGACAGATGAGCGCCTATGTGCAATGGTGGCTCTACCGTATATGATAGAACCTGGTTGTTTTCTGGGGTTGGATGTGCTAGCAGAAGTGGATCCCAAACTTTGGGCGTTTGATAAGTATGATGTGGGTCTTCTGCCGGTCCCGCCAACCACAGTAAACATCAGACCAGGGAGTATTTTGCCCCAATTACCACAATACCCTTTGAGTGTGGCTCAGATGGATAGCCTTAAAATCCAAATAGACCGGTACCTGCTGATAAAAGTTCTTACGCCAACCAAATCCCCCTGTAACACCCCTTTGTTTCCAGTGGCTAAAAAGTCTGTCAAGGGTCAGGAAACAACTTTCCGTTTAGTACATGATTTAAGGGCTATCAATAAAATCATTATCAGCGATGCCCCTTTGGTACCCAACCCACACACCTTGTTGGCCTCTATACCACCTAACGCAATTTTCTTCAGTGTTATTGATCTGACTAATGCATTTTTTTCGGTACCACTGGACGCCCAGTGCCAGTACCTTTTTGCTTTTTCATTCCAGGGTCGACAACTGACTTGGACACGTCTCGTTCAGGGGTCTGTGACTAGTCCCTCGGAGTACAGTTGCAAACTTAAAATAGTGTTGGATCAATGGACCCCAACGAATCCAGAGGTGGTGCTGATCCAGTATGTTGATGACTTGCTGCTTTGTTGCCCTGCAAGGGATGTCTGTTATCAGCATACTGTCTCATTGCTTAACCATCTGGCGTCCACGGGGAATAAAGCTAGCAAGGAGAAATTGCAGTTTTGTAGGGAGAAGGTCACCTTTTTAGGACATTGTATATCTCAGGGTACTCGACACCTGACAACCCAGAGAATTCAGACACTGAAAGACTTCCCGAAACCCCGAAACGCACGACAAACGAGAGCCATTCTTGGTCTTATCAACTACTGTAGAGACTGGGTCCCTAACATCTCTTCGACTTTAGGACCCCTTTACGAAATCCTATCCCAAACTCCCTTTCAACTGACTGATGATAACTGGTCAACCCTACAGGACTTGATCCAAGAACTCTCCAAAGCACCTGCTTTAGGTTTGCCCAACTATGACCTCCCCTTCTACCTTTTCTGCTATGAAAGCAAAGGCCACGCCACTGGAGTACTGACCCAACTACATGGGTCCAGGTACCGACCCATCATGTATCTATCAACTGCCCTAGATCCAGTCATTCGAGGTTCACCAGGTTGTGTATGAGCCGTAGCCGCCTGCGCTGTATTGTTACAGAAGGTAGGTGACATAGTCTTGGACTCCCCACTGACCCTCTATACTCCCCATTCAGTGCAGGAAATCCTAAATCAAGTTCAGACAAAACACCTCTCTGCTGCCAGATTGACTAAGTACGAAGTGGCTCTCCTAACCCCTACTAACCTGACTTTAAGACGATGCACCATTTTAAACCCAGCCTCTCTTCTTCCTACTGAGGAGGAAGAGAAGGGGGGAGATAATGGTGTTAAAAATGATACTCAAACCTTCCAGACTAACAATACCAACCTCTCTACCTCTAACCAACTTGTTAATTTAGAAGGACAACATGCTGATGATCACCACTACTGTGTTTCTCTGATGGAACTCGAGTCAACAACCATCAGCCCGGTGAAGGAGACCCCCATCCCAAACGCTAAAAACCTTTTTGTCGATGGTTCCAGGTATTACACCCCAGATGGTAAGCCACACACAGGTTATGCAGTGACTACAGTCAGTGAAATTGTGGAAAAGGGTTCATTGAGTTCCAACATGTCTGCACAGGAAGCTGAGCTGTGGGCACTGGCAAGAGCCTGTGAGACCCAAGAGGGTCAAAGGATCAATATCTACACGGATTCTAGGTATGCTTTTGGGATAGCCCATGATTTTGGTCCTATCTGGAAAGCAAGAGGCTTTCTGACTAGTTCAGGGAAGCCTGTGAAACATGCGCAGTTAATCAACAGGTTATTCGTTGCTTTCAACCTGCCGCGTGAGATAGCCATTCTAAAAGTTAAGGCCCACACGACTGATAGGACTTTGGAGGCCGATGGCAATGCCTTGGCAGATAGAGCTGCCAAAGAAGGTGCTCTGCACCCTCCTGTGAAAACCCTGATGCTAGCCATCCCCTCTGATGTGTCTCTGGAAGAGTTTAAGGGACTACAGTCACAAGCGGAATTACATGAAAAGAGGAGATGGACAGCACTAGGGGCCATGAGAGGTCCAGATGACATCTGGGGTCTTGGTAAAAAATGGTGTCTGCCAAGATCGCTTTTTCCAATGATGGCCCATTCGGCTCATTATCCAGGGCATCAGTCAAAGATGGTTATGTGTGCGCAGGTGGATGAGCATTGGATCGCCCCTGGATTTACTACTGCAGCTGCTAATTTTGCAGCAGCCTGCCTGGTTTGCGCATTGCACAATCCAGGTAGGACGGTACCAGTACCCAAACGACATTCCCCCCGACCAGAATATCCATTTCAGCGCATCCAGATAGACTACATTACATTGCCAAGGAGTGGGCCGTACGAACACGTCTTAGTCTGTGTAGATATGTTTTCAGGTTGGCCAGAGGCATGGCCGGTTCAGAAAGCAAACGCCACAACCACAGCCAAAAAGATCCTGTCCGAAATAAGTGTGTCGCTGGGGCCTACCTGAAACGATCGAGTCGGATCGAGGCTCCCACTTCACTGGTCAAATATTTGCAGAAGTGTGTAAAGCCCTCCATATCAATCAGGGATTACACACTCCTTATCACCCCCAAAGTAGTGGTAAGGTTGAAAGGTTAAACGGAACCCTTAAAAACAAAATCTCCAAAATAATAGCTGATACTGGGAAACCTTGGCCTGAATGTCTCCCCATAGCTCTCCACTCCATCAGAAATGCACCTAGACGACCTCACGGGTTATCTCCATATGAGGTTTTGTTTGGATGTCAACCAAAAACAGGGTTGTACTTTCCCCAGCAGCTGTCGTCTTTACTAGTGATGAGCCGAACACCCCCGGGTTCGGTTCGCACCAGAACCCGCGAACGGACCGAAAGTTCGTACGAACATTAGAACCCTATTAAATACAATGGATGCGAACGTTCGAATTCTAAAGTGCTAATTATAACAACTATTATGCATGTTATTGTCCTAAAAAGGGTTTGGGAACCCGGGTTGTGCACCAGGGGACATGTATCAATGCAAAAAGAAGTTTTAAAAACGGTCGTTTTTCGGGAGCAGTCATTTTAATGATGCATAAAGTGAAAAAAAAAAAGTCAAATATTCCTTTAAATATCGTACCTGGGGGGTGTCTAAAGTATGCCTGTGAAGTGCCACGTGTTTCCCGTGTTTAGAACTGTCCCTGCACAAAATGACACTTCTAAAGGAAAAAAAAGCCATTTAAAACTGCTTGCGGCTTTAATGTAATGTCTGGTCCCGGTAATATGGATGAAAATCTTTAAGAAAAATGGCATAGCTACCCCATGACCCCCCCCCCCCCCCCCCCACCCCAGCCCATTACCAGCCCCTTTGGGTCTTGTATGGATATTAAGGGGAACCCCGCACATAAAATAAAAAAGGCCCTATATACTCTGAACAGCCGTATACAGGCGGTGCATACAAGACAGGGACTGTAGGTTTGTTCTTATGTAGAATCTGTTTGTAATTTTGAACAGGTACATTGTTGAAGTGTAGCTCCAGCCCAAAAATCTATTTTTAAACTTTTTGGAAAACATAGGTAAGGGTTATCACCCCTGTAACATTTGTTTTGCTGTCTGTGCCCCTGTTCAGAACATTTCACCTCACTTTCCGTCCCAATGTCAACTGTTTTTGAAATGTGGTGTTTTTCTTGAAACAAGGATTGCTGATAAAGCATCAGTACAGAGGAGACACCTTTCTCCCATATTTATTCTTACAGGAGAGAATTTTCCTTCCTAGGGGTAGATTTCCTCTCACTTCCTGTTGTCTTCTTGCGTTTGCAAGTAGGAGTCGTTTGTAAGTTGGATGTTTGAAAGTAGGGACCTGCCGTATATACTCTGCAGAAATAGGCCCCTTAGTTGTTGGTGTTGGCACAACACTGTAAGCACTCACAGTTACTCTTGGTTGGTGCTGGAACGCCCTGCTGTCAACTATTATATCAGGAATTTTAATTACATATAATTGTTGAACAGTGGTAGTAAAAATTGGGCCTTTGATGGTGGTGCTGGTGCCACAACACTGTAAGCCCTGACAGTTACTCTTGGTGGGTGCAGGAATGGGCCCTGCTGTGAATTATTAGATCAAGAATTGTAATTACATGCCCCTTTTGAACAGGGGCTGAAAAATTGGGCCTTTCGTGGTGGTGGTGGTGGTGGTGTTGCCAAAACACTGTAAGCCCTCAGAGTTACTCTTGGTGGGTGCAGGAATGGGCCCTGCTGTGAATTATTAGATCAAGAATTGTAATTACATGCCCCTTTTGAACAGGGGCTGAAAAATTGGGCCTTTCGTGGTGGTGGTGGTGGTGGTGTTGCCACAACACTGTAAGCCCTCAGAGTTACTCTTGGTGGGTGCAGGAATGGGCCCTGCTGTGAATTATTAGATCAAGAATTGTAATTACATGCCCCTTTTGAACAGGGGCTGAAAAATTGGGCCTTTCGTGGTGGTGGTGGTGGTGGCGTTGCCACAACACTGTAAGCCCTCAGAGTTACTCTTGGTGGGTGCAGCAATGGGCCCTGCTGTGAATTATTAGATCAAGAATTGTAATTGCATGCCCCTGTTGAACAGGGGCTGAAAAATTGGGCCTTAGGCACTGGTGGCACAACACTACAACCCCTCACAGATACGTTACTTGGAGCACAGCAATGAGCCCTGTTGCAAAGTATTGCTTCAAAAATTGTAATGACACGCCCCTGTTAAACAGGGGCTGAAAAATTGGGCCTTAGGCACTGGTGCCACAACACTCCAACCCCTCACAGATACTGTACTTGAAGCACAGCAATGAGCCCTATGGCAAATTATTGCTAAAAAAATTGTAATTACACGCCCCTGTAAAACAGGGGCTGAAAAATTGGGCCTTAGCCACTGGTGGCGGCACCCATAAACAAAAATGATCTTCCAAGCTATCATCATCAATCGTATCATTGAGGACTCGGAGGAGGAGGATAGCCAGTCAACATAACAGCACAGGCACTCAGCATCAGCATCAGTCTTGAAGGGATGTGACATGTTAAAATCAATTAGTCTGTTATATCAGCATCAGGTGTGTGGTAGCTGGTGGTGATCCAAGACTGGTTCATCTTGATGAAAGTCAGTCGATCAACCGAGTCGGTGGACAGGCGCACCCTGTGATCCGTGACAAATCCTCCAGCAGCACTGAATGTGCGTTCCGAAAGAACGCTGGATGCAGGACAGGCCAGTAGCTCAATTGCATACTGTGCAAGCTCTGGCCAGTGATCCATCCTCAAGACCCAGTAAGCCAGAGGATTTTCGGTGGGGAAGGTGTCCAAGTCTGACCTTGCCCCTAGATATTCCTGCACCATGTTTATCAGACGCTGGCGATGGTTGCTGGAACCGATCATACTTTGGGGCTGCGGACTAAAGAATTGTCTGAACGCATCGGTCAGACGGCCACCTTCCCCACCGCTCCTTTTTTGACTGACCGAAGCCTCAGCAACTCGTTGTCCAGGACCAGGAGTTTGTAACCTCCCAGTCTCTGGGAACGCGTTGCACAGACCTTTCTGCAAGGCCTCCCGGAGTTGTCTCATCCTCTGCTCCCTCTGCGAAGGTAACATAAGGTCCGCAACCTTACCCTTGTACCGTGGATCAAGGAGAGTGGCCAGCCAGTAATGGTCCCTCTCCTTGATCCGAAGAATACGAGGATCCTTCCGCAGACTTTGCAGGATCAGGGAGGCCATGCAGCGTAGGTTTGCTGAGGCATTCGCTCCGGAGTCCTCTGGGTCACTAAGGACGACATGATCCGCAGCCACCTCCTCCCAGCCACGTACAAGTCCACTGGTTTCTTGGGACTGTAAATCATCCCTAAAAGACTGCTGCTGATGATGCTGAGTGCCAGCCTCCACCTCCATGCTGACACAATCCTCCTCCTCCTCCTCCTCTTCCTGTGCGATGGGTGGGACAGAAGGAACACTGTCTGGGTAAAGGGGGCCTTGAGAGGCAAGGAAGTCCTCCTCTTCCTGCCTCTGTTCTGCCTCAAGTGCCCTGTCCATTATTCCACGCAGCGTGTGCTCCAACAGGTGGACAAGAGGTACAGTGTCACTGATGCATGCACTGTCACTGCTCACCATCCTCGTGGCCTCCTCAAATGGTGCCAGGACAGTGCATGCATCCCTGATCATGCCCCACTGGCGTGGAGAAAAAAAAACAAGCTCCCCTGACCCTGTCCTGGTGCCGTAGTCGCACAGGTACTCATTGATGGCCCTCTGCTGCGTGTGCAGCCGCTGCAGCATGGCCAACGTTGAGTTCCACCTGGTGGGCATGTCACATATAAGGCGGTTCTTGGGCAGGTTCAACTCCTTTTGCAGCTCAGCCAGGCGAGCACTGGCATTATAAGATCTGCGGAAATGCACACAGACTTTCCTGGCCTGCCTCAGGACATCCTGTAAGCCCGGGTACCTGCCCAAGAACCGCTGCACCACCAGGTTAAGGACGTGAGCCACACAGGGCACATGGGTCAGTTGTCCCTGTCGGAGGGCGGAGAGGAGGTTGGTGCCATTGTCGCAAACCACCATTCCTGGCTTAAGCTGGCGTGGCGTCAACCACCTCTCGGCCTGGCCCTGCAGAGCAGACAGGACCTCTGCCCCAGTGTGGCTTCTGTCCCCCAAACACACCAGCGCAAGCACGGCATGGCATCTTTTTGCCTGCGTACTTGCGTAGCCCCTTGAACGCCTACGGAGCACCGCTGGTTCCGAGGACAAACCACAGGAAGAGGCCATGGAGGAAGAAGCAGAGGAGGGGGTGGAGGAGAGAGGTGTGTCACAACCAGTAGTAGCATTTTGGAGGCGTGGCGGTGGAACAACCTCCAACACTACTGCACCTTGTCCTGCATCCTTCCCAGCTGCCAAAAGAGTGACCCAATGGGCCGTGAAAGAAAGGTAACGTCCCTGTCCATGCCTGCTGGACCATGAGTCAGCGGTAATATGCACCTTACCGCTGACCGCCCTGTCCAGCGTGGCCAAGACATTGCCTTCCACATGCCGGTAGAGAGCCGGAATAGCCTTCCGTGAGAAAAAGTGGCGTTTGGGAACCTGCCACTGAGGAACCGCACATTGCACAAACTCACGGAAGGGGGCCGAGTCTACCAACTGAAAAGGCAGCAGTTGAAGCGCTAGCAATTTAGCCAAGCTAGCATTCAACCGCTGGGCATGTGGATGGCTGGGAGTGAACTTCTTTCGACGGTCCAGCAGCTGGGGCAGGGAAATTTGCCTGCTAGAATCGGACGTCGGTGTACTGCTAGCAGAGTGGCCGCAAGTACTTGGCTGTGACACACCTAATTCTACACCTTCATTCCTCTCAGTGCATGTTTCAGAGAGGACTGAAGTTATAGTGGGGTTGGAGATCCCAGCTGATGCGGTGCAAGGAGAGGTCCGCTTTGTTCTTTGGTGTGGGTCTTTGAGGTAGGCTTGCCAACGAGCTGCATGGCAGGTCAACATATGTCTGGTCAGGCATGTGGTACCCAAGCGGCTGATGTTTTGGCCACGCGATATACGCTTGAGACATATGTTGCAAACAGCAGCTGTGCGATCTGATGCACTAGCCTCAAAAAAGGCCCACACCAAGGAACTTTTTGAATGACGGGCAGAGGCTGCGCCCTGCACAGGCGGAGCTCTCCGGTGTGATTCCGCCGGTGTACTGCCCTTACGCTGGCCACCAAAGGGCATCCTGCCTCGTTGGAGATGTGCCTCCTCCTCATCCTCCTCCTCCTCCTCCTCTCTCCTATTAGGCACCCACGTGGAGTCAGTGACCTCTTCATCCCCTCCCTCCTCATCACTGGAGCCAATCTGGCAGTATGCTGCAGCTGCTGGAACATGACTGCCAGATTGGTGTCCTTCTTGAGCATCCCCTCTGTCTGCTCTCACGCTACTGCCTTCCTGTAGCTGGGTTTCATCATCAGACCCTTCGAAACGCTGGGCATCCTCCTGGAGCATGTACCCAACACTGTGCTCAAACAGTTCGGGGGACTCCTCAGGAGGAGGACATGGTGGGTCTAGGGAAGGAGTGACTGATGATGAGTCTGACATTGATACCAGGGAAGAGGACGCTTTGGCAGCTGCTTTGCCAGTACCCTGAGCCTGGGTGAGAGAGGATGAGGAGGAGGAGGAGGGCTTGGTCATCCACTCTACCAAGTCTTCGGCATGATGTGGCTCAACATGTCCAGCTGCCGAAAACAAGGACAAGCGTGTCCCATGGCCATGTGCTGATGACAATGCACCGCGTCCACGACCAGCACTGTTGCCCCCAGACACAGAGCCTGCTTGCCCTCTTTTATTGCCTCCTGACTGTCTGCCTCTCCTTGTTTGCCTTCCAGACATTCTAATAGATGGCCTGCAGGGAGATGGGAAAAAAGCAATAAGGGCTACCTTCAGGTGTCCTTCTCTGTCCCTTTACTTAAGGATTTCTAAATATGGTTGAGGATTATTGCTTTTGCACAGAATAGCACAACGACAATTTCCCTGACTGTCCAAAAAACAAGGATTTCAAAGATGGTTGATGAGGAATGCTTTGGCACACTATAGCACAAGGAGAATTCCCCTCACTTTCCTTCTTTGTCCCTAGAAACAAGGACTGGCACAGTGAAAGAAACTGACACTCTCCCTACCTACAGTTTTCTGTCCCTAGAAAAAATGTTTTTTTAAAGCACACTATAGCACAAGGAGAAATCCCCTCACTTTCCTTCTTTGTCCCTAGAAACAAGGACTGGCACAGTGAAAGAAACTGACACTCTCCCTACCTACAGTTTTCTGTCCCTAGAAAAAATGTTTTTTTAAAGCACACTATAGCACAAGGAGAAATCCCCTCACTTTCCTTCTTTGTCCCTAGAAACAAGGACTGGCACAGTGAAAGAAACTGACACTCTCCCTACCTACAGTTTTCTGTCCCTAGAAAAAATGTTTTTTTAAAGCACACTATAGCACAAGGAGAAATCCCCTCACTTTCCTTCTTTGTCCCTAGAAACAAGGACTGGCACAGTGAAAGAAACTGACACTCTCCCTACCTACAGTTTTCTGTCCCTAGAAAAAATGTTTTTTTAAAGCACACTATAGCACAAGGAGAAATCCCCTCACTTTCCTTCTTTGTCCCTAGAAACAAGGACTGGCACAGTAAAACACACTGACACTCTCCCTACCTATCCTTCTCTTTCCCTAAACTAAAGGAATCCAGGTTAAGCAAGAAAGAAATAAATGTCACTGTCCCTGCCTATGCTTGTCTTTCCCTGCTCCGGAACACACTACACTAGGCCGCCGTGCTGGCGGCCTTTTATAGTGTGGGGCGTGTACTAAACACCCTCAGCAATAATTGGCCACAGGCATCCTGCCTGTGGCCAATCATTGCTCTCCTCGCTGCCGGCGCTGTGATTGGCCAAGCATGCGGGGTCACAGTGCATGCTTGGCCAATCACAGCGCCTGGATGACACTGCGATGGCGTAGTGCATTGTGGGCCGTTCGCGTCACTCGAATTTGGCGCGAACGGCCCAAATCGTTCGATCTTCGTCGAACGATCGAACAGCCGATGTTCGAGTCGAACGTATGTTCGACTCGAACACGAAGCTCATCCCTAGTCTTTACATTCTCAGCTGACGGGGTATGTGCAGTCACTGCAACGTGAGCTAAAAAAAATCCACCACAGGGTTCATGAGTCCCTTCCAGACCCTGACTCAATAACCGGTTTACATTCTATCCAACCAGGTGACTGGGTCGTTGTAAAGAAATACCAGAGGACGGGACTAGAATCGAGATACGTCGGACCATTCCAGGTTCAGCTGACCATGCCGACCTCACTAAAGCTTGAAGAACGGGACAACTGGATCCACGCCAGCCACTGCAAGAAGCTGCTCAACTACATCAAAGAATGAGGAGTATCTTCTTTATTTATAGTTTTAGTTTAGTGTATTTTAGCAAGGGTAATGATGAAAAGCATCCCAATTTATTGTTTAAAATGCATCTCCAGCTGGCAAAAATGGCGAACAGGACCAACTGCTGGGTATGCTCCAAACCTCCACCAAGCCTTGATGCCCCGGCAATGGCAGCAGTACATGCGATATATGATGTCCGTATCGGTATGAGGAAACTAAAGACTCCAAACAGACACTTGTCAATAGAACTTAATGATACATTCCTAGAGGGTAAAATTAGTTATAGTTTTAACATTAGCTCTGGCTTTTGCCCCTCCCTCACAAAACCAGTATGGGTATCGGGACAACTAGGTAGCCCACAAGTGTGCTTCAACTTTAGTTTCGGTAGAGGGGATAACTTTGTTGGGTCCACCACCTGTAAAGAAGGTATAACAGTTAATCTAACCAACGAAACCCCCGTCTTCTTTAATAACACTAATAGACCAGATTACATCTGTTGGAAGGAAGGGTGTGACGTTCAGACCGAGGGAGCAATCCCCCAGTCTATCCTGTTACTACTCAATGCACGTAACCGTCAGAGTGGTTCCCCCTGTGCGACTCTGACTGGCCCCTACTACTTCTTATGCGGTACCTCAGCTTATAAGGTAATCCCCCCTAATGCAAGAGGTTCATGTGTCCTGGTTAAACTAGTCCCAGCATCTTACATCGCGGATGATCGAGAGGATCTGATGGCACGAGAGAAGGTAAGAACGTCAGGAAAAGCTAGAAGGGAATTGTTCACCAACTCTGACCAGGCCTGGGCATGGTTTCCTGCTTGGACGGGTTGGGGGATTGAACTTATGAAACGATTGAATAATTTCTCATCCATTGTGGATGGGATATTCAATGAAACCGTAGAGGCTGTAAGGGAAATCTCACAGGAACAACGGCAGATCAGGACCCTTCTTTTACAGGAAAAGATGGCCCTTGATTATCTGTTAGCATCCAAGGGGGGTTTCTGTGAATTCATAGGTGAAGATTGTTGTACCTGGATTGAGGATACCAATGACAAAGTTCAGGCCCATATGGATAAGGCTAGATCCCTGCAAGGCAAAGCCAGAGCTATAGCTAGTGAGGGTTGGAATCCTTTTAAGGGTTTGGGAAACTTTGGGGATTTTTTATTTTCCATTGGATCGTGGTTGAAGGAAGTAGGGGTGTATATACTCATGTCATTTTTGTTTCTGTTCCTTCTATATGTCGTGATGAGGTGCTCTTGTTGCCTGATTGGACGCGTGACCAGAGCCCGAGCAGATGACCATATTTTCCTCAATGAGATAAGACGCCCCGAAGCCCAACCAACGTATCAGATGCAGAGGATTCCAGACCGATCGGCGATTACTACAGCTCACCATTTCGTACCCTCCTTATAAGTCATGTCTCCTGAAGAACAGAATCTACATGTCAAGCCGCATTTTCCTTTTTATGGATTGTAAGGACTGATTCATTTCCAGGTGTAAGAAGATCAAGTTTTGAGAGACACATGGGAGCATATGACAAAAAGGAGGGACTGTTGTGGAAATTTTATTATATAAGATTTATGTGGACATTTTATTCTAGGATGTGCGTTTTATAGATTGTCATCTGTCTCCCTGTGTCTGATGTTTAATCGAGGAGCGCTCTAGCAGAGCGCACTTGGGTTGAATCGAGACCAGCGGTAAAAACGGTCAGTATGAAAACCTTCTTATGGGATTGAAACGTGTTCTCTGCGTGTGTGGGCGTTTGTTGGTTTGTAGATATCAAGCGCAATGCGCTGGACTGCATGCTTTCCAATGGCTATACACTTTAGAGAAGCGAAGTCCGCATAATGAGAGAAACCTATTAATTCTCTCTTGCGGACTTCGTTATCCGCTTTATGGATACATATCTGTATTTATAAGAGGACATTGATATCTGCCTTGTCGGTGTACTTGTACCGTATATTGACAACAGCAGTAGCAATGTCCCTGCAGATTGTCCCAAAACTATAAGAACAAGTAGAATGATCTCACTAGATACTGTTTACTTTGAACAGTATTGTGTGGGCTCCATGCTGATTAAGATGGGGGGTGTGCACTTCCTCCCCTTTCCCTCCTGTGAGTGCCCTCCCCTTTACTGTTTGTCATTTCCTGTGATGTCATTTTGTATTAAGGGAAGTGATTGGCTGTTGGGGCCATCACTTCCTGTTTTGTTATCCTTTTGTTTCCAATGAATAAAAGAATCCGGGTGGCTGAGCTCTGCCCAGACGCTTGATACTCCAGCTTGAAGCAGCATTGTTTCTGATTCTACCTGGTGCCATTGAAGTACTTCATATTCCTTGTACCAAAGAGCTTGATACAAACGTGCTTTTAAGCACGAAGGAATTGTTTTGTGCTTTGTGTGCATTTAGACTCTGGAAGTCCACATTTAGGCGCGGTGTGGATTTGCGTACAAAGCCCAAGGGAATTCTTCCACGACAGTGTGTACAAGGCTTAAGAGTTTACAATATGGTTCAGAGACTGACTGTGGGGGAGGGGACATTAGAGTGTAAGCTCCTCTGGTACAGAGACTGATGTGATTGGCTCAGTGTTTTCTGTACTGCGCTGTGGTATATGTCAGAGCTATATAAATGTATAATAATAATAATAGTGTGTGACTAACCTTAGTTGCATAGAGGAAAGAATTGGGACTTTATATGAAGTATGCGGCTGAATTGGCAGTGGGAACATGGAGTGGTTGGCAAAAATTTAAATACACCTAATAACATTGTGTCCTCTTGTATATACAATGGCATAACAGAAACACATTATATAAAATTGTAGTTAGGTTTATTGAATAAACATCACATGATAGCATAAGTAACATGTAAAAAATGACACAATGATGGTATTAAAACCACCAGACTCAAGAATCCATGTACACATATATATAGCAAATTACAATTTTCCCCTGATTGTCATCTGGTTAGCCCCTAAAACATTATACGTATATATTTTTTATAGATAGCGATAGTGCATCTGCTCCTGAAGATTGGAAGTATCCATGAAACGCGTCGAGCTATATAGATGCGTGTACGATCAACAAATCAAGAGTGATACTAACTGTTTTTTACAATATGCTGTACTGGCCTAGACCAATATGCTATGGCTTTGCTATATATATATATGTGTACATGGATTCTTGAGTCTGGTGGTTTTAATACCATCATTGTGTCATTTTTTACATGTTAACCACTTAAGCCCCGGACCATTTTGCAGCTAAAGGGCCAGGCCCCTTTTTGCGATTCGGCACTGCGTCGCTTTAACTGACAATTGCACGGTTGTGCGACGTGGTTTCCAAACAAATTTGACGTCCTTATTTTCCCACAAATAGAGCTTTCTTTTGATGGTATTTGATCATCTCTGCGGTTTTTATTTTTTGCGCTATAAACAAAAATAGAGCGACAATTTAAAAAAAAAAAAAAAAAGCAATATTTTTTACTTTTTGCTATAATAAATACCCCTAAAAAAATATCTAAAAAAACTTTTTTCCTCAGTTTAGGCCGATACGTATTCTTCTACATATTTTTGGTAAAAAATAAAATAAAATAAAAATCGCAATCAGCGTTTATTGATTGGTTTGCGCAAAAGTTATAGCGTCTACAAAATAGGGGATAGTTTTATGGCATTTTTATAAAAAAAACATTTTTTTTACTAGTAATGGCAGTGATCGGTGATTTTTTTCGGGACTGCGACATTATGGCGGACACATCGGACACTTTTGACACATTTTTGGGACCATTGTCATTTTCACAGCAATCAGTGCTATAAAAATGCACTGGTTACTGTGAAAATGACACTGGCAGTGAAGGGTTTAACCTCTAGGTGGCGATGTAGGGGGTTAAGTGTTCCCTGCATTGTGTTTCTAACTGAGGGGGGGTTGGGCTCTGTGTCACATGACACCGATCTCCGCTCCGAGTACACGGAGCCGAGATCCGTGCCATTGTCACTAGGCAGAGCGGGGAGACGCCCCCTCGTATGTCAGACCCCGCCTACGTTATCGGATGAGCGGACCTGATGGGGAACTTCCTCCGCAGTATAATAAATGAATAGACCCGCCCCTTCTCACATTCTGCATCAGGTCCTCATTCTTACACTACGTCATTGGCTGAGCGGACCTGATGGGGAACTTTAGAAGGGGCGGGTCTATTCATTTAATACACTGCCGAGGAAGTTCCCTATCAGGTCCGCTCAGGCTCAGCCAATGACGTTTCGTGTGGACAGCGCTGGACATCAGATCGCCGCGGGACACTGGATTTAATCGCTGGAATGTTTTTTTTTTTTTTTTTTTCTTTTTAATAAAGGACTTTTCCAAGGTGTCTGTGTGTTTTTTTTTATTTTTTGACACTTTCTTCGTGAAATGGTAGGGGTACAATGTACCCCTTACCAATTCACATAGGGGGGGCGGGATCTGGGGGTCCCCTTTGTTAAAGGGGTCTTCCAGATTCCGATAAGCCCCCCGCCCGCAGACCCCCACAACCACCGGGCAAGGGTTGTGGGGATGAGGCCCTTGTCCCCATCAACATGGGGACATCCTCTCCATGTTGAGGGCATGTGGCCTGGTACGGTTCAGGAGGGGGGAGCGCTCTCTCGCCCCCCCCTCTTTTCCTGCGGCCGGCCAGGTTGCGTGCTCGGATAAGGGTCTGGTATGGATTTTTGGGGGAACTCCACGGCATTTTATTTTTAATTTGATGCAGGGTTCCCCTTAATATCCATACCAGACCTGAAGGGCCTGATAATTGAATTTGGGGGGACCCCCACGCTTTTTTTTTTTTTTTTTTATCAATGACTTTTCTATGCATTGATAAAAGCCGACAATTCATTAATAGCCGCGAGTGAGTTTTAAATGACTTTTTTTCCTTCAGAAATGACACTTTGTGCAGAGACAGTTCTAAGCACGGGAAACAAGCGCCACTTTACAGGCATACTATTCACACCCCCCAGGTACGAAATTTAAAGGAATATTTCACTTTTATTTTTTCATTTTAAGCATTATTAAAATCACTGCTCCTGAAAAAACGGCCGTTTTTAAAACTTTTTTTTGCATTGATACATGTCCCCTGGGGCAGGACCCGGGTCCCCAAACACTTTTTAGGACAATAACTTGCATATAAGCCTTTATAATTAGCACTTTAGATTTCTCCCATAGACTTTTCGAATTTGCCGCGAACACCCCAAATTGTTCGCTGTTCGGCGAACGGGCAAATAGGCAATGTTCGAGTCGAACATGAGTTCGACTCAAACTCGAAGCTCATCCCTATTAGCAACCAGGGATGGAGGCACTTGACGTTCTATGTCTTGACCTCATATAAAGTCCCAAATCTCTCTTCTTTGTTAGTTGGACAAATGTCAAAAGCATTCATGCAGGCTAGCTGAAATGTCCCCGTATTTTCTGTAATAGAATAATTCCTGCTCCATCTAGTGGCCAAAATGTGGTATAGATCTCTGAAATACTTCAATGAGAAACTATACTGCATTTTGGCCACTAGACGGAGGTGACAATCATAGGAATGAAGCTATTACAAAAATATGGGTACATTTAGTCCAGGTTGCACGAATGACTTAAATTTCGGGATTGTCAGCTGTTTTTGGCACGGTTGCTTCTAATGTTTCTTGTCATTTGAATTAATGAATGAATGAGTAACTTGTATAGCACTACAAATGCGAACTGAATCGCCTCAAGGCGCTTTTTGCAGCCAGTGTCTGCCTGTCTGGTGCGGTCATTAACTCCGTAGGATCTCGACGTGCTTGGGACACACATTCGTACACATATACATGTAGCGCCTGCCCCTCTCCTCTCTCCGTGCGGCTCGCACTGTCTCTTGTCTAGGGGTATCTGGTAGGGTGGAGAGAGAGAGAGCGGGCTGGCTACGCCTAGCTTCCACCACGTGGGAATACCTGTGGTATCAGCAATGTCTCATTTACCTTCGGGTCTGTGTTGTACACCCAGATCCTCCCTCCAAGAGTCACCGTGAACTTCGTCCGCCAGGAAGTGAGCCTCACACCATTAAAGTCCAACACTCCTTTATTAGAATACACCATACAGGGACTTCCTTGACAGATAGAACAGAAAAGGAGGTGTGAGTGTGAATAGGCCCAGACACAAATTCGGTCCTCCACTCTCCTCCTGGAGAGTGGGCTATGGTCTCCGCACGAGGTGAAGGGAATCCTTCTGGACGGTCTCCGACAAGAGACTCACCCATCACCGGCAGTCTGCTGCACCGGGTCTTCGAGTGAGGAGCTCTCCCCGGTCCATTGCGTCTTACTCAGATTCAGGCCTCCATCCCCAAAGCACCTTAGGACCCTTCCCTCGCGGAACTCAGTGTTGGGCACTGAGCTCCGGACCTTCTTGCAAGTACCTCACCCCAGGGCTGAAGGTGCCTGGGGTGGAACACGATTTCCGATGGTCCCCTAGGCCGAGGCCTCCTAGAGGACGAGCACGAACACACGTCCGCAAGCTGAAGGTGCTTGGGACGAAGACCCCGTGACCAAGATGGCCGGCCCCTTTATCCCCTCTCCCAGCAAGCACGGTGGGTTCCCCGCCCGACCATAGCGCTACCGAGAGAGGACAAAAAGGAGGCTCAACACACAGTGACATTCGTCCCTTCGGCCACGGTGGCAGCGCCACCTGGTGGACCCAGGGAACATAGCACTGATGTCACAGCTAGATTCAAAAAATGCACCCGGGGGGGCGTGTCCTGATGTGATCAGCGGCGGACGTGCCAGAGGGGAGCTCCGGGAATCCTACATTCCATCCGCTGCCATCCTTACAATCCACAGCTGAACAAGCATCTACCTGCCTGCCAGCGGGTCCCTCTCGGTCCTCTGGAGCATCCTGGGCCAGTATCGAGCAGCAGCTCTGCCGGGGGACGCCTGCCCAGCATTGATCCTCTCGTCCGCGGCCGCCGCCATCTTGCCATTCCGGCCTTCCTGGACGAACGAATTCAGGCCTACCTGAAGGTAAGGAGGGTCATCCACTCTCCCCTGCCTGCCCATCCGCCCATCTAGCGGGACCCGGGGACCTGTCTGGCTGTCGGGGACGTCCGTGGAGGCCGCGGTTTCGTCCGGCCGAGTGCGGCCTAGTGCGGCCTGCAAAGCACCGCTGTTTCCTGAGCCGAGGCCCCTGCAAGTGCTTCAGGAACTCGGATCCTTGGCTTCTATCCCTCCGCCCTGCCCTCTCTGCCCACCGCTGACTTGGCCTAGTGTGCTGCCTTGCAAGATCTGTGCCTGCTGCTGGGGTGGCCTGGATGATTGATCCTGGAGTCCTCTGTTGCCTGCCTGCCTGTGTTACACCGCTCAGAGTCACCCTCACCCCTGTACCTCCAGCCTCACATCCTCCCTACCTGCCAGCCGGGTGTTGGCTGCTGAGCGACGGGTGCTTGGAGACCCCCCTGTGTTTAGATCGCTGCGGCAAGCCTGGCTGGGCTCTCACTGTTCCCCAAAGCCTCCTCTGAGCACGGCTGCAGATCCTACCCTTGTGTAACCTGCCAGATGCCCTCCTCCTCTAAGAAGGGCAAAGGGAGCTCTAAAGCCACAAGGGCCCACACACCCCCCGGGTACCACCGCCATCTTCCCCGCACACGGATCCCGTCCTGGTCGGGCGAATCAGGGCCTTGCTAGCCGGCCTGGACATGGATCCCGGTGAGGCCCCGGAGGTAGAGGGGGCGGCCCCACCTTCTCATGATAACACGGCCACAATCCTTGCTGCGATCGAGCGGAGTAAGACTTCGCTCCTGGTACGCATCGACCACCTTGCTGCGGAGTGCAATTTCATACGGAATGATCTAGACAAGATAAGGGGGAGGATGTCTGAGACAGAGTCAAGAGTGTCGGCCACGGAGGATCTAACGGCCAATCACTCCACCTCCATTGCTGAGCTACAACGCACAGTGCAGTCCCTGGTCGCAAAGTCGGACGACGCAGAAAATAGGCTGCGACGCAACAATGTCAGAGTCCTCGGTCTGCCTGAGGGAGAAGAGGGGGACCACCCTGCTGTATTTGCGGAGGAGTTCTTTAAAAATTTACTTGACCTGACGGATGTTCCCCCTACTTACGTTGTTGAAAGGGCCCACCGAGTTCCTACGGGCAGAGCCATCCCGGGGAATATCCCCAGACCTTTCCTGGTCCGCTTCCTCAATTACCGGGACAGGGACAGGATCCTCTCTGAGGCCCGCAGACACGCCGCACTCAAATACGGCAACGCCTCAGTTCTTCTTTTTCCCGACTTCTCGGCAGAGCTACAGAGGAAGAGAAAGACCTTCAATGATGTCCGCAGGCGGCTCAGAGACAAGAACATTAAATACGGCATGCTATACCCCAGCCGCCTGCGTGTCCAACATGGTGGAGAGGTCCGCTTCTTCGACAACCCTGCGGATGCTGATAGCTGGCTGACCACCCTGCAATGAAAGATTCCTCCCATTGATCTATTGGATGCATGATTCTTTCACATCCTGGTTTGCTCTATCCTTCTTAACTTCCTGCAAACACCGGAGTTACCCCAAGCGTACCTCTACAAGTGAAACACAGTCGACCCCCCCTGTTTTTTTTGGTTTCGTTGTTTACTCCCAAGTGAGGGACCAGGTGACTTGTCTCTACCTGGGGCAGCTCGCGACTTGAAGGGTCTGACCTGCTGCTCCGGAGGGTCGGTCTCCTCCCACTGTAATGGGATGCAAGTTCCCTCACTCTCGCCTACTGTTCTAGGTTGAACTCACGCTGAGGTTGCCTCAGAGACTTTGAGCCTCCAGAAGGCGACATCTACAATCAAGTTAAGGGTAAGAAACTGCCTTGGCGAAAGTTGGGGATATGCCAGGCGGTAGGGCGTTATTTGTGCTGTTTATAAGTTATCACACCTGCTCGGGCTCCACACTATTTTTCTTGCTGGACTATGTTGTCTTAATTTTGCTACTTCTCTGGTTCACATATTATCTCCTGTGTATTCACTTTATGTTCTCTCCAGTTCCACTGGATTGCTATACCCTATGGACTACCTCTGCAGAGGGCCCATGGCCGGGACATAACTGGGTATGGGTCTTCTATGATCCTTATGTTATTGAACTTCTCTATTTCAAATGGGTATGGATTTAAGGCTGATATCTTGGAATCTTAGGGGTTTGAATGACAAGGTAAAAAGATCATTAGTATTTAAATTTCTGCAGTCCCACAAACCCCACATCTTGTTTCTCCAGGAAACCCACCTGACGGGTAGCAAAATCCTAACACTCAGGCGGGCATGGGTCAAACAAGGGTTTCATGCCACATATTCCTGCTACGCGAGGGGCATGACTGTTCTGTTGAACAAGTCACTCCCTTGCACAGTGGAACAGGTCTTCACGGACCCTGGGGGAAGGTACGTCATCCTTATCCTCGAAATGTTTGCCCAACGTTGGGCAATAATTAATGTGTATGTCCCTCCTCCAATTAACTCCTCCATCCTGTACACGGTCCTTACAAAAATAGCTCCCCTTCGGGTCCATAATATTCTAGTTGGAGGGGATTTTAATGCCATCCTAGACCACAACAAAGATACTACTAACCCCCTTAGACTTGCCCCCCCTGATTTGGATCTCTGGGCAGACACCTTTGGTCTCCAGGAGCTCTGGCGGTGGAAGCATCCGGAGGAAAGGACATATTCACAGATCTCAGCAGCACATAGGTCTGGGTCCCGCATAGACTTCATGTTCGGGTCGGCTTCTGCACTGTCTCGAGTCAGAACGGTCTCCTACCTCCCGGCAGGTCTTTCGGATCACTCACCGCTAGAGCTTGGCTTGGGTCTGGGTACCCCCCGCGAGCCGGGATGCTGGAAGTTGGCATCCCATTGGATAGCCGACCCACAGGTCCAGGAGCTGGTGGGGCCCAGGCTCGAGGAATACTGGCAGACAAACGAGGGATCGGCTTCCCTTGACGTGGTCTGGGAGGCGGGCAGGGCTCATGCCAGAGGAGAATACATCTCCTCTATCAAGGCAGTGAGATCCGGCTTTGCGTTACAGACCGCTCAACTGGAACGAAGTGAGGGGGCGGCTTTGGATCTTTTCACGAGGCATCCAACGCCTGAAAATTATTCTTTTTTTTTTTTTTTCATAAAGTTTTATTAGGTGATCAAGAGATTAACAAAGGAACAGTAGAATAATACAGTACAAAATTGCATATGTTTACAAAAGTATAAGCTGTATAATGTACAATATGTTAGATTGTTGAGATCTATCTAGAAAATTATTCTACCCTAGCCCAAACGAGGAGAGACCTGAAGCTCCACTACACCTCGCTGGTACACTCAGATGCGCGAAAGCTTGTAGCCAAGCTTTTCGAGTCAGGGGACAAGAACAGCAAACTACTGGCCAACCTCGTAGCAGAACCTACGCTCCAAACAGTAATCCCTAGACTTCAGACTTCCACTGGTTGCCAGGTTACGGACCCCGAAGGTATACTGCGGGAATTCCATCTCTTCTATAGCAACCTGTATGCCGACTCATTCTCTGGCTCAGCTGCTGCTGGGCTGGAGGAAATGGGGGGAAATACTTTGCCTCTCCTCTCTGAGGAGGACAGGATAGCGCTAGATAAGCCATTAACACGTCTGGAAATAGAGGCCGCAATATACTCCCTGCCCAACAATAAATCCCCGGGCCCAGATGGTCTACCTGGGGACTGGTATAAAACTAACGCTACTTTACTGGTTCCTAAACTAAATCAGTTATACACAGACTGCCTGGAATCCGACAGGCTTCCAGACAGCATGTACCAGGCGCATATAGTGCTGCTGCCCAAACCAGGGAAGGACCCCACCTGTTGCTCATCCTACAGACCCATCTCGTTGCTGAACTATGACCTTAAGATACTCACGAAAGTACTAGCCAATAGACTCATGAAGGTTTTACCATCCCTAGTCAACATAGATCAGACAGGCTTTATGCCGGGCAAGTCCACGGACATTAATCTTAGGCGAGTTTTTACCCATCTCCAGCTCCCATCCGAAGAGAATGCCTCTCGGGTACTGGTATCCCTCGACATCGAAAAGGCTTTCGATACAGTCAGATGGTCCTATATGATGCAGGTTCTGGAGGGTTTTGGCTTCGGCCCAACTTTCCGGAAATGGATCGGCCTACTATATAGGGCACCCACCGCTCGTATCAAACTGAATGGTAGTCTCTCGCCCTCTTTCCCGATTAGGAGGGGAACAAGGCAGGGGTGTCCTCTATCACCTGCATTGTTCGCCCTGGTAATGGAGCCTCTGGCCGAGGCCCTGCGGAGGTCGGGGGAGGTGTCTGGAGTACGGGTCGGCTCGGTGACCGAGAAGCTGGCATTGTATGCTGATGATTTGATTCTCTTCCTCGGGGACCCCGGTCCCTCGCTCGCCGGGGCGCTTCAGATTCTGGACCGTTTCGCGACTCTCTCTGGCCTCAGAACCAACTGGAGCAAATCACTAATTCTACCCATAGACCCCGGGGCAAGGAGGCTGAGTGATCCTACTTCGCCTCTACAATGGGCAGATACCATCAGATACTTAGGGATAAATATCTCGTCCAATACTAAAGACTTTTTCAAACTTAACCTGTCCCCGGTGCTGCAGTGGTGTAAACTAAAACTGAAGGCTTGGTCAAACCTCCCATTATCTCTAATAGGGAGAATTAACTTAATAAAAATGAAATTACTCCCGGTCTTGCTATATACCTTACGGCACTCTCCGGTATGGATCCCCAGGTCTCTTCTCCGGCAACTAGACTCCTCAGTGGCTTCTTTCTTGTGGCAATCACACCCGGCCAGATTTAGTAAAAAGATTTTGTGTAGACCATGGACACAGGGGGGACTTGCCTGCCCGGACTTCCACACCTACTACTTAGCAGCAATGCTCACCCATGCACATAACTGGCTGGTTTCGGACGACACCAATGCGTCAGTTGTCCTGGAGGCGGCACACCTAGGATCTTTCGAGGCCCTTCGTAATGCACTCTATAGGGGGTCAGGGGGCTCTGCGGTACCCTCGACCCTAGCTATGAAAGCGATCATTAAGGCATGGTTCACGGTAGTGATTAAACCTAATTTGGCGAAGGCCAGGTGGTCCCCTAACACACCACTTTGGTGCAATCCGAGGCTCAGGGAGTTCCACTCTTTGCAGGATCCGGGTCTGTGGGCCGGCAAGGGCATCAAGTATTTGAGGGATATCTGCGATGAGCTGGGGCTATTTACATTCGATAGGTTAAAGAATAAATTCCAGCTTCCGAACTCTTTCTTTTTCAGGTTCCAGCAGCTCCGCCACGCCTTCAGCTCGCAGTTCAAGTCAGTTCAGCTCCGGCTGGAGCTTGATACCTTGGAGATTCTCCTGGACGATGCCGAGCTCTCAAAGCCCCTGTCCCGAATCTATCGAGCACTCCTGCCATCCATCCAGGAGGGTCTGGATGGTCTGCGTGGTTTGTGGCGGGCGGAGGTGCAGGAGCTGGACAGCGAAGACTGGGAGGATATGTGGGACTACCCATTTCAGCCGCTGGTGGCTACCAGGGACAAACTGATCCAATTCAAGATCCTCCACAGGATCTATTACACACCCCAACGCCTCCACCGCATATACCCGGCCCTGACAGCTAACTGCTGGAGATGCTCTGATACTCCTGCAGATTTCACATACATATTCTGGGATTGCCTACAGATTCGGGAATATTGGCGGGAGGTAACACAATTCATCCATAACCTAACTACCATTTCTATTCCCCTGACAATTAGTGTATGCCTTCTTGGCCTGGTGGAGCCACTGGCACTTGCCAAAGCCCCACGTACCCTAATAGGTATCCTCCTGTTTTACGCAAGGAAAGCCATAGTACTAAAGTGGAAGTCAGCCATCCCCCCAACCCTGACCTCATGGAAGCATCTAGTCAATACAGTGGTCCCCCTCTATAAAGCGAAGTATCTGTCTCGTGGATGTCCCAGAAAATATGAAAAAGTCTGGCATCTGTGGACTGATTCGGAGTCCACAACAGATGACCGACCCCAAGAGGAGTAATTCACCAGATCTCCTCCGTACTCATCAGTCCTGATAGGAGCTAAGGTCCATACTCTGAATGAATGAATGGAGGTGTAAGCATAGCTCAAATTCAAAGCACCTACCCCTGCATGCTCCTGATAAGCCCAACCCAGACATCTAGGAACGAGTAGTGGTCCTGCAAGGAATAACAACTCCTGTTGTAATCCTACCTTGTGTATCCCGAGAGGTGTCCCTGTTATGTTAGTTAGATATATTTAGCGTTAAGATGAGATGATAAGTTGTCATCTGTTTTTTGTTTTCTTTTTCTTTATGTCCCCTTGTGTTTTTGGGGGTGTCCCCCCCCTTTTTTTTTTCTCCTCCCCCCGCCCCCCCCCTCCCTTTTTTTTTTTTTGTGTTCTTTCTTCTTTCTTTGATGTGCACGTGGTAATGTGCAAGGTTAGGCCGGGGTATGCCCCAATGGCCATGTTTTGTATCTCAGAAAACTTTAATAAAGCGAATTAAAAAAAAAAAAAAAATGCACCCGGGAAAGTAAGTACCCGCTACACCTTCCCCCCTGTCTTTTGACACTGGACCCCAGTGTCTGGAGTGAATCACGCCCTCAACGGCTGACATAATCCAATCCAGAAACCAACTAACAATTAAAAAAAACAAAAAAATTTTAGGAAACTATCCTAACGGAGAAGTTGTGTCTGAGCCCCTGCACCAAAAGAGGAGTGAAAGACAACATTCAAAACATTACCTTTTCCCTCCCATCCTAACTAAGAACCACCCCAGGTTCCATAATCTTGACGGGACGCTCTCCTGCAGAGGGAAGAGAAAAGAAACAATAAAACCCTGACACGTGTATGTGTGAGAGAAAAAGAAACTCCTCCGAAGAGAAACATCTTTTCCTCCAGTGTGAGTGTGTACAATGTGTAACGTTGCACGAGACTGCCACCTGGTGACAGCCTCGCGGGAACTGCACCCGTTGAACCATCTTTTCTTTTCTTGCTGCTTGACTCCGGGCCCTATCTACCCCAAAGTCTGCAACTTCTCACCGGAGAGGAAAGAACAACAACTGGAACAGTTCTTCCTTGGAATGACACAAGCACCCCTCTTGCGGGGCAAACACTGATGATAACACCAACAAGAAAGTCAAACAGCAAAGTTCAGGGGGTGCAAGGTCCTTTTGAAACAAAGCAAACAAATGGAGTCTCTTTCTCCTCAGAGATAGAAGCGGGGATGCGGCAGGACAAGAGGCTTCAAATGCCGGTCCATGGTCTCCAAATGGTACTCCACATCTTCACCTTCTTTGCGTCGGATCAGCACCTTGTCCGCATGGATGTGTCTTCCCCTCATCCACTCTGCCTTGCAGTCTTTGAATCGCTGAGATGTCTTTGGAGAGCATGTCAAATACCTGCGGGCGTGTGGGACCTTAAGGTGGGTCCACACAATGTCATTATACCAGCGCTCTCGGTACACTTCCACTTCGTAGAGTAACTCCTTGGGAAGGTACGGGTATTCCCACCCATAGTCAGCAGCAACTTTCTGGCAGAAGAGTCTCTGAAGCCTTGACAGCGGAGGCATTGTGGCTTTGTCCCCTTCGCCGGGTAGAACTATAGAGTCCGGATGGCGAGGGGCCTTGACCACTTCTGGTTGGGGCATGGGTGCCCGTAGTATCAACTTCTGCTCCCCAGTACCTGATGCAGGCGGCACCGGAGATGTAGAGGCGGGCTGGGGACAGGACCCTTGTCCAGGCGCTGGTGCCTCCACCCGGGGTGTACTCTCCCCCGTGGACATGGGTGAATCCCGAGGCCTTCGGAATGAAGCTAGTGGTACTTTGTCTCAGCCCTTCTCTGCGAACAGTTCGTCAATAGCTGTGTCATCTCCCATATCAGAGAGCGACTCCAAATCCGAAGTATCACACTCCTCCGCGGGTATGTAGCCCATTGTAGAGACGGAGCTAACCCCTCCCGCGGACATACTGGGCCATGCCTTCACGGCATCTCCGCCCATGCACCAAGTCTCTTTGCCTGGCTCACCTCGGCCTTTACTTGAAGCGGGACATCCGGAACACTCGTCAACGGATCCGTCTAGGCCTGGCGTAAGCTGGCGAGATGGTCCGCCACCACCACTGGTCGGGGCCACCATGCTGGTTCTGGCCTGGGTAGATGGTTCTCGGCCTTTCAACTACCGGATCCACCTCGAACAGGAACTCCCCACAGGCCTCACATTGTCCGAAGGGCTTCAGGTGGCACACCAGTCCCGAGCACCCGGGACAAATTACACCCAGGGCCTCTACGTCCATGCACGAATACAGGGCGAATCGACCCCTTGGCTTCAGCCGGATCCCGGTATCCGTTATCGGAGCAGCAGCAGTCATCGTGGTAGTAGCAGGGTGAACTGGAATTCATGAAGTATGTCCAAACATGGTGACTTGTTGCTGGTCCATCGCACACTGCAGAGTTTTCGCGCCAATGTCCCACGTGTAGCCCTCTCACGTATTGGACTCCTCCCCTTTGCTCCAGTTCGCGGGCTTTTTCACTTTCTTTGGTTGAGCCACGCCCACGAACTAAGCGGCGGGGGTTGTGTCTGTTGGCGCAGTGCAATTAGAAGCCCCCACGTGTAGTACCTCACACGGCTGGGCCTCCCCCCGTTCACCGCTCTTCCTGCGCGGGCCTTTCCCTGGTCTAGGGTCAGTTCCACGACTTCGAGCAGGGCTGCACTTTGGCCTATTCAGTTAACTCATCCAGCAGACTTGTTCCATACTGTGATGCACAACACAATCCCGGACCCGAGCCCCTATGTGTAGCACCTGCCCCTCTCCTCTCTCCGTGCGGCTCGCACTGTCTCTTGTCTAGGGGTATCTGGTAGGGTGGAGAGAGAGATAGCGGGTGGGCTACGCCTAGCTTCCACCACGTGGGAATACCTGTGGTATCAGCAATGTCTCATTTACCTTCGGGTCTGTGAACTTCGTCCGCCAGGAAGTGAGCCTCACACCATTAAAGTCCAACACTCCTTTATTAGAACACACCATACAGGGACTTCCTTGACAGATAGAACAGAAAAGGAGGTGTGAGTGTGAATAGGCCCAGACACAAATTCGGTCCTCCACTCTCCTCCTGGAGAGTGGGCTATGGTCTCCGCACGAGGTGAAGGGGATCCTTCTGGACGGTCTCCGACAAGAGACTCACCTGTCACCGGCAGTCTGCTGCACCGGGTCTTCGAGTAAGGAACTCTCCCCGGTCCATTGCGTCTTACTCAGATTCAGGCCTCCATCCCCGAAGTGCCTTAGGACCCTTCCCTCGCGGAACCCAGTGTTGGGCACTGAGCTCCGGACCTTCTTGCAAGTACCTCACCCCAGGGCTGAAGGTGCCTGGGGTGGAACACGATCTCCGATGGTCCCCTAGGCCGAGGCCTCCTAGGGGACTAGCACGAACCCACGTCCGCAAGCTGAAGGTGCTTGGGACGAAGACCCCGTGACCAAGATGGCCGGCCCCTTTATCCCCTCTCCCAGCAAGCACGGCGGGTTCCCCGCCCCACCATACCGCTACCGAGAGAGGACAAAAAGGAGGCTCGACACACAGTGACATTCGTCCCTCCGGCCACGGTGGCAGCGCCACCTGGTGGACCCAGGGAACATAGCACTGATGTCACAGCTAGATTCAAAAAATGCACCCGGGAAAGTAAGTACCCGCTACATACACATATAGTGGGCCAATTTTGGACAAGATACAATTAATCTACCAGCATGTCTTTGGATTTCCAAATCCTTCTTCACAGGGCTTTTTTCTCAGAGAATAGGTGCAGGAACTCCCTCTTTCCAAGTCGTCCCTTGTCTCTGGCCCTACCCACCTCCGAGCACCATTCCTTGGTTTCACCCCCTACCCACCTCCGAGCACCATTCCTTGGTTCCACCCCCTACCCACCTCCGAGCACCATTCCTTGGTTCCACCCCCTACCCACCTCCCAAGACCACCACTTTTAGAGAATACAGTGACATTTGTGGTACTGACTTTTTGCAAAGAACTTGTTAATGATAACAAGAAAAGCAGTACAATAGATCCCCTGCAGCCAGCAACAATAGACCCCCCCTGTAACAATTGACCACCCGCAACAAAATACCCCCCAGCAACAATAGACCCTAATAACAGATCTGCTCAAAGCCAGCATCAATAGATCCCCAGCAACAATGGACCACCTACAAGAAAATACCACCCCCATCCCTCAGCATCACAACAGATCTTCCAACAGCCAGCAACAATAGCCCCCCCCCAAACAGTAGATCCCTCCCAGCAACAAGTGACCCCCCAGCAACATAAGACCCAACCCCCGGCAACAATAGACCTCCCCAGCAACAACATTCAAAAATAGATCCCCTTCAGTGACAATAGAGCCCCAGCCGCCAGCATCTACAGACCCTGCAGCACCCCCCAGCACCCCTTGCCATTACATACAGTCAGTCCTAGAGGTGCCGGAACTGCGTTCCCCCGCGTTCCTGCTGAAAAAAAAGCCCTGCTTCTTCAACAAACACACCTTTATCTACAGCTTCTTACCTGTGATCACCAGATGTGTCCCGTTCCCCTTGTAGGAGTCCAGAGAGCTGTCCCGGTACGAGCAGATGTAGAGTCCGTTGTCTCTGGGGGTGACCGGAAAGATGACCAGAGAATGAGGCGTGATGGTGGTCCTGGGTGTCTTCTCCAGCGTGACCTCCTGAGACCTCCTTAGTTTCCAGTATGAGTGGAGCATCTCCACCTTCTCATCACTGCTGATATTACAGAACATCTGAGCCCTCTCACCCATTGACAAGAGAAGAACTGGCGGATGCTGAACCACTTTCACCGAGCCGAGGCCTGCAAAGATATTCCACCATTATATATGAAAATACACAACAAATAATATGAAAGGATATTAAGGGATTGGGTGGAGTTCCAAAACCTGATAGTCATTTTTATCTCATCAGTTTTGATGGATGAAGACGGTTCAAGACAGGAGATTTGTATGTCAGTTTCATACTTTTTGTTGGGTTGCCTGTCTCTTATAAAGGTTGTTTTTTTTCTTTATTACATTTTCTATATGGAGGTACCGTATATACTCGAGTATAAGCCGACCTGAATATAAGCCGAGGCACCTCATTTTACCACAAAAAAATGGGAAAGCGTATTGACTCGAGTATAAGCCTATGGTGTCCATCTGCATGCCTCACTGTGCCTCACTTTGCCTCACTGTGTCCATCTGCATGCCTCACTGTGCCCATGCCTCACTGTGTCCATGTGCATCCCTCACTGTGCCCATGCCTCACTGTGCCCATGCCTCACTGTGTCCATGTGCATGCCTCACTGTGCCCATGACTAGGACCTACATTTAACATGGAAGAATATGGAAGGGGTGCCCGGGTTTGAAAAATCGGTGCTCCCCGCTCGTAGGTCCCTCAGACAACAAACTTTGCAAACTTGTAGAGGAGAACTGGGGCTACATGTGTGCCAAGTTTCGGGTCATGGGGACCTACGACTGTCCGGTACCTGGGTCCCCAAATTCACCTGAGAAATTACAGTTTAACTTGGGAGTCTATGGAAGGGGTGCCCGGCTTTGAAAAATCGGTGCTCCCCGGCCGTAGGTCCCCTGGACAAAAAACTTTGCACACTTATAGAGGAAGAGGGGGCTACATGTGTGCCAAGTTTCGGGTCCAGGGGACCTACGGCCGGCCGGTACCTCATCCCCAAAATCCAGGAGATCAGGCGCAAAAAGGTGACTCGAGTATAAGCCGAGGGGGGCATTTTCAGCACACAAAAAAATGTGCTGAAAAACTTGGCTTATACTCGAGTATATACGGTATATGCTATGTATGTGTTTGATAAAATAGCTGAGCAAATATCATGCCACACGGACGAAAAACATTTTATTCTCCGGTGTCTCTGCTTTCAGAAAATTTATAATTGTTTTGGGGGGCGGGGTTTAAAAGTAATTCTCATAAAAAATAAATTTAAAAAAATGTGTGCAAAAGACTACAAAACTGTCAAGTGGTCAGTGCAATAAAAAACTGATTATTTTAATGTTCTTATGAACATTAAATACATTTTTAATTATTCTTTAATTATTAGATTTCTTTAATTCTGTAATCATTTGGATTTGGCTGACCAATGGCCAGGGCATTTTTTGCGATTCGGCACTGCGTCGCTTTAACTGAAAATTGCGCGGTTGTGCGACGTGGCACCCAAACAAAATTGACGTTCTTTTTTTCCCACAAATAGAGCTTTCTTTTGGTGGTATTTGATCACCTCTGCGGTTTTTATTTTTTGCGCTAGAAACAAATAAAGAGCGACAATTTTGAAAAAAAAGCGATATTTTTTACTTTTTGCTATAATAAATATCCCCCAAAAAAATATCTAAAATTTTTTTTTCCCTCAGTTTAGGCCGATACGTATTCTTCTACATATTTTTGGTAAAAAAAAAAAAAAAAAAAAATCGCAATAAGCGTTTATTGATTGGTTTGCACAAAAATTATAACGTCTACAAAATAGGGAATTTATGGCATTTTTATTAATATTTTTTTTTTACTAGCAATGGCGGCGATCAGCGATTTTTATCGGGACTGCGACATTATTGAGGACACATCGGACACTTTTGACGCTATTTTGGGACCATTCAAATTTATACAGCGATCAGTGCTATAAAAATGCACTGATTACTGTGTAAATGACACTGGCAAGGAAGGGGTTAAATACTAGGGGGCGATGAAGGGGTTAGGTGTGTCCTAGGGAGTGATTCTTACTGTGGGGGGCTGGGCTACCTGTGACACGACAATGATCACTGCTCCCGATGACAGGGAGCAGTAGATCAGTGTCCTGTCACTAGGCAGAACAGGGACCTTGCACAGCCACAGAGTGCACGGTCATGGAGCTCACGGCAAATACAGGTATACAGGTAAATACAGGACGTATAGGTACGTCCCTTTGCGCAGCCGTGCCATTCTGCCACCGTAAATGTTCGTGCGGTGGTCGGCAAGTGGTTAATATTCTCTTTAGGTGACATAAAATTAGACTTTTTTGACATATGATTTAGTATTCTTTGGCACCTTAAAAATACCCATTTATTGTGAATTTCCTAGATCCAAAAAGTTACTTGAGGTGTTTTGTGCATCTGTCCTAAGACTTAGGAGTACAGACAGACGAGGGCTTCTGATGATTTCACGATTGATGACGAAACGCGTAAGCCTAGAATGCGCTACGTCACATTTTGGTGGAACGCATGCTGACTCTGGCTTGGGTCTATCACCTCCGTTGTCTATTGCGGTTGCTCATATGGGAGGTTCATTGTTCTTATTGGTTTTATCTGTTGCAGCCCTTGAGGCCTTTAAATAAAACTACCCAACGGTATTATACTACGAGGAGTCCGTCCTCTCTTATTTTTCTCCTGCACCGATGTTGACATCCCGTTTGGAGCAATGTTCCATCCTGACGAGGAGGACATTGGAGGATTTGATTAAAGACCCAGGGAGGTCGGAAAGACCCCATAAGCCCTTATGGTAGGAGGATCCACACTATCTGGTGAGTGAACATCCACACTTTATTTGGATGACCGATCCATATAGGAGGGTTCGTCTGGATCATTCAAGGAACTGTTTGGGATTTTGTTTCTTTATTATCAATTATATTGGACTAATTTTGATTCATTTATTTTGGCCACGTTATAGAGATTTCCATTTTCACATTGGTTGCATATATCCAGGAGTAGCACCCTGTAGTTTAGGCGGGGTTGCCCCTCACAAATTTACTTGCCAGGAGTAGTTATCCTGGTTGATTGTTAGAGATCTATTGATTTCTCCTTAATTTTTGCCTTTTTGCACTTTTCTCTTCTACCACTAGGTGGCTGGGTACTTGGTGGTACCAGATATGAAAAGGGCAACCCAAGGTCAGGTAATGGGTATGTGGGGCGTCTCAGCCCATGGGCAGGGGTTTTCTTGAATCCCTTGGTCTGCTGGGAGCGCCTATATATTTGGGTGGAGTCAGGTGATCGGTGTTCTGTGCCACCTGGACGGCTGTCTGAGTGGATGTGTGTCATATTGCCCAGGATGCTTGGCCGGAGATTGGGCCTATCCCGGGCACATCTGGCTGCCAGGCTGTCTGAGGGCCTATCCAAAAGCAAGAGAGCAGCGCAGGGTTGGCATTGCCGCTTGCAGTCCAACCAAAAAGTGACGGTTCTGTAGGCCGGAGAACCTGTCGTGGTCGGAGGTAGAAGGGAAGCTGTCGCCAGTAAGGTAAAGGGACCATCTGCCTTATTACCAGGGACCACAGTGAGTAACTGAAGCAAGTACCGAAGTAGTATTCTCCGCAACCGGGGACGGTGGAGAATCGGGAAACTTCAGTGGGAATCAAGTCAGGGACCCAGCCAGCGGAGGTGATGCTTGCAGAGCAGCCTTGTGTGTCAAGCCAGGGACCGAGCTGGTAAGCAGGGGTGAAGCTTGAGAAGTATCTTGGAGTGCCAAGCTAGGGACCCAACAGAGAGGCGGGGGTGACGCTTGAGGAAGATACCACTGTGAAGATTGAAGGAGCTCAAGGGATTCAGTGACAATGAATCAGAGGGTCTAGTGAGAGAGACTGGGAGCTCAGTGTATGGAAGAACTACAAGGAGTGATTGTAGTTGAAGACAAAGTAACTGTTAAAGACTGTTGCCATAGGAGACAGCATTCCTGCACTTGCAGATGTGGCATCTTGCTGGATGCCTTTCCCTGCATGGCTGTCCTCCTGTTGAAGTCTCGGAGTCTGCCAATTGAAATTGCAAATATCGAAGGGTGTCCTGGCCCTAACCCTCTTTCCCCCAGAAAAGTTTGTTAAGAGAAATAAACCTTCTTTTGCATTCAAGAAGTGTCTGGCGCCCAATGTCTTTCACCATCTTTGCACCCACTATGCCTTACAACCCACTACATACAGAAGGATGTCAGCTATCTCTGGCCCTGGAGGTTTTCATTAGACTGAAGGAGGCCGGGGACCTTGCTACACAGGTATGCACATGTAGCGACTCCAACTCTCTCTTCCTCTGTCTTTGGCTCCTCGCAGGAAAAGAGGGCACACCCAGCTCTATATGCCCGTACCCTCCTGTGTAAAGAGGTTGAGCGGTGTTATGAAACAGGTCTCCACAGCCAGGTTCTCCAGAGAGTGGCTCTTATCTCTATGCTCAATAAAGACAAGTCTCTATTTCCCCCCAATAACTCCAAGGTCCACACCAGCCGTAACTCCAACGTAGAGTTTATTTCTCTTAGCGCACAGTCTCTGATAGGAAAGGTTGGAGAGAGAGAACAGGACAGCATAAGGTGTGGGAGAGGTCCAGGCACAAACAAAATACACTTCACTGGTCGGCTTCTCCAGCAGACTCAGCCCATTTGGATAGTCTCCCTAGATAGGGACTAGCAGCCAGAATGGTGCTCTAACTAAACGCACAGTCACTACACAAACTGGTGATCTTGGTCTCTGCCACAGACCTGGTGAACTTGGTTTTCAAAGCTTGGTCTCTTTGTAAGGAGAAGACATCCCTCCAGAGAGTTACCGGGCCTCTTCCTTCTCTGTGACTTCTCACCAGTCCCTCGGAATGGTCCTCCCCCGGCCTCCTTGTCTAAGATGCGGGTCCCCTCGCAAGGCGGCACCCTGGGATTCCCCGATCCTTGGTGGGCCCCAGCCAAAGGTGCTGGGCCCAAGGCCTTTAGTTGCAGCCCCAGGGCTAAAGGTGCCTGGGACTGATTCACCGACCACTGCCCCTGGGCCAAAGGTGCCCATGGCGGACAGGAACACACACTCCCTGGGAGTAGGACCCCTGACAACGAACCACAAAACCGGCAGCGTCCGCCCCTTTTATATCCTCTCCCAGCATACACAGCAGGCCGACCACGCCCACTGCATGGTTGCCGAGAGGGGACACACAAGGCACAGCACTGTATCAGCGGTTCAACCCTGGCCCACCATAGCAGCGCCACCCGCAGGCCACAGGGAATGGTACACTGATATTCTTCCTGCAGACAAAATGGTTGATAATGTCCTAACAATTTAGGTGTTTGAGCATAACTACCCCTAAATTGAGGACCCCGCTACACACACAATATTTACATCTTTTTATAGCCACTTTGGAGGATTGGTAGGCGCTGTTGGCACAATAGATTTTGTGCACGATTATCAGATGAGAGACGCATTGTGGATGACTGATGTGTGATACATAAATTGCTGGAAACTGAAGATCCCTTTGGTGCATTATTTTCTATTAACAAGGTAGAAATCATGGAGGAAATACACAATTCCCATACTGAAAGATCAGAGATGTCTACTGACCGGCACACCAAACCCGATACAGTGTGGGTGGTTGCACCTTCCATTGTGCTCCGTAAAACTTCTATAGTGCTCTATACACCTTCCAATAATGCTGATTTATTGACAAATGCCCCATCTATCCATAAAGGTAAAAGGCACAAGATGGCTGTACTTACCTTGGATGGTCCCGAGGAGGAGGAGGAGGAGGAGTATGATAAGGTCCATGGCGTCTCTAACGGACGAATGAGATATATTATAGAGATAAATACCTCTAATCAGGACAAGCTCACTAACCTACTGACGATCTAATCAAACCACACGACGTGTTTCCTCTTCTCTCCGTCATCAGCGACCTCCAGCGCGAGTTTCTGGGTCATCCGCTTTCTTGGGGACAACATGCAAGAATTAGGGCAAGACACCACTAACTACAAAAAGGTTCCTAATAACTAACAGTTAATCAGTCAACATGATCCAGCATGATGTGATTGAAAAAAAAAAACATAAAAAATACCTAAAAAAAAAAAATTGTGGCTTGTTTTTGGTCTCTTTAGTTCGTTTTTATAAAAAAAAATAATAATAACCATATTCATTTAAAATCTGAAGAGAGTACACAAGAATCACATTGGTATTTTTCCTTACATTTTTTAAAATTGTATTGGTATATTATTGAATAAGTAAAAAAATTCACTTTTGTGCTATACATATGTAGCGGCCTCACTCTCTCTCCATCTTTATCGGTTACACACCAACTCATGTCTAGGGGTTCCTGGGTTGTGAGAGTGAGATGCGCCACGGCCCATGTCCTCCCCATTGTAGTAGGGAGGTGAAGGCCACTTACTGATGTTTCCTCGGGCCGGTGTGTTCTGTGAATGCACTGAGTCTGTAATTGCAAGCTCACCAGCCTCCCCTTTGCTTCCAGTAACTGGAGTTCACACACCGGAGAAAGGTCCAACACTTGTTTATTTGACACTCCAATACGCAAAGCACAATAAACAGTTCTTTTGCAGCAAACTGGTTGGGACCTATAACCTTGCCAACGGTGGGGCGAGCAGATCGAGGCACTTCCTAAAGTTTAAGTTCTATGCCACTGTACTATGACCAGCGGCGCCTAAGCCAATCCGGCTGTTACAGAACAGGAAAGATGGGGTCTCTTCCAGCAACCCCTATGAACAGCAATGGAGCCCTCTTCGATACGCTGTGGCCCCTATCAGGGGGATGTGTCCTCCCAAGAGAGTTCCCAGAGGCCCACTGTCACCGGGTTGGTGCTGCTCCGGGTCTCCAGTGGGTAACCTCTCTGGCCTCCTCACCTCAGATACGAGTCCCTCCGCTCAGGGACCCTCGGACAGTCCACCCTAGCGGGACCCAGTCGAAGGTACTGGGCCCCAGGCCTCCTCGATAGTACCTCACCCCAGGCTAAAGGTGCCTGGGATGGACGCCAACATGACTCCGGACCAGGCCATGGGCACCTGGACCAGACTCCTGGATCTCCAACACCCAGGCCTGGGGGGCCTGGGTGCGGACCGCAACCCTCCTCCTCCGAGGACCTCCTTCTCCGCAAGACCTCGTGGTAAGAGCGTCTCCCCCTTTTATCTCCTCCCATCAACGGCCCGGCGGGTTTCCCGCCCCAGCCATACCATCTCCGGGAAGGGACAAAACAGGGAGCACTGCAGGAGATGATTCTACCTGAAGCCTGTGGGTACCCCGCCACCCACAGGCAAAGGAGAATACTACATCCTCCAATCCTCCACGAAATAAAAAGGGGTCTGAACCCTAACACAATTATACACCTGGGTCACACTATTCCCCAGGTGTATCCCATCAATTTGAAGACCCCGCTACACATATGTAGCGGCCTCACCCCCTCTTTTTGGTCTAGGGGTATGTTGTACGTGAGGGTGAGATGCGCTATGGCCCATGTCCTCCCCATTGCAGCAGGCGAGGTGAAGTCCAGTACCAAGTATTCTTCTCGGGCCTGTGTGTTTCTATTCACAACCAAGTCTTGCTGTACTGACACTCCCCTTCACTCCCATTAACCAGAGTTCCACACACCGATAAGGATCCAACACTTGTTTTATTGTAACACACAATAAACAGTTCTTAGTCAGCCAACTGGTTGAGATCCATAAACAGTTCAATACGGTGGGGTGAGCAGGTCGAGGCACTGTCCTAATGATAAAACTAAACCACTGTGGTTTCACCAGCGGTTGCTATAGCCATTGGCTAGAGAGAGGAACTTGAAACTTGTGAGTCTCTACCAGCGACTCTGAAGAATATGAATTGGAGTACCTTCGCTGCGTTGTAGTCCCTGTCAGGGGGAAGATGTCCCTCCAAGGGAGTTACCAGAGGCCCCTCCGTCACCGGATTGATGCTGCTCCGGACTCTTCAGACGGGTAACCTCTCCGGCCTACTCACCTCAGACATGGGCCCCATCCACCTCAGGGTCCCTCGGACTCATCCGCCCTTGTGGAGCCCAGTCGAAGTCACTGGGCCCCAGACCTCCGGTGTAGTACCTCACCCCAGGCTTAAGGTGCCTGGGATGGACGCCAACTCCGCTCCGACCAGGCCTAGGGGCGCCTGGGCTGGAACTCCGGATCGCCCGCACCCAGGTCTAAGGTGCCTGGGCGCGCGCTCGAGAAGAAGACCTCGTGGCGACGGCGTCTCTCCCCTTTATCTCCTCCCGTGACGCCACAGCAGGTTCTCCGCCCCTGCTGTACCACCGCCGGAACAGGACAAAAAGGACAGCACTGCGGCAGTGATTCTACCTCGACCTGTGGGAACACCGCCACCCCAGGCCAAGGAGAATAGTACACCACCAAAGTCCTCCACGACTGAAAAGGGTCTAAATCCTCTATGATTTACACATACCTGGGTCATACTACCACCCAGGTGTATCCCCCTAAATTTAGACCCCCGCTACACATAAAAAACACACACACAAAAAAAAAAATACAGGCATACCCCACTTTTAAGTACACAATGGGACCAGAGCATGTATGTAAAACGAAAATGTACTTAAAGTGAAACAATACCCTTTTTCGTTTCACTTCTAGGGTGTAGTGGGGGGTCAGGGGCTGTAGTGGGGGTGTCAGGGGCTGTAATTGAGGTCTCAGGGGCTGTAGCAGGGGGTGTCAGGGGCACAGTGGAACAGGGCAGGCTATACTCTCCGAGCTTCAGCTCCTTCTGCGGCTGCAAAATGTCTGTACAGTACTTGTGAGGCACCTTACATACACTCAGGGGTATGTCCTTACTCGCGAGTGTATGTAAAGTGAGTGTACCTAAAGCGGGGTATGCCTGTATACCAAAAAGCAAACAAAAAACACCCTGAAGGCAATAAAAAAAAAAATAGGAGAGATTTAAAACACATTCACAGAACCAGATCGCATGCGGTATGTAGGTGTCCGGACACATTTTGCCTAAATTTCGCATGCAATCCTAAAACTGTCACTACAGTATACTGTTTTGCGGTAATTACTGTAAAACTCTAAAAACGCTCAGTAGATACCGCATGGAAGAGCATTAAATTCCATTCACAGAAGGAAATAAATAAATAAGTAGGAGGTCCCGGCATGCGATAGTTAAGGACCAGGCAGCTGCCAGCATCCTTAACGACCAGTAAACAACATGGTTGTTAAGGAGAAGGCGGCCACCGCGTCCTTAACAACCAATGACTCCTCAGCTGTTAGCAGGGGTTACCTGCTGACAGCTGACTGCAAAAAGGATTGCCTGCAATGAAAAATTAGGAACAGAAACTGTAAAAATGTTGGTGTAGGGGTGCCTCTCAAAATCGATTGGAGGGTGGACCCCCACACCATTTTTTTCTTAATTTTTTATTGCTGGCAATTCTTTTTACATTCAGCTGTCAGTGGGGATCCCCGCTGACAGCTGATGACTCATCGGTTGTTAAGGACATAGTGGCTCACCGCTCCTTATGAACCATGTTGTTTACTGGTTGTTAAGGAGTGGGCGGCCGCCAACATCCTTAACAACCAGCTATTTACACTGTTAGGGATGCCGGATACTGCCGGCGGTAAATTACTGCAGGCTTTCACTATTAAAATACCGCATGCGGTAGTTTAGTAGTTTTTTTTTAGCGATTTCCCCAAAACATTTCGAAAAACGCTTTTGGTATCTTACCTTGTACGTGGATGCAGTAAGATGCCACTTTGTGAATGGTGCCCATTGTAAAATCATAATATCCATCTTGGCCAGTGATGTAAGTAACTGAGTTAGAGTAAACGGAGTTTACGCAGTTACTTTAGAGCAGTGCTTCTCAACCTTTCTAGTGCCGTGACCACTTGATAAAATTCCCCAAGTTGTGGGGACCCCTAACAGTAAAATTATTTTCGTTGCGTGGGTTGTCAGCACCCAAGATGAGGCAAGCGGTAAACCCACCTACAGTAACAGAATGGGAGGAGGTAATAAATGACACAATAAGAAAAGAAGAATTTATATATACACTAAAAGAGGTTAAACAAAGAAATTTAATAATATATGGAATAAATGGATTGACGGGGGGGCACGGTGGATGAGGGGGGGGGGGGAACGGGAATGAGTTGGAGAATGTATAACATAAGTCAAGGCATATTTGTATTGTAACACAGGATTGAAATGGATGTATGTATAAATGTTGTGATAAAGAAATAAAAAAAATATTTGATTAAAAAAAAAAGATGAGGCAAGTAATTTGCACCCCTAACCCACGGACATTTAGAGTCCCTTCCACTCGTACAGTATTAAAACCCCTTATGGTACATTTTAGGATGTGTCACTCTCTCTTTGTTCTCCTTTCTTTCCATTTGATCTCTCTCTATCCTAATTTCTTGTCCCCCCTCCCCCCCATCCCTCTCTCTAGCCGTCTTTCTTGTTCTCTTATTCTTTCTCTCCCTTTTTCTTTGGTCCTCTCCCTCTTTTCCTCTCCCTTCCATGTATTCTCTATTTTTATTCCTTCTATTACATGGGATGAGCAGCAGTGCTGGCGGGGAGTTGGGATGAGCGGCAGTGCTGGCGGGGAGTTGGGATGAGCGGCAGTGCTGGCGGGGAGTTGGGATGAGTGGCAGTGCTGGTTGGGGGTGGGATGAGTGGCAGTGCTGGGTGGAGTTCTGATCAGCCAACTTAGGTGCTCTTGATCAAGTTCATCTGCTGATCTGAGAACTGTATTGGGGACTTTAATGGCAACTATAATCACAGGTAGTGTTACTCACCGTGTCTCCAGCTTCACTTTGCCTCCGACTTTGTGGTGTCTCGCAGCAGTGACACTATGCCAAAATCAGGAGATAGGGTCTCCTTCAGCCTCTCCCACTTCACACTCCTCACCAGTCAGCTGACCTCTAATCTCTGCCCCCCAGCCATGGTGTGAACTGAATGGGCGGCTGCAAAAAGGCCGAGTGAGCAGCCGCGGGCTCCAGGAACAGCCCAGCTGGGCGGCCGAGAAAAGGTTGGGGAGCGGTTTGGCCTTCAGGAACAGCCCAGGATTTGGTGACCCCTGGCAAATCATCATTCGACCCCCGAGGGGGTCCCGACCCCCAGGTTGAGAACCACTGCTTTAAAGGGTAACGAGTAATCTAACTGATTACTCTTCCCCTCATGGTAACGCAGTTACCATTACTTGGGCAGCGTTACCCCAATTACATCTACCGCCACTAAATGGCAGTAGTGCAATTTCTCCTCTCCTCTATGACCGTGTCTCTATCATGTCACGGCACTGACAGCAGTCACGCTGCTTGTGACATCATTTGGGATGGACGAGAAGAGAGGAGGGGCCGCCGGGGAGTAGCGTGACTGCCGTCAGTGCCGTGACATGAGAGAGAACTTATTACACACGCTTCCTGCGCTACTCTGCATGGCTGGTAAACAATGTGCTATGTGCCCTGCCCTGATGTGCTATGTGCCCTGAAGTGCTATGTGCCCCGCCCTGATGTGCTTTGTGCCACATTTCTGATGTTCCCCCATGTGCTATGTGCCTTGTGCCCCATGCCCTGATGTGCTATGTGCCCTGATGTGCTATGTGCCCCATGCCCTAATGTGCTATCATGTGCCCTGATGTGCTATGCGCCCTGATGTGCTGTGCGCCCCGATGTGCTATGTGCCCCATGCCCTGATGTGCCCTGATGTGCCCTGTGCCTAGATGTGCTATGTGCCCCATGTCCTGATGTGCCCTCATGTGCTATGTGCCCTGTGCCCCATGCCCTGATGTGCTATGTGCCCCATGCCCTGATGTGCCCTAAAAAAAGTCAGTTAATTTACTGAGTAACTTATTACTTTTTCAATGTAGTAACTGAGTTACTAAAGCAATTACTTTTTAGGAGAAGTAATTTGTAACTGTAACTAATTACTTTTTTAAAGTAAGATGACTGTAACGGCACCCCAAATACGAAGGGGGTTAACGCCGTTTCCTCTGTCCCCTCTCCTGGACACACATCCACTCGCTACCAATCTTCCACAGCCAAACGACCCCTTCCCATAGGAATTAATCCTTCTGAAGAAACGAGACGCACGCTCTGTATCCTTCTGGGGTAGAATGACTTTATTGAGAAACATTGTAACTTTTATATATATCCAATACTGCATTAGTTTAACATGAACAATGGCCCAGCTCCACCCACACATCACAAGACTCAACACATCATCCTGACGTCTGCTAGGCTTCACAAGATCCCACACAATAGAATATAACGATCCCCAATACACATCTTATCACAAAGCGTTGGCAGCCAGTCTGTCTGCCGGATACCATACACACAGGCATAGTGAACAATAGAATGCAAATCACCTTAATTCCTCCCAGCAATGATTACACAAAAGGCAGGGGCTGGGGGTGATGACATTAGCATCTAACAGTATGTGTCCCAACATCATGAAGGCGTCACTTTTCAATTACCCTGTTGAGGTCATAATCAAACAGTAAATAGTTCTTTGCAGGTATCCTGAGGAATATGGTGGATCAATTTTACAGACCCAATCTAGATAAAATGTATGTACAGCATTGAATATGGCTATTAGGCTTGTGCAATTCGTTTCGTAACGAATCGAAATTCGTCCGAATTTAGCAACTTTCGGACATTCGGAAGCATTCGAATTTCCGAACAAAGCAATTACGAATAAGACCGAATCCGAAATAAATTATACCGCAAATAGCGAATGCCCGAATGTCTTCGGCATAATTCGTTATGAAAAAGTTACGAATGTACGAATCCATACGAAGCACAATAACACTCACTCTGCTCTGCTCTCTGCTTCTCCCACACCGTGCTGAACTCCCTCTCAAAATGGTGTACAGGGGCGGAGGCTATAGCCGCATGTAAAAAACGAAAGTAAAATACGAGATTTCGAATCCATTGGAAGCACAATAACACTCTGCTCTGCTCTCTGCTTCTCCCTCACCGTGCTGAACTCCCTCTCAAAATGGTGTACAGGGGCGGAGGCTATAGCCGCATGTAAAAAAGAAAGTAAAATACGAGATTTCGAATCGTTACAAATAACCGCTATGTATTTAGAAAAGTACAAATCCATTGGAAGCACATTAGGCATAATAGGCAGCGTCGTCGTGAGAGAGACACAGAAAATTACGAATCAACGAACCCAAAAAAAGTTACGAAAGTAGGAGTTGTGTCCAGAATCAACGAAAAACAATGTACTCTACCGAAAGTACGAATTATAAATCAACTAAAAATTCAACGAAAAATGTCGCTTGCGAAAATACGAATTAGTCCGAACACGAAAAATCCCGTCTAGCAAAATTACGAATGATTACGAATCAACAGGACCGAAAAGAAACGAACCGAAACTAACCGAATTTTTCCGTTGTGCACAAGCCTAATGGCTATCATAGACCATATTGGGGTTTTTCCATTCACCCTGTGTCCAAAGTGACCCCCTTGTCACAATGACCAACACTGATCTTGGCATAAATGAGGTTGTATTTATAAAGTGTATGTACAGTACACTCTAATGCCGCGTACACACGATCGGAATTTCCGACAACAAATGTTCGATGTGAGCTTTTGGTCGGAAATTCCGACCGTGTGTAGGCTCCATCGGACATTTACTGTCGGAATTTCCGACCACAAATGTTTGAGAGCTGCTTCTTTTTTCTGCCCTTCATCTATCCATCAGCATGCATGTGCTTCCATTGAGGAGACTTTAAATTTTAGAGTTAGGACTGCAGTACACAGGGAGCCTTGACAGGGCCTGCAGCTTACGCATGTATTTGCAAATGCGTGCAACTAAACCCCTGTTTTTAACGCACTGTTAGACAGGTGAATTTGGTTGGTTGCTGATTGGTTGGTAAGTTGAGCTTGGTTATTCTGTGTGTTTGTTGACATGCGTCCGCCCCTTCCAATGCTCCTTGCTGTGAAGACCAGTCATAGGTAGGGGCAGTGACAGTTGTTTTTTCTCAATTTTTCCGACAACAAAAAGTTCTTGTCGGAAATTTCGATCGCGTGTAACCATTTCCGACGCACAAAAATCCTACGCATGCTCGGAATCATTGAACTTCATTTTTCTCGGCTCGTCGTAGTGTTGTACGTGACCGGGTTCTTGACGATCGGAATTCCCGAGCAACGTTTGTGCGACCGTGTGTGTGCAAGGCAAGTTTGAGCCAACATCCGTCGGAAAAAACAAAAACAAAAAAAGTAACACGGTTTTGTTGTCGGAAATTCCGATCGTGTGTACGCGGCATAACAATGTATCTTTTTAATTTTCTCCCTTTTAGTTTTTTTAAATATCTAATTGAAAGCTTTTTCTTATATCCACTCAATAACTGCATAAAAAAAAAAAGTAAAATACCTGATGATTATGCCAGAAAGTTTTTGAGTTGATAATTTCCTGTGTTTTCCACCTCTGTGGACAGTTTCCAGTTACTGTATATTGGTCCCAGTTCTCTCTGTGGATTACAGAAGACCTTCATCTTATGTAGCGGACCCCTAAATCAGGGGGTTGCTATATCTTATGTAGCGACCTCACCCCTCTCACCCCTTCTCATTCACGGCTTGTCTGTCTCGTCTAGGGGTTAACACTGGGGGGAGGGATGAGATACACCACGGCCCATGTCCTCCACGGTGTAGAGGTGAAGGCCAGAACAATCGGGTTTTGTGTAGGTGTCCCAGAGTCCAATCCTCTCCTCAGATTGACTCTCCTTTTCTCCTAGTAACCAGAGTTCCACACACTGAAAAGGTCCAACTCGTATTTATTCTTCACAATAAATAGTCATACAGCACAGACAGGTTGAGACCCATGTAACACTTCAGTATTTGTGGGGAGTAGGCAGAGGCACAATCCTTCTAGATAAAGCTAACCACTGTAGTGTCACCAGTGGCTATTGTAGCCCCTGTCAGGGAAAGGACATCCGTCCAAGACAGTTACCGGAGGCCTCTCCGTCACCAGCAATGCTGCGTTGGACTCTCCAGAGAAGTTCCGCACTCCGGCCTCCTCGTCTCAGACACGGGCACCCAAGGAGTTAGGGCCCCCTCGGATTCCTCCACCCTTGCGGAACTCAGTCGAAGGTACTGAGCTTCAGGCTTCCGCCATAGTACCTCACCCCAGGCTAAAGGTGCCTGAGATGGACTCCATCTCTCGCTCCGGCCAGGCCAAGGGCACTTGGGCCCGGAACTCCGAAACGCCAGCACCCAAGCTGAAGGTGCCTGGGTGCGGCTGCGTCCTCCGACTCTGACCCCAAGGTCAGGGCGTCTGCCCCTTTTATCCCCTCTCCCTTTGCGTCACAGCAGGTTCTCCACCCCGCTGTACCAGCGCCAGGAAAGGACAAAAAGGAAACAGTCTTGCGGTGAGGGTTCATCTCCGCCCATGGCGACAACGCCACCTACACGCCGCAGGGAACCTCGCACCACCAGAGTCCTCCAAGAACCACAAAAGGGTCTCAGATTCCCTGACAATCAATGCATCTGGGTTACACTACCACCCAGATGCCTCCCCAAAAATCAAACACCCGCTACACTTAAATTTAGGGGTAGCCTGAGCAGTAGTTTGGCTCAGGCTGTTGATTCGTTAGGTTGGATTCTGCTCTGCTGCGGTGTTGTCTGGCGTGCAGTTCCCCTTTTAGCCTGTGGGTGATGCTGTCACCCAGGTCTAGGGTAGAACCACGGATGGCATTGTGGCGATTGGGTGTCCTCTCTGGGCAGCCATGCAGTGGGCGTGGTCTACCCTCTGTGCATGCCGGGAGGGGATACATAAGGGGCCAACGCCATTAGGTGATTCCGGGGTGATTCCAAGGGGGACCCCTGGTGGCGAAGTCGTGCCCTTTGGCCCTGCTGGCCAGGGGTGCGTGAACCAGCCGGAGAGTCTCGGGCACCTTCAGCCCGGGGCTACAGAGTTCCAGGTAGGCCCAGTACCTTCAACTGGGTCTACAAACCATCAAATCATTGGATTCCCAGGGTACCCGCAGGAGGGTGGCCTACACTGAAAGAGAGGAAGCCAGGAGAAGCCTGGTTGCCTATCAGAGGGAATAATTCCGGGATTTGTACTCCAGCTCCTGTAAAGTGCCTGCTGGCATCTTTGGTCTCTATTAATTACATGAGCTTAAAGAAAGTTCTAGATTCGGGAACCAAAAGATTCTGTGGCAGAGGATCTCCTGAATTGTCCTTGGAGGGGACCAAAAAGTTCTAAAGCAATTGTTCGCGTATCACTCCGGCTGCTAGAACCGTGAGAGGGGACTATCCGGGTGAACAGGGCCTACTCAGGCTTGAGTGGCGACATGTGATGATAGGTGTTGTGTGCCTGAATCTACCTACCTATCCAACCTTTCTTTCTCTCTTCAACCTCCCCTGTTGTTATCAAGCAAAGGAAAATAAACTCTTTTGTTGGAGTTGATATCGTGTCTGGACATTGGCCTTTCTAAGCAGGAAAGATAGACTTTTCCCTACACACTCTATGGACAAGAACCAGCGGAAGAAGGTAACTCGCTGCAGTACCCAAAACTGTTAACACCGCTCAACCTCTTCAACCAGGAGGGTACGGGCATGTGGCGTCTTAAACCCCCACAAGTGAAGGTAAGCGGGGGAAAAGGATCTGTGTGCTACAGTTATATTACTGAAATGAGACGTAGGGATGGGAAAACCCGGACAGATTTGATGCAAGTTGGGTTTTTCGAACCCAGCATGAAGTCTGCAAACCCCAGACTTAGCACCAAGCCCCATTAAGGTCTATGCCATGGGAACTCAATCTTATATTTTTCTGCCCATTTTAAATCCAATAGGCAAAGAGTTGCTGAAAATAGCTGCCATGGCACTGCCATAGGGGACATGTACAAATGCAAAAAATACCAGTCACCGGGGAAAGAGTCTTTTCATGCAACTCAAAAAGCATGATTATACGTTAGTCCTTTAAAAGTGACAATTTAAAAAAATGCTGTCAGGTTTCCATTACGGTTCAAATGTACCCCCTATTCAGGCATTGTCAGGGGTACTCACCGAGGCCTAGATGCTAAGAGCGGCTCCCCTTGCAGCTGAGCGCACTCCACCCCTGGAGGTGATACAGTAGGTGGAAGGCACGGAGAGGCACGGGTCGCCAGCAGGTTTAGGTGACTTGAGTGGTGACCGCTGGAAGGAAACTGGAGCACCGTGTCGTGGTCAGCTGGGTACCAATCTGGTGTGAGAGGCCAGGCTGGGACTCAAACACGAGAAGGCAAGCGAGGTAGTCCTTTAAGCAGGCAGAGTAGAGAAGTCCTTAGGGAACCCGGGGGTCAAACACAGGAAGCAGGTGGACTAGAGAAGTCCTTAGGCAAGCCTGGGATCAATCACAGGAAGCAGGCAGAGTAGAGAAGTCCTTAGGCAAGCCGGGGATCAATCACAGGAAGCAGGCAGAGTAGGTCCAGAACAATCCGGGTCACAACGGGTAGTCACAAGATAGCAGGATACTGAAACAGGAACACAGGAAGCTGAAAGACAGACCAGCAATTCCTCTGAGCACTTGTTCAGCTTTTATAGGCAGCCAGGAAGTCATGTGATTTCTCTGACAGCTCCTCACTGTCAACTTTGCTGCCATCTAGTGTTCAAATTATAATATGTTTCTTATAAAATGCTTCTCTGACAGGCATGCAGACTGGATGGCCAGGAATGGGAGGGCAGTGTGCCCAGACTAGGCCATGCTAAGCCTACTTCTTCAAGCCCTATTGCCCCAATGAGGGACCAATACCCCTTTCCCACCTCTGGTCCCCAAGAGGATGGCTTTATGGGAGTGAAATTATGGGTCTCTGGAAGCCTCCTCCTCATATAATAATGTATTACCCTCTAGTGTGCTAGAAATGTACATAGTTGTTTTTGTGTTTAGTGTACGTAAATATGTGCAAGCTTGTCTGAGACCTCCCCCCTAATTGTAGAATGTTTTGGAACCTTCTAGAAGAATGGGAGGGGGAAGTAAGGTGGAGCTGCCTAGAGTATTCTGAGGGCCCTGACCAAACCCCAACTCAGGTCGGCAGGGGGCAGGCCCCCTCAAATACTCTGGGGAGGAGAGTTTGGGTGGAAGCTGGAGATGGAGTGTTAGGCTGTCGTGGCCTTTGAGGGAGCTCCCCAGTCTGGGAGGGGGTGACCTTGGGCCTGGGCTCGGGTGCAGACAGGACCTTCTTAAAACACACAGAGGTGTCCTGGCCAGGAGGCACGGGAGCAAGTAGAGGACAGGAAGAAAACTGCCAGGCAAGTCTCCAGGAGCGACAGGAACAGCCAAGAGGGTTGGCGAGTGACACACAGTCAGGAGGACTGGGAGGCACGCCTGAGAAGACTGGAATGGAGCAGTCTGGGATGGGTGCAGAGCCAGTCAGGAGGACTGTGGTGGCAAGGGCAGTGGAAAGGGGCAGCTGCAGCCAGGAGGGCTGGCAGTGCCTGAAGAGGTGGTCCTGGGAGCAGTAGCCACATATAGGACAGCTAAGCACCAAAGACTTCCATTTTTCCTACACCATAGGGACCCGTGGTCCCTGCCCGCAAAGCACATTCAACCAGACCCAGCTGAGATTGTGCTGAGTCTGAAACCCGTGCTAGCTGGTCCTCCTGGCAGCGATAGTCTGCAAGCAAGTGTGTGCTGGAGGCAGAGAGGTGAGAACGTAAATACTGGAGTGTATATAGTTCCTTATGGGGGTACCGCTTCAATAATAAGATTGCCCTTAGGAATCCACCCCCGGTGTTTTCCTGCTGCCCAACAATGTTGCCCCACCATCACAACGACCCGCTTCCTGATGATCTGGCCCTCCTGCACTTAGGGTGACCACGTGTCCTGGATTGCCCGGGACAGTCCCGCATTTTGTAGGTCTGTCCCGGGCACCTTCATTCCAGAACAATACAGTGTCCCGGAATGAAACTGACACAGCTACCCCCCCAGGCCAATCTGATGCCCCCAAAAAAGGCCGCCACATCACTGCTTTACTCACTGACAGTACTTGTCCTGGCCGGGAATGCCTGGAGGAGCACAATCCCCACCCCCTGCTTGTGATTAGAGAAATCATAAATCCCGCCTCTTGTGTCCAATCACTGTGCTGTGATTCGTTACAGCACAAGCTGATTTTTGGGAAGGGAGGGTGTCCCTTAATGGTAGTTTGGAAATGTGGTCACCCTACCTGCACCACTGCTGCTAAATGAAAAATCCCCTCTACCGTTTGTGAAGGATATCGTTGACCAAATATGGTCATGACCAAATTTGATCAATGATGTCACCCAGGTTCCCCTGAGTTGTTTACAGGGCTGCTGTTAGAAATGATGAGGCCCAATACAGCCTACCTGACAGGCCCCCCCTCCCCCCTTGAAAATATCAAAATGATATTTTACTAATTTGACAGGCATGTGGATGCATGTGTATGCCCCCCCCCCCCGAACAAAGACAGTGTGCTTTCAGGGGTCACTCACCCACACCTGCACACATATCAAATTAGTACCTGCGGCTGTGTTCATACAGCCTCTGCATCCTAATAGAGTAATGCCGCGTACACACGACCGTTTTTCTCGTCGAGAAAAATTACATTTTTTCCTTTGGACGAGAAAAACGATCGGCTGTGGGCTTCTTGTCGTTTTTCTCGACGAGAAAAACGGCATTAAAAACGGCGAGAAAAATTAGAACATGCTCTAATTTTTCTCGTCGTTTTTCCCGACATTTTATTCCGCGGCAGTTTTCCCATAGGGAAACACTGCCGCGGAGCCCACACACGGTCATTTTTTTCGACCAAAAAAAAAAATGCAATTTAAAATGGCCGTGTGTGGGGGGAACAAGCTGTTCCTCGTTTTTCACGTCGATTTTCTCTACGGTGTTTTCACCGTCGAAAAAAATTGATCGTGTGTCCGCGGCATAACAGACAGCTCCAGCCCCACAAACCATCTTGGAACAGAAAATGTTGTAGCGCCAGTATACCTATGTAGCACGACCCCCTAAGGGATTGCTTGGAATTACCTGCTCATCTGCACTGCCATGACCTGGTGAACATTCCAACCTACCTGACACTCTGGGTTCCGACATCCTTGTACCACTGTGGAGTAATAAATCAGACAACTCTGTGTATTTATTCTGATAGCATTTACTAGAACCAATCAAATAGATATTGTCACACAGAGGAGGTAATAGATCTGCTCAGTTTTCGGCAACAGCGCCGACTTAGCAAAGGATTTCCTCCGAATGACACATAGCAAGATATTACCTTCCTCAAAGAAATAATGCTTGCCCCGGCAGGGATAAACACAGCTAACAGATTATACTGACACACTGTAAAAGATGGAACCTGGCTGGCCTATGACTGTTACCCTAATGAGAGATCAGGCTTAGAAGTAATAATATAATGGCCCTTGTATCAGTAATAGCAATAGTGTCCTCGTTGCAGATCTGATGGTCTTCACCAGTATGTTGGAGCTCGTTAACTGTAATCCGATAAGGTGTAGTGGGAAGCAATAGGTTTCTTGTAGGGAAGAAGGCTAACGATGTCTAAGCACAGTGTTCAAAAATAGGTTCAGTATAGTATTCCTATGTCTGTGCAAAGTGTCCCAGTAAAACCGTGACAGAGGGTGGTGTGACAGCAGGAAGGTAAAGTCACCTGGTTGCATCCAGGGGGGTAGATATATTTCGCCCAGATTCAGGCTTTACGCCGACTTATACCACTAGGTGGAGAGTTGTATAAGGCTAGTGGGCTCATGGATGACTCATACCTCTAGGGAGAGTGTGGGGCGTCGTGCAGACAGAGATGAGGAGACCAGCTGAACCTTGTCAGCTCATTTAGGCCTCTATAAGAACTCCCAGCTTCATTAGATGTTAGCTCATGCCTGGAACCAGACCTGTGTGGACTGTCTAGGGAGAGTGAACCCCTGTGCGGTGAGACAAAGCCTGTGTGGCTATTTGCTTGGACATTTAAAAACAGGGACTTAGGGACTAGGACAGCACTAGGCTGATCCCAGTTGTTAGTTAGGAAACCTGTATGTTTAGTCAGAGGTCAACTTGACCAGGATTTATTTTGGTTATGTTTCTTTTGCTTTGCTGTGTTTTGTCACTGTAAATAGAAAATAAACCGCACCTTTTTTGATTTTGAAAACCACAACCTCCGTTTGCTGGGCCTGTTTTGTGTGGGGAGCCCATCCCGGGGGTCACACACACCCGCTGCCGAGCTAACCCCCTCACAGTTGGTGGAGAACCAGTGGCAGTTTTTTTTAAGCCAGCATGGAGGAGATACTGAAGCAGCTGGCTCTAGCAAATGCCAATCAACAGCAGACAAATGCAGGTTTGCAAAGGAGCCTTGCAGCTCATCAACAGAGCCTTGCAGCTCAACAACAGAACTTCGCAGCCCAGCAGCAAGCTCATCAACAGAGCCTTGCAGCCCAGCAGCAGACAAACGCAACTTTGCAACAGAGTCTGGAGGCTCAGCAACAAGCCCAGCAGCAATCTGAGGCCCGCTTCATAGACCTGTTACAGAAGCAAGAGCAGAGACTACAACAACAGATGGAAGCAGTAATGCAGCAACGTCCGCAGACCAGTGAGGAAAGCCGTCCCACTAATACCGCGTCCTTTGGGGTGAGTCGTTTATTGACAAAAATGACTGGAGAAGATGATCCAGAGGTATTTTTGACCACATTTGAAAGGACCGCTGAAAGAGAAAAGTGGCCTGAGGAGCAGTGGGCTGGACTGGTGGCTCCTCTGTTAACTGGTGAATCGCAGAAAGCTTACTATGACCTAGAGCCTAACCAAGCAAAAGACTATGTGATGCTAAAAGCTGAAATATTGGCAAGGCTGGGTGTCACCCAGGCTGTCCGGGCTCAGCGTGTGCATAACTGGACTTTCCAGCTTGGAAAACCCCCCAGGTCTCAAATGTATGATCTCATTCACCTGAGCAGAAAGTGGCTACAGCCAGAGACTTTGTCCGCACCAAAGATTGTGGAACGTGTTGTAATGGATCGGTTTTTGAGAGCTCTTCCTACTGCCATCCAAAAGTGGGTAAGCCATGGAGACCCAGAGACGGCCGATGGTCTTGTGGATCGTGTGGAGAAATACTTGGCTACAGAGAACCTGACGGCCTCTTCCAGAGACACTCGGACTTTCCATCCTAAGACCAGACCATCCCCAGGGGCGGATAAGAGGATTCCAAGGGGTGAGGGTGGAGAGAGTGAGAGGGTGGGAGCTCTACCCCAAGTTTGGCGAGAACAGCCTGGGAAATCAGCGGCTCAAGAGGCGGCAAGAAGGATCGTTTGCTACCGCTGCCGGCAAGCGGGACATATTGCAGCCAATTGCCCGGTTGTGGAGGAACCCATGCAGTGTGACTTTCTGACGGGCAGACGTCAGTCGCTGTGTGCGACAGTCGCATGCACTGCCATTCGAGGAACTGAGAAACATTTATGCAAAATGTGTGTTAATGGTAGAAATGTTGTGGTATTGCTGGATTCAGGTAGCCTTGTGACCCTGATAAAGGCTGAGTTAGTTAAAACAGAGGTCTCTGGGAATAGCAAGGTAGCTGTTATTTGTGTGCATGGGGACACCCGAGAGTATCCAGTAACTACAGTGTGTTTCGAGACCCCCAAAGGTACCCTCTCTCATCCAGTGGGCTTAGTATCTCAGTTACCGCATGACGCCATTGTGGGAAGGGATTTTCCGAAGTTCTGGGAACTGTGGGATGATCCTGAGCCCCTCACTGGTGCCCCTATGTACCAGGAATGTGATAGCCAGAACTCCCCTGAGAGTGGTGAGGACTCTCCGGAATTTCCCTTATCAGTATTGGCAGGGGAGACTCAAGAAACTGGAGAGGAGCCCACCTCCTCAGACGAAAACCTACCGTCTGTGGAGTTTTCTGATCTTGAGGTTCACAGGGAAAACTTTGCCACAGAACAGTTGAAAGACCCCGCCCTAATAAAGGCACGGGAAAACGTAGTGAAAATAGATGGCGAGTTAGTGAACCCAGATAATACCTGCACTTACCCATACTTCAGCGTAGAGAAGGACCTACTGTATCGGATGGCAAAAAGGGCAGAAGAAACCGTTGAGCAGCTTGTGGTGCCCAAACCTTACAGGAAGTTGGTGTTGGAGTTGGCCCATGGGCACATTCTTGGAGGTCATCTGGGGACAGAGAAAACCCGAGAGAGGGTATTACAGAGATTCTATTGGCCGGGGGTGATGAAGGACGTAGAAAATTATTGTTCCTCCTGCCCTGTGTGTCAGAGGTTGGCCCCGATGCCACATTTCCGTAGCCCGCTGGTCCCTCTACCCATCATTGAGGTCCCGTTTGAGAGGATCGCCATGGATTTGGTAGGTCCTATAATCAAGTCCGCTAGGGGGCACCAGTACATATTAGTTATAATAGACTATGCCACCCGTTATCCAGAAGCGATCCCTCTCCGAAATACCTCGGCCAAAACCATAGCCAAAGAGCTATCTCTTGTTTTTAGCCGGGTGGGTATTTGTAAAGAACTGCTTACGGACCAAGGTACACCCTTTATGTCCCGGGTTATGAAAGAGCTGTGTAAATTGTTCAAAGTGACGCAATTGCGTACGTCTGTGTATCACCCCCAAACCGATGGGCTGGTTGAAAGATTCAACAAAACCCTAAAACAAATGTTGAAGAAAGTGGTGGATAGAGATGGAAAGGATTGGGACTGTTTACTTCCTTATTTGATGTTTGCTATTAGGGAGGTGCCCCAATCCTCTACGGGATTCTCCCCCTTTGAGTTACTGTATGGGAGACACCCAAGAGGGCTGTTGGATATTGCCAAGGAAACTTGGGAAAGTGAGAGTTCTCCCCACAGGAGTGTGATTGAGCATGTCGCCCTGATGCAAGATCGAATTGCACAGGTAATGCCCATCGTGAAGGAACATTTGGCCCAAGCGCAGTTGGCACAGCAGAGAGTGTACAACCGTGGAGCCAAGACCCGTACCTTTTCCCCGGGGGATAGGATATTGGTACTTGTCCCTACGGTTGAAAGTAAATTCCTTGCCAAATGGCAAGGCCCCTACGAGATAATGGAAAAAGTGAGCGAAGTGAATTACAAGGTCAGACAACCAGGAAGGCGAAAGCCCGAACAGATCTATCACGTTAATCTGTTGAAAGCCTGGAGGGATAGAGAGTCCCTAGTCGCAGACACTTGGTCACCAGCTCAAACTGGTTGCGTGATTCCTGAGGTTGGAATAGCAGCCACCTTGTCACAACCCCAACAACAGGAGGTTAAGGAGTTTGTGCTTCGCAACAAGGAGGTATTCTCTGAGCTGCCGGGACAAACATCTGGGGTAGAGCATGACATCATTACCCCGCCCGGTGAAAGGGTGAAGTTAAAACCCTATCGGATCCCAGAGGCTCGACGGGAGGCAATACGGGAGGAAGTACAGAAAATGCTGAACTTAGGGGTGATAGAGGAGTCCCAAAGTGATTGGTCTAGTCCCATCGTGTTGGTGCCTAAACCGGATGGGAGCTGGCGATTTTGTAACGATTTTCGTCAGTTGAACAAAGTTACAAAATTTGACACCTACCCCATGCCACGTATAGATGAGTTGATCGACCGGCTGGGAACAGCCCGATACATGACGACTCTTGACCTCACAAAAGGGTATTGGCAAATCCCCCTGGCCAAGTCGGCCAAAGAGAAAACCGCATTTGTAACCCCAGACGGGGCGTTCCAATATAAAAGAATGCCGTTCGGGTTACAGAATGCGCCGGCCACATTCCAGCGGAAAATGGACCAGATGCTGAGGCCCCATCGGAAGTATGCTGCGGCTTACCTGGATGACGTAATTGTCCATAGCACAGATTGGGCCTCACATCTGCCAAAAGTGCAAGCAGTCCTGGACTCTGTTCGGGAAGCGGGGTTTACGGCTAACCCCAAGAAGTGTACCATTGGGCAGGAGGAGGCCAAATATCTTGGGTACACCATTGGGAGGGGAGTAATAAAACCCCAACTCAACAAAGTCGAGGCCATCCAGAGTTGGCCACGTCCCAACAGCAAGAAGCAGGTACGAGCCTTTCTGGGAATCGCTGGGTATTATCGGCGATTCATTCCCCACTTTGCTTCTAAGGCTGTGCCCCTAACCAACCTGACGAAGGGGAAAGGGTCGGTCATGATTAAATGGACCCCCGAGGCTGAGGCAGCATTCCAATTCTTGAAACAAGCCTTATGTAGCCAGCCAGTGTTGTACTCACCCGACTTCTCTAAAGACTTTGTCGTACAAAGTGATGCGTCAGATGTGGGGTTAGGAGCAGTATTGTCCCAGGTCTGGAACGGGGAAGAGCACCCAGTCATTTACCTCAGCAGGAAGTTGAAGTCCCATGAGGTAAATTACGCCACCGTTGAAAAGGAGTGTTTAGCGGTGAAGTGGGCTCTAGATTCCCTTCGGTACTACCTGCTAGGTAGGCACTTTGACATGGTTACGGATCACGCTCCGTTAAAGTGGATGGCTCAAAACAAGGAAACAAATAGAAGAGTGAATAGGTGGTTCCTGGCCCTCCAGGAATTCAACTTCACAGTAAAGCATCGCCCTGGCGTTCAAATGGGGAATGTGGATGCTTTGTCTCGAGTACATGAATGCCTGATTGCTGGTGTTCCAACCCCGAGGTTAAAACAAGAGGGGGGGGTATGTGACAGCAGGAAGGTAAAGTCACCTGGTTGCATCCAGGGGGGTAGATATATTTCGCCCAGATTCAGGCTTTACGCCGACTTATACCACTAGGTGGAGAGTTGTATAAGGCTAGTGGGCTCATGGATGACTCATACCTCTAGGGAGAGTGTGGGGCGTCGTGCAGACAGAGATGAGGAGACCAGCTGAACCTTGTCAGCTCATTTAGGCCTCTATAAGAACTCCCAGCTTCATTAGATGTTAGCTCATGCCTGGAACCAGACCTGTGTGGACTGTCTAGGGAGAGTGAACCCCTGTGCGGTGAGGCAAAGCCTGTGTGGCTATTTGTTTGGACTTTTACTAAACCAGGGACTTAGGGACTAGGACAGCACTAGGCTGATCCCAGTTGTTAGTTAGGAAACCTGTATGTTTAGTCAGAGGTCAACTTGACCAGGATTTATTTTGGTTATGTTTCTTTTGCTTTGCTGTGTTTTGTCACTGTAAATAGAAAATAAACCGCACCTTTTTTGATTTTGAAAACCACAACCTCCGTTTGCTGGGCCTGTTTTGTGTGGGGAGCCCATCCCGGGGGTCACACACACCCGCTGCCGAGCTAACCCCCTCACAGTGGGTAAAGGTCGGGCGATTGCCCCTCTCACCAACGACCAGGCCGATATCATATCTTTCAGACAGTATCTTGTGTAGCGTGCAGCGGATCCGCCGTCTCGATCTCCCGATGTGAAGCTTGGTACACCGACAGGCAGGCGACCGGAGTAGTGCTGGATGGACATCAGATGACAAGCAGCAAAGATGAGCCCCTCTGGTATGGGTTGGAGTGTGTTATACCGCGTGGTAGGGCGCGACCCCTCTCTCCTTGTATGGAGATGTCCATCTCACGTCAGGCCCCGGAGGAAGAGAGCTTGGCGCTGGCTTTTGCTTCTTTTATAGCCGCTTCCAGCAATCTTCCTGATGGTCACAAAGATCCCTGGGATATGTAGTCCAGGCATATAATCTTATGAAGCAATTATCAGTCTGAGAAACTACCCATCCCACAATCCCTTTTGTTTGACTCACAAATATGATGTCACCTGGTAATACTGATCACTAGAGGGACATGCAATACATGGAAACACCGGAGGATCACTGTACTTTACGGTTGTAGTCCATATTGCTACTAGGGCCGAAACAACTAATCGATTAATCGACAACTAATCGATTATGAAATTAATCGATTACAATTTTCATTATCGATTAATCGGCCAGTAACATAATGAGGTTAAAAATAAACTAAAATTAGCCCTTTATAGTACAAAAAGAGCAAATCTCTACTGTAAATATTACTTTCACTGTCCCATAGTAAAAAATGAACCCCTTACAGTAGCGATTATTTGCTCTTTTTGTACTAATTTTCGTTTTTTTTAACCCCATTATGTTACTAAACCTCTCAGGCCTGGGTGACACCTCTGTTTTTTTTGGTGCTTTTTTGCAGAAACACACTACAGGTAATTTACATGGTTTCCTATGGGACACGTTCACATCCATGATTTTTCCAGCTGCTCCGTATTTGGAAAGGGCAAAGACTTTTTTTAACGCAAAACGGTGCTATTTTAGTTTTTTGGTTTAATATACTTCAATGGAGAAGCTGCAGAAAAGCATGTAATGTGTTTTTGCGGCAATTTGTGTTTTGTAATCTGCCCAACAACAAATTGGCCCAAAAAAAATGTAAAAATGCCAAAAAATTGCTTTTTTTTTTTTTTTAATGGTTATTAACCGATTAATCGAAACAATAATCGGCCAACTAATCTATTATGAAAATAATCGTTAGTTGCAGCCCTAATTGCTACATCTATGTTATGGGGATTCCCTGTTAGTACCTTCAACCACTTGTCGCCAAATCATGTAAACGGTACATCATGTGACTTCAAGCGGCTGTACCGGCATGATATGCAGCTGCAGGCATCACCCCGGTACCATTTTATAGAGCCGACGGTCGGCTCTCTTGTAATAGCAAGCTGACTAGCCGCTCGATTGCTCTTACAAGCAGAGGGAGGGGACAGACCCCCTCCCCCTACGCCTTGCTTGGGCTCTCCCGTCCGTTGTCTAGTCGGACACCCAAACACCGAGATCGGCTTTGATTTGGTCTCCGCGATCGTAACCTGAAAGCAATGACATAATTTTCAGTTTAACTGGATGTCAATGGCACCATTTAAAAAAAAAATGAAGTATTCAAAAATGCCGATCTTGGCGTTTTGAATGCTTTCAAGGGCAGAGGAGGGATTTGGTGTCTTATATATCCTAGATCCCTCCATAAAGAGTACCTGTCATTGCCCATTACTGTCACAAGGGATGTTTACATTCCTTGTGACAGCAATAAAAAAAAAAAAAAAGTAAATAAAGCAGCACTGATGAAGCGGCACTAATATGCAGCACTGATGAGTAGGGATGAGCCGAACACCCCCCGGCTCGGTTCGCACCAGAACCTGCAAACGGACCGAAAGTTTGTCCGAACTTTAGAACCCTATTAAATACAATGGACGCGAACGTTCTAAATCAAAAGTGCTAATTATAACAACTATTATGCATGTTATTGTCCTAAAAAGGATTTGGGAACCCGGGTTCTGCACCAGGGGACATGTATCAATGCAAAAAAAACTAAAAAAAAAACGGCAATTTTCCGGGAGCAGTCATTTTAATGATGCATAAAGTGAGAAAAAAAAGTGAAATATTCCTTTAAATATCGTACCTGGGGGGTGTCTAAAGTATGCCTGTGAAGTGCCACGTGTTTCCCGTGTTTAGAACTGTCCCTGCACAAAATAACATTTCTAAAGGAAAAAAAAGCCATTTAAAACTGCTTGCGGCTTTAATGTAATGTCTGGTCCCGGTAATATGGATGAAAATCTTTAGGAAAAATGGCATAGCTACCCCATCACCCCCCCCCCCCTACCCCAGCCCATTACCAGCCCCTTTGGGTCTTGTATGGATATTAAGGGGAACCCCGCACACAAAATAAAAAAGGCCCTATATACTCTGAACAGCCGTATACAGGCGGTGCATACAAGACAGGGACTGTAGGTTTGTTCTTATGTAGAATCTGTTTGTAATTTTGAACACGTACATTGTTGAAGTGTAGCTCCAGCCCAAAAATCTATTTTTAAGCTTTTTGGAAAACATAGGGAAGGGTTATCACCCCTGTAACATTTGTTTTGCTGTCTGTGCCCCTGTTCAGAACATTTCACCTCACTTTCCGTCCCAATGACAACTGTTTTTGAAAATGTGGTGTTTTTCTTGAAACAAGGATTGCTGATAAAGCATCAGTACAGAGGAGACACCTTTCTCCCATATTTATTCTTACAGGAGAGAATTTTCCTTTCTAGTGGTAGATTTCCTCTCACTTCCTGTTGTCTTCTTGCGTTTGCAAGTAGGAGTCGTTTGTAAGTTGGATGTTTGAAAGTAGGGACCTGCCGTATATACTCTGCAGAAATAGGCCCCTTAGTTGTTGGTGTTGGCACAACACTGTAAGCACTCACAGTTACTCTTGGTTGGTGCTGGAACGCCCTGCTGTCAACTATTATATCAGGAATTGTAATTACATATAATTGTTGAACAGTGGTAGTAAAAATTGGGGCTTTGATGGTGGTGCTGGTGCCACAACACTGTAAGCCCTCAGAGTTACTCTTGGTGGGTGCAGGAATGGGCCCTGCTGTGAATTATTAGATCAAGAATTGTAATTGCATGCCCCTGTTGAACAGGGGCAGAAAAATTGGGCCTTTGGCACTGGTGCCACAACACTGCAACCCCTCACAGATACTGTAGTTAAGTACAGCCTGCCGCACTCTTTTTTATGCCCCACCGCAGGGCAGTGATGTGAACCCGACACCCAGGAAAGACGGCGCTCTCTGGAACAGACACCCAACGCATTCCCAGCGTGACTGGGCCCCCCGATTCAAATCAAAGTTTTCTAATAGGAATAAAGGAGTCCCGGCCGATCATTTCTTCACACGATGACGTTGTGTGCGTTTATTAACCTGAGATGAGCTGTGATGGCGACTATGGCGGCTCATCTCTGTGGATCGTAACCGGTGGCCTACTGTGCTGAGAGTGCGCTCGCTCCCTTGCATGCTCCCAGCACAGTAACTGGCGATTGTTCACATGATCAGAATGCCAGCCTCCGCTTCTCAGCATTCAGAATTTTTTAATGGCCCGGGAGGCGGCACAGGCATCAAAATAAGTGTGCAAAACGCAAAATACATCAAAACGCGTAAAAAAAAAAAGTGTAAAAACTGCAAAATACATAAAAAATACATAAAAAACGTGTAAAAAAAAAAAAAAGCATAAAAATGCAAAATAACATCAAAAACGCATCAAGAAACAAGTGTAAAAAAAAAAGCAAAAATACATCAAAACGCAGCAAAAAAAGTGTAAAATGCTAAATACATAAAAAAATAAATAAATGCAAAATAAAAAAGTGTGAAAAACGCATAATACGCATAATGTGAGAACTGCAAAATACATCAACAAAAGTGTGAAAAATGCAAAATACATCATTTTTTTTCCAAAAAACGCAAAATACAAAAAAAATAAAAAACACATAAAATAGTGTAAAAAATGCAAAATACATCAAAACGCACAAAAAAAATTTGTAAAATGCAATAGACATCAAAAATACAAAAAAAAGTGTAAAAACTGCAAAATAAACCAAAACACTGTAACAAATAAATCAAAACACTGTAAAAAACGTGAAAATACATCAAAATCACCTAAAAATACATCAAAATCACATAAAAAATAAATAAAAATGCAAAATACATCAAAAACACATAAAAAAAGTGTAAAAATGTAAAATACATAAAAAATGCATCAACAAAGTGTAAAAAAAAATAAAAGCATAAAAAATGCAAAATAACATCAAAAACAAGTGTAAAAAACGCAAAAATACACCAAAATGCATAAAAAAAAGTGTAAAATGCAAAATACATAAAAATAAAAATAAAACATAAAAAGTGTGAAAACGCATAATACGCATAATGTGAAAACTGCAAAATACATCAACAAAAGTGTGAAAAATGCAAAATACATGAAAAAAAAAAATGCAAAATACATTAAAAAATACATAAAAAATAATTCAAAAGTGTAAAAAAACATAAAAAGTGTAAAAAATGCTAAAATACATCAAAACGCACCAAAAATGTGTAAAATGCACTATACATCAAAAATACAAAAAAAAGACTAAAAAACGCAAAATACCTCAAAACACATTGAAAACGTGTAAAAAAATAGAAAATACATCAGAATCACATTAAAAAATGTAAAAACCGCAAAATACAGTAAAAAACGCATATAAACGTGTGAAAACTGCAAAATACATATAAAAAAAAGAATGCTAAAAACATCAAAATCATGGGACAGGTAAGTGTCTGTTTATTAAACATCAGCAGGTACACTTTTTGTATCTGCTGACTTTTAATAAACGAAAAAAAAAAAAAGCCTAGAACTCCACTTTAAGTAGCGTGGTTTGTCGCCATTCCATGACTGCGCAATTTTGAAGTGTAACATGTTAGGTATCTATTTACTCGGCGTAACGTCATCTTTTATATTATACACAGCTTGGGGAGAGAGGGGCCAGGCTGGCGGGGCGGGGCTACGGTAGAAAGAGGGAGGGGTCTGGAATGTTGTGTACAGTGTAATGATCACCCGGCTCAGTGCAACTGATAAATGCTTCCCCACATTACTGTACATTGTGTGCAACTGATAAATGCTTCCCTCCATTACTGTACATTGTGTGCAACTGATAAATGCTTCCCCCCATTACTGTACATTGTGTGCAACTGATAAATGCTTCCCCCCCATTACTGTACATTGTGTGCAACTGATAAATGCTTCCCCCATTACTGTACATTGTGTGCAACTGATAAATGCTTCCCCCCATTACTGTACATTGTGTGCAACTGATAAATGCTTCCCCCATTACTGTACATTGTGTGCAACTGATAAATGCTTCTCCCCATTACTGTACATTGTGTGCAACTGATAAATGCTTCCCCCCATTACTGTACATTGTGTGCAACTGATAAATGCTTCCCCCATTACTGTACATTGTGTGCAACTGATAAATGCTTCCCTCCATTACTGTACATTGTGTGCAACTGATAAATGCTTCCCCCATTACTGTACATTGTGTGCAACTGATAAATGCTTCCCCCATTACTGTACATTGTGTGCAACTGATAAATGCTTCTCCCCATTACTGTACATTGTGTGCAACTGATAAATGCTTCCCCCCATTACTGTACATTGTGTGCAACTGATAAATGCTTCCCCCATTACTGTACATTGTGTGCAACTGATAAATGCTTCCCTCCATTACTGTACATTGTGTGCAACTGATAAATGCTTCCCCCATTACTGTACATTGTGTGCAACTGATAAATGCTTCCCCCATTACTGTACATTGTGTGCAACTGATAAATGCTTCTCCCCATTACTGTATGTAGCGGGGTGGTCAATTTAAGTGAAGTGTCTGAGTGGTAATTAGGCTCAGACACTTTAACCACTTGACAACTGGGCACATAACCCCCTTCCTGCCCAGGCGAAATTTCAGGTTTCAGCGCCGTCACGCTTTGAATGACAATTGCGCGGTCGTGCGACGTGGCTCCCAAACAAAATTGACGTCCTTTTTTTCCCACAAATAGAGCTTTCTTTTGGTGGTCTTTGATCATTTCTGCGGTTTTTATTTTTTGCGCTATAAACAAAAATAGAGCGACAATTTTGAAAAAAAACACAATATTTTTTAATTTTTGCTATAATTAATATCCCATTTTTTTTTAAAAAAAAACTATTTTTTTCCTCAGTTTAGGCCGATACGTATTCTACATATTTTAGGTAAAAAAAAAAAAATCGCAATAAGCGTATAATGATTGGTTTGCGCAAAAGTTATAGCGCCTACAAAATAGGGAATAGAATTATTATTTTTTTTTAATTATTATTTTTTTTATTTTTTTACTAGTAATGGCGTCGATCTGCGATTTTTTTTTTTGTGACTGTGACATTACGGCGGACACATCGGACACTTTTGACCCATTTTTGGGACCATTCACATTTATACAGCGAACAGTGCTAAAAATATGCACTGATTACTGTATAAATGTGACTGGCAGGGAAGGGGTTAACCACTAGGGGGCGATCAAGGGGTTAATATGTTCCCTGCTAGATGTTCTTACTGTGGGGGGGAGGGGACTGACTGGGGGAGGTGACTGATGGTTGTCCCTATGTACAAGGGACACAGCATCGGTCTCCTCTCCCTGACAGGACGTGGATCTCTGTGTTTACACACACAGATCCACGTCCCTGGCTCTGTGACAGACGATCGCTCGTACCTGGCGGACATCGCGGCCGCCAGGCACGCGCATCGGCACTCGCCTGACACGGCGGGCACAGTTTTTCCCCGACGCGCGCCCGCGGTGGCGCGCATCGCGGAAGTAAATAAGAGGACGTCTATAGACGTCCTATCAGCAATTGACGACCGCTTTGCGGACGTCTTTTGCTTATAGCCCGGGCGTGAAGTGGTTAATTTGTTAGGGTTTATGGACCATTCTGTTCACAGGAAGACTATTGGTGTACAGTTCCCTGTGGCCTGCAGGTGGCGCTGCCACCGTAGGCCAGGGTTGAACCACCAATACAGGGCTGTGCCTTTTATGACCCCTCTCAGCAGCCGGGCAGCGGGGCGGAGAACCTGCTGTGCATGCTGGGAGAGGATATAAAAGGGGCAGACACCTCCTGTTCAGGGTTCGTCCACGCCCAGACACCTTCAGCCTGGGGGTGCGTGAGGGTAGTGTCCGAGTGCCCTAGGCCCGGAGGCCATGTTCCTGTTCCATCCCGGGCACCTTTGGCCTGGGGTGAGGTACTATCTTGCCGTCCTGTCCTCCTGAGTATGGAGACTCAGGGAGTCTCGGGAAAGGCCCGGGGCCCCGCACCTTCGGCTGGGGCCTACTAGGGATTGAGGAGTCCAGGGTGCCGCCTTGCGAGGGGACCCGCACCCTAAGAGAAGGGAGAAGGGAGGATCCGTTCCGAAGGACCGATGCGGTAGTCACGGTGAAGGAAGGGGTCTGTTGACTCTCTGGGGGGACGTCTTCTCCTTAAGGGCCATGTTCTAAGAAGGAAGAAAACTAAAGTGCACCAGCTCTGTGGCAGAGACCATCTTCACGCTCAGTGGCAGAGAGCGTGCGCCTAAAACTGTTTGAGAATCTGAACAGTCGAGAGTTTGAGCTACGTTTGTGCCTGGACCTCCTCCACACCTTAGGCTGTCCTGCGTCTTTGCTCCAACCTTTCCTCTATCCAAGAGACTGTTTATTGCCAAGTGAGAATAAATATTGAGTTGGACTTTCAGCTGGTGTGGACATTCACGTTCCTGAGGAAGTCAAGTCAAGGACCCACGGTAGAGGTGAGAATCATTCTCAGGAGGACTTTGACTCTGGCTGCAGACAAGGCCCAAAATCAACACCGCTCAACCTCTTAACACAGAAGGGTACGGGCTTGTGGTGCGGTGTGCCTCTCCCTTCCTGCGAGGAGCCAAAGTTAAAGGCAGGTAGGGGAGAGGTGGGTGCGCTACATGTACATTGTGTGCAACTGATAAATGCTTCCCCTTCATTACTGTACATTGTGTGCAACTGCTAAATACTTCCCCCTATTACTGTACATCGTGTGCAACTGCTAAATACTTCCCCCTATTATGTACATTGTGTGCAACTGCTAAATAATTCCCCCCATTACTGTACATTGTGTGCAACTGCTAAATAATTCCCCCTATTACTGTACATTGTGTGCAATTGCTAAATACTTCCTCCCATGACTGTACATTGGGTGCAACTGCTAAATAATTCCCCCCTAAATACTGTACATTGTGTGCAACTGATAAATACTTTGCCCCCATTACTGTACATTGTGTGTGTAGCGGGTACTTACTTTCCCGGGGTAATTTTTGAATTTTTCAGTGACATTAGTGGTGTGTTCCCGGCGGCCCACCGGGTGGCGCTGTCACCATGGGCTGACGGACGGATATCGCTGTGTGCTGAGCCTCCTTTTCGTCCTCTCGGCAGCGGTATGGTGGGGCGGGGAACCCGCCATGCTTGCTGGGAGAGGGTATAAAGGGGCCGGCCATCTTGGTCACGAGGGCTGAGTCCCAGGCACCTTCAGCTTACGGGCGGTGGTTCGTGTTCGTCCTCTAGGCGGCCTAGGCCTAGAGGACCACCGGAGATCGTGTTCCATCCCAGGCACCTTTAGCCTGGGGTGAGGTACTCGGACGGAGGTCCGGAGCTCAGTGCCCAACACTGAGTTCCGCGAGGGAAGGATCCTAAGGCACTCCGGGGATGGATGCCTGAATCCAAGGTGGGCGCAATGGACCGGGAAGAGCTCCTCATCTGAAGACCCGGTGCAGCAGACTGCCGGTGACGGGTGAGTCTCTTGTCGGAGACCGTCCGGAAGGAGAATTTCCCTCGTGCGGAGACCATAGCCCACTCTCAGGGAGTAGAGTGGAGGATCGAATTTGTGTCTGGGCCTATTCGCACCCACACCTCCTTTTCTGTTCTATAGCCAAGGGAGTCCATGTTATGTTCTACAATAAAGGAGTGTTGGACTTTAATGATGTGGGGCTCAATTTCTGGCAGACGAGGTTCACGGTGACTCTTGGAGGGAGGATCCAGATGCACAGCACAGACCCGAAGGTAAAAACAACAGAGACATTGCTGATACCACATCACACCTGTGGTGGAAGCCTGGCGTAGCTCACCCTCTCCCTCCCCTATCATACCCCTAGACCAGAGACAGTGCGAGTTGAACTTTAATAGAGGGGACTGGGGAGAGGGCGCCCGCTACATGTGCAACTGCTAAATACTTTGCCCCCATTACTGTACATTGTGTGCAACTGATAAATGCTTCCTCCATTACTGTACATTGTGTGTGTAGCGATACCTTCAGTTAAGAGGGCCGCAGATTAGTTTGGGCCCTGAAGACAGCTCCGCCAACCCCCGGCAATTTACTCGACCCCCTTCCAGCACAGTTAGTCTAGGATAATATATGTATATATCTTATGCTCTATGATTAAACTCAGACACCAATGCAGTGATAGAAGAATAACGAGTTTACTTCTACTGGCAATAAAATCAACAGTTATACCAAATCACAGGAATCTATCTGCAGAGCCCTGCAGCAATAAACACACTATAACAGTCAGATATGGTGCACACGCACCACGTGTAACAGTACCTCACTATGCACCCTATGGCGCAGCAACTAAATAAACTATCTAGATGGCCAGGCCTGACCATATAACTCAGTCTCTAGGGGGGGGGGGGTAAAATTCTTTGCATGCAAATCTTTAAACGGTGGTGCACATTTCAGGAACACATTTATAATGGGGGGGGGGGTAAAAATGCCAAATGCCAACACAGTACACTCCACTAGCGATCCGTTTGACTCAGTTCTGCTATGGATCTCCAGTGGGGAAAAATAACTGAAATAGGAACTGGTGGGCCAAGGCAGTCTGTAGGCCTAACAATGGTATACAGTATTTGTGGATTGAGCATGTGCTCGCTCACCCCTCCGGACACGATCCCAGTCCGGGAACTTCCACCTGCTGTGTCTCCACACACAGCCTCTGCAGCGGTCGGGTCTCCAGCTCAGCAGCGGTTGAAAAAAACCCAGTCAGATGCCACCCAGGCTCGAGATGGGGTGGAAGGCTCTTTGGTAACTGCGCAAGGCCCCAGGCTTCAGGCCCTGCACAGCAGCAGGTCCGCACAGGAGGATCTCTCCACTGAAGTCTCGTGTCCCAAAGAGGCCGAGCGCAGCCGCGCCTCCTCCTTATAAAGCTCCACCCATGAGTCTCTGCGGTGACAACATTGCACCCTGGGTGCCAAACGGGGTTCTGGGTAACGTAGTCTCTCTCCTCTGCTTTCACTTCCAGTAAAGTCTCTTCTCTACTCCCTCCCGACTCACCTCTCACCCGGAAAGTCCTGTCTCTCTGTATTAAAGGGGAATACCCCGCTACATGTGCAACTGATAAATGCTTCCTCCATTACTGTACATTGTGTGCAACTGATAAATGCTTCCCCCTATTACTGTACATTGTGTGCAACTGATAAATACTTCCCCCATTACTGTACATTGTGTGCAACTGCTAAATAATTCCCCCCCATTACTGTACATTGTGTGCAATTGCTAAATACTTTCCCCCCCATTACTGTACATTGGGTGCAACTGCTAAATAATTCCCCCCCAATACTGTACATTGTGTGCAACTGCTAAATACTTTGCCCCAATTACTGTACATTGTGTGCAACTGCTAAATACTTTGCCCCCATTACTGTACATTGTGTGCAACTGATAAATGCTTCCTCCATTACTGTACATTGTGTGCAACTGATAAATGCTTCCCCCTATTACTGTACATTGTGTGCAACTGATAAATGCTTCCCCCTATTACTGTACATTGTGTGCAACTGCTAAATAATTCCCCCCCCATTACTGTACATTGTGTGCAATTGCTAAATAATTCCCCCCCCATTACTGTACATTGTGTGCAATTGCTAAATACTTCCCCCCATTACTGTACATTGGGTGCAACTGCTAAATAATTCCCCCCCCAATACTGTACATTGTGTGCAACTGATAAATACTTTACCCCCATTACTGTATATTGTGTGCAACTGATAAATGCTTCCTCCATTACTGTACATTGTGTGCAACTGATAAATGCTTCCTCCATTACTGTACATTGTGTGCAACTGATAAATGCTTCCCCCCATTACTGTACATTGTGTGCAACTGATAAATGCTTCCCCCCATTACTGTCCATTGTGTGCAACTGATAAATGCTTCCCCTATTACTGTACATTGTGTGCAACTGATAAATGCTTCCCTCCATTACTGTACATTGTGTGCAACTGATAAATGCTTCCCCCTATTACTGTACATTGTGTGCAACTGCTAAATAATTCCCCCCATTACTGTACATTGTGTGCAACTGAGAAATGCTTCCTCCATTACTGTACATTGTGTGCAACTGCTAAATAATTCCCCCCATTACTGTACATTGTGTGCAACTGATAAATGCTTCCCCCCATTACTGTACATTGTGTGCAACTGATAAATGCTTCCCCCCATTACTGTACATTGTGTGCAACTGCTAAATCCCCCCCCCCCCCCACATTGATAATTTTTGGGGGTTCTAAGTAATTTTCTAGCAAAAAATACACATTTTTAAACAAAAAGTGTCAGAGAAGGCCTGGGAGGTCAGCAAGTGGATCTAATCATAGAGAGGAGTCAGGACTGGTCTTATCATCCTCTGTTCTGGCAGACTTGACCCCCCCCCCCCCCAGGGGAAGAGAGGCACATGACACATCAATAATTAAAGTTATGACTCCTCCCACCTCCAGACACACCCCTGGACTATAAAAATGTCTCCCCACCCCCCTCTTCTTGTAGTTGGTGATCCAGGAGAGAGAGAGAGAGATCCTTCTGTCTGCTGTGTGAGTGCAACACTGAGGGGGGGAGGGGAGGGGGAGGTCCCTATGTAGGGTGGTCGCTTCATATGCCTTCCCATGCGTTTATATCTTCTCTATATTTCCATTCTGGTTTTTCTGCATCGATGTGAGGCCTTCGTGCGTTCATGTGCTTTGGTGTGCGTTTTACATGCGATTTATTTCGTGTGAGGCCCGATTCACACCCATGCTGCATACAGTCCATCTAACATGGTTTCCTATGGAACACGTTCTGTGGTGCAAATCCGCAAAATGCAAAAAAAGCACAAAAAATGCAGCATAGGTGTGAATCCGGCCTCACGCGGCGCGATGTGCGTTTTATATGCGACCTATTTTGTGTTATCAAGCGGCGCGATGTGCGTTTTATATGCGGCTTCATGTTTTGAGTCGGTTTCGGTGCGCGTTTCTAGGTAGAAAGCGGTTGCAGGGAAACCTGCCATACATGCGTGTTTTCTACGCCAGGTTCGGAACGCGCGGCAGTTTGCGCTCAGCTTCGGGTGCCGGTGTTACCTTAGGCCCCGCCCCCCCGTTTACACCTGAGCGGAATCGCAGGCAGAATGTGCAATTCCTTTGCAGCGCCGTTATTTCCTAATATATAACCCTTTCATGCAGGGGCGTAACTAGAAATCACAGGGCCCAATAGCAAAATGTTGTATAGGGCCCCCCCACCCCCCCTGCAAACAGCCCCCCCCCCCCCACACAAAAAAAAAAAAAAAGAACCAATGCCATTGAAGAACAGATTGCCTCACCCATGTGGCACAGCACCCAGGCAACAAAGTATGCAGTACCAGGGGGTCTTCAAACTACGGCCCTCCAGGTTCTCAGGAACTACAATTCCCATCATGCCCAGTCATGTCTGTGAATGTCAGAGTTTTGCAATGCCTGATGGGATTTGTAGTTCCGCAACAGCTGGAGGGCCGTAGTTTGAGGATCCCTGTGTATGCAGCCCCCTCGCTGACCTCCATCCCTTCCAACCAACTTCTGTTCTGATTAAACTTTATGTGTAAAAACAAGACAAACAAGGGGGGGGGGGGATAAGACGGCGATGATGAACAGCGGCCCTAACGGTAGTTTGATCAAGTTTATTCTTAACCCCTTCAGCCCCGGACCATTGTGCAGCTGAAAGGATCCCGGGCCCCTTTTTGCGATTCGGCACTGCGTCGCTTTAACTGACGATTGCGCGGTCGTGCGACGTGGTTTCCAAACACAATTGACGTCCTTTTTTTTCCCCGCAAATAGAGCTTTCTTTTGATCACCTCTGCGGTTTTTATTTGTTTTTGCGCTATAAACAAAAATAGAGCGACAATTTAAAAAAAAAAAAAAAAATGCAATATTTTTTACTTTTTGCTATAATAAATATCCCCCAAAAAATATATAAAAAAAAAAAATATTTTTTTTTCCCTCAGTTTAGTCCGATACGTATTCTTCTACATATTTTTGGTAAAAAAAAAAAAAAAAAAAATCGCAATAAGCGTTTATTGATTGGTTTGCGCAAAAGTTATAGAGTCTACAAAATAGGGGGGGTAGTTTTATGGCATTTTTATTAATATTTTTTTTTTTTTTACTAGTAATGGCGGCGATCAGCGTTTTATTTTTTATCGTGACTGCGACATTATGGCGGACACATCGGACACCATTTTTGAGACCATTGTCATTTATACAGCGATCAGTGCTATAAAAAAAAATGCACTGGTTACTCTGAAAATGACACTGGCAGTGAAGGGGTTAACCACTAGGGGGCGGTGAAGGGGCTTATTACTACTGTTTGGGGGTGTGGCTTGGCGTGTGACGTCACTGATCGTCGCTCCCTATGACAGGGAACAGACGATCAGCGACAGTCTCACTAGGAAGCACGGGGCGGGGTTTGTTTACACTTACCTCTCCCCGTTCTTCAGCTCTGTGACCCGATCGCGGGACACTGGCGGCGATCGGGGGCGCGGTCATGGAGCTCAGGACCGGGTGGCGCACGTGCCACCCACGGCTGGGCTTCTTAAAGAGGGCGTACCTGTATGCCCTTGTGCCCAGCCGTGCCATTCTGCCGACGTATATCGGCGTGAGGCGGTCCTTAAGTGGTTAAAGGGGTTGTAAAGGTTCATGTTTTTTCACCTTAATGCCATCCTAGGCATTAAAGCCGAGTTCCACCCAAAAATGGAACTTCCGCTTCCCGCAGCTGCCTGCACAGTGAGGGGGGAACTGCACTGCAGGGATGTCATCTCTCTGCTCCCCCACCCACCTGCTCCCTGATTGGTCAGCTCGCTCACCCACGAGCCGCCCAGCTGTTCGCTCGCTCTCTCACCAACTGAGCCGCCTGACAGCCCTCGGAGCCGCCTGTCCTCACCGGGCCTTACTTGGCTGCGGGCCCCATAGCACCCGCGTGGGTCGCTATGGCGGTAGTTCCGCCCCTGCTTTCATGCCATAAGCCCCCGTACACACGGTCGGACTTTTGGCCAACAAACTTCATTTTGAGCAAGTTGGACCAACAATCCGGCCGTGTGTACGCTCCATCCGACAAACTTTTTTGCTTTTTTCTTGTTTTCATCGGACAAAAGTTGGGTCTGCAAACGGACAAACTTTTGGCCAACAAAAGTCCGATGGAGCAAAGTCCTGCCGTGTGTACAGAAAACCATCGGACTTTTCTCCGATGGGCAAAACAACTAATGTTAAAATCAACCAACAATAGCAGAAGTTGACCAAAGGGTGGCGGTAAAGAGCAGAAAAGAGCAGAAAAACCACGTGATGTTGCAAAAAGTTTTGGGAAAGTTTACAGAAAAGTCCTGTGGTGTGTATGCTATGGGTGTTCCCGGCCAACTCCGTTCGGACAAAAATCCGATGGAAGTCCAACCGTGTGTACGAGGCTTTAGCCTATTTCTGACATTTGTTGTTTAAAAGTTAAAATATGTATATTTTTTTTGCTAGAAAATTACTTAGAACCCCCAAACATATATATATATATAAATCTATTTTTAGCAGAGACCCTGGAGAATAAAATGGTAATCGTTGCAATATTTTATGCCAAACGGTATTTGCACTTTTTTTGGGAAACGTATGCACTTTCTTTGCTGCGCGAGCTGGTGGGGAGTGGGGGGGGGGTGCTTTCATTTTATTTTTTTTATTTTTTTACATTGTTTCCTTAAAAAAAAAAAAAAAAATTCTGATCACTTTTATTGCTGTGAAAAGTAATGTAAACATCCCATGTGACAGTAATAGGGGGTGACGGGTCCTCTTTATGGAGGGATCTAAAAAGACCCCAAATCCTTCCTTTGCACTTCAAAGTATTCAGATCACCAAAATCGGCGATTCTGAATACTGCCAATTTTTTAAAAAATCGGCGCCATTGGCAGCCGAGAAAACTGGAAGTGACGTCGCTTCCGGAATTTTACATCGGAGACCCGATTGGGGTGGGCGAATCCGGCTTTGTTTGGGTCTCAGCCTAGCCGGTGGAAGTGCCGGATGGTGGCTCCGCACTCCCGGTGGGACAGGAGGCCCGAGAAGAGCGGCGGGGGGGGGGGGGGAGGGAACGTCCCCTCCCCGCTGCCTTAGGATAACAGCTGAGCGGCTTTTAGCCACATCGGTTGTTATCACAGAAGAGCCAACCGCTGATTCTAAAAAACGGTACCGGGGAGATGCCTGCAGCTGCATATCATCCATCCCGGTATAACCGATTAAAGCCATGAACGCAAATGTGCGTACGGTCGGCGCAAAGGGGATAATATATCAAATATTTATTAAATTAGACCCTCAACGCGCTGTGACTTTGCAGCGATTGCCGTGCGGCACAATGCATGAAAATTGCAGCAATAGGCGCCTGCCCCAAAATCTGGTACATGAGCTTCTTCGTTGTGTTTTTAAAGCGGAGGGAGGCCAATTCAAAATGAATGGCACCGCTCCAAAATGCAAGGCGCCGCTCCAAAATGAATGGTACCGCTCCAAAATGCAAGGCGCCGCTCCAAAATGAATGGTACCGCTCCAAAATGAATGGCTCCGCTCCAAAATGAATGGTACCACTCCAAAATGAATGGTACCGCTCCAAAATGAATGGTACCACTCCAAAATGAATGGTACCACTCCAAAAATGTATAGTACCGCTCCAAAATAAATGGCACCTCTCCAAAATAATTGGTACCGCTCCAAAATGAATGGCATTGCTCCAAAATGAATAGTACTGCTCCAAAATAAATGGCACCTCTCCAAAATGAATAGTGCCGCTCCAAAATAAAATGGTACCACTCCAAAAGTATGGTACCGCTCCAAAATTAATGGTGCTGCTCCAAAATGAATAGTACCACCCCAAAATGAATGTTACCGCTCCAAAATAAAATAGTACCACTACAAAAGTATGGTACCGCTCCAAAATTAATGGTGCTGCTCCAAAATGAATAGTACCACCCCAAAATGAATGTTACCGCTCCAAAATAAAATAGTACCACTACAAAAGTATGGTACCGCTCCAAAATGAATAGTACCGCTCCAAAATGAATGGCGCCGCTCCAAAATGAATGGTACCGCTCCAAAATGAATGGCGCCGCTCCAAAATGAATAGTACCGCTCCAAAATGAATAGTACCGCTCCAAAATAAATGGCACCTCTCCAAAATGAATGGTACCGCTCCAAAATGAATAGTAGCGCTCCAAAACTAATGGCGCCGCTCCAAAATGAATGGCACCGCTCCAAAAACAGCGTCATGCTCAGGTGTGAACGTGGGCCTAAAGACTCCCCAAACACAGGTCACAAAGCAGCGCGTTTCCCTGCACCGGATTGCACGGTGCAGTAAGTACCACGCGATGCTGTTGCTGTGCATTTTTTGTTTAAACACTTGCCGACCGACTCACGTACATTTACAGTGTTAGTAGCTGCTGACTTTTAAAAAATAAATAAAAAATTTGCGGGTGGAGCTCCGCTTTAACCCCTTGATCGCCCCCCTAGTGTTAACCCCTTCCCTGCCAGTGACATTTATACAGCAATCAGTGCATTTTTATAGCTGTAATCGCTGTATAAATGTCAATGGTCCCAAAAAAAGTGTCAAAGGTGTCCGATCTGTCTGCCGCAATGTCCCGATAAAAAAAAAAGATCGCCACCATTACTAGTAAAAAAAGAAAATGCCATAAAACTATCCCCTATTTTGTAGACGCTATAACTTTTGCGCAAACCTATCAATATACGCTTTTAGCGGGTTTTTTTAATTAATTTTTTTACCAAAAATATGTAGAAGAATACGTATCGGAATAAACTGAGGAAATTTTTTAAAAAAAATAAATAAAATTGGGATATTTATTATAGCATAAAGTACAAAATATTGTGTTTTTTTTTCAAAATTGTCGCTCTTTTTTTTGTTTATAGCGCAAAAAAAACCAAAAAAAACGCAGTGGGGATTAAATACCACCAAAATAAATCCCTATTTGTGGGGAAGAAATGATAAAAATGTAGTTTGGGTCCGACGTCGCACGACCGCGCAATCGTCATTCAAATTGCGACAGCGCTGAAAACTTAAAATTGGCCTGGGCAGGAAGGGGGTGAAAATGCCCGGTGTTGAAGTGGTTAAGGGGGGGGGAATACTTCCGGGGCTGAAGTGGTTAAAGTCGCACATGTGTAACTTTTGGTGTGATTTCAGCCTGGGTTGAAATTGCACTGCGCCCCCGGATCGGACGTGAATCGCACAATGTTTGTAACCGTTCCCCCCACTCTATTCTAAAAGGAACAAAAAAACCCCCAAAAAAACAGGCCCCTCTTATACAGGACAATGGTGTCCCTTTTTTTAAGGCTCGGTTTCCACTTGTGCAACTTGTCACGCGACTTGGGACTGCCAAGTCGCATGACAAGTCGTTACCCCAATGATTTCCAATGGGTACCGTTCATATCTGTGCGACTTCAAAGTAGTCCCTGCACTACTTTGGTCCCACTTTGATGCGACTTGAGGACCAGAGACCCCAAGAATACACAGGCATTGCTTCAAGTCGCACCAAAATCACGGCAAAAATCGCGCGACTTTCAAGTCGCAATAATGGAAACCTAGCCTAAGGCTCCTTTCACACTTTTGTGACTTGTGAGACCCCCCCCCCCCCCCAAGTCGCAGGACATGTGGAACCTTAAATTACGAGTATAATCCGTTCCAGGAGAATGCTCGTAATCCAAAGCACTCGCATATCAAAGCGAGTTTCCCCATTGAAGTCAATGGAAACGAAAATAATTCGTTCCGCATTGACTTCTATGGCATGCAATACCGATTGTGGCCAGAGGTGGGGGGTGCGCCGGAGAGACTCAGGAATACTCGGAAAGGCTCAGGAACGGAGTATTTCCAAGTATTTTCGAGCGGCTCCGGCGCCCCCGAACCTCAGGCCAAATGTGGTACTGCACACAGCTGTGGCTTGAATACTGACAACACTCGCAAGTCAGGATTTAAAAAAAAAAAAAAAAAAAGCGCTCGTATTGCGAAACGCTCGTTATAGTGAAACCTCAGATTGCGAGTAACGCGGTTAACGAGCGTGTCGCAATACGAGAGTTTTTTTTTTTTTTTTTTTAAATCCTGACTCTGTTTGCGAGTGTTGTCAGAATTCAAGCCACAGCGGTGTGCAGTACCGCATTTGGCCTAAGGGTTTCGGGGGAGCCGGAGCCGTTCGGAAATACTCAGAACTTCTCGAGCCTTTCCGAGGGTTTACGAGTTCAGCTGGGCCTTTCAGAGAATTCCTGAGGCTCTCCAGTGCCCCCCCCCCACCTCTGGCCACATGCGGTATTGCATGCCATAGAAGTCAATGCGGAACAAATTATCTTTGTTTCCATTGACTTCTATGGGGAAACTCGCTTTGATATGCGAGTGCTTTGGATTACGAGCATTCTCCTGGAACGGATTATGCTCGTAATCCGAGGTTCCACTGTACATTGAATTTCACATGTCCTGCGACTTGGGGGGAGGGGGGGGTCTCACAAGTCGGATCCCAAGTCGCAAAAGTGTGAAAGGAGCCTTAGGCTAGGTTTTCACCTTTGGCGACCTGAAAGACGTGCGTTTTTTTTTTTGCCGTGATTTTGATGCGACTTGAAGCAATGCCTGTGTATTCCTGAGGTCTCTGGTCCTCAAGTTGCATCAAAGTGGGACGAAAGTAGTGCAGGGACTACTCTGAAGTCGCACAGATGTGAACAGTACCCATTGGAAATCATTGCGGTTGCTGCATCACTTCGGTCCGACTTTTTGATGCGACTTTGGTCCAGAGAATGTAAAGTCGAATCAAAGTCACATTGGAAATCTTGCGACTTTGGAAACGCACTAATATAAAAAGGAGCCTCATATGGGGGATGGGTGAGGGGGGGGGAGGGGGGAGGTGATACGGAGGTGGAGTTACTAAAGGCAAATAGACTAAGCACTCTGCAAAGTAAAGTTGCACCAGAACTTAGTACACGAGGTGAAGCTTCACTTTATAAAGAACAACCAATCACATACAAGGAAAAAAAAAAAAACAACAACTTTTTGGCTTGCACGCGATTGGATGATAGAAATCAGCAGAACATCCCCTTGTTTACTAAGCTCTGCAGCAAAGTGCTCAGTCTATTAGTAAATCCCCCCCCCCCCCCCATAGGCTTTTATGGAGATGAGTTTAGGAGCTGCTAGTGGAGGCGTATACTTTACCCACATAAGGACCGCCCCCCACGTACATATATATCAGGGTTCGACAAACCCCGGGCGCCAAGTCGCCATTGCGACTAGAATTAGTGACCTGGGGCGGCACAGCTGGGGTATCCTGTGTCTCGGTGGCCCACCCCCCCCGCCACGCGATCGCGCTGGACTCGGGCCGCGCCGGCCAGTAATTGAGGCCGCGGCTTTGTGGCCTTCTGCAGGCCTATGCTTCCTTCTGTGATCTGGCGCCATCTTGTGGTGGCCGTTGGTATGACAAGACAACCAGCAATGCTAATGGAGCTTCCCCCTGTCTGTTTTCACTGCCAACTCCTTCCCTCTAATTAGAACCCCCAAACATTATATATATATATATTTTTTTTTTCTAACACCCTAGAGAATAAAATGGCGGTTGTTGCAATACTTTCTGTCACACCGGATTTGCACAGCGGTCTTACAAGCGCGCTTTTTTGGGAAAAAATACACTTTTTTTTTTTAACAGTAAATTTTGCCTAATTTTTTTTATATTGTGAAACATAATGTTACGCCGAGAAAATTGATACCCAACATGTCACGCTTCAAAATTGCGTCCGCTCGTGGAATAGCGTCAAACTTTTACCCTTTAAAATCTCCATAGGCGACGTTTAAAAAATTCTACAGGTTGCATGTTTGTAGTTACAGAGGAGGTCTAGGGCTAGAATTATTGCTCTCGCTCTAACGATCGCGGCGATACCTCACATGTGTGGTTTGAACACCGTTTTCATATGCGGGCGCTGCTCACGTATGCGTTCGCTTCTGCGCATGAGCTCGGCTGGACGGGGCGCGTTCCTGGCTCCTAACTTTTATAGCTGGCTCCTAGATTCCAAGCAAATTTGTCAAGCCCTGATAGATTTTATATATATATATATATATATATATATATATATATATATATATATATATAAATAACAGGGTGGCCCTTAAGAGCAAAATATATATATATTTTTTTATAAGCCTCTGGGGCGCGGGAGCCAATCAGCGGGTCCGGCGTCCCCAATGTCCACTGGAAACCCGCCGATCGTTCGGACAATAGACACGTGCGCTGCCGAATTTTTTTTTTTCGTTTTTGTTTAGTTTTTTTTTGCTCGTTTTTTTCGGGTCCTGCGTTATGATCGCAATTCGTAAATTTCGAAAGAAATTGAAAATTCAAAAAAAATTCAGAAAAAAAAGGGATAAATTGAAAAAAAAAAATTGAAAAAAAAATAAATCGGAAATTAGTAAAATAAATAAATAAAAAAATCGGAAATTCTGAAATTTGCAAAAAAACAAACAAAAAAACAATAAATAAAAAAAAAAAAATACGGACATTTGGAATTTCGGAAATTCAGAAATTAAAAAAAAAAAAAAAAAAAAATCGGAAATTCGAAAACCCGAAAATTCAAAAATGTGAAATAACTAACTATTAAATTGTAGGCATTGGAATTTCCTTTTAAATTTGGCTGTTAGTGAACGTAACGAATACGAATTTATCCAAAGTTACGGATTATCTGAATTAACGAATGCCGCATCATCTAAACAAATGGAACGGAATAAATTAATAATAATATTAAAATGTTTTTATTGTTATTATTATCATTTATTATTATACTTTTTTTTTTTTTTACGTTCCATTCGTTTAGATGCGGCATTTGTTATTTCGGATAATCCGTAACTATGGATCAATTTGTATTTGTTACGTTCACTAACAGCCAAATTTGAAAGGAAATTCCAATACCTATAATTTAATAGCTATTAAATTATAGGTATTGGAATTTCCTTTCAAATTTGGCTGTTCGTGAACGTTAAGTTATTATTTCAGATTTTCGAATTTCCGATTTATCTATTTATTTATTTTTTTTGAATTTCCGATTTTTTTTTTTATTTTTTATTTTTGAATTTCCGAATTTCAATTTTTTTTTTTTTGAATTTACTAATTTTTGAATGATTAAATTTACTAGTATTCAGGAAAAGTTTGTTAAACCGGTTTTCGTTAATTCTGATATTTCTGAATGAATGAATTTGGTAAAATTTGTTAAAAAAAACTAATTCGGAATAAAACAAATTGCACATGTCTAGTAAACAAGACAGATCGCCGTTCTGCTAGTAAGGAAGGCGGAGATCTTGTGTTTTTGCTAAGCAGGAACACGGATCTCTGTCTTCCCACAGTTAAACCATCCCCCACACAGTTAGCAAGCACTCCTTAGGCAGACAGTTAACTCTTTGATCGTCCGCTGGTGCTTAACCCCTTCCCAGCCAGTGTCATTAGTACAGTGACAGTGCATATCTTTAGCACCGATCACTGTATTAGTGTCACTGGTCCCCAAAAAGTGTCAAAAATGTCAGTTAGCGTCCGCCGCAATGTCGCAGTCCCGCTTTAAGTCACTGATCTCCGGCATTACTAGTAAAAAATAAAATAAAAATAAAAATTCCATAAAAACATCCCAGTTTGTAGAAACTGTATTAGTGTCACTGGTTCTCAAAAAATGTCAGCTAGCGTCTAATTTGTCCGCCGCAATGTCGCAGTCCCACTATAAGTCACTGATCTCCGGCATTACTAGTAAAAAATAAAAATAAAATAAAAACATCCCAGTTTGTAGAAACTGTATTAGTGTCACTGGTTCCCCAAAAATGTCAGTTAGTGTCCGATTCGTCCGCCGCAATGTGGCAGTTCTGCAAAAAAAAAGTTAATCGCCGCCATTACTAGTATACAGAAAAAACGAAAAATTCCATAAATCTATCCCATAGTTTGTAGACGCTATAACTTCGGCCCATGAGGGTCATAAAGATGACCTGGTCCCCGGCCAGCTCTATGGTAAACAGCCGACGCCGGCGGATTCGTTCTCTGTCTCCCCGATCGCACGGGAGAGACTGGAGAAGCACCGGAGGGCGGGGCGAGGGGAGGGGAGGGATGTTTCCTCCCACTGCCTGTAAAAGCAATCCAGCGGCTAATCAGCTGCTATGATGGCTTTTATAATGTAGGGAATCGCCGGCATGATAAAAAAAAAAGATATCTGGATGATGCCGACAGCTGCACCCGTCACCCAGATATCTTCACTCAAAGTAAATGACGTCATATGACGTCCTACGGGGGGGGGGGGGGGGGGGGGCGGGAAGTGGTTAAAGCAATGCAGTGTTGTTAATAAGTATTGGCGCCCCTTGACCACGTGGTGCAATTTGCGATGGCACACAAGTTTGCTTGAATGTTTTTTTTAGTAATGACATTTTCTCTCACTGACAGAACTGCATTTCTAAATCCGGAATGGAGCGGAGTCCAGGGAAAGCCCCGCCCGAGGAGGCGGAGTCGGTGGATGTGCGATTTGTTGAGCAATCGGCCTTTTATTTGAGTGACATGAGGCTTAGTTTTACCCGGACTGATTATGGTACGTCCCTACAGAGCGGCCCCGAAAAGATGTATCTGGGTATAGGGTGGTGCAAAATAAATTTGCAGCTCGGAGGACGTCATCGCGTTGGGGGGGGGGGAGCACTGACCTGGAGTTCAACTTTAATACACTCGTTCAACACCAATGTTAATGATGAAGAATGAAGCAATGCTCAGTAACGTGCCTGTAGCGTTTATGACGTGTTTTTGAAGCATTGAGAAAAAGGCATCAAGAATGCTTGTTAAATGCCCATGAAAGAGTTATTTCTCTAAGCCAGGGGTCTCCTGACTGCGGCCCGGGGGCCAGATGTGGCCCTTCGCTCGCGTTTATCCAGCCCGTGGGGCACTATTTTATTCACTGACACCAATGAAGGGTACAGTCCCTCAATGACACCAACAATGGGCCCAGTAACACCAACGATGGTACAGGATTCCTCCCAATGATGGGGCGCAATTCCTCCAAATGACACCAATGATGGGGCACATATCTGTGAAATTACACCAATGATGGGGCCAAATGACACCAATGATGGGGCACAATTCCTAGCAATGGCACCAATGATGCCGCGCAATTCCTAGCAATGACACCAATGTTGACACCAATGATGGGGCTAAAAGACACTAATGATGGGGCCCACTTCCTAGCAATGACATTAATGATGGGGCACAATTCTGTGAAATGACACCAATGATGGGGCCCAATGATGGGGCCCAATTCCTAGCAATGATGAGGTACATTTCTGTGAAATGACACCAATGATAGGGCCCAATGACACCAGGGATGGGGCCCAATTCCTAGCAATATCACCAAATGATGGGGTGCAATTCCTAGCAATGACACCAATGATGGGGCATAATTCCTCCCACTGACACCAATGAATGATACAGTCCCTCAATGACACCAACAATGGGCCCAGTAACACCAATGATGGGACACAATTCCACCCAATGGCACCAATGATGGGGCCCAATTCCTTGAAATTACACCAATGATGGGGCCCAAAGACACCAATGATGGGGCGCAATTCCTATCAATGATGGGGCGCAATTCCTCCCAAGGAATGATAGGGTGCAATTCCTAGCAATGACACCAATGATGGGGCCCAAAAACACTAATGATGGGGCCCAATTCCTAGCAATGACATTAATGGTGGGGCACAATTCTGTGAAATGACACCAATGATGGGGCCAAATGATGGGGCCCAATGATGGGGCCCAATTCCTAGCAATGACACCAATGATGAGGCACAATTCTGTGAAATGACACCAATGATAGGGCCCAATGACACTAATGATGGGGCCCAATTCCTAGCAATATCACCAAATGATGGGGTGCAATTCCTAGCAATGACACCAATGATGGGGCATAATTCCTCCCACTGACACCAATGAATGATACAGTCCCTCAATGACACCAACAATGGGCCCAGTAACACCAATGATGGGATACAATTCCACCCAATGGCACCAATGATGGGGCCTAATTCCTTGAAATTACACCAATGATGGGGCACAATTCCTCCCAATGAATGATAGGGCGCAATACCTAGCAATGACACCAATGATGACACCAATGATGGGGCCCATTTCCTTGAAATTACACCAATGATGGGGCACAATTCCTCCCAATGAATGATAGGGCGCAATACCTAGCAATGACACCAATGATGACACTAATGATGGGGCCCAATTCCTTGAAATAACACCAATGATGGGGCACAATTCCTCCCAATGAATGATAGGGTGCAATACCTAGCAATGACACCAATGATGACACCAATGATGGGGCCCATTTCCTTGAAATTACACCAATGATGGGGCACAATTCCTCCCAATGAATGATAGGGTGCAATACCTAGCAATGACACCAATGATGACACCAATGATGGGACACAATTCCTTGAAATGACACCAATGATGAGGCCCAAAGACACCAACTCGGAATGAGGCCTATTTACTCTGGAGGCTCCCAAATGACTACCCGCCATTGAGTTATGTCAAAGATCAGAGGGATCTATTTTTATCTCTTATGAAAACTAAAATATTAGTTTAGTTGCAGAGAGATGGAAAGAAGTCCTTGTGGTCGTACATATATCGGGGTCGGTATATTGTATACGTGGGATGGATAGAATCCAGGAGAAATCCCCAAAATGGTTTCATGGAGCCTGATCCCAAGAGGTGATTGGTCTTGTTGCGATCGGACTGACGCCCTGGTGTTGAAAATCCTTTCCCCGACCCGGCCACCAGAACCATTTATGGCCCGTTCAACTCTTGGTTCCTTCAGGACTCAGAACTGTCCTGTGGACTGGGAAGGTGAACAGTATTTTCAGGTAGAAGGTGCGTGCCCCGCCTTTGGCCAGGCCAGTGATTGACCGTACCCGGCGATCGGCTCTGAGCTTCAGGTACCACAGCTCTGTGAGTGTAAACACTAAAGCCCCCGTACACACGGTCGGACTTTTGCCCAACAAAACTTCGTTTTAAGCAAGTTGGACCAACAATCCGACCGTGTGTACGCTCCATCGGACAAACTTTTTTTCGTTTGGTTTTGGATTCCATCGGACAAAAGTTGGGTCTGCAAACGGACAAACTTTTGCCCAACAAAAGTCCGATGAAGCAAAGTCCGACCGCGTGTACAGAAAACCATCGGACTTTTGTCCGATGGACAAAACAACTAATATTAAAATAAACCAACAATAGCAGAAGTTGACCAAAGGGTGGCGGTAAAGAGCAGAAAAGAGCAGAAAAACAACGTGATTTTGCAAAATGTTTTGGGAAAGTTTGCTGAAAAGTCCTGTGGTGTGTATGCTATGGGTGTGCCCGGCCAGCTCCGTTCGGACAAAAAACCACGGAAAAGTCCGATGGAAGTCCGACCGTGTGTACGAGGCTTTAGAAAGAGTTTAGGGACGGGCAACAAGAAAAAAAGCTATGGGGGGACGGAGGAGCTCAGCTATGGGGGGACGGAGGAGCTCAGCTATGGGGGGACGGAGGAGCTCAGCTATGGGGGGACAGAGGAGCTCAGCTATGGGGGGACGGAGGAGCTCAGCTATGGGGGGACGGAGGAGCTCAGCTATGGGGGATGGAGGAGCTCAGCTATGGGGGGACAGAGGAGCTCAGCTATGGGGGGACAGAGGAGCTCAGCTATGGGGGGACGGAGGAGCTCAGCTATGGGGGATGGAGGAGCTCAGCTATGGGGGATGGAGGAGCTCAGCTATGGGGGGACGGAGGAGCTCAGCTATGGGGGGACGGAGGAGCTCAGCTATGGGGGGACGGAGGAGCTCAGCTATGGGGGGACGGAGGAGCTCAGCTATGGGGGGACAGAGGAGCTGAGAACTCAGCCATGGGGGACGGAGGAGCTCAGCTGCAGTAGGTGCCGCCAACATTGTATATCTATCGCGCTCCCATCGCCGAGATTCTCAGCGACAGGAGTGCCGAGATCTCGGCAACAGGGTGCCGACATCTCGCGCTCGCTGCAATAGCGAGAGGGAGACGCGACACTGTATTGAACGGGATCCGACGTGGATTCCCGCCAATACCAGGCACTGTGTTTGGTATGAATCCTGAGCGGGAACTCCACGCCAAATTTTAAATAAAAAACCGGCATGGGTTCCCCTCCAGGAGCATACCAGGCCCTTAGGTCTGGTATGAACTTTAACGGGAACCCCTACGCCGAAAAAAACGGCGTGGGGGTCCCCCCAAAATCCAAACCAGACCCTTATCCGAGCACGCAACCTGGCAGGCCGCAGGGGAAGAGAGGGGGAAGAGAGCGCCCCCCCTCCCTCCTGAACTGTACCAGGCCACATGCCCTCAACATGGGGGGTTTGGTGCTTTGGGGCAGGGGGGCGACCTGCGGCCCCCCCACCCCAAAGCACCCTGTCCCCATGTTGATGAGGACAGGGCCTCTTCCCGACAACCCTGGCCGTTGGTTGTCGGGGTCTGCGGGCGGTGGGCTTATCGGAATCAGGGAGCCCCCTTTAATAAAGGGGGCCCCCAGATCCCAGCCCCCCACCCTATGTGAATGAGTATGGGGTACATCGTACCCCTACCCATTCACCTGGTGGAAAAAAATGTCAATAAAAAAAACAGACACAGGTTTTTTAAGTAATTTATTACACAGCTCCGGTGGTCTTCTTCCGACTTCGGGGGTCTCTTCTTCCGACTTCGGGGTCTTCTTCTGCTCTCCGGTGCCTTTTTCCTTCTGCCGGGCTTTTCCGCTAACTTCTCTCAGCTCTTTTGCTAGCGGAGGGGCCCGGTCTTCCCGTCGCCGTCTTCTTCTCTCTTCTCCTCCTTGATGTTGACTCGTCGCTTCCTCCCGCAGTAATGCTGGCTGTACGGTGCGCAGTGTTTTATATAGGCCTCTCATGACGTCACAATCACATGCTCCGGGGGGCTCTGGAGCATGTGACTGTGACGTCATGGGAGCCTGCTCCAGGGCCCCCCGGAGCATGTGATTGTGACGTCATGAGAGGCCTATATAAAACACTGCGCACCGTACAGCCAGCATTACTGCGGGAGGAAGCGACGAGTCAACATCAAGGAGGAGAAGAGAGAAGAAGACGGCGACGGGAAGACCGGGCCCCTCCACTAGCAAAAGAGCTGAGAGAAGTTAGTGGAGGGGCCGGCAGAAGGACAGCGGAGAGCCGGAGGAGACAGCGCAGAAGACCGGGCCCTCCACTAGCAAAAGAGCTGAGAGAAGTTAGCGGAAAAGCCCGGCAGAAGGAAAAAGGCACCGGAGAGCAGAAGAAGACCCCGAAGTCGGAAGAAGAGACCCCCGAAGTCGGAAGAAGACCACCGGAGCTGTGTAATAAATTACTTAAAAAACCTGTGTCTGTTTTTTTTATTGCCAATTTTTTCCACCAGGTGAATGGGTAGGGGTACGATGTACCCCATACTCATTCACATAGGGTGGGGGGCCGGGATCTGGGGGCCCCCTTTATTAAAGGGGGCTCCCTGATTCCGATAAGCCCGCCGCCCGCAGACCCCGACAACCAACGGCCAGGGTTGTCGGGAAGAGGCCCTGTCCTCATCAACATGGGGACAGGGTGCTTTGGGGTGGGGGGGCCGCAGGTCGCCCCCCTGCCCCAAAGCACCAAACCCCCCATGTTGAGGGCATTTGGCCTGGTATGGTTCAGGAGGGAGGGGGGCCGCTCTCGTCCCCCCCTCTTCCCCTGCGGCCTGCCAGGTTGCGTGCTCGGATAAGGGTCTGGTTTGGATTTTGGGGGGACCCCCACGCCATTTTTTTTCGGCTTAGGGGATTCCCCTTCAAATCAATACCAGACCCAAGGGCCTGGTATGCTCCTGGAGGGGGAACCCATGCCGGTTTTTTATTTAAAATTTGGCGTGGAGTTCCTGCTCTGGATTCATACCAAACACAGTGCCTGGTATTGGCGGGAATCCACGTCGGATCTCCGCCTCCCGGTCTGAATGTCAGCAATGCGTGTCGCTCATTGCGGAAGGAAAAATAAAATTTTTCCTTTCCAGATGACGAGACAGCTCGGCGCTGGCTCTGCCGACGGGGCTCATAGGATGTCAATCTCGCCGCTAGAAGTGGCGAGATTGACACAAAATCGGCAGCACCTACTGTATGGGGGGATGGAGGAGCTCAGCTATGGGGGGACAGGAGGAGCTCAGCTATGGGGGGACAGGAGGAGCTCAGCTATAGGGGGACAGGAGGAGCTCAGCTATAGGGGGACAGGAGGAGCTCAGCTATAGGGGGACAGGAGGAGCTCAGCTATAGGGGGACAGGAGGAGCTCAGCTATGGGGGGACAGGAGGAGCTCAGCTATGGGGGGACAGGAGGAGCTCAGCTATAGGGGGACAGGAGGAGCTCAGCTATGGGGGGACAGAGGAGCTCAGCTATGTGGGGACAAAGGAGCTGAGAACTCAGCTATGGGGGGACAGAGGAGCTCAGCTATGGGGGGACAGAGGAGCTGAGAACTCAGCCATGGGGGACGCAGGAGCTCAGCTATGGGGGGACGGAGGAGCTCAGCTATGGGGGGACGGAGGAGCTCAGCTATGGGGGGACGGAGGAGCTCAGCTATGGGGGGACGGAGGAGCTCAGCTATGAGGGGACGGAGGAGCTCAGCTATGGGGGGACGGAGGAGCTCAGCTATGGGGGGACGGAGGAGCTCAGCTATGGGGGGACGGGGGAGCTTAACTCAACAATTTAGGGAGGTGCTCATATACAGTATAGTGCGGTGCTCAGATATGGACATCTGCAGGCCATACTTAACTCTTCACACACTTTGCCTTCCAGACGTTGAATCCTTAAAGCCAATTAACCTTGGAGAGTCAGACTCAGATTTTTGTTACATGTGGATGTTCTCACACATGTGTGCCGGGGTAAGTGACCGAACTTGCATTAATTCTCAATCGCATTGTGACTGTCATTATCCAGTTCCCACCCAGGCCAATTCTGACATCGCTATGTATGCAAGTCTGTATTTTTATTTTTTTGCTAGAAAATTACTCAGAACCCCCCAAACACATATATACCGTATATACTCGAGTAGAAGCCGAGTTTTTCAGCACATTTTTTTGTGCTGAAAATGCCCCCCTCGGCTCATACTCGAGTCACCTTTTTGCGCCTGATCTCTCGGACTTTGGGGACTCGGTACCGGCCGGCCGTAGGTCCCCTGGACCCTAAACTTGGCACACATGTAACCCAATTCCTCCTCTACAAGTGTGCAAAGCTTGTTGTCTAGGGGCCCTACGGCCGAGGAACACCTATTTTTCAAAGCCGGGCACTCCTTGCATAGACTCCCATGTCAAATGGTCATTTCTTCTGTGACTTTGGGGACCCGGTACCGGTCAGTCGTAGGTCCCATGGACCCGAAACATGGCACACATGTAGCCCCATTTCTCCTATACCAGTGTGCAAAGTTTGTTGTCTAGGGGCCCTACGGCCGGGGAGCACCGATTTTTCAAAGCCGGGCACTCCTTCCCTAGGCTCCCATGTTAAACGTCAGTCTAGTCATGGACACAGTGAGGCATGGGCAGTGAGGCATGAACATGGACACAATGATACAAAGTGAGGCATGCACATGGACACAGTGAGGCAAAGTGAGGCATGCACATGGACACAGTGAGGCATGGGCACAGTGAGACATGCACATGGACACAGTGAGGCACAGTGAGGCATGCAGATGGACACCCTAGGCTTATACTCGAGTCAATAGGTTTTCCCAGTTTTTTGTGGTAAAATTAGGTGCCTCGGCTTTTATTCGGGTCGGCTTATACTCGAGTATATACGGTATATATAATAAGAGGGGAGGAAGTTCGGGACTTTAAATGAGGCACATAAGTAGAACAATAAATCACTTGAAAAAACAAGTTTTAATAAATAAACATAAGATATACAAATATCTCGGCCAGCAGGCTCCATATAGAGATATAAGTTAACAGCAATGATTAAAATAGCTACATCATATATGATAACATCAAGCATCTAGGATAGCATCTGCTCCTGATGCGCTACAGTCGCCGAAACGCATCGAGCCAATGGCCTTGTCAATCTATAGGCTATCCTAGATGCTTGATGATATCATATATGATGTGATGTAGCTATTTTATTCATTGCTGTTAACTTATATCTCCTTATGGAGCCTGCTGGCCGAGATATTTGTATATCTTATGTTTATTTATTAAAATTGTTTTTTCAAGTGATTTATTGTTCTACTTATGTGCCTCAATTAAAGTCCCGAACTTCCTCCCCTCTTATTATAGATTGATTAGGGATGGAGACATTTATCTAGGGTGTCTCATTTAAAGTCCCATTTTTCCCCTCCCCCAATTTCCCCCCTTTATGAATATATATATATATATATATATATATATATATTAGCAGAGGCCCTAGGGAATAAAATGACGATTGTTGAAATTTTTTATGTCACACAGCAGTTCTTTTGGAAAAAAATGCTTTTTATTGAATTTTAATGCAAAAAAAAACCAAAATATGTCCCAATTTTTGGGTAAAATATAAAAGATGTTACGCCGAGTAGATACCCAACAAATCACGCTTTAAAATTGCGCACGCTCGTGGAATGGCGCCAAACACAAGACATTTAAACAGCCATTGTGATAGAAATAAGGCATGACAGGCCCTCTTTATGGAGACATGTAGGGTCTATAAGACCCCCAGATATCACCTCTACCCTGAAAAGCATGAGATGGAGAAAACAAAACATTGATCTCTGCTTTCCAGGGAACGAAAAAAAAATAAGGTGGCGTTTACAGCTGCCAGAACCAGGACACCCAGGATCATAGAGATGGCTGGGGACCATCCTGTCTTTGGCCAGCTCTATGGTAACCCGGCACCGTTCAAGTCCAGGACATCACATGACAGACGGGAGGTGGTTAAATATAAAATAAATCTTCTCAAGCAACCAATAAGGAGCAATGCATAGTATAGGGCAGTGGTTCTTAACCTCGGTCCTCAAGTACCCCCCAACAGGCCATGTTTTCAGGTTTTCCTTTATCTTGCACATGTGCTTTAAATCAGAGTCTATGGCTTGGTATTTTGGACAGCTATTTTATCTAAGAGAAATTCCCAAAACTTGGCCTGTTGGGGATACTTGAGGACCGAGTTGAGAACCACTAATATAGAGGATGAAGGAAAGCAGAACTGTACTTCAGATATGGGGGACGGAGGAGCTTGGCTACAGGGCGATGGAGGAGCTGAGAACTCAGCTATGGGGGACGGAGGAGCTCAGGACTCAGCTATGGGGGACGGAGGAGCTCAGGACTCAGCTATGGGGGACGGAGGAGCTCAGGACTCAGCTATGGGGGACGGAGGAGCTCAGGACTCAGCTATGGGGGACGGAGGAGCTCAGGACTCAGCTATGGGGGACGGAGGAGCTCAGGACTCAGCTATGGGGGACGGAGGAGCTCAGGACTCAGCTATGGGGGACGGAGGAGCTCAGGACTCAGCTATGGGGGACGGAGGAGCTCAGGACTCAGCTATGGGGGACGGAGGAGCTCAGGACTCAGCTATGGGGGGACGGAGGAGCCCAGCTATGGGAGACGGAGGAGCCCAGCTATGGGAGACGGAGGAGCCCAGCTATGGGAGACGGAGGAGCCCAGCTATGGGAGACGGAGGAGCCCAGCTATGGAGGATGGAGGAGCCCAGCTATGGAGGATGGAGGAGCCCAGATATGGAGGATGGAGGAGCCCAGCTATGGAGGGTGGAGGAGCCCAGCTATGGAGGATGGAGGAGCCCAGCTATGGAGGATGGAGGAGCTCAGCTATGGAGGATGGAGGAGCTCAGCTATGGAGGACGGAGGAGCTCAGCTATGGGGGACGGAGGAGCCCAGCTATGGGGGACGGAGGAGCTCAGCTATGGGGGACGGAGGAGCTCAGCTATGGGGGACGGAGGAGCCCAGCTATGGGGGACAGAGGAGCTCAGGTCACTCAGGTCTTCCTCGGTGGGACGGGACAGCCCGAGCAAGCCGCGGGGGGGGGGGGGGGGGCGGGGCGTCTCCTCCTGCTGCTTGTAATAGCAGTCAGGCAGCTAATTAGCCGCTCTGATTGCTATTACAAGAGATCCAGTGTTCTGACGAGATGGGTCCCCCTTCGGATAATGCCCGGGCTGGACTGCGCGCAGGCGCAAACGGAGCTGCCGAAAATCGCCGAGGATGAACAGCGGTTCATCAGCTGTAGACGGCGCCTGCGCAATCAACACGCTGCCGCATGGTCCCGATGCTCGGGGCGGGTTATTTATTGAATACAACAAGGGGCGGATGGATACAGAAGAGGCCGCCCCTTTGAGAAAAGCACCGCCCATCATGCGGCCTCTTCTGTATTCATCCGCCCCTTATTGTGTTCAATGAATAACCCGCCCCGAGCATCGGGAGCTTGCGGCAGCGCGTGGCGTGTTGATTGCGCAGGCGCCGTCTACAACTAATGAACAGCTGTTCATCCTCTGAGATTTTCGGCGGCTCCGTTTGCGCCTGCGCAGTCCAGCCCGGGCATTATCCGACAGGGGGACCCATCTCGACAGGACACCGGCTCTAGAAAAACGGTACCAGCGGGCATCATCGCGGTACAACCATTTGAAGTCACATGACCTACTAGATACATGATTTGGCGGCAAGTGGTCAACAGAACACGCTGCCCTGCAGGTGTAGCAGTATCCACTATTTTCGGCTCTGATGAAGAGGGTTCGCCCTTGAAACGCGTCAGACGTTTGGATACCTCCTGGTCTCCTGGCAGGACCAATAGACATTAATAGACCTTCATGTAGCTGTGACATGTGTTTAATGTAATATGAAACATTTGTCCCCCAAAAAAAAAAAAATGTTACTGCCACTGCTTATAAAGCGTGAGCTGGAGCTTGGCTTCAATTTGTTAGTGTATTTAAATCTGCTAGTCCAGGGGTGTCAAACTGGCGGCCCTCCAGCTGTTGCGGAACTACAAGTCCCATCATGCCTCTGCCTGTGGGAATCATGCCTGTAACTGTCATTCTTGCAATGCCTCATGGGACTTGTAGGTCTGCAACAGCAGGAGGGCCGCCAGTTTGACAACTGTGTGCTATTCCATCTAACATTCCCCCCTCCCCCTAGAACTTGGGTGCTCAACCTGTGGCCCTCCAGCTGTTGTAGAACTACAAGTCCCATGATGCATTGCAAAGCTGACAGTTACAAGCATGACTCCCAAAGGCAGAGGCATGATGGAAATTGTAGTTCAGCAACAGCTGGAGGGCCACAGGTTGAGCACCCATGCCCTAGACTGACAATACTGCTGTCCGAAAGGTGCCCCCTGTGCTCCTTCATCCAGAACGGGGGTGCTCTAATACAGGAGGTGTGTTACTGGCCAGATCAGCAGGTGAAAACGGAGGGGGAAAAAAATCCTAAAGGTGAAAGATGATGTTACGCCGAGCACAGGCGTGCGCACAGGGTGTGCCAGGTGTGCCTGGGCACACCCTAATCATCCTGTGCACTGCTGATACCCCATGCCTCCTGGTGCCCCCTGTCTCCCCCCTGCAGTGCTGCCAGCTTCCCTAATTCTCCTGCCAGCTACTGTGGGGAATGATTAATGATTGCGAATGGGAAAAGGGGTCGGTAAATTCGATATTTTACGACCCCTTTCCCCATTCCCAATCATTAATCATTCCCCACAGCAGCTGGCAGGAGAATTAGGGAAGCTGGCAGCACTGCAGGGGGGGGGGGCACCCTTCCTTTTCTGAATGAACACAGTGAGTTATCTGTACTGGTCACTCCTGTGTACATTCTTAACTGTAGCATAGTAAACTATGTTTACTATGCTTCAGTTTATGAACAGAAAGTTGCTCAGCACAGAGCACTTCCCATTAGTTCACTGTCCAGTGCAGCTGAGACTGCAGAGAAAGGGACTGGGGAAGCTTTGTCCTCACTCCCTTTCTCTGTCTCAAACATCGGAGGTCTGTCTAATGTAAAATTGTAAAAAATAATAATAATAATAATGTAAAAAAAAAAAAAAAAAAAAAAAAGTAATTTTTTTTTTTAAATAATATTGTAAAAGAAAATATAAAAAAAAAGATTTAAAAAATAAAAACTACTGACACTAATATCTGCTCTGACTCCCTCCACTGCTCTACTGATACACATGCACAGGCCCGGACTGGCCATAGGGCATACCGGGCAAATGCCCGGTGGGCCGCGGCGGGACGCCGGACGTCATGTCTAGTCTCCCCATCATCTCCAATGTCTCTGGAGGCAGCCGGAGTTGGTGGGCGGAGCTGGGAGTGTGGCTGCCCCCTCCACTCCTCCCACAGACTCGTTCAGCTGAAGGAGAAAGAAACGAGGACACAGCGGCCAGAGTGTCTTCATCTCCAGGCATGCTGTAAGTTACTGCACCACATGTCACTACATAGAGTCCTAACCTGGCACCATACCACCCCACCCTGCCTTATACCACCGCACCATGCCTAATGCCACCCCAGCCTGCCCTATGCCACTGCAACCTGCTCTATACCACCGCAACCTGCCCTATGCCACCGCAAACTGCTCTATACCACCCCAACCTGCCCTATGCCACCGCAACCTGCTCTATACCACCCCAACCTGCCCTATGCCACCCCAACCTTCCCTATACCACCCCAACCTGCCCTATGCCACCACAACCTGCCCTATACCGCCGCAAACTGCCCTATGCCACCGCAAACTGCTCTATACCACCCTAACCTGCCCTATGCCACCGCAACCTGCTCTATACCACCCCAACCTGCCCTATGCCACCACAACCTGCCCTATATCACCCCAACCTGCCCTATGCCACCCAGCCTGCCATATACTACCCCAACCAGCCCTATGCCACCACAACCTGCCCTATACCACCCCAACCTGCCCTATGCCACCGCAACCTGCTCCATGCCACCACACCCTGCCCTATATCACCCCAACCTGCCCTATATCACCCCAACCTGCCCTATGCCACAGCAAACTGCCCTATACCACCCAAACCTGCTCTATACAACCCCAACCTGCCCTATATCGCCCCAGCCGGCCCAATACCACCCTATACTTAAATTTACAGGGGTCATTTGGGGGTGCGCTGCCTGCAGGGCAGGATAGACAGGAGGGGGTGACACCATGTTTTGCCGCACCAGGTGACACCAACCCTAGTGACGCCACTGCCCCAGTGCACTCTTAGCTGCGAGTCGGAGCTGCACTCGAGTGACAGTGACTCCCGTCGGCACATCAGGGGGCCGGGACCCGCAATGATCCCCTTCTCTCTGGCAAGGTGGCCGCGGCACTGATGATCTGATCAGTCTCGGGTCGGCTGTCTCACGCAGCTGAGCAGAGTGAAGCCGCCTCCCCCTCCTCCTTTATGTCCAAACAGGGGGAGGGGACCCGACATGCAGTCCCGCGCTGATCTGAGGTACATTATGGGTCTGAAGAGGGGGTCTGTATTGTAGGGGGTCTGAAATGTAGGGGGGTTCTGTATTGTAGGGGGGTCTGAAGTATAGGGGGGTGTTCTGTATTGTAGGGGGGTGTTCTGTATTGTAGGGGGGTTCTGTATTGTAGGGGGGTGTTCTGTATTGTAGGGGGGTGTTCTGTATTGTAGGGGGGTGTTCTGTATTGTAGGGGGGTGTTCTGTATTGTAGGGGGGTGTTCTGTATTGTAGGGGGGTTCTGTATTGTAGGGGGGGTTCTGTATTGTAGGGGGTTTCTGTATTGTAGGGGGTTTCTGTATTGTAGGGGGTTTCTGTATTGTAGGGGGTTTCTGTATTGTAGGGGGGGGTCTGAAATGTAGGGGGGGTTCTGTATTGTAGGGGGGTTCTGTATTGTAGGGGGGGTTCTGTATTGTAGGGGGGGTTCTGTATTGTAGGGGGGTCTGTAATGTAGGGGGGTTCTGTATTGTAGGGGGGTTCTGTATTGTAGGGGGGTTCTGTATTGTAGGGGGGTGTTCTGTATTGTAGGGGGGTGTTCTGTATTGTAGGGGGGGTCTGAAATGTAGGGGTGGTCTGTAATGTAGGGGTGGTCTGTAATGTAGGGGGGTCTGAAGTGTAGGGGGGTGTTCTGTATTGTAGGGGGGTCTGTAATGTAGGGGGTTTATGTATTGTAGGGGGGTCTGTAATGTAGGGGGGGTCTGTATTGTAGAGGGGGTCTGTATTGTAGAGGGGGTCTGTATTGTAGAGGGGGTCTGTACTGTAGGGAGGGGGTCTGTACTGTAAGGAGGGGGTCTGTACTGTAGGAGGAGGTTCTGTATTGTAGGGGGGTCTGTAATGTAGGCTGGTATGTATGGTAGAGGGGGCTGTAATGTAGGGGGGTCTGTACTGTAGGGAGGGGGTCTGTACTGTAGGAGGAGGTTCTGTATTGTAGGGAGGTCTGTAATGTAGGCTGGTATGTATGGTAGAGGGGGCTGTAATGTAGGGGGTCTGTACTGTAGGGAGGGGGTCTGTACTGTAGGAGGAGGTTCTGTATTGTAGGGAGGTCTGTAATGTAGGCTGGTATGTATGGTAGAGGGGGCTGTAATGTAGGGGGGTCTGTACTGTAGGGAGGGGGTCTGTACTGTAGGGAGGTCTGTGTAACATGCAGGGGGTCCAGAACTGTTAGGGGGTGTCTGTGTAACAAACTGTGGGGGGCTGTGTAATGTAAAGGGGTCCAGAGGTGCAGGGTGCTGGAACCCCACATCCCATTATTAACCGCCGCCGCCACGCCACCCCCCCCCCCCCCCCCCGGGGCTGCTCAGTCTAAAATGCCCGGGCCTATTTTTTGTCCCAGTCCGGGCCTGCACATGCATGTTTGTCTGTGCTCTGGGGTGTACACCTTAATGTAATAGGCTGCGCACACCAATGACGCCGAGTAAATAGATACCTAACATGTTGCGCTTTAAAATTGCGCACGCTCGTGGAATGGCGCCAAACTTCAGTACTTAAAAATCTCCATAGATTACATTTTTTTTTACAGGTTACGAGTTTAGAGTTAAGCCTCGTACACGCGATCGGATTTTCCGCAGACAAAGCGTCAGACTTTCGTCCGAAGGGTGTGTGCCTGGATTTTGTCTTGCATACAAACGGCACACAATCGTCGGCCAACAAACACGAACGTAGTGACGTACTAGACGTACTAAGTGGTTTTTTTTTTCAGCTCTTTAGCGCCACCCTTTGGGCACCTTCTGCTAATGTTGTGTTATGGTGAGCATTGCTTCCGAGCATGCGTGTTTGTACTTTGGACTTTTGGTCCGACGGACTTGTGTACGCACGCTCGGAAAATCCGACAACAGACCGTTGTCCACGGAATTTTTTTAAAGCCTGCTATCCAACATTTGTCCTGCAGAAAGTTGGCCAACAATTTGCCCGATGGAGTGTACAAACGGTCGGATTTTCCTGTCATCACACAATTCCCGCCGGAAAATCTGATCGTGTGTGCGAGGCTTTAGAGAGGAGATTTAGTGCTAGAACTATTGTTCTCGCTCCAATGTTCGCAGCGATACCTCACATGTGTGGTGCGAACGCCGTTTACATATGCGGGCGCGACTTACGTATGCTTTCGCTTCTACGTGCGGGCACGAGGGGGCAGGGGCGCTTTAACTTTTTTTGTATTATTGTTTATTTAATTATTATTTTTTATCACTTTTCTTCCTATTACAAGACAAGTAAACATCCCTTGTAATAAAAATAAGGCATGACAGGTCCTCTTTATGGAGACATCTGGGGGTCAATGAGACCCCAAATATCTCCTCTACCCTGGAAAGCATGAGAGAGAAAAAAAATCGATCTCGGCTTTCCAGGAAAAAAAATGGCAGTTTTTACATGTAAACACAAAGGTTGGACGTGATGGACTTGTAAAGACTGCCAGAACTGGAAGTGACGTCATGACGTCGCCACCTGCCTCCCAGGATCATAGAGATGACTGAACTGTGGGTGGAGGGAGGATATAACATTGAAGGAGGAGGGGGGTAGGCGGAGGAAGGAGATTTAACACTGAAGGAGGGGGGCAGAGAGAAGATATAAGACTAAAGGGTGGGGGGCAGAGGGAGAATATAAGACTGAAGGGGGGAGCGAAGGGAGGATATAAGACTGAAGGGTGGGGGGCAGAGGGAGGATATAAGACTGAAGAGGGCAGAGGGAGGATATAAGACTGAAGCGTGGGGGCAGAGGGAGGATATAAGACTGAAGGGTGGGGGGAGAGGGAGGATATAAGACTGAAGGGGGGGGAGCAGAGGGAGGATATAAGACTGAAGAGTGGGGGGCAGAGGGAGGATATAAGACTGAAGAGTGGGGGGCAGAGGGAGGATATAAGACTGAAGCGTGGGGGGCAGAGGGAGGATATAAGACTGAAGGGTGGGGGGCAGAGGGAGGATATAAGACTGAAGGGTGGGGGGCAGAGGGAGGATATAAGACTGAAGGGTGGGGGCAGAGGGAGGATATAAGACTGAAGGGTGGGGGGCAGAGGGAGGATATAAGACTGAAGAGGGCAGAGGGAGGATATAAGACTGAAGCGTGGGGGCAGAGGGAGGATATAAGACTGAAGAGTGGGGAGCAGAGGGAGGATATAAGACTGAAGGGGGGGGAGCAGAGGGAGGATATAAGACTGAAGAGTGGGGGGCAGAGGGAGGATATAAGACTGAAGAGTGGGGGGCAGAGGGAGGATATAAGACTGAAGCGTGGGGGGCAGAGGGAGGATATAAGACTGAAGGGTGGGGGGCAGAGGGAGGATATAAGACTGAAGGGTGGGGGGCAGAGGGAGGATATAAGACTGAAGGGTGGGGGCAGAGGGAGGATATAAGACTGAAGGGTGGGGGGCAGAGGGAGGATATAAGACTGAAGGGTGGGGGGAGAGGGAGGATATAAGACTGAAGAGGGCAGAGGGAGGATATAAGACTGAAGGGAGGGGGGGCAGAGGGAGGATATAAGACTGAAGGCAGGGGGGCAGAGGGAGAATATAACATACATTTCTTCTTTCTTTCAGGAACATCGTGAGATTCCTGATGTGATTTGTGACAGTAGAGGTAAGCTCTCTAATCGCAGTATCCAGTAAGTAGCCAAGTTCCAACCTTTACTGAGTTTGACATCTTGTGTGGAGTGAGACTCCATGTACACGGGACGTTTTTACAACTGCTCCTAAATGATTGAACTTGACAGATAGTAACCCAAGTTTAAAACGCCTGTTTTGCCGCGTTTGAATTTAGAAACGTTTAAAAAACGTGACCGTGCCCGCGGGACCCGCGGACTCGATGTCTACCGGTGTCCCGCGATCGGGTCACGGAGCTGAAGAACGGGGAGAGGTCAGTGTAAACACAACATCTCCCCGTTCTTCCTAGTGACATGTCACTGATCGTCTGTTCCCTGTCATCGGGAGCAGCGATCAGTGACGTGTCACTCATAGCGACGCCCCCTAACAGTTAGAATCACTCCCTAGGACACACGTAACCCCTTCAGCGCCCTCTACAGGTTAACCCCTTCACTGCCAGTGTCATTTACACAGTAATCAGTGCATTTTTATAGCATTGATCGCTGTAAAAATTACAATGATCCCAAAATGGTGTCAAAAGTGTCCGATGTGTCCGCCATAATGTCACAGTCACGATACAAAATCGCTGATCGCCGCCATTACTAGTAAAAAAAAAAAAATTGCATTTTTTTCTAAATTGTCGCTCTATTTTTGTTTATAGCGCAAAAAATAAAAAATCGCAGAGGTGATCAAATACCACCAAAAGAAAGCTCTATTTGTGGGGAAAAAAAGGACGTCAATTTTGTTTGGGAGCCACGTCGCACGACCGCGCAATTGTCAGTTAAAGCGACGCAGTGCCGAATCGCAAAAAAGTGGCTCAGTCTTTGGCCAGCCAAATGGTCTGGGGCTAAGTGGTTAAAAGCCTTTACAGGTTACATGTTTAGAGTTACAGAGTAGGTCTGATGCTAGAATTTCTGCTCTTGCTCTGACTTTCTCAGCGATACCTCCCGAGTGGAGCGAACACTGTTTACGTAAACGTGCACAACCTATATATGTGTTCGTTGCCTTTCGCACCTGAGCATCGGGGGACGGGGTACTTTAACCACTTAAGCCCCGGACCATTTTGTTGCTAAAAGACCAGGCCCCTTTTTGCGATTCGGCACTGCGTCGCTTTAACTGACAATTGCGCGGTCGTGCGACGTGGCTCCCAAACAAAATTGACATCCTTTTTTTTTCCCACTAATAGAGCTTTCTCTTGGTGGTAATTGATCACCTCTGCGGTATTTATTTATTTTTTGCGCTATAAACAAAAATAGAGCGACAATTTAAAAAAAAAAAAGCAATATTTTTTACTTTTTGCTATAATAAATATCCCCAAAAAATATATATAAAAAAATATTTTTTTCCTCAGTTCAGGCCGATACGTATTCTTCTACAAATTTTTGGTAAAAAAAAAAAAAAAAATAGCAATAAGCGTTTATTGATTGGTTTGCGCAAAAGTTATAGCGTCTACAAAATAGGGGATCGTTTTATGGCATTTTTATTAATGATTTTTTTTTACTAGTAATGGCGGCGATCTGCGATTTTTATCGTGACTGCGACATTATGGCGGACACATCGGACACTTTATGGTGCCATTTTGGGACCATTGTCATTTATACAGCGATCAGTGCTATAAAAATGCATTGATTACTGTGAAAATGAAACTGGCAGTGAAGGGGGTTAACCAGTAGGGGGCGCTGAAGGGGTTAAGTGTGTCCTAGGAACGTGTTCTAACTGTGTGGGGGGGAAGAGCTACGTGTGACACGACACTGATCACCGATCCCGATTACAGGGAGCGGTGATCAGTGTCCTGTCACTAGGAAGACTGGGGAAATGCCTTGTTTACATCATCATTTCCGCGTTCTTCCTCTCTGTGAGACGATCACGGGCATCCCTGCGGACATCGAGACCCGCGGTCGGACTCACGGAGCTCGTTGCCCACAATGCTGCATCTTAAAGGGGACGTACCTGTACGCCCATATGCCCAGCCCCGAGCCATTGTGTCGACGTAAATAGTCGTGCGCTGGTCGGTAAGCGGTTAATATAAGAACAATTACCTGTACTGGGGATTCTGCAATGTCCTCACCCGAGCTGATTCTTCAATCGGCTTGGGGGTGCAGGCGCCAGCATTGTAAGTAAGGGAAATAGGCCAGTTTCCTACTGCGCATGCACGAGTCGCACTGTGGTTTCTGAATGGTCCTACTGTGATGGAGTTGATAAAATGACTATGTTATGTCTATGTCTATTATCCCTCCCTTTTAACCACTCAAACATTGTTATTTTCTTTTCTTCTTTATTATTTTTATTGTTTCTTTTCTTTCTTGTTGCAATATGTATGTATATATATATATATATATATATATATATATGTGTGTGTGTGTATGTGTGTATGTGTGTTTTAGTAATCTTATAACCAGCCAGCCAGCAGTAATTTCCTTACATAAAACGAGAAACAGATGTTTTTTCACTCACTCCTTTTCCTGCCCCTCCCATCGTGTACTAAAAGATGGCGCTGAGCTAAGGAATGTGGATACCTCGTGGCAAAACAGATGTCGAGAGGAAAAGGACCATATACAGATGAACCAATGATATACACACACACGTGATGACGTTTGCTTATGTCACTTTGTTTATATAAGGGGCTGTGACCCTGAATAAACATCTGTTGTTTAGAAAGAGCTCATACTGAACAGTGTGTCTCAGTGTGATCCTTTTTGCATGCATGCATTCACATCACTTTGAATTTGGGTCAGAGGCAGAATAGAACATACATCCTGGAATTGGACCAGGGATAAATCTATTACACTGCCATCTTCTTCGACCTGTGTGTCTGTGGGAAGGAGGAGGGGCCAGAAAATGTCGAAAATCGCAGATCGGCAATCTTACCCAGAAGTGGGTACCTGTGAAAAACAGGTACCCACTCCGCCCCCCCCCCCCCCCCCCGCCTCACAAAAAAAAGTGCCAAATGTGGCAGTGGGGGGGGGGGGGGGGGGAGGATTGCAAACAAGTAGAGCTTCCTCTTTTTGGTGGAGCTCCGCTTTAATCTAACATTGACATCCACAGCAGATCGCATGGACGCCATGCATTTGCAATGTGGTGCGGGAAATGCACAGGATTCGCTGCGTTTCCCGCATTGCATCAGTGTGAAGCAGGGCTTAGTGCATTTTTGATCATTTTTCTGCTCAAATGCAATAATTAAATGAAAATATATAATAAATAAATAAATAATGAAAATAAAGAAATACAAAATAAAAAACTAAGCCCAACCCCTAACCTTAATATTAACCCCTTACCTTAACCCATACACCTAAACCCTAAGACCCGGTTCACACAGGGGCGACTCGTCAGGCGACTCAGCCACCTGACGAGTCGCGTCCCGCTCTGTTGAATGGAACCGTTCTAATAGGAGCGACTCAGGTCGCTCCGACTTAGAAAAAGGTTCCTGTACTACTTTGGGGGCGACTCGGGACGACCTGCATTGACTTCTATACAGAAGTCATTTTGCAAATCGCCTCTCAAGTCGTCTTGAGATCGCGTCGCCGAGTCGCCCCCAAAGTCGTGCCGCCCCAGTGTGAACCGAGTCTAACACTAATATTAACACCTAACACTAATCCCTAACCTAACAAAACAAACAAATATAGTTGCATACATAGTAGGTGAGGCTGAAAAAAGACACCAGTTCAATCTATGGTGTATGTGTGTGTGTTTATGTTAATAGTGCATTGTATATCCCTGTATGTTGTGGTCGTTAAGATACCCATCTAATAATTTTTTGAAATTATTGATGCTCCCCGCTGGAACCACTGCTTGTGGAAAAGAATGTCACATCTTTACCGCTCTTACCATAAAGAACCCTCTACCTAGTTTAAGGTTAAACTGCTTCTCTACCAATTTTAGTGAATTGCCACGTGTCTTTTTAAATTCCCTTTCACTGAAAAGTTTTCTCCCTATTGTGGGGTCACCAGTACAGTATTTGTAAATTGAAATCATATTCCCTCTTAAGCGTCTCTTCTCCAGAGAGAATAAGTTCAGTGCTCACAACCTTTCCTCATAACGAATATCCTCCAGACTCCTTTATTAGCTTTGTTGCCCTTCTTTGTACTCGCTCCATTTCCAGTACATCCTTCCTGAGGACTGGAGCCCAGAACTGGGCAGCATACTCCAGGTGCGGCCGGACCAGAGTCTTGTAGAGTGGGAGAATTGTCGTTTTATCTCTGGAGTTGATCCCCTTTTTAATACCAATATTCTGTTTGCTTTGTTAGCAGCAGCTTGGCATTGCTGAGCCTATCATCTACTAGGACCCCCAGGTCCTTTTCCATCCTAGATTCCCCCTAGAGGTTCTCCCCCCAGTCTATAGATTGCATTCATATTTTTGCCACCCGAATGCATTATTTTACATTTTTCTTCATTGAACCTCATTTGCCATGTAGTTGCCCACCCCATTAATTTGTTCAGATCTTTTTGCAAGGTTTCCAAATCCTGCAGAGAAGTTATTGCCCTGCTTAGCTTAGTATCGTCCGCAAATACAGAGATTGAACGGTTTACCCCATCCTGCAGGTCAACAAATTAAACATTACTGGTCCCAGCACTGGGGGGACCCCACTACCCACCCCTGACCATTCCGAGTATTCCCCATTTATCACCACCCTTTGAACTCACCCTTGTAGCCAGTTTTAAATCCATGTACTCACCCTATGGTCCATGCCAACGGACCTTACTTTGTACAGTAAACGTTTATGGGGAACTGTGTCAAATGCTTTTGAAAAATCCAGATACACCACGTCTATGGGCCTCCCTTTATCTAGATGGCAGCTAACCCCCTCATAGAAGGTTAATAGATTGGTTTGGCAAGGATGATTCTTCATGAATCCATGCTGATTACTGCTAATGATACCGTTCTCATTACTAAAATCTTGTATATTGTCCCTTATCATCCCCTCCAAGAGCTTACATACTATTGATGTTAGGCTGACTGGTCTGTAATTCCCAGGGATGTGTCTTGGGGCCCTTTTTAAATGTTGGTGCTACATTGGCTTCTCTCCGAACAGCTGGTACCATTCCAGTCAGTAAAAATGAGGAACAATGGTCTGGCAATCACCTGGCTGAGTTCCCTAAGTACCCTCGGGTGCAAGACATCTGGTCCTGGTGACTTATTAGGCCTCATGCCCACGGACGTTTTTGCAGCCGCGTTTTTTACAGCTTAAAAACGCCTGTCCATGTTATTGTATACATTTTTTGACCTTTTCTTTTGGAAAAAAACAAAAAACGTTGTAGCTCAAAAACGCAATCGCGCCGTTTTTGCGCGGTTTTTAGCATTTTTTTATGCCTAATGCCGACGGCAAGGAACGCACTGGTCCTGGGTTTTTTTTTACAGCTTAAAAACGTCTATGCTATTTGCAGCTCAAAAACTCCTAGATGGGCATGAAGCTATAGACCAGGGATATGCAATTAGCGGACCTCCAGCTGTTGCAGAACTACAATTCCCATGAGGCATAGCAAGACAAGACTCTCACAGCCACAAGCATGACACCCAGAGGCAGAGGCATGATGGGACTTGTAGTTTTGCAACAGCTGGAGGTCCGCTAATTGCATATACCTGCTATAGACTAACATGGACAGGCGTTTTTAAGGTGTAAAAAACGCTCAAAAACGCGGCTGTAAAAACGTCTGTGGGCGTGAGGCCTTAATGTTAAAAAAATATATATAAAACAATAAGTAAATACATAAATATTTAAATAATTGAACCCATAACCCTTACAAAAAAAAATATTAAATAAGTAATACTAGAGAAATAAAAAATTAATAAAGCTGAAAGAACTAGTAACAAATGATGAAAAAGATTATATTTCTCTCTATTGGCTAATTAAAAAAAACGCCAACGCTGAAATACACCCAAAAAACGCTAAAAGACACGACACAAATGTAGCCTAAATCTGCAGTTGTATGTTACATTGTAACTTCTTACCTTTTTTTATTTTTTATTTTCATTCTTTTATCTTGTAGTGGAAACAGTCGCCTTCTGGTTATCTCTCTCACCTGCACATCGAATGGAGAATTGTGAGATCATGAAGAAGTACATGTTGTGGTCGGTTCTCATGCGTGCTGCAAACGCAATACCAACGTTCTGGGCGAGGTGAGTTACTTTTTTTTTTTTTTTAAACTTTGTCGCAACTTTGAATGGGGAACAACTTGGGTGTGACTTGTCCCTCTGCAAAGTCGGACCCCACTGTTACATGTAAAACATTCTGGTGCGACTGACTTTTATGCAACGTTTTCAGGGTTAACATTGAAGTCTACGGCCCTCAAGTTGCATAAGGCCGGGTTCACACTGCTGCAAATTTTATTGGGAATTTGAGCCGTTGCGATCGCTCAAATTCGCAAGTCATTAAAATAACATTGTTTTCCATTAGTGCCGTTCACATCAGTGCGGTGCGAATCTAAGCTGCGGGGGAAAAAAGGGTCCTGTTCAAGTTTGATCCGTGTGCGATGCGAATTCAGCTCTATAGAATGGCATTCCCTAAAATCGCGGGCGCGAAGCGCTGCAAATTCGTGGCAAAAACGCAGCCGCGAAATCGCAGTAAAATCGCGCGTATTTCAATTCGCAGCAGTGTGAACCTAGCCTAAAAGTTGGACCAAAGTGGTGCATGAACTCTGAACTTGCTGCAATTTTAACCACTTAAGGACCGGGCCTATTTTTCAAACTTGTTGTTTACAAGTTAAAATCATATTTTTTTTTGCTAGAAAATTACTTAGAACCCCCAAACATATAATATATACATAGAAAAAAAAATATATATATATTTTTTTCTTTCTAACACCCTAGAGAATAAAATGGCGGTCGTTGCAATACTTTTTGTCACACTGTACTTGCGCAGCGGTCTTACAAGCGCACTTTTTTGGGAAAAAATTCACTTTTTTTGCAATAAAAAATATTAACAACATTAAAGTTAGCCCATTTTGTTTTTTATATTGTGAAAGATGATGTTACGCCGAGTAAATTGATACCCAATATGTCACGCTTCAAGGTTGCGTCCGCTTGTGGAATGGCGACAAACTTTTACCCTTAAAAATGTCCATAGGCGACATTTAAAAAATTCTGCAGGTTGCATGTTTTGAGTTACAGAGGAGGTCTAGGGCTGGAATTATTGCTCTCGCTCTAACGATCGCGGCGATACCTCACATGTGTGGTTTGAACACCATTTTTTTTATATGCGGGTGCTGCACATGTATGCGTTCGCTTCTGCACGCGAGCTCGGTGGGACGGGGCAGGTTTACATTTTTTTTTGTTTTTTTTTTATTATTAATTTGATCTTTATTTTTCCTATTTTTTATTTTTACACTGTTCTCTTAAAAAAAGAATTGTGTCACTTTTATTCCTATTACATCCCTTGTAGTAGAAAAAAAGGATGACAGGTCCTCTTAAAGGGGTTGTAAAGGTTAAATTTTTTAAGGCTATAAGCGATCTATTTCGTATACAGATATTGAATAAATTAGTTAATTTTGTTTAACCACTTCAGCCCCGGACCATTTGTCAGCTTAAAGACCGGAGGCGCAGAGGCGGCTCTAGGCTTTGTGAGGCCTTAGGCCAAACTTAGATATAAGGCCCCACTCACGCCTATAATGGGAAAAAGTATAAACATTTTAGTGCAGAGTCCTTGCATGAGGAGATTGGTCCCGCACATCCGCAGGCAGTGCCTTCATTCTTCCTGATTCTGGGCTTTCCCCTTCCTCCGTCAGGCATATTAGGCGGCCACGAGGCCCCTGTGAGCGCGAGGCCTTAGGCGACCGCCTAATTAAAGAGCCGCCTCTGTGGAGGCGTAATTAGAACTTTCAGGGGCAAGACACCACAAAGGGCCCCCCTGACCCCCAGCTTTCCCACTGATCCGGGGGGGGCCTTTTACTCCCATTGTGCTGCCCTTTCTGCATTGGGCCCCCCTTCTTCCGTCACACAGTGGCGGAATTCCAGGGCGCCCGGTCGCAAGTGAGACCTTTGTGGCCCTGGTAGTTCTGCCACTGGTGACAGTAGGTTTTTATTTTTATTTTATTTTTTTATTATTTTTTACCATTTATTTTTTATTTCTTTTTACAATCCTGTTTTTTAGAATTTTTCTAAATATTTTTAGGAGCTCCGTTGGGGCTTTGGTGAGATATCATGGTGAAGTGCCATCCGGTGAGGTGATCTGCATAGTGTGTCTGAAGTTAATTGACCATCCATATGGGCCTTCCCACTGGGAGACACTTCTAATACCTACAGTGAGGGGGCGCACTGACAATTGCGCGGTCGTACGGGCGTGGCTCCCAAACAAAATTGGCGTCCTTTTTTTCCCACAAATAGAGCTTTTTTTTGGTGGTATTTGATCCCCTCTGCAGTTTTTATTTTTTGCGCTATAAACAAATATAGAGCGACAATTTTGAAAAAAAAATCAATATTTTTTACTTTTTGCTACAATAAATATCCCCCAAAAATGCATTAAAAAAACATTTTTTTCCTCAGTTTAGGCCGATACTTATTCTTCTACATATTTTTTGTTAAAAAAAAAATTGCAATAAGCGTTTATTGATTGGTTTACGCAAAAGTTATAGCGTCTACAAAATAGTGGATCGTTTTAGGGCATTCTGCGATTTTTATGGCGGACACATCGGACACTTTTGACGCTATTTTGCGACCATTGTCATTTATACAGGGATCAGTGCTATAAAAATGCACTGATTACTGTGTAAATGACACTGGCAGAGAAGGGGTTAACCACTAGGGGGCGATCAAGAGGTTAAGTGTGTCCTAGGGAGTGATTCTAACTGTGTGGGGGGCGGAGCTACCAGTGACATGACAGTGATCACTGCTCCCGATGACAGGGAGCAGTAGATCAGTGTCCTGTCTCTAGCCACTTCATGCCCAGTCAATAGGAGATTGACGTCCGGGAAGTGGTTGTGTTATCCACACTGGACGTCTATTCACGTCCTGCAGGATAACAGCCGCCGCGCGGCGATCGGTGGAGCGGTGGGTCAGTCTGACACACCGCTACACTGATCTCGGTAAAGAGCCTCCGGCGGAGGCTTTTTACCACGTGATCAGCCGTGTCCAATCACGGCTGATCAGGATGTAAACAGGAAGAGCCATTGATCGGCTCTTCCTCACTCCCGTCTGACAGAGTAGAGGAGAGCCAATCGGCAGCTCTCCTGACAGGGGGGGTTCGCGCTGATTGTTTATCAGCGCAGCCCCCCCTCGGATACCCACACTGGACCACCAGGGAAGCCCCCCAGGACCACCAGGGAAGCCCCAAGCATGTGGATGTCCAGGCAAGTCCCCCATGGCCATCCACATGTACAAATAGGCACTGACTGGCACCATCATGGCACGACCATAATGTGTGATGCCCAGCAATGCCAGTCACCAGTGTCCATCAGTGCCACCTACCAGTGTCCATCAGTGCCCGTCCGTGCCACCTATCAGTGCCACCCATAAGTATCCATCAGTGCCGCCTATAAGTGCCCATCAGTGCCGCCTATGAGTGCCCATCAGTGCCGCCTATCAGTGCCCATCAGTGCCGCCTATCAGTGCCACCTCATCAGTGCCACCTCATCGGTGCCCATCAGTGCCGCCTTATCAGTGCCCGTCATTGAAGTAGAAAAGGTACTTATTTACTAAAAAAAAATTAACAGGAACAAAGAAAAACTTAGTTTTTTTCAAAAAAAAAATTATTTGTTGTGCAAAAAATAAAAATCACAGAGGTGATCAAATACCACCGAAAGAAAGCTCTATTTGTGAGAACAAAATGATAAAAAAATTGTTTGGGTACAGTGTAGCATGACCGCGTAATTGTCATTCAAATTGCGACAGCGCTGAAAATTGGCCTGGGCAGGAAGCTGTATAAGTGCCCGGAATTGAAGTGGTTAAGCAGAACAGGGAAATGCCTTGTTTACACTGGCCTCTCTCCATTCTGCAGCTCCGTGACACGATCGCGGGACACCGGGGGACATAGAGTCCCGCGGGCACGGCCACGGAGCTCGCGGCGCAAATTTCAAAGCTACGTACCTGTACGTTGCTTTGCGCACAGGAGCCATTCTGCCGACGTATAGCTACTGACAAGTGGTTAATGTGTAGATTTGTTATTTCGGGAGATAATACTTATGCGCTCCGTTGGGTTGGATGGAGGTGGTTTCATCAGAATCTCTGAATCATAACCTAATGAATAAAGCGAAATTAACTATTTGACACCTGCCCAGTGTAATTATACTGCGGGCGGCACGAGCAGGCAGGACTGCGTACATGTACGTGATCTCATCCCCCCTGAGTTAGAAGCGCGCTGCGTGCCCCTCCTGTGACCCGACACAGTGGATCACTGTTAGTAGTAATCAGGTAGGTATCATGTGATCTCTGGTCACAGCGATCACATGATAACAATGTCGAAAAACATGTCATATATGGCTTCCCATCCATGAACAACTTGCTTACTGTTGTGATTTGTGATTGGCCTACAGCTATCACATGGTACCTGGCTATCTGTACTAAGTGATTATCTGTAGCCAATCACAGATCACAACGATAAAAACAGAATAGTTGCCCATGAGACTTTAAATGGAGCATGATGCATAAACAAAAAAAAATATATATAGCAGATTATTATACAAAAATTTGACACATACCGTATATTTCCAAAAGTATTGGGACGCCTGCCTTTACACGCACATGAATTTTAATGGCAGCCCAGTCTTAGTCCGCAGGGTTCAATATTGAGTTGGCCCCGCCCTTTGCAGCTATAACAGCTTCATCTCTTCTGGGAAGGCCGTCCACAAGGTTTAGGAGGGTGTCTATGGGAATGTTTGACCATTCTTCCAGAAGTGCATTTGTGAGGTCCGGCACTGATGTTGGAGGAGAAGGCCTGGCTCGCAGTCTCCACTCTAATTAATTCCACAAGGGGTTTTAGAGGCAGGGCCGTCTTTAATATTGCTTGGACCCTGGGCAAACATTTTCTTGAGCCCCCCCTCCCCATGCAATTTCGCTTTCCACCTGCTCTAAAAACATACAATAAATAGCAGCTAGACGCAAAATCAGTTTACTGAATCAGATCAGGCAGCGATTGCGATTGGTCGCCAGAGGTTACAGTGTATCATTTCTGCTCACTGACTGGTTGCTAGAGGTTACTGGACATCCTTACCACTCACTAATTGGTTGATAGAGGTTACTGCACATTATTACCACTCAATGGCCCACCCATTGCAGCTATAACAGCTTCAACTCTTCTGGGAAGGCCGTCCACAAGGTTTAGGAGGGTGTCTATGGGAATGTTTGACCATTCTTCCAGAAGCGCGTTTGTGAGGCCAGGCACTGATGTTGGACGAGAAGGCCTGGCTCGCAGTCTCTGCTCTAATTTATACCAAAAGGGGTTGAGGCCAGGACTCTGTGCCGGCCAGTCAAGTTCCTCCACCCCAAACTCGCTCATCCATCTCTTTATGGACCTTGCTTTGTGCACTGGTGGCAGTCATAATAGAACAGGAAGCGGCCGTCCCCAAACTTTTCCCACAAAGTTGGGAGCATGAAATTGTCCAAAATGTCTTAGAGAGGAAGTAAACCCTCCACACATTTTTTAGCTAAACACACCCCTGCAAGAGAAGTGCATAATGAGCTAGTATGCATAGCATACTAGCTCATTATGTGGCACTTACCTGAAATCGAAGTCCTCCTCTTTCCCCTCCGCAGCCGCTGCCATCTTGCTTCGATGTCCCTTCTGTGTATCGCCGCTCTGGCGCTGTGATTGGCCAGAGCGGCGATGACGTCACACGAATGCGCACTAACGGGTCGGCAAGATCACATTCAGAAAACCGGCAATGATGCCGACCCGTTAGTGCGCATGCGTGTGACGTCATCGGTGCTGTGTTTTCAGCAAATATCTCCTTAACCGTGTAGGTTAAGGAGATGTTTCATGCACCTACAGGTAAGCCTTAATGTAGGCTTACCTGTAGGTGCAAGTTGTCAAAGTGGGTTTACAACCACTTTAAGAGTTCCCCTCACTGGAACTAAGGGGCCAAGCCCAACCCCTGAAAAACAACCCAACACCATAATCCCCCCTCCCCCCACACCATTATCCCCCCTCCACCAAATGATTTGGACCAGTGCACAAAGCAAGGTCCATAAAGACATGGATGAGCGAGTTTGGGGTGGAGGAACTTGACTGGCCTGCACAGAGTCCTGACCTCAACCCGATAGAACCCCTGTGGGATGAATTAGAGTGGAGACTGCAAGCCAGGGCTTCTCGACCAACATCAGTGCCTTCTGGAAGAAGGGCCAAACATTCCCATAGACACCCTCCTTAACCTTGTGGACGGCCTTCCCAGAAGAGTGGAAGCTGTTATAGCTGCAAAGGGCGGGGCCAACTCAATATTGAACCCTACTGACTAAGACTGGGATGCCATTAACCACTTAACAACCGCTCACTGTATATATACGTCGGCAGAATGGCACCGACAGGCACAATCACGTAGAGTGTACGTGATTGCCTTTGTACAGTTGGGGGGTCCAATCGGACACCCCTCCTATACAGTGAGCGGTGGCTAAGTGTCCGGGAGCATTCCGGGATGAGGGGGCAGCCATTCGTTTCTGGCCACCCCCTCGCGATCGCTCCCGGCGAATGGAAATGCCCCCTCTGTCTGTGTCAGACAGAGGGAGCAGGAGGAAGTGATGTCATCTCTGGTGCGGCGCTCACATATACCGAGCGCCGTACAAGAGAAGATATCAGGTCAGTGCACACAACACTACACTGACACCAGGACACATAGGGACATAAATCGCCCCCCCCAGACACCCCAGATCACCCCCCCAGTCACAGTGTCACTGATTGCAGTGACCATTTATTTAGTGATCACTGCAATCAGTGACATTTGTGACTGTAAAAGTGTCACCAAAGTTTAGTTTTAGGTCCAGTCTAGCCCCCTAACCCCCCCTAATAAAGGTTTAACCCCCTGATCACCCCCCAGATAACCCTTTAACCCCCTATCACCACTGTCGCTTAGCGATAATTTTTCTGATCGCTGTCTTAGCGTCAGTGATGCAGATCGGTAGCCGGTAATTTTTTTTAGGTTCGCCGCAGGTTTTTATAGCGTCAGGTACCCCAATATATTATCTAATAAAGGTTTAACCCCCTTGATCGCCCCCCAGGTAACCCTTTCACCCCCTATCACCACTGTCGCTTAGCGATAATTTTTCTGATCGCTGTCTTAGCGTCAGTGATGCAGATCGGTAGCCGGTAATTTTTTTTAGGTTCGCCGCAGGTTTTTATAGCGTCAGGTACCCCAATATATTATCTAATAAAGGTTTAACCCCCTTGATCGCCCCCCAGGTAACCCTTTCACCCCCTATCACCACTATCACTAAGCGATCGTTTTTCTAAACGCTGTCTTAGTGTCGGTGATGCAGATCGTAGCCAGTAATTTTTTTTAGGTTCGCCGCATGTTTTTATAGCGTCAGGTACCCCAATATATTATCTAATAAAGGTTTAACCCCCTTGATCGCCCCCCCAGGTAACCCTTTCACCCCCTATCACCACTGTCGCTAAGCAATCGTTTTTCTAAACGCTGTCTTAGTGTCGGTGATGCAGATCGGTAGCCAGTAATTTTTTTTAGGTTCGCCGCAGGTTTTTATAGCGTCAGGTACCACCATATATTATCTAATAAAGGTTTAACCCCCTGATTGCCCCTAGTTAACCCTTTCACCAGTGATCACCATATAAGTGTTACGGGTGACGCTGGTTAGTTAGTTTGCTTTTTATAGTGTCAGGGCACCCGCCGTATATAACCCAATAAAGGTTTAACCCCCTGATCGCCCGGCGGGTGATATCAATTAGGTTTTAGCGTCAGAGAGGGTCTGAGTCACACCCCAGGCAGCGTCAGGTTAGTGCCAGCAACGCTAACACCCACGCGTGAAGCATACACCCCCCTTAGTGGTATAGTATCTGATCAGATCAATATCTGATCTGATCAGATCTATACTAGCGTCCCCAGCAGTTTAGGGTTCCCAAAAACGCAGTGTTAGCGGGATCAGCCCAGATACCTGCTAGCACCTGCGTTTTGCCCCTCCGTCCAGCCCAGGCCACCCAAGTGCAGTATCGATCGATCACTGTCACTTACAAAACACAACACACATAACTGCAGCGTTCGCAGAGACAGGCCTGATCCCTGCGACTCCAGTGCTGTAGGAGGTGATTTCACCACCACAGTTTAAAAAAAAAAAGCATATATGCCGAAGCATTGGGGCAGCAGGGGCGGAGGAGCGATTTTGCTCCTAATGCCGCGTACATACGGTCGAAATTCCGACGGAGGCTTGCCCGTGGAAAAGTCTGACCATGTGTGTGCGGCATAACTTTTTTGCGGGAGGATGCCCCCATGCTTCGGCATATATAAATGGTGCATGTATGCCCATCATTAGAAGTGGGTGGATGAAGGGCGGTATTCTAATGATGGGCATACCCACCGATCAATCTCTTTTTTCGTTCAGCCAACTGGCTGCATGAAATAAAAAGGATTACAATACATGTCCAACAAGGACCAGCAACGTACTGGTATGTTGCTGGACTTTGAATGTTTATACCAGAATGATGCCTGCAGGTTTAGGTATCATCTTGGTATCATTCTTTTCAGCCAGCGGCCGGCTTTCATGTAAAAGCAATCCTAGTGGCTAATTAGCCTCTGGACTGCTTTTACAAGCAGTGGGAGGGAATGCCCCCCCCCGGATATAAAAAGCGCCATTGGGAAATTGGGAAAGCATTTTATCACACCGATCTTGGTGTGGTCAGATGCTTTGAGGGCAGAGGAAAAATCTAGGGTCTAGAAGACCCCAGTTTTTTCAAAAAAAGAGTACCTGTCACTACCTATTGCTATCATAGGGGATATTTACATTCCCTGAGATAACAATAAAAATGATAAAAAAAAAAAAATACTTGGAAGGAACAATTTAAAAATAAAATAAAAAAGCAAAATTAATAATAAAAAAAAAAAAAAAGCACCCCTGTCCTGCCCTGCTCTTGCCCAATGGCGAACGCAAGCGTCGGTCTGGCGTCATATGTAAACAGCAATTGCACCATGCATGTGAGGTATCACCGCGAAGGTCAGATCGAGGGCAATCATTTTAGCAGTAGACCTCCTCTGTAAATCTACTGGGGTAACCTGTAAAGGCTTTTAAAAATGTATGTAGTTTGTCGCCAATGCGTGTTTGTGCGAAATTTTAAAGCATGTCGTGTTTGGTATCTATGTACTCGGCCTAAGATCATCTTTTTTATTTCATCAAACATTTGGGCAATATAGTGTGTTTTAGTGCATTAAAATTAAAAAAAGTGTATTTTTTAACCCAAAAAATGCGTTTGAAAAATCGCTGCGCAAATACTGTGTAGAAAAAAAAATGCAACACCCGCCATTTTAATCTGTAGGGCCTTTGCTTTAAAAATATATATATATAATGTTTGGGGGTTCAACATAATTTTCTTGCAAAAAAAAAAATGTTTTCATGTAAACAAAAAGTGTCAAAAAGGGCTTTGTCTTCAAGTGGTTAGAAGAGTGGATGTAAGCTTCCTAATGTTGTGTATAAAATGCCAGAACAGTTCAAAACCCCCCCAAATGACCCCATTTTGGAAAGTAGACACCCCAAGCTATATACTGAGAGGCATGTCGAGTCCATGGAATATTTTATGTTGACACAAGTTGCGGAAAAACGACAATTTTTTATTTATTTTTTTGCACAAAGTTGTCACTAAATGATATATTGCTCAAACATGCCATGGGCATATGTGGAATTACACCCCAAAATACATTCTGTTGCTTCTCCTGAGTACGGGGATACCACATGTGTGAGACTTTTTGGGAGCCTAGCTGCGTACGGGACCCCAAAAACCAATCACCGCCTTCAGGCTTTCTAAGGGTGTAAATTTTTGATTTCACTTCTCACTGCCTATCACAGTTTCGGAGGCCATGGAATGCCCAGATAGCACAAACCCCCCCCCCCAAATGACCCCATTTTGGAAAGTAGACACCCCAAGCTATTTGCTGAGAGGTATTGTGAGTATTTTGCAGATCTCGCTTTTTGTCACAAAGTTTTGAAAATTGAAAAAAAAAAAATATATATATATATATATATTTTCTTTCTTCATTTTCAAAAACAAATGAGAGCTGTAAAATACTCGCCATTCCTCTCAGCAAATAGCTTGGGGTGTCTACTTTCCAAAATGGGGTCATTTGGGGGGGTTTTGTGCGATTTTGGCATTTTATGGCCTTCGAAACTGTGATAGGTAGTGAGGAGTGAAATCAAAAATTTGTGCCTAGAAATCCTGAAGGCGGTGATTGGTTTTCGGGGTCCTGTACGTGGCTAGGCTCCTAAAAAGTCCCACACATGTGGTATCCCCGTACTCAGAAGAAGCAGAAAAATGTATTTTGGGGTGCAATTCCACATATAACCATGGCATGTGTGAGCAATATATCATTTAGTGACAACTTTTTGTAATTTTTTTTTTTTTTGTCATTATTCAATCACTTGGGACAAAAAAATTTATATTCAATGGGCTCAACATGCCTCTCAGCAATTTCCTTGGGGTGTCTACTTTCTAAAATGGGGTCATTTGGGGGGGTTTTGTACTGCCCTGTCATTTTAGCACCTCAAGAAATGAGATAGGCAGTCATAAATTTAAAGCTGTGTAAATTTCAGAAAATGTACCCTAGTTTGTAGACGCTATAACTTTTGCGCAAACCAATAAATATACACTTATTGACATTTTTTTTACTAAAGACATGTGGCTGAATACATTTTGGCCTAAATGTATGACTAAAATTGAGTTTATTCGATTTTTCTTATAACAAAAAGTAGAAAATATCATTTTTTTTCAAAATTTTCGGTCTTTTTCCGTTTATATCGCAAAAAATAATAATCGCAGAGGCAATCAAATACCATTAAAAGAAAGCTCTATTTGTGGGAAGAAAAGGACGCAAATTTCGTTTGGGTACAACATTGCATGTCCGCACAATTTACAGTTAAAGCAGCGCAGTGCAAAATTCTGAATTCACCTCTGGTCCTCTAGCTACCAAATGGTCCGGGGCTTAAGTGGTTAAAGTTCATGTGTTCGTGTAAAGGCAGGCGTCCCAATACTTTTGCTAATATAGTGTATTTAACAATTATTTGGTATGTCTGCCCGGATTGTTACTTATGTCAGTATAGAATATGCATCAAGCCGATATATTTTCCAATACATGTTTCACGTAACATAACATGTGATTCCAGTTAAAAAAGAAGCGATGCAGCTTGTAACTACGCGTTTCGTGAATACAGTTTCACTTCTTCAGGAGTAGATGCCTCTATTGTCAACTCTTCTGCTTGTATGTATGATCTGTATCGGGGTGGAGGCGTAGTACTAGAGCAGGGATATGCAATTAGCAGAACTCCAGCTGTTGCAGAACTACAATTCCCATGAGGCATAGCGAGACAAGACTCTGACAGCCACAAGCATGACACCCAGAGTCAGAGGCATGATGGGACTTGTAGTCTTGCAACAGCTGGAAGTCCGCTAATTGCATATCCCTGTACTAGAGGAACCCACTCACATTTCTGCTATTTCTACAATCACAGATCACAACCATAAAGCAAACTGTTTATGAATGAGAAGCCTATTCATGACAGCAAAAACAATGTAAAAAAATAAATAAAAATCCCGGACCCTGTGAAGGTCTGACCCTCGCTTATGTGAGTGCGCCCCCTCACTGTAGGTATTAGAAGTGTCTCCCAGTGGGAAGGCCCATATGGATGGTCAATTAACTTCAGCAGATCACCTCACCGGATGGCACTTTGCCATGATATCTCACCAAAGCCCCAACGGAGCTCCTAAAAATATTTTGAAAAATTCTAAATAGGATTGTAAAAAGAAATAAAAAATAATAAATGGCAAAAAATTTAATAAAAATAAAAACCTACTGTCACCAGTGGCAGAACTACCAGGGCCACAAAGGTCTCACTTGCGACCGGGCCCTGGAATTCCGCCACTGTGTGACGGAAGAAGGGGGGCCCACTGCAGAAAGGGCAGCACAATGGGAGTAAAAGGCCCCCCCTGGGATCAGTGGGAAAGCTGGGGGTCAGGGGGGCCCTTTGTGGTGTCTTGCCCCTGAAAGTTCTAATTACGCCTCATTATTATTATAATTATTATATTATTACTTCAGGTACTTGTACAGCGCCATCAATTTACGCAGCGCTTTACATATACAGTAGAACCTCGGATTAGGAGCATAATCCGTTCCAGGAGAATGCTCGTAATCCAAAGTACTCGCATATCAGAGCGAGTTTTCCCATTGAAGTCAATGGAAACGAAAATAATTTGTTCCGCATTGACTTCAATGGGATGCAATACCGCATCCAGCCAGAGGTAAGGGGGTGCCGGAGAGCCACGGAAACGGCCGCAAAGGCCCGAGGACACGTCGGCTGACCTCGGCAATTGTCGGAAACTAAGTGTTTCCGTGCCTTTCCAAGCATTGCTGAACGGCTGCGATCGCCGCTGTTCGGCTCCGGCGCCCCCTTGCACGTGTAGGCCAAATGCGGTACTACAGGCCCTATTAGGATGAATCCTGCTCGTTTTGCGAGACAGCACTCGCAAATAGAGGTCGACCGATATGGGTTTTTCTCTGGCCGATGCCGATATTTAGAAATCGCTGTGGCCGATGGCCGATATATGATGCCGATTTTTTTGGGCCGATATGTTAGGCCGATTTTTTTTAGATTTTATGAGATGAAGGGGAAAAAAAAAAAAAAAAAACTAACAGTTGGACCCCTTTCACATTGGGGCGTTTTTCAGGCACTTTTGGGCTAAAAATAACACCTGTAAAAATGGCTGCAAAACAGCTCCCCTGCAGTCTCAGTGTGAAAGCCCGAGTGCTTTCACACTGAGGCGGTGCGCTGGCAGGACGTTAAAAAAAAGTCCTGCAAGCAGCATCTTTGGAGCGGTGTATACCGCTCCTCCACCACTACTGCCCATTGAAATGAATGGGCACTGCTGCCAAAGCGCCTGCAAAGCGCTTCTGCAGCGGTGCTACACGGGCGCATTTAACCTCTTCATCGGCCGCTAGCTGGGTTATAAGCTCCCCGCTAGCAGCCGAATAGCGCCGCTAAAATGATGGTAAAGCGCAGCTAAAAGTTTTAGCTGCGCTTTACCGTCAACGCCTGCCCGCTCCAGTGTGAAAGTTCCGCCAAAAAAAATATTAAAAATCAGTCGCTACAAATACTGCAGCTGCTGACTTTTAAATATATGGACACTTACCTGTCCAGGGCGCCCGCGATGTCGGCACCCGAAGCCGATCTGTCCCTCGGCTCTCGGGCGCTGCCGCCGCCATCTTCGGTAAGGGAATCAGGAAGCAGGCACAAAAACAGGTGTAATCAAAACTTTGACGAAAAAAAAATAAAAAATTTGTTTTATTTAACATTCATTAAAGTGTATTTTTCCCCCCAAAAAAATATTGCGTTTGAAAGACCGCTGCGCAAATACCGTGTGACATAAAATATTGCAACAACCGCCATTTTATTCCCTAGGGTCTCTGCTAATATATATATATATATATATATATATATATATATATATATATATATATAATATGTTTGGGGGTTCCAAGTGATTTTCTAGCAGAAAATACAGGATTTTTACTTGTAAGCTACAAGTGTCAGAAAAGATTTAGCCTTTAAATGGTTAACATTGTATTTCTTTTCTCTCACTTGGCAGGCTGCCCAGAGACACGTAGCTCCACCTCCGCGGGAAACTTCAGGGAACTTGCATTGACTTCTATGAAAGATGTTATTTGCAAGTGGCGCTGAAGTTTTTTTTTTTTTTTTTTTTTTAAATCGGCTTTTGTTTTCAGAATAATTGGCCGATGCAGATTAATTAAAAAGTGCCAAAAAATCGGCCGATATATCGGTCGACCTCTACTCGCAAACCAAATCAGAATTAAAAAAAAAAAAAGTTACTCGCAAATCAAATTGCTCTCAAACCAAGTTACTCTTAAACCGAGGTTCCACTGTACATTGTACATTCACATCAGATGATGCTTACTGGTCAGGCACATAACTTTATACACACTTATTCTTCTTCTATTCCCTTTTTTTTTTTTATATTATTACTTTCACAGAACATGGTACAAAAAGTAAAAAAAAAAAAAAACACACGTCAGTGAAACAGATCATTGAAATGTCTTTTATTTTTTTCTTGTTTTTTACCTTTACCAGGTTTATATTTTTTCTGCTGTTGTGCCAGTCTTGAAACCCAATAAAATCTTTACAAAACTAAAAATAAATTGTCATGATAAATTAAGCATTTGTATCATTCAAACAAAAACAATAGCATCCAATGTGATCACGATTGATCGATCGTAAACAAAGGCGCACAATTTGATCCATTGTGAATATTGTGTTTTTTAGACATCCACAAAGTTTTGAGATGACAATTGAAGAGTTAAACTTTATTGAGCTGTTAGAAGATCTTGCTGAGCTCTATAAAAAAGTGTCGGTAAGTTGGCACCTGACTGTATCCAGAAATGATTCATCTGTACCTTTTTTTTTTTTTTTTTTTTCTTGGCAAGGCTGGCTCTCAGGTTTGCTATTTTTGAAGCCCCCTTTTGAATAAAGATGTAAATTGGTGCACCGAAATGAAAAAATTCTGGACCGAACCCGAAAGTTCAGGATGCACTTGGCCAAAAAAACAAAACTTAATTAATTTTTATTTATTTTTTTATTGAATAAATGTGGCTGGCTTTGCATTGAAGTCAATGGGATGCCATTTTGCATTGAAGTCAATGGGATGCCATTTTGCATTGAAGTCAATAGGGGGCGTTTTTGCATTGAAGTCAATGGGACGTGATTTTACATTGAAGTCCATAGAGGGCTCTTTTGTGTTGAAGTCAATAAGACGCAATTTTGCATTGAAGTCAATAGGGGGCGTTTTTGCATTGAAGTCAATGGGACGTGATTTTACATTGAAGTCCATAGAGGGCTCTTTTGCGTTTAAGTCCATAGAGGGCTCTTTTACATTGAAGTCCATAGAGGGCTCTTTTGTGTTGAAGTCAATAAGACGCAATTTTGCATTGAAGGCAATAGGACGCAGCATGCCATTATCGGCACCTTCGTATTTCTATTGGAAAAACTCTGATAACCCTATTTTCGGGACATCCCTAATGTAAATAGATACATATGGCTGACTATCATACCCAGGGCCGTCTTCCCGCACGGCACCGCCAGTTTGCCCCCTCAAATGCCGCCAGTTTCCCCCCAAATGCCACCAGTTTCCCCCCAGCCCGGCACTTACCGTATTTTTCGGACTATAAGATGCACTTTTTCCCCCCAGAAAAATGGGGGAAAAAAAAATGTCCCTGCGTCTTATAGTGCGAATATATGACAGGCCCTGCCCCCCGCCGCCGCTGGCACCACCCCCCGCCGCCCCTGCCAACGCTCGTATCGCCCCCCCCGCCGCCGCTGGCACCGCCCCCTGCCACCACTCCATGACGCCGCTCTGCATTTACTATGGCAATGGTCAGGCTGTATTTCATGGGCACTGGAAAATATTTTTAGTACACCATTTGGTTCAGAATATTTTCTTGTTTTCCTCCTCTAAAACCTAGGTGCGTCTTATGGTGTGAAAAATACGGTACCTTCCTCGGGTCAGCGCCGTCCTCCTCCTTGCTCCCTCGATGTCTCCCCCCGTCCTCGATGACGCTTCAGCCATTCAGGTGACTGGTAACCAGACCCGGTGCACCTGATTGGCTGAGAGGCGGGTCAGTGTTAGGGAAGCAATTCCCTAACACATCATAGTTTAAACAGGGAACACACAGCCGTGACCCTCTGTTTAACCATTTGGAAGCCGATTAGAGCCCACAGGCTCTAATCGGGAAGCCTATTAGAGCCGATGGCTCTAATCAGGCACTTCCAAAACACCCCCCACCGCTGTTGCTGTTATTCAGATGGCCGGCGCTCAACAGGGGGCCGGACACCTGAATAGTGGGCGGCAGCGGCGACAATAGATATATTCATGTAATGCATGAATATATCTATTGTGAGTGACGGGTGCATGAGAGAGGGGGCGGCGCTCCTGCGCCCACTATGGACACACCGCCACTGCCCAGCCCAATAACACTGCCAGCTTCCCTCCACTCCTCTCCCACCGGCTGCTGCAAATTTACCGGCCCCTTTTTTTAAATGAACACAGTAAGTGATCCGTTTACCGAGTTCATTCATAACTGAAGCATAGTAAATTGTGACGTTTTGTTATTGTTTTCTATGCTTCAATTTATGAATGAACAGGGGACTCTGTCTCCTGATCATTCATCTGTAGCACAGCTAAGGCTGCAGAAAGGAACAATGGACTGTGTTTCCTTAGTCCCTTTCTCTGTTTAGATCAGTGTTTCTCAACTCCGGTCCTCAAGGTGCCCCAACAGGTCATGTTTTTAGGAATTCCCTCAGATGAAACAGCTGTGGTAATTACTAAGGCAGGGAAACTGATCAAATCACCTGTGCAAAATAATGGAAAGCCTGAAAACATGACCTGTTGGGGCGCCTTGAGGACTGGAGTTGAGAAACACTGGTTTAGACCCCTGATATCTCACCAAAGAGAAAAAAAAATATTTTCTTCATTGAGTTTATTGAAGGACACAGGACCCGCCCAGTATTCTTTTGTCTGTCTCAGTGGGTATGTCTTATACTGCTGACCACAAACCGAACTCCTTGCTGCAGATGGGAGGTTTTGCAATCTCTGAGTTCATTAAAAGACATGGCCGTACTTACCGACGGATGGGTTTGATGTCGCCACCTACAGGAGCAGGACGCTAGGTGCAACTAAACTAAAAGCACAACCAGGTGGAGGCCCTCTGGAGGTGACCAAGCCTCCCATCGGCAGCACTGAGTTCAGTTAGTAGTAAATCCCGTTTTCTCTTTTGTTCATTGAAGGACACAGCCATACTTCATGACGGATGGGACGTCCCAAAGCAGTGCCAGAAATAAGGGTGGGCCCATAAACAGAAACCACATATAACTCTAAAAGGTAGCGCTAAACATAAATTAATAATCCAAAATTTGTAAAACATACAAGTAATGCAGCAAATAAAGGTCTTGTGGAATGGTGTCCATAAGCTCATTCAAAATGTATTGTGGCTAACACCAATTACTAAATAAAACTCCATATAAATTGAATGAAGGTGTCCCCACACTTCCACTTCCTGTAAAGAAAAAAAAGTGCTTCCACCACTGTGTGTCACCAGTCTTACCAGATCCAATGGACCATTAGATGAATGGTCAAAAAGCACTTGATTAAATCCACTAGGATCCACTCATCCACCATGCAATGTCCCAATCTCCACCTTTTCCTCCACTAGGATCCACTCATCCACCGCCCCGATCTCCACCTTTTCCTCCAACAGGTTCCAATCATGCACCATGCAGTGTTCCGCTCTCCACCTTCTCCTCCACTAGGATCCACTGATCCACCTTTTCATCCATTGGGTTCCAATCATCCACTGTACGGTGTCCCGATCTTCACCTTTTCCTCCACTGGGATCCACTGATCCACCTTTTCATCCATTGGGTTCCAATCATCCACTGTACGGTGTCCCGATCGTCACCTTTTCCTCCACTGGGATTTACTCATCCACCACCCCGATCTCCACCTTTTCCCTCCAACGGGTTCCAATCATCCACCATGCAGTGTTCTGCTCTCCACCTTCTCCTCCACTAGGATCCACTGATCCACCTTTTCATCCATTGGGTTCCAATCATCCACTGTACGGTGTCCCGATCTTCACCTTTTCCTCCACTGGGATCCACTGATCCACCTTTTCATCCATTGGGTTCCAATCATCCACTGTACGGTGTCCCGATCGTCACCTTTTCCTCCACTGGGATTTACTCATCCACCACCCCGATCTCCACCTTTTCCCTCCAACGGGTTCCAATCATCCACCATGCAGTGTTCTGCTCTCCACCTTCTCCTCCACTAGGATCTACTGATCCACCTTTTCATCCATTGGGTTCCAATCATCCACCGTACGGTGTCCCGATCTTCACCTTTTCCTCCACTGGGTTCCAATCATCCACCATGCAGTGTTATGATCTCCACCACTAGGATCCACTCATCCACTATGCAGTGCCCCGATCTCCACCTTTTCATCCACCGTACGTTGTCCCGATCTTCACCTTTTCCTCCACTCGGTTCCAATCATCCACCATGCAGTGTTCTGCTCTCCACCTTCTCCTCCACTAGGATCTACTGATCCACCTTTTCATCCATTGGGTTCCAATCATCCACCGTACGGTGTCCCGATCTTCACCTTTTCCTCCACTGGGTTCCAATCATCCACCATGCAGTGTTCTGATCTCCACCACTAGGATCCACTCATCCACTATGCAGTGCCCCGATCTCCACCTTTTCATCCACCGTACGTTGTCCCGATCTTCACCTTTTCCTCCACTCGGTTCCAATCATCCACCATGCAGTGTTCTGATCTCCACCACTAGGATCCACTCATCCACTATGCAGTGCCCAGATCTCCACCTTTTCATCCATTGGGTTCCAATCATCCACCATACGGCATCCCGATCTTCACCTTTTCCTCCACTGGGTTCCAGTCATCCACCATGCAGTGTTCTGATCTCCACCACGAGGATCCACTATGCAGTGCCCCGATCTCCACCTTTTAATCCATTGGGTTCCAAACATCCACCATATGGCATCAGAATCTCGACCTTTTCCTCCATTGGGTTCCAATCATCCACCAGGTGATGTTCTGATCTCCACCTCTTCCTCCACTAGGATCCACTCATCCACCAGGCGGTGTTCCAATCTCCACTTTTTCCTCCACCATACAGTGTCCTGATCTTGTCAGGACCATGGACTTGAACCTGGGACCTCAGCTGTGTCTGGCAATGAATCTTCTCACTGAGCTATCTGAGATGCCGGACAGCGCCTTGTCAGATGCTTTAGACAACCCTGCCTTGTACCTTGATTTCAGCTGAACCTTGAACTCTTTGCTCCTCCCACGAACTTCCTGATGGAAGTGCAGAGACATGGCTTATTCCTTGCCAGAATATTGTGCTATCTCCAGCCTTTATCTCGCTCCTGTCTTCCCTGCTGCCGTCCATATTTGCTACTGTACGTTATTGACCATTGGCTTGTTCCTCGACTACGCTCCTGCCTGATCCCAACCAGCAACTACTCGTTACCGACCTTTTGGCTTGTTTACTGACCACACTTTTGTTTGATCCTGACCTGCTTATCCGCTTCTGAACCCCGGCTTGCTCACCTCCTGGTGGGGCGATCCTGAGGACCAGGACCTGGTACTAACACGAAGCAAAATCCATCTCCAGCCTGTGTCATCTGCCAGGGTGACTGCCTGTGTACCTATCCTGCTGGTCAGTGGTGGTCCTGCAACTGCTATAGAAATTGGTCTTCGAGCCGGACCCCTGATCGTGACAGATCTCCACCTTTTACCTCCACTAGGATCCACTCATCCACCATGCTGTGTCCAGATCTCCACCTTTTCCTTCATTGGGTTCTAATAATCTACCATGCGGTGTCCCAATCTCTACCTTTTCCTCCACTGGGATCTACTCATGCACCATGTGGTATCACCACAAAAACTAACACGAATATAGACCCATGGTGAAGTAAGTAAGACCTGGTTTTATTAAAATACGCAATAGCGCTCCAACAATAAAAACGCCCATGAGTTAAACAGCATACAAGTATATCGGGGATAATTCTTCCAGTGTAGCAGGCTGAAATAAAACCGCACCGGGCTGCAGGCTCCGATCAACGGGCATGCGTGATGACGTCACAGCCCCTGCCTAAAGCGTTTTGTCGGAAATGACGTCGTTGGGGGACAGACTTCAATTTAGTCATAGACTGAAACAACAACAGAACAGGGACCAAAATACAAATTTTCTACAAAAATCCTTTGACAGGAACTAAAAACTCAAAGAAAAAATTAAAATCAGAAAAAAAATAGCAAAGACTAGGAGCTAGAATTCTCCACGTTCGAACTCCAGAAACACTAGGAAATAACTGAACTCATTGCTGCAGATGGGAGGTTTGGCCACCTCCAGAGGGCTTCCTCCTCCCCCCCCCCCCCCGGGTGTGCTTTTAGTTTAGTTGCACCTAGCATCCTGCTCCTGTAGGTGGCGACATCAAACCCATCCCTTAGGCCCCTTTCACACTGGGGCGTTTTTCATGCGGTTTAGCGCTAATATTAGCGCTATTATACCGCATGAAAAATTCGTGCCTGTAGCCTTCAATGTGAAAGCCCGAAGGCTTTCACACTGAAGCGGTGCGCTAGCAGGACCGCTCCAAAAGTCCTGCTAGCCGCTTCTTTACAGCGGTGAAGGAGCGGTGTGTTCACCGCTCCTTTACCGCGGCTGCCCATTGAAATCAATGGGACACCGCGGTAATACCGCCCGCAAACTGCGGCAATAGCCGCGGTTTGCGGGCGGTATTAACCCTTTTTCGGCCGCTAGCGGGGGTTAAATTCACCCCCCTAGCGGCCGCATACCGCGGTAAGAACGACGGTATAGCAGCGCTGAAAATCGCGCTGCTATACCGCCACCGCACCTGCCCGCCCCAGTGTGAAAGGGGCCTTAGTCGTATCCTTCAATGAACTCAGAGGTGGCCAAACCCCCCCCCCCCCCTCATCTACAGCAAGGAGTTCAGTTAGTAGTCAGCAGTTTTAATTGTGGTAACCTTCCATATAGAATCCTTTTGTGTTCTACAGACTGCATCTTTGTTTTCTATTTCAGGGGAATCGGTCTTTTGTGGAGTTCGCACTCAAAATTGGAAGTAAACAGAAGAAAGTAAAGTGTTTATTATTATATTTATTTTCTAAGTTGATAAGTTTGCTTTTTTTAAATTTTTTATGTTCAATACAATTTGCGTGTTGGGGTAGGTGCAGCATGGTGCGGCGGCGGATTGCACACAGAGTCCAAGATACCTGTATTTAGTTGCTGGGGGATTTTTTATTGTAGGGGGTTTATAGTTGCTGGGTGGTGTATTTTGTTGCAGGGGGTCTATATTTGTGGGGGATTTTGTTGCAGGGGGTCTGTAGTTGCTTGATGGGGTTTTTTGTTGCAGGGGGTCTATATTTGCTGGGGAAGTTTTTTTGTAGGGTGGTGGGGTATTTTATTGCAGGGGGTCTATAGTTGCTGGGGGATTTATTTTTGTAGGGGGTTTATATTTGCTGAATCTGAAAGAACGAAAAATGATTTGACCTACGAGTTTAACCCCCTTCCTGCCCAGGCCAATTTTCAGCGCTGTCACACTTTGAATGAGAATTGTGCGGTCGTGCGACGTTGTACCCGAATGAATTTTGATCATTTCTTTTCCCCACAAATAGAGCTTTCTTTTGGTGGTATTTGATCATCTCTGCGGTTTTTATTTTTTTGCGCTATAAACAAAAAAAGACCGACAATTTTGCTATAATAAATATCCCAATTTTTTTTTTAAATAAATATTTTTTTCCTCAGTTTAGGCCGATACGTATTCTTCTACATAATTTTGGTAAAAAAACAAATCGCAATAAGTGTATATTAATTGGTTTGCGCAAAAGTTATAGCGTCTACAAAATAGGGGATGGATTTATGTCATTTTTATTATAATTTTTTTTTTTATTTACTAGTAATGGCGGCGATCTGCGTGTTTTTTTTTTTTTTTTCTCGTGACTGCGATATTGCGGTGGACAGATCGGACACTTTTGACACAATTTTGGGACCATTGTCATTTATACAGCTATAAAATGCACTGATTACTGTATAAATGTGACTGGCAGGGAAGGGGTTAACACTAGGGGGCGATCAAGGGAGTGATTCTAACTGTAGGGGGAGGGAACTGATGAGGAGGAAACCGATCATTGTTCCTATATACAAGAAACATACGATCGGTGCCCATTACTGCCACCCTTCACTGTCACCTATCAGTGCCCATCACTGCCAGCTATCAGTGCCACCTATTAGTGCCACTTCTCAGTGCCCACCAGTGCCACCTATCAATGCTGTTCAGTGCCACCTATCAGTGCCACCTCTCAGTGCCGCCTATCAATGCCCCAACAGTGCCACCCAGTGTCACCTCTCAATGCCCACCAGTGCAGCCCTATTGGTACCCATCACTGCAGCCCTATTGGTGCCCATCACTGCAGCCTCATCAGCGTACATCAATGAGGAAAAAAAATTACCCGTTTGCAAAATTTTATAACAAAATATAAATTAATTTTTTTTTTTTTTAAATCTGTATTTTTCATTTTTTTTAACAAAAAATAAAAACCGCAGAGGTGACCAAATACCACCAAAAGAAAGCTCTATTTGTGGGTACAGCATTGCATGACCGCGCAATTGTCATTCAAATTGCGTCAGCGCTGAAAATTATTCTGGGCAGGAGGGGGGTTTAAGTGCCCGGTAAGCAAGTGGTTAATGCCCTCCTTGCCCGGTCCGTGAGTTTTGGTGTGCGGCCGTCTCTTGGCAGGTTTGCTGTTGTTCCATGTTCTTTCCATCTGGTGATGATAGATTTGATGGGGCTCCTAGGGATCATCAAAGATTTGGATATTTTTTTATAACCTAACCCTGACTGGTACTTCTCAACAACATTGTCCCCTTACTTGTTTGGAGAGTTCCTTGGTCTTCATGGCAGTGTTTGGTTAGTGGTGCCTCTTGCTTAGGTGTTGCAGCCTCTGGGGCCTTTCAGAAAGGTGTGAATATGTAATGACAGGTCATGTGACACTTAGATTGCACACAGGTGGACATCATTTCACGAATTAGGCCCCATGCACACAGGGCGTTTTTAGAGCCGCGTTTTTTACAGCTTAAAAACGCCTGTCCATGTTTTCTAAACATTTTTTGACCTTTTTTTTTAAAAAAAAGAAAAAATCATGGAGCTCAAAAACGCAAATTGCGGCGTTTTTGCGCGTTTTCGCAGCGTTTTTTGCGCGTTTATTAGCGTCGGGCGTTTTTGCAGCTCAAACCTGGAGCTCCAGAACGCACTGGAATTGTTTTTTTTTTTTTTTTGCAGCTGGAAAACGCCTATGCCACGTGGAGCTCATAAAAGCTCAATGTGTGCATGACACAATAGAATAACATGGAAGGGCGTTTTGCAGCTGTTAGCAGCTGCAAAAACGCCCTGTGTTCATGGGGCCTTATGTGACTTATGAAGGTAATTGGTGGCACCAGAGCTTTTTATGGGCTTCATAGCAAAGGGGGTGAATACATTCGCACATGACAATTATCATTTTTTTTTTATTTCTGAAAAATAGTTTTACATACCATATATACTCGAGTATAAGCCGAGTTTTTCAGCACATTTTTTTTTTGTGCTGAAAATGCCCCCCTCGGCTTATACTCGAGTCACCTTTTTGCGCCTGATCTCCCCGGAATTTTGGGGACCTGGTACTGGCACACATGTTGCCCCACTCTTCCTCTACAAGTGTGCAAAGATTGTTGTCTGGGGGACCTACAACTGGGGAGCACCGATTTTTTCAAAGCCGGGCACCCCTTCCATAGACTCCCATGTTAAACGGTAATTTCTCTGGTGAATTTGGGGACCCAGTACCAGCCGGTCGTAGGTCCTCTGGACCCCAATCTTGCCACACATGTAGCCCCATTTCTTCTCTATAAGTGTGCAAAGTTTTTTGTCTGAGGGACCTACGACTGGGGAGCACCGATTTTTCAAAGCCGGGCACCCCTTCCATAGGCTCCCATGTTAAACGTCAGTCTAGTCATGGGCACGGCGAGGCATGGGCACGGCGAGGCATGGGCACGGCGAGGCATGGACACAGCGAGGCATGGGCACGGCGAGGCATGGACACAGCGAGGCACAGTGAGGCATGTAGAGGGACACCCTAGGCTTATACTCCAGTCAATACGTTTTCCCAGTTTTTTTGTGGTAAAATTAGGTGCCTCGGCGTATATACGGAAATTATTTTTCTAATTTTACTTCACCAACTTAGACTTTTGTGTTCTGATCCGTCACATATAATTCAGATTAAAATAACATTTAGCTAAAGACTGTAATGTAACAAAATGGGTAAAAAGCTGGGGGGTGGGGGGGGTGAATACTTTTGCAAGGCACTGTATATATCTTATAATGATTTATTTTTACCCCGCCTGGACACTCATCCAATCTTTTTTCTTTCCTCAGGCTTCTGGTAATCGTCTTATAAAAGACGCCATGTTATGGATTAAGTTCACAGGAGATGACAATATGTATAGGAAGCTTCAATCCCAGAGCGAAACGCGTAATAGAGCCCTACAGACCTTCTTCGCTCAATGTAAGTGATTGGTGGAGGGGATGAGGAGATATGCTCTCCAGGATGCCTGGGGGGTTGGTGGAGCTTAGCAAGCTACTATCCTATTAAAAGGCTGTTACTAAGTCTGCTTGCAGTTAAAATATATTTAAAGCAGAGCTGGAGCAAAAATTTTAATATTAACCACTTCCTTCCCCGCCCATAGTCATATGACGTCCTCGGCTTCCTGGCCGTCTAGGGGGCGCGCGCAGGGCCGCCATCAGGGGGGTATAGGCAATACACCTGTAAGGGGCCCGGATGGCCCCCCCTTTTTTTTTGTTCGTCAGCACCCAAAGCCCCCCCCCCGACCTCAATAATTCGTGACGGCAGCCCCCCCCCCCGCTTCTCAATTTTCAGCAGCAGCACCCCCCCCCCCCCCCGTTCTCTGCTCCATGTCTGAAGCCGTGTAAGGGGCCCCAAAATTCCTGCCATTGTGCGTGCCCGGTGGCTGCGTGCGATGTCCGCCAGGTACCCGCGATTGCTGCCCAGTGACAGAGCAGGACAATGGATCTGTGTGTGTAATGATGGGGGGGTGTAAATACACAGAGATCCACGTCCTGTCAGGTGAGAGGAGACCGATCCGTATGTTCCCAGTACAGAGGAACACCGATCAGTCTCCTCCCCCAGTTAGTCCCCTCCCCTTACAGTTAGAATCACTCCCTAGGGAACACATTTAACCCCTTGATCGCCCCCTAGTGGTTAAAACCTTCCCTGCCAGTGACATTTTTCACAGCAATCAATGAATTTTTATTGCACTGATCGCTGTGAAAATGACAATGGTCCCAAAAATGTGTCCGATGTGTCTGCCGCAATGTCGCAGTCACGATAAAAATAGTAAAAAATTATAAAAATGCCATAAAACAGTCCTCTATTTTGTAGACGCTATAACTTTTGCGCAAACCAATCAATATACGAATTATGTGATTTTATTTATTTATTTTTTTAACCAAAAATATGTAGAAGAATACGTATCGGTCTGAACTGAGGAAGAAATTTGTTTGTTTTTTGTTTTTTTGTTTTTTTGTGATATTTATTATAGCAAAAACTAAAAAATATATATATTTTTTTTTTAAAACTTGTCGCTCTTCTTTTGTTTATAGCGCAAAAAATAAAAACCGCCGAGGGGATCGAATACCACCAAAAGAAAAATCTATTTGTGGGGGAAAAAAAATGATAAAAATCATTTGGTTACAGTGTTGCATGACCGCGCAATTGTCATTCAAAATGTGACCGCGCTGAAAGCTGAAAATTGGCCTGGGCAGGAAGGGGGTGAAAATTCCCGGTGTTGAAGGGGTTAAATAATATGGGGGGGGGGGGAGGGGAGGGGCATTGGTGCGTATGGAATGGGCCGCTGGAAAGGCGCCATCAATGCTGGAAGATGTATCAGGTGTTGGGAGCAGCAGAAGCTTGTTGTTTATTTTCTATTTCCTCAGGAGAAGACAATCCGGGTTCATGAGATTTACAAATCACTTTATTATTTATAGAAGAACTCCGATCTATTCAGGAGCAGCCATCTCCAAACTGCGGCCCGGGGGCCGGATATGGCCCTTTGCTTGCTTTTATCTGGCCCTTGGGTGCAACGTCTCATCCACTGACACCAACAATTCCTTTCCAATGACACCAACTATGGGGCACAATGACACTAAAGATGGGGCACTATTCCTCCCAAGGACACCAATGATGGGGCACAATTCCTCCCAAACCAGTGATGGGGCACAATTTTACCCAATGACATCAATGATGGGGCACAATTCTTTTCAATGATGGGGCACAATTCCTCCCAATGACACCAATGATGGGGCACAATTCCTCCCAATGACACCAATGATGGGGCACAATTCCTCCCAATGACACTGATGGGGCACAATGACACCAACAATGGGGCACAATTCCTCCCAATGATGGGGCACAATTCCTCCCAATGACACTAATGATGGGGCACAATTCCTCCCAATGATGGGGCACAATTCCTCCCAATGACACCAATGATGGGGCACAATTCCTCCCAATGACACCAATGATGGGGCACAATTCCTCCCAATGACACCGATGATGGGGCACAATGACACCAACAATGGGGCACAATTCCTCCCAATGATGGGGCACAATTCCTCCCAATGACACTATTGATGGGGCACAATTCCTCCCAATGATGGGGCACAATTCCTCCCAATGACACCAATGATGGGGTACAATTCCCCCAAATGACACCAAAGATGGGGCACAGTACCTCCCCAAGGACACCAATGATAAGGCAAAATGACACCAATGATGGGGCAAAATTCCTCCCAAACCAGTGATGGGGCACAATGACACCAACAATGGGGCACAAGTTTACTCAATGACACCAATGATGGGGCACAATTCCTCCCAATGACACCAATGATGGGGCACAATTCCTCCCAATGATGGGGCACAATTCCTCCCAATGACACCAACGATGGGGCACAATTCCTCCCAATGACCCCAACGATGGGGCACAATTCCTCCCAATGACCCCAACGATGGGGCACAATTCCTCCCAATGACACCAATGATGGGGCACAATTCCTCCCAATTATGGGGCACAATTCCTCCCAATGACACCAATGATGGGGCACAATTCCTCCCAATGACACCAATGATGGGGCACAATTCCTCCCAATGATGGGGCACAATTCCTCCCAATGACACCAATGATGGGGCACAATTCCTCCCAATGACCCCAACGATGGGGCACAATTCCTCCCAATGACCCCAACAATGGGGCACAATTCCTCCCAATGACACCAATGATGGGGCACAATTCCTCCCAATGACCCCAACAATGGGGCACAATTCCTCCCAATGACACCAATGATGAGGCAGAATGACACTGTAACGGAACGTCCCACACTCGGCTTGAGTCCTTCCGTCATATACGGCTTCCTATCAGTCTGGATATAGATATCAGATCTTCCAGCTGATCACCAGCACACAAGGAGACGATACTTGTTAGTCTGCTGAACATGGAGTGGTTTATTAGAGCCAGAATACAGTCTTATATACAGTAAAAGAGGAGGTGCATACCTCCTGCTCATATTACTCTACAATACATTTGTAAGCAGAAACCTAATTCACATGAGCTAATTGCCTAAATCATTTACCCAGACTAGGTGGGGTGACTCATAGGCATGACCTTTTAGGGTAGACTTCACGTCTCCTAGCTCACCGGCTATACAATACACATTATCATAAGTACAACCACAGGACATCGTCACACAATGGCAGGATCAATTAGCACAGATAGCAATGTGTGACCGGGAGCCTCACTGGACTCATTTACATTATAGAAGACAGACAGGGGGCTGGAGATGAACACATCGGCCTCTTTCAATTAACATGTTGAGTCCAGAATCCAACAAACCAAGAATAGTCTTTACATCTATCCTGGGGGATATTGTGGATAAATATTACTGTCCCATTTGAAGTAGTCCAAGATATAATTTCTCAGTCATCCTATGCCCCTGATGGACATAGAGTGATTTAGACATAAGAGGTGCATGGGGAGCTGAAACAAGAGTATCCCAAGGGATTCTGGGTTCCACGGGCCCTCCCGGTACAGGCACCAACAATGGGGCACAATTTCTCCAAATGACACCAATGACGGTGAACAATGGCACTAATGATGGGGCACAATTCCTCCCAATGATGGGGCACAATTCCTCCCAATGATAAGGCACAATTCCTGCCCATGATGGGGCACATGACACCAACAATGGGGCACAATTCCTCCCAATGATACCAATGATGGGGCACAATGACACCAACAATGGGGCACAATTCCTACCAATGATGGGGCACAATGACACTAATGATATCAACAATGGGGCACAATGACACCAAATGATGGGGCACAATGACACTAATGATATCAATGATGGGACACAATTCCTCCCACTGACACCAACAATGGGGCACAATTCCTCCCAATGACACCAATGATGGGGCACAATGACACTAATGATGGGGCACAATTCCTCCCAATGATAAGGCACAATTCCTGCCCATGATGGGGCACACGACAGCAACAATGGGGCACAATTCCTCCCAATGACACCAATGATGGGGCACAATGACACTAATGATATCAATGATGGGACACAATTCCTCCCAATTACACCAATGATGGGGCACAATGACACCAATGATGGGGCACAATGACACCAATGATGGGGCACAATTTCCTTCCAATGATGGGGCACAATTCCTCCCAATGATAAGGCACAATTCCTGCCCATGATGGGGCACAATGACACCAACAATGGGGCACAATGACACCAACAATGGGGCACAATGACACTAATGATATCAATGATGGGACACAATTCCTCCCAGTGACACCAACAATGGGGCACAATTCCTCCCAATGACACCAATGATGGGGCACAATTCCTCCCAATGATAAGGCACAATTCCTGCCCATGATGGGGCACATGACACCAACAATGGGGCACAATTCCTCCCAATGACACCAATGATGGGGCACAATGACACTAATGATATCAATAATGGGGCACAATTCCTCCCACTGACACCAACAAAGGGGCACAATTCCTCCCAATGACACCAATGATGGGGCACAATGACACTAATGATAGGGCACAATTCCTACCAATGATGGGACACAATTCCTACCAATGATGGGGCACAATGACACCAACAATGGGGCACAATTCCTCCCAATGACACCAATGATGGGGCACAGTGACACTAATGATATCAATGATGGGGCACAATTCCTCCCACTGACACCAACAATATGGCACAATTCCTCCCAATGATACCAATGATGGGGCACAATGACACCAACAAGTGGGCACAATTCCCCCCAATGACACCAATGATGGGGCACAATGACACTAATGATATCAATGATGGGGCACAATGACACCAACAAGTGGGCACAATTCCTCCCAATGACACCAATGATGGGGCACAATGACACTAATGATATCAATGATGGGGCACAATGACACCAACAATGGGGCACAATTCCTCTCACTGACTCCCACTGATCACGGGACATTTCCTACTCCCCCGCCCCCCCCCTCCCCCCAAAGTTTGAAGTGAACTGGCCCTTGGTTTAGAGAGTTTGGAGACCCCTGTTCAGGAGGAATCGTCCACTGAAGTCATCCCTTCCTTGAGTATCAGTCTTCAGTCTTTTCTAATCACAACTTCCATCTCAATACTGTAATGCCGCGTCCACGCGATCGGAATTTCCGTCAACAAAAGTCCGATGTGAGCTTTTGGTCGGAAATTCCCACCGTGTGTAGAGCTCCATCGGACATTTGCTGTCGGAATTTCCGACAACAAATGATTGAGAGCAGGTTATCAATTTTTCCGACGGCAAAAGTTCTTGTCGGAAATTCCGATCGTGTGTAGCCCTTTCCGACGCACAAATGTGCTGCGCATGCTCGGAATCAATTAGACGCATGCTCGGAATCGTTGTACTTCATTTTTCTCGGCTCGTCGTAGTGTTGTACGTCTCCGCGTTCTCGACCATCGGAATTTCCGAGCAACATTTGTGTGACCGTGTGTGCGCCAGATAAGTTTGAGCCGACGTCCGATGGGAAAAAAAAAACGCGGTTTTGTTGCCGGAAATTCCGATCGTGTGTACGCGGCATTAGTCCTGTAATGATGTGTAGGTTGGCGGGAGGAACCGCTGAGCGCAGTACAGGACCAAAAAAACATCGTCAGTCGCGGAAATGTTCGTTTTTTTAGCAGGAAAATCCCCCTGGAATGGAGCGGCGTGCTGCGCGGTAGACGTGTGCAAAAGGAAAAAAAAAATGTTGTTTCGTTTTAATTAGTTAATTAATTAATTTCGTTTAGTTAGATTCGTTAAATTCGTTTTCGGATTTCGTTTAGTTTTCGACTGAATTCGAAAGATCGGTCGCATTCGAAAAAATTTCAACCGAATTCGAAAAAAAAAATTTTCTCATCTCCTGCAGACTATTAGCATCTATTTCATTTTTAATTTTTTTTGCAGATTACTATTTATTTCCATCCGATCTCCTGCAGACTATTAGCATTTATGTAATTTTTTTTGCAGATCTCCTGCAGACTATTGGTATCTATTTCATTTTCTCATCAGATCTGCAGACTATAAGCATCTATTTCATATTTTTTTTTTTTGCAGGTCTCCTGCAAACTATTAGCAACCATTTCCCTAATCTAAGTCTATTTTCTATTTCTATTCTAATCTTTTCTAATTGGAATTTGAATTCATTCTATACGAAATTCGAATGTCGGAACATGGTTTATTATAATATTTTCTATTCGGTCTATCCGGTAGAAATATTATCGAATTTGGTTAGAATAATAACGAACGCTGATGAAATATTATCGAATCCGGTAGAAATATTTTTTTCGAATTTGGTTGAAATATTTTCGAATGCGACCGATTTTTTTTTTTTTTCGAAATTCCAATTAGAAAAGATTAGAATAGAAATAGAAAATAGACTAGAAAAAAAAATAGAATAGAATAAAATATAATATATATATATATATATATATATATATATATATATATATTGTGTTTTATTCTATTCTGTTCTATTGTTTTTCTATTTCGATTCTTTCCAATATTTTCGATTCTTTTTGAATTGTTTTCAAATTCGATTCGACTAGAATTTTTTTCGAATTCTTTTCGAATTAGATTCGAATTTTCATCCGTGGTTTTTCGATTCGAAACGTTATTTCGGATTCGGTTTAATTCGTTAGCATTGTAATTTCGTTAATTCGGATGCATCCGAATAATGAAAATTCGTCCGAATTTCGATTCGGAACGAAACGCACATGCCTACTGCGCGGCAGGAGATGGAAGGATCTACTGTACATTCTTCTGCATGATTGGCTTCTTGGTCATCATTTATGGCTGATTTTCCACCGCCAATGTCTGCGCTTCCATCCAGGTTTACCGGGAACAAATGGGCTTTTATTTATTTCTTTAAAACATAATTTAATGAAAAGATAAACAAACAATTTTTCTTTTTTTTCCCCCCAATAGATTTTCTTTTTTTAATTAAAATGGCATCAGAACAAATAACATTGTCGGAGGAGATTCAACTGCAAATGTGTGAATTCTGTGAAATGGTAAGACTGCCTTTTCTTTACTCGTCCCCCCCAAGTCTCTAACCCAACATTGTGAACAACTATCATCATTAAAGTGGATGAGTGGGCGGCACAGTGGTAAGCGGTTAGCATTTCCACCCAGCAGAACTAGTTTCCTCCTGCACTCCAAAGACATGGAGTAGTAGGGTGACCACATTTCCAAACTACCATTCAGGGACAGCCCCCCCCCCCTTCCCAAAAATCAACTTGTGCTGTAACGAATCACAGCACAGTGATTGGACACAAGAGGCGGGATTTATGATTTCTCCAATCACAAGCAGGGGGCGGGGATTGTGCTCCTCCGGGCATTCCTGGCCAGGACAAGTACTGTCAGTGAGTAAAACGGTGATGTGGCGGCAGGGCCGCCACCCTTACACAGCTTCAGGCAGAGGAGAACCGGGGGGGCAATTTGAGAAGCGGGGGGGGGGGGCTGCCGCAAATTGAGAACCGGGGGGGGCTGCCGCAAATTGAGAACCGGGGGGGGGCTGCCGCGAATTGAGAAGCCACAAATTGTTGAGGTCGGGGGGGGGGGGGCTTTGGGTGCTGGCGAACAAAAAAAAAAACACAAAACAATATGGGGACCTCTGGGCCCCTTACAAAAAAATAAGAGAATAAATAAAAAAATTATAAAAAAACAAATTAAAAAAATATATATATTTTTTTTTTTTATAAAAATGAATAAATAAAAAGGCCGGTTGCCATCCGGGGCCCTGGGGACCTCTGGGCCCCTTAAAAAAATAAAAAATTTAATAAAAAAAGAAATAAAAAGAATTATAAATTTTTTTTACATTTTTATAAAAATAAATAAATAAAAAGAGGGGTTGCCATCCGGGGCCCTGGGGACCTCTGGGCCCCTTAAAAAAAATAAAAAATGTAATAAAAAAATAAATAAAAAGAATTATAAAAAAAAATTAAATTTTTATAAAAAGAAATAAATAAAAAGGGGGGTTGCCATCCGGGGCCCTGGGGACCTCTGGGCCCCTTAAAAAAAAAAAAAAAATGTAATAAAAAAATTAATAAAAAAAATTATAAAAAAAAATTAAGAAAATTTAAATTTTAGAAAAATTAAATAAAAAGGGGGGTTGCCATCCGGGGCCCTGGGGACCTCTGGGCCCCTTAAAAAAAAAAAAAATGTAATAAAAAAATTAATAAAAAAAATTATAATTTTTTTTTTTTAAAAATAAAATTTTTATAAAAATAAATAAATAAAAAGGGGGGTTGCCATCCGGGGACCTCCGGGCCTCTGGGGACCTCTGGGCCCCTATAAAGAAAAATAAATAAAAAAATGATAAAACATTTTTTAAAAAAGGAATTTTTTTTATATAAATAAATAATAAGGGCGGTTGCCATCCGGGGCCCTGGGGACCTCCGGGCCTCTTACAAAAATAAAATAAAAAATGTAATAAAAAAAAATTAAAAAAAAAATAAAAAAACTTAAAAAAAGGTGGATTTGCCATCCGGGGCCCTGGGGACCTCTGGGCCCCTTACAAAAAAAAAGTAGGGGGTTGCCATCCGGGCCCCTGGGGACCTCCGGGCCCCTTACAGGTGTACTGCCTTTACCCCCCTGATGGCGGCTCGGTGTGGCGGCCTTTTTTGGGGCCATCAGATTGACCGGGGAGGGGGGGGGGTGGCTGTGTCAGTTTCATTCTGGGACACTGTATTGTCCTGGCATAAAGGTACCCGGGACAGACCTGCAAAATGCGGGACTGTCCCGGGCATTACGGGACACGTGGTCACCCTAGTAAGTGGCTCCTGACTAAATTGGCCCTAGTATGTGTATGTATGAATGTGAGTTAGGGACCTTAGATTGTAGGCTCTTTGGGGCAGGCACTGTGTTGAGATGGCGGGCGGGGCACGCTGCCATGTTGGCCGCTCCTCAGTGACAGGAGGGAGTGCAGTGTCTCTCCTGTGATAAGGGGCAGAGGCCGATAGCTTCTGCTGGAGGGAGGATTCGGCTTTCTCCTCAATCTACTCGGGGCAGAAAGAACGGATGCTGAGATAGAGAACTGTCCTCAGTCTCAGCGCTGCAGTGCTGAGGAACGAGGGAAGATGGTGTCCTTCTTCCTCTCTCTCCCCCTGTCATGTGATATGTCACATGACTGCAGAGAGGAATGAAACGCCTTCATTCCAGTGAGTACCGATCTGCTGGGAAAAGGGGGTGGGGGGCAACAACCCGGAAGTATGGGGACATCTGATGTAAAGGGGGACACTACTGGGGACATCTGATGTAAAGGGGGACTCTATTGGAGACACCTGATGTAAAGGGGGACTCTATTGGGGACACCTGATGTAAGGGGGACTCTATTGGAGACACCATATGTAAAGGGGGACTCTATTGGAGACACCTGATGTAAAGGGGGACTCTATTGGGGACACTTGATGTAAGGCGGGACTCTACTGGGGACACCTGATGTAAAGGGGGACTCTACTGGGGACACCTGATGTAAGGGGGACTCTATTGGGGACACCTAATGTAAGGGGGACTTTATTGGGGACACTTGATGTAAGGCGGGACTCTACTGGGGACACCTGATGTAAAGGGGGACTCTATTGTAAAGGGGGACTCTATTGGGGACACCTGATGTAAGGGGGACTCTACTGGGGACACCTGATGTAAAGGGGGACTCTATTGGGGACACCTGATGTAAAGGGGGACTCTATTGTAAAGGGGGACTCTATTGGGGACACCTGATGTAAGGGGGACTCTATTGGGGACACCTGATGTAAGGGGGACTCTACTGGGGACACCTGATGTAAGGGGGACTCTACTGGGGACACCTGATGTAAAGGGGGACTCTATTGTAAAGGGGGACTCTATTGGGGACACCTGATGTAAGGGGGACTCTATTGGGGACACCTGATGTAAGGGGGACTCTACTGGGGACACCTGATGTAAGGGGGACTCTACTGGGGACACCTGATGTAAAGGGGGACTCTATTGGGGACACCTGATGTAAAGGGGGACTCTATTGGAGACACCTGATGTAAAGGGGGACTCTATTGGAGACACCTGATGTAAAGGGGGACTCTATTGGGGACACCTGATGTAAAAGGGGACTCTATTGGGGACACTTGATGTAAGGGGGACTCTACTGGGGACACCTGATGTAAGGGGGACTCTATTGGGGACACCTGATGTAAGGGGGACTGTACTGGGGACACCTGATGTAAGGGGGACTCTATTGGGGACACCTGATGTAAGGGGGACTCTATTGGGGACACCTGATGTAAAGGGGGACTCTACTGGGGACACCTGATGTAAGGGGGACTCTACTGGGGACACCTGATGTAAGGGGGACTCTATTGTAAAGGGGGACTCTATTGGGGACACCTGATGTAAAGGGGGACTCTATTGTAAAGGGGGACTCTATTGGGGACACCTGATGTAAGGGGGACTGTACTGGGGACACCTGATGTAAGGGGGACTGTACTGGGGACACCTGATGTAAGGGGGACTCTATTGGGGATACCTGATGTAAGGGGGACTGTACTGGGGACACCTGATGTAAGGGGGACTCTATTGGGGACACCTGATGTAAAGGGGGACTCTATTGGGGACACCTGATGTAAGGGGGACTCTATTGGGGACACCTGATGTAAGGGGGACTCCTGATGTAAGGGGGACTCTATTGGGGACACCTGATGTAAGGGGGACTCCTGATGTAAGGGGGACTCTATTGGGGACTCCTGATGTAGGGGGGACTGGGGACTCCACTTGGTGGCATCTCAGCAATACATACAAATGTCCGGTGTTTTGTCTTTAAAAATGCCTACAGTGCAGAAGAATACATGTTGTTCCTGCTAGAAGCCCAGTGAGTGTGCAATGTCTGTGTCTCCGCCCCCTATCTCTTCATTGGTTAAATCTCCTGTTTGTACCTCCCACCAGCAATCACAATGGCAGAAGAATTTTGGCAATAAGGAATTTGCACAAGGATATTTTGATGCGGCGGAGGAAGCGTACACCAAAGCCATACATTTCAGGTAACCGGATCCATTGGGTGCGTTTGGTTTTATTGCGGAAAGTGAACACTGCCACACACTGGCCAATTCACACTGAACACAATGCTGAGATAATGCATGGGCCGTGGTTGGCTTACACTGCCATGCAATGCCAAGCTTCTGCTAACAAAGCAAACAGAATATTGGCATTAAAAAGGGGATCAACTCCAGAGATAAAACGATAATTCTCCCGCTCTAAAAGACTCTGGTCCGGCCGCACCTGGAGTATGCCGTCCAGTTCTGGGCACCAGTCCTCCGGAAGGATGTACTGGAAATGGAGAGAGTACAAAGAAGGGCAACAAAGCTAAAAAAGGGTCTGGAGGATATTAGTTATGAGGAAAGGAACTTATTCTCTGTGGAGAAGAGACGCTTGAGAGGGGAGATGATATCAATGTATAAATACCGTACTGGTGACCCCACAATAGGGAGAAAACACGCGGAAGGGAATTTAATAAGACACGCGGCCACTTATTAAAATTCGAAGAAAAGTGGTTTAACCTTAAACTACGTAGAGGGTTCTTTACTGTAAGAGCGGCAAGGATGTGGAATTCCCTTCCACAGGCGGTGGTCTCAGCGGGGAGCTTCGATGGTTTCAAGAAACGATTAGATAATCACCTGAATGACCACAACATACAGGGATATACAATCTAATACTGACATATAATCACACACATAGGATGGACTTGTGTCTTTTTTCAACCTCACCTACTATGTAACTATGATCACCAATAAATGGGGGAGGTTAACTTTCGTTGCCACTGAGGGGTGGGGGGATTACATTTTACTGCGAGGGGTTACAGTATAGTACTGACCTCAGTGCTGGAGGCAATTATTGCGTCCACTGACACCAATGTTGGGGGTTACTACTACATCCACTGACACCAATGATGGGGGGTTACTACTACATCCACTGACACCAATGATGGGGGGTTACTACTACATCCACTGACACCAATGATGGGGGTTACTACTACATCCACTGACACCAATGATGGGGGTTACTACTACATCCACTGACACCAATGATGGGGGTTACTACTACATCCACTGACACCAATGATGGGGGTTACTACTACATCCACTGACACCAATGATGGGGGGTTACTACTACATCCACTGACACCAATGATGGGGGGTTACTACTACATCCACTGACACCAATGATGGGGGTTACTACTACATCCACTGACACCAATGATGGGGGTTACTACTACATCCACTGACACCAATGATGGGGGTTACTACTACATCTGCTGACACTAATGATGGGGGTTACTATTGCATCTGCTGACACCAATGATAGGGGTTATTATTGCAGCCACTGACACTAATGCCTGGCTATGTAATTGCACTCACTGACACTGTTGGGCGGGGTTTCCGGTTTCCGGTGACATCACTTCCGGTACTTCTGTATTTCACGGTACAGTCCTTGGAAGGGTTTTCTAGCAACTTGACATCAGAGAACTCGTTCCGTATTCAGCGCCCGCTGCTCGTACTTTGAGGAAATCTTTGTGACACCGATCTGCATTTTTTTTCCTTTTTCTAGTCCTGAGAATCACCTCCTCTTCAGCAATCGGGCGCTGTGCCATATGCGGATGCAGAAATATGGGTAAGTTCAAATGCAGGCGCAAACCGGTATAACAACCACTTCAACCTCGTGACATACCGGTATAACCATTTCATGACATACCGGTACGTCCCGTGGGCTGAAGTGGTAAAATGATGCACAATTTTCATGCACTCCATTCAAAAATGTAAAAAAAAAATAAACTAATAGTTTTCCATATCCCATTGACGGTCACCAGCTCTCTGCTCTGGGTGCTGTGAGAACCGAGCGATCGGGCAGCGTTTGATCACTCGGTTCTCAGTGTTAGAGCTGGCGGGGGACAGATGCTGCATCGCACCGATACTGCATGCACCTAGGTAAGTATGATTCTAGAAAAGAGGAAATCCCATACACTCTCTTTTAATGAAGCTTGGCAAATGCCCCATGTGTGTTGATTTTCTATTTGTTCTAAAGGGGCCCAGTAGAACCCCAGCTCAAAAGATCCCCAGGTCATTAGTACCCATATTCAGAAGATATCCAGGTCATTAGTACCCATATTCAGAAGATCCCCAGGTCATTAGTACCCATATTCAGAAGATATCCAGGTCATTAGTACCCATATTCAGAAGATCCCCAGGTCATTAGTACCCATATTCAGAAGATATCCAGGTCATTAGTACCCATATTCAGAAGATATCCAGGTCATTAGTACCCATATTCAGAAGATATCCAGGTCATTAGTACCCATATTCAGAAGATATCCAGGTCATTAGTACCCTCATTCAGCAGATCCTCTGCTCAGTAGTATCCCAGCTCTGCTGCTGCCCCACTCAGTAGTAACCCCCAGTTCTGCTGAACCCCCACTGAATAGTAACCCCCAGCTTTGCTGATCCCCTGCTCAGTAGTAACCCCCAGATCTGCTCATCCTCTAGTGTGCTGATCTTCCTTTCTCTCTGGTCCCCGCTCACCTGCCGCTAGATCTCTCCAACGCTGCGCACCACATATGACATCTTCTCCTGCCCCGGTCCCCCAGCGCTGCTGATCCCCCGCTCAGTAGTAACCCCCAGCTCTGCTGATCCCCCACTTAGTAGAAACCCTCAGCTCTGCTGATCCTATGGTTTGCTGATCCTCCTCTCTCTCTGGTCCCCATTAATCTCCCGCTATATTGCTCCCAAGCTGCGCATCACATGTGACATCTGCTAGTTTCTCCTGCTCCGGTCCCCCAGCTCTGCTGATCGCCCACTTAGTAAAAAAAACCCCAGCTCTGCTGATCCTATGGTTTGCTGATCCTCCTCTCTCTCTGGTCCCCATTCATCTCCCGCTATATTCCTCCCACGCTGTGCACCACATGTGACATCTGCTAGTTTCTCCTGCTTCAGTTTCCCAGCTTTGCTGATCCTTCGCCGCTCAGTCCTCTCTCTTCGGTCCCCGCTCACCTTCCGCTAAAGCGTTCCCATGTTGCACACCATGTGTACCGTCTGCTAGTTGCTCCTCTCGAGTCCGGATCCCGCTCACCTTCCTGCTGCTCCAGATGCGATGTCTGCACCAGATACTCCCAGAATATACACACGTGAACCGAAAGTGACTGCTGATGACGTCTTTCCGGTTCGCTTGTTGGTTTCCCAGTGCATCCTGGGATATCTCATACCTGCAATACCTCCAAAACAAAATGGAGCCGACGTTGAATAAAAGCCTCTCACAAGGTGCAGGTGCTGGTAGCGAGCGTTGCCATAGACTTCTATGGAGGCTTTGGAGATGCTTTGAAGCACCAAGAACGCGACACGGGGTCATTTTTTGAAGCAAAGTGAACACGGTGTGTGACCTGGACTGTAAAGGTCACCATTTTTTTATAGTGACAGGGGCTGTGATTGCCATTCAGAGTGTTTTAAAAAAGCGTGTCCAATGCCACATTTTGAAGCAAGTGTAAAAGAGCCCTAAGGGGGTAATTCTTCCCACTGACCACCACACTAATGTGTCATGGAGGTGTAGACATATTCATTTTTATTAGGGGTTCCCTGGGACCAGAAATTATCTCAAGGGTTCCCCCTGTGCTGAAAAGGTTGAGAAAGGCTCAATGGCAGAATGAGAGCAGTGAAAAACGATTGTGTATCCCCCTTGCAACTAATTGATTGCTTTTATTATTTTTTTCCAACCTGCAGCAGTGAAATGTTAGAAGCAACCTGGTTATTATTATGGGTAACGGTCTCTGTCCTACAGATTTCATGCCGTATTTTTAGTTGTAACCACTTCCCGCCCAAGGACGTTCCTGTACGTCTTCAGGTTTGAGTGGGTTATATTGGGGCCATGGCTGCAGTCAGAGGCGGCTCTAGGTTTTGTGAGGCCTTAGGCCAGGGCTTGAAAATTCTGCTCGCTCCGCTCGCCAAATGCGAGGCTAAATTCCTTTCTGGCGAGCACAGTGGTGGCTTGCAATGTGATCCCCAGGCCCTGGGGATCGATTTGCATTCCAAGCCTCATTTTGAAGCCGATTTCCGGTTTTCGACTTCCGGCTTCTTCGTTATCGCCATTACACTGGCAGGGCCGCTGAGCAGACAGGTGCAGGAGAGGTCCAATCTCCTTCGCCGTGGGGGAACCGAGGAGAGGTCCGCTCTCCACCAACGTGGGGGGACACATGAAGGAGAGGCCTGCCAACGGTGCACATGCCTACACCCACCAGCTTAAGGTAAATGACCTAGGGACACTAATGTAAGGGGGGCTCTCTGGGGACACTAATGTAAGGGGAGCTCTCTGGGGACACTAATGTAAGGGGAGCTCTCTGGGGACACTAATGTAAGGGGGGCTCTCTGGGGACACTAATGTAAGGGGGGCTCTGTGGGGACACTAATGTAAGGGGAGCTCTCTGGGGACACTAATGTAAGGGGAGCTCTCTGGGGACACTAATGTAAGGGGGGCTCTCTGGGGACACTAATGTAAGGGGGGCTCTCTGGGGACACTAATGTAAGGGGGGCTCTCTGGGGACACTAATGTAAGGGGGGCTCTCTGGGGACACTAATGTAAGGGGGGGCTCTCTGGGGACACTAATGTAAGGGGAGCTCTCTGGGGACACTAATGTAAGGGGGGCTCTCTGGGGACACTAATGTAAGGGGGGCTCTCTGGGGACACTAATGTAAGGGGGGCTCTCTGGGGACACTAATGTAAGGGGGGCTCTCTGGGGACACTAATGTAAGGGGGGCTCTCTGGGGACACTAATGTAAGGGGGGCTCTCTGGGGACACTAATGTAAGGGGGGCTCTCTGGGGACACTAATGTAAGGGGAGCTCTCTGGGGACACTAATGTAAGGGGAGCTCTCTGGGGACACTAATGTAAGGGGGGCTCTCTGGGGACACTAATGTAAGGGGGGCTCTCTGGGGACACTAATGTAAGGGGAGCTCTCTGGGGACACTAATGTAAGGGGGGGCTCTCTGGGGACACTAATGTAAGGGGGGGCTCTCTGGGGACACTAATGTAAGGGGGGGCTCTCTGGGGACCCTAATGTAAGGGGGGGCTCTGTGGGGACCCTAATGTAAGGGGGGGCTCTGTGGGGACCCTGATGTAAAGGGGGGCTCTGTGGGGACCCTAATGTAAGGGGGCTCTGTGGGGACCCTGATGTAAGGGGGGCTTTCTGAGGACCCTGATGTAAGGGGGGCCCTCTTTTTTTTCTAAAGAAAAATGTAATTTCATAAGCTTTAAGGGGGCGGGGTTGGGGGACGGACCTGGGCAAGGTTTGGTGGGGCAACTGGTGGAGAGTAAGGTTTTTGCCTGGCTAGTAGGTCTAGACTTGAAATTTTAAGCCCTGCCTTAGGCAATATTTAAACATGAGGCCCCACTCACAATCTTTGCAGGGGTAAAGGAAGAACCCAGAGGCAAAGCATCTTATTACTGCTGCTGCTTGTGTGGGTGGGATGTGTACTGTGCCAATCACATAGGATGAATAGGAGAGGAGGGTCAGCAAGGATTGGGGCAGTACACATCCCACCCACACAAGCAGTAGTAAAATGCTACGCCTCAGGGTCCTTCCTTAGCCCCTGAAAAAATGGTGCAGCTTTGTCTAATCAATGGGCGCTCTGTGGTCCAGCCTCAGAGGCAAATTAGGCAGCTGCGAGGCCCTTATGAGTGCGAGGCCTTAGGCGACCGCCTAATTAGAGAGCCGCCTCTGGCTGCAGTAATGACCTCGGTATCAATCTTTGCAGCTGGCGATGCTCTACAATGCTAAGCACTTGCCACCCAAGCCAAATCTGGCATTTCTCTCCTACATGTAAAAAATCATGGTGTTTTTGCTAGAAAATGTCTTTTTTTTACTACTAATGGCGGCGTTCTGCGATTTTTTATCGGGACTGCGACGGACAGATCGGACACTTTTGACACATTTTTGGGACCATTGACAATTATACAGCGATCAGTGCTATAAAAATGCACTGATTACTGTGTAAATGTCACTGGCAGGGAAGGGGTTAACACTAGGGGGCGATCAAGGGGTTAAATGTGTTCCCTGGTGTGTGTTCTAACTGTAGGGGGAGGGGACTGACTATAGGAGATGACAGATCGCGGTTCCCAGCTCATAGGAACACACGATCTGCCTCTCCTCGCAGAACAGGGATTTGTGTGTTTACACACACACGTCCCTGTTCTGCCTCTCGTGCCTGCGATTCCGAGTGGCCGGCGGTCATCGCGGCCACGAGCATCGGCGCGCCCGCAGTGCAGCGGGCGCGCGTGCCTGCTATCCTGTTTAAAGGAGCCGACATACAGCTACGACGGCTCCCGGGATCGTGCCGACCTGCCGCAGTATAATGACGGTCGGCAAGCGGTTGTTTTTTTTGTTTTTTTTACACTTTCCCATTTCATGTCTTATATTTGTTTGATCACTTTTATTCCTATTACACAGAATGTAAACAACCCATGTTATCGGAACAGGGCATGACAGGTCCTCTTTACTGAGAGATCCCCACATGCTCTATGCTGAAAATCAAAAAAAAAAAAAAGATCTCTCTGCCAGCGCCGGAAGTGACATCATGACGTCGCTTTCGGCCTCCGAGAATCATAGCGATGGTCTGGGACCATCTGGTCCATGGCCAGCTCTATGGTAAACCACCACAGCTGGCAGATTAATTCTCCGGCTCCCTGGTCGCACGGGAGAGACCTGAGAAGCACCAGTGGGTGGTGGGAGGGGGCGTCTCCTCATGCTGCCTGCAAAAGCAATCAAGCAGCTAAACACCTGCCATGATGGCTTTTACAATGTAGGGAATCGCTGGCTGAAAAAAAAGATATCTGAATGATGCCGGCAGCTGCACCCGTCACCCAGATATCTTCACTCAAAATCCAGGACGTCATGTGACGTCTACCCGGGGAAGTGGTTAAAATGATCCGATTAATGCGTCTTAAAACTGCTGCGCAAATACCGGGTGACGTAAAAAATTGCAACACCCAACATTTTATTCTGTAGAGCCTCTGCTTGGAAATACAGTATAATAATAATAATAATAATAATAATAATACAATCATTCTCTGTGTTATCTTTGTTACAGGAGGGCTTTATCAGATGCAAAGAAATCAGTTATACTTAAAAACACCTGGCCAAAGGTAAGTGTAATTGTTCAGTTTGTTGATCTGTGTAAGTGTTCTAGAACAGCTTCTCGCCAACCAATGTATACAGTAGGTGCCGCCGATATTGTGTCAATCTCGCCGACAACCCTGGCCGTTGGTTGTCGGGGTCTGCGGGCGGGGGGCTTATCGGAATCCGGGAGCCCCCTTTAATAAGGGGGCCCCCAGATCCCGGCCCCCCCACCCTATGTGAATGAGTATGGGGTACATCGTACCCCTACCCATTCACCTGGTGGAAAAAAATGGCAATAAAAAAAACACACAGCTTTTTAAAGTAATTTATTGCACAGCTCCGGGGGTCTTTTTCCGACTTCGGGGGTCTCCGGTGTCGTCGCCGCGCTCTCCGGTTCTTTCTTCTGCCGGGCCACCGCTATCTTCTTCCAGCTCTTTTGCTAGCGGAGGCCCGGTCTTCCCCATCGTCTCGTCCGGCTCTCCGTTGTCCTTCTGCCGGCCCCTCCACTATCTTCTTGCAGCTCTTTTGCTAGTGGAGGGGCCGGTCTTCCCGTCGTCGGCGTCTTCTTCCCTCTTCTCCTCCTCGATGTTGACTCGTCGCTTCCTCTCGCAGTAATGCTAAATCTTCGGTCCGCAGAGATTTATATAAGCTTCTCATGACGTCACAGTCACATGCTCCGAGTGGCCCCGGAGCATGTGACTGTGACGTCATGGGAACATGTGACTGTGACGTCATGAGAAGCCTATATAAATCTCTGCGGACTGAAGATTTAGCATTACAGCGAGAGGAAGCGACGAGTCAACATCGAGGAGGAGAAGAGGGAAGAAGACGGCGACGACGGGAAGATCGGCCCCTCCACTAGCAAAAGAGCTGCAAGAAGATAGTGAAGGGGCCGGCAGAAGGACAACGGAGAGCCGGACGAGACGACGGGGAAGACCGGGCCTCCGCTAGCAAAAGAGCTGGAAGAAGATAGCAGTGGCCCGGCAGAAGAAAGAACTGGAGAGCGTGGCGACGACACCGGAGACCCCCGAAGTCGGAAGAAGACCCCCGGAGCTGTGCAATAAATTACTTTAAAAAGCTGTGTGTTTTTTTTTTTTTTGCCATTTTTTTTCCCACCAGGTGAATGGGTAGGGGTACGATGTACCCCATACTCATTCACATAGGGTGGGGGGCCGGGATCTGGGGGCCCCCTTATTAAAGGGGGCTCCCGGATTCCGATAAGCGCCCGCAGACCCCGACAACCAACGGCCAGGGTTGTCGGGAAGAGGCTCTGTCCTCATCAACATGGTCGCCCCCCTGCCCCAGAGCACCAAACCCCCCATGTTGAGGGCATGCGGCCTGGTACGGTTCAGGAGGGAGGGGGGGCGCTCTCTCGGGCCCCCCCCTCTTCCCCTGCGGCCTGCCAGGTTGCGTGCTCGATTAAGGGTCTGGTTTGGATTTTGGGGGGGACCCCCACGCCGTTTTTTCGGCGTAGGGTTTCCCCTTCAAATCCAGACCAGACCCAAGGGCCTGGTATGCTCCTGGAGGGGGAACCCATGCCGTTTTTTTATTTAAAAATTGGCGTGGAGTTCCCCCTCAGGATTCATACCGAAAAAATAAAAAAGAAAAAAGAAGGGTCTGGTGTCACCAGTGACACACCTCCATCCCTGAATTTTCATGAAAGAGAGAGAGATTCGCCCTTGGGACTTTGAGTGAGGTGAGCACTGTTAGGCCAATAAAAAAATCGCAGGAATAATTGCAGTGTATATTTATTCAGGTAAAAAGCAGTACATACATTGATGTCATGAACATGGGCCAATTCATACAAAATACAAGACCAATATAAATTAGGTAAAATGATATTACGAGTATCTGACAGTAATTATGTAAACACATAGGCATCAAAAGTAACCCGACGCGTTTCGCGAGGCTTGGCTCGCTCTTCAGGGGTAGATGCACGTAGTGTACCTAAAATGAGAGTGATATAGTATAAAGCATGATATGAAGGCACAGGGGGGGGGGGGGGGGGCCTTGAATATGGAAAACCCCATACTCACCACTGGACATTGCCAAAAGACAGCGGGGGTGAAGCTCAAACGGCGGCAGCGACTGTCTCACCAGGGAGCTGAGGAGGCGGAGCCAAACAAAGCTCCAAATCGGAGTCAAACGGAAGGAAGGCCCAGCATGGATGGAATAGGTGTAACCCCAAGAGTGTCAGTGAATCCAAGAGGAATGTTGGCTCTAAATATAAATATGTATATTGAATAATTAAAAAATAGGAGTATACGAGTATATGGTAACATATATGTCTTTGCATGTATAAAAGACATGAGCCAAGAATGGTTAGAGTATGGAGACTGAGGGGGAGAGTGAAAAAAATGCCAGATTGACTAGTATGATTAAGGAAAGATCAGAGAGGAAAGTAATAAGTGAAAGAGAGTGTGAATGAAATGAAATACAGGTGTGTGGTGAGGACTGTGATGAGAAAACAAGTTGCATGTAAATGCTTGCAGCGAGTAATATATAAACATATAAAAGTATACCTTGGTGAAGTAGGTCTAAGAGTAGTAAATTCCAAGGGAGGGACCTGCACTTGTGTGTCTGTCCTCAGTGAAAGAAAGCAAACAATGAGATCCATGCTGTGCAAACCTCCAATATATACCCCTGAAGGGGCCCGAGAGGCTCCGCCCCCAACACCATGTGCAAATGACCAGCAAACGAGTGCCTAAACCCACCAACCATCAAAAAGGCGGTGTGTGAGCCAAGACACTCCCAGGACCATCTTGATGGTAGTAATGCCTGCAGCCACAGCGATGCTGCAAAATATTTTAATTATTCAATATACATATTTATATTTAGAGCCAACATTCCTCTTGGATTCACTGACACTCTTGGGGTTACACCTATTCCATCCATGCTGGGCCTTCCTTCCGTTTGACTCCGATTTGGAGCTTTGTTTGGCTCCGCCTCCTCAGCTCCCTGGTGAGACAGTCGCTGCCGCCGTTTGAGCTTCACCCCCGCTGTCTTTTGGCAATGTCCAGTGGTGAGTATGGGGTTTTCCATATTCAAGGCCCCCCCCCCCCTGTGCCTTCATATCATGCTTTATACTATATCACTCTCATTTTAGGTACACTACGTGCATCTACCCCTGAAGAGCGAGCCAAGCCTCGCGAAACGCGTCGGGTTACTTTTGATGCCTATGTGTTTACATAATTACTGTCAGATACTCGTAATATCATTTTACCTAATTTATATTGGTCTTGTATTTTGTATGAATTGGCCCATGTTCATGACATCAATGTATGTACTGCTTTTTACCTGAATAAATATACACTGCAATTATTCCTGCGATTTTTTTATTGGCCTAACAGTGCTCACCTCACTCAAAGTCCCAAGGGCGAATCTCTCTCTCTTTCAGGATTCATACCAAACGCAGTGCCTGGTATTGGCGGGAATCCACGTCGGATCCCCGTTCAATACAGTGCCGCGTCTCCTCGCTATTGCACCGAGCGCGAGATGTGTCGCCACCCTGTCGCCGAGATGTCGGCACCCCTGTCGCCGAGAATCTCCGCGATAGGATCGCAATGAATATACAATGTCGGCGGCACCTACTGTATATACAGCTAGATGGGAAGTTTGCCAATGCAGGTGGATGGAACCGTATGTCCAGACCACCAGCACCAGTGTCCTGATCACCACCACACCAGTGTCCTGATCACCTCCACACCAGTGTCCCGATCACCTCCACACCAGTGTCCCGATCACCTCCACACCAGTGTCCCGATCACCTCCACACCAGTGTCCCGATCACCTCCACACCAGTGTCCCGATCACCTCCACACCAGTGTCCCGATCACCTCCACACCAGTGTCCCGATCACCTCCACACCAGTGTCCCGATCACCACCACACCAGTGTCCCGATCACCACCACACCAGTGTCCCGATCACCACCACACCAGTGTCCTGATCACCACCACACCAGTGTCCTGATCACCACCACACCAGTGTCCCGATCACGTCCACACCAGTGTCCCGATCACGTCCACACCAGTGTCCCGATCACGTCCACACCAGTGTCCCGATCACGTCCACACCAGTGTCCCGATCACGTCCACACCAGTGTCCCGATTACGTCCACACCAGTGTCCCGATTACGTCCACACCAGTGTCCCGATCACGTCCACACCAGTGTCCCGATCACGTCCACACCAGTGTCCCGATCACGTCCACACCAGTGTCCCGATCACGTCCACACCAGTGTCCCGATCACGTCCACACCAGTGTCCCGATCACGTCCACACCAGTGTCCCGATCACGTCCACACCAGTGTCCCGATCACGTCCACACCAGTGTCCCGATCACGTCCACACCCAGTGTCCCGATCACGTCCACACCAGTGTCCCGATTACGTCCACACCAGTGTCCCGATCACGTCCACACCAGTGTCCCGATCACGTCCACACCAGTGTCCCGATCACGTCCACACCAGTGTCCCGATCACGTCCACACCAGTGTCCCGATCACGTCCACACCCAGTGTCCCGATCACGTCCACACCAGTGTCCCGATTACGTCCACACCAGTGTCCCGATCACGTCCACACCAGTGTCCCGATCACGTCCACACCAGTGTCCCGATCACGTCCACACCAGTGTCCCGATCACCTCCACACCAGTGTCCCGATCACGTCCACACCAGTGTCCCGATCACCTCCACACCAGTGTAACCGATCACCTCCACACCAGTGTCCCGATCACCTCCACACCAGTGTCACGATCACCTCCACACCAGTGTCCCGATCACCTCCACACCAGTGTCCCGATCACCTCCACACCAGTGTCCCGATCACCTCCACACCAGTGTCCCGATCACCTCCACACCAGTGTCCCGATCACCTCCACACCAGTGTCCCGATCACCTCCACACCAGTGTCCCGATCACCTCCACACCAGTGTCCCGATCACCTCCACACCAGTGCAGCCTCTGTTTTATTTTTTCTGTTTCGTTTTATAATTGCTAAAGTTTTGCTTTAAAGTTTCATTTTATTTATTTTTTTAACTCAGGGTTATTACTGGTTTTGTGAAGCCCTGTTTTCCCTTGGAGAAATGGAGCGGGCAACTGCAGCCAATGAGAAGGCACAGCAATTGTGCAGAGACTCCCAGGAGGGGATCAAAGACTTGGTCCAACAGCACAGCAAGTTTAAACAACTGATGAACGAGGCAGCAGGTAGAGGACATCTTTTATGTATATTCACTCTGGTTGTGTATGTATAGTACATAAACAGCGATCGCACCACACGTGTGAGGGATCAGCGTGAACGTCGGATGAAGAGCAATAATTCTAGCGGCAGACCTCCTGTGTTACTCTAAATTGGTAACCTGTTAAGGCTTTTAAAGCTTTGCCTATGGATAATATAATGTATGTAGTTTGCCATTCCGCAGCCATGTGCAATTATAAAGCGTGACATGTTTGGTATCTATTTACTCGGCGTAGCATCATCTTTTATAGTTTACCGAACAGTTGGGTATTATATTGTGTTTTTATGCATTGAAAATCATTAAAGTGTATTTTTTCTAAAAAAAATTGTGTTTCAGAAACGACTGCGCAAATACCATGTGACATAAAAAATGTCAACCCCCCCCCCCCCCCATTTTATTCTCTAGGGCCTCTATAATGTTTGGGGGTTCTACGTAATTTTCTAGCAAAAAATTACAGATTTTTACATGTAAAGAAATATGTCAGAAAAGGCCGGGTCTTCAAGTGTTTAATAAGATTCTTCTTCTTTTTAGGTGTCCCTGGGAATATATCAACCTGTGACGAAAAGTAAGTCATTACTGCTTTGCCGTTTATAGTTTTGTTGCAGTTGTTTTTTTTAACCACTTTCTGCATCATCTTTTATATTTTACCAAAAAATTAGTATTATCTAAAAAATGCATTTACAGTGCATTTGGAAAGTATTCACAGCGCTTCACTTTTTCCACATTTTGTTATGTTACAGCCATATTCCAAAATTGATTAAATTCATTATTTTCCTCAGAATTCTACAAACAATACTGTGACAGTAGTCACTTTGGGTGGGGGGGGGGGGGGGCTTGTGGAACCCAGCTTACCTTGGAGAGCACTGGAAACTGTGAATCCTGCTCCCCCGGCCCCTCCTATGTGTAAATCACCCTGTGTCTATTAGGGGCACAGGGTGAATAAGAACTTCATTCTGATCTGTGCTAGTCGGACTCGCTGTACAGCCACACTGGAATGTTGTATAAATGTATATATTGTATGTTGTCTCATGCTGTTGTGGACTGTTTGCTGGGATCGTTTGGGGTGTGGCTGTGTCCCATTGTTCTGTTGTGTCTGTCTGCCTTAGGAGAAATGTATTATGGGATGGATGTTTTGTATTTGTGTTCCTGGTATGTGGACTGGAGGCAGGGTGGAGAGGGGAGTAGCGGATTCCTCCAGCAATTCTCCCTGCTGTTTGGACAGTTTACCCCACCCTAAATCAAAGGGAGGGGGGAGTTGTTCCCTGAGTGTATACCTGTATACCTGGGTTTGAACAAACAGTTTGATGTTTTTCACCCTACATTGAGTTACGGCTAATGACTGGGTGAGCTGAGGGGTCTTGGATAGTGCTGGTTCTGGACAAAGGAAGCATTTACGGTGGACATAGTCCTGTTGAGGATGGGGGGTCTGTTACAAATCCCCCATAATGACAACATGAAAGAAGTTTTTTTTTTAAATCTTTGCAAATTTATTAAAAAATAAACAGCGAAAAAAATCCCATGTACATAAGTATCGCAGCCTTTGCTCAATACTTTGGTGAAGCTTCATTGGCATCAATTACAGCCTCAAGTCTTTTTGAGGGGATAGACACACGGGCTAACATAGAGGGGCATTTAGAGGCAGAAATAAATATATCAAACGCCTGTGTTGAAGCGGTAGGAGGTTTAAAGTGGTTGTAAACCCACTTTGTAAACAAACACCTACAGGTAAGCCTAGATTAAGGCTAGGTGCATGAAATATCTCCTTAACCTACACAGTTAAGGAGATATTTGCATTTAAAACCGGCGCCGCTGACGTCACGCGCATGCGCACTAGCGGGCCGGCTTAGTAGCCGGATTTCTGAATGGAGTTAGCCGGCCTGAGCACGCATGCGTGTGACGTCATCGCCGCTCCGGGGCCAATCACAGCGCCGGAGCGGCGATACACGGAAGGCAGAGGGGAGCAAGATGGCGGCGGCGACGGAGGTGTCCGAGCACCGCTGCGGGGGCTTCGATCTCAGGTAAGTGATTCATAATGAGCTAGTATGCTATGCATACTAGCTCATTATGTCTTTGTTTTGCAGGTTGTATTACATAGTTACATAGTTAGTCAGGTTGAAAAAAGACACAAGACCATCCAGTTCAACCATAAAAAAAAAAATATATATCGTACAATCCCATATACCCAATTCTATACCCACAGTTGATCCAGAGGAAGGCAAAAAACCCCAGCAGAGCCTGATCCAATTTGTTACAGCAGGGGAAAAAATTCCTTCCTGATCCCCCGAGAGGCAATCGGATTTTCCCCGGATCAACTTTACCTATAAATGTCAGTACCCAGTTATATTATGTACATTTAAGAAAGAATCCAGACCCTTCTTAAAGCAATCTACTGAGCTGGCCAGAACCACCTCTGCAGGGAGTCTATTCCACATTTTCACAGCTCTTACTGTGAAGAAACCTTTCCGTATTTGGAGGTGAAATCTCTTTTCCTCTAGACGCAAAGAGTGCCCCCTTGTCCTTTGTGTTGACCGTAAAGTGAATAACTCAACACCAAGTTCACTATATGGACCCCTTATATATTTGTACATGTTGATCATATCCCCCCTTAATCTCCTCTTCTCCAGAGTGAATAAATTCAGTTCCTCTAATCTTTCCTCATAGCTGAGCTCCTCCATGCCTCTTATCAGTTTGGTTGCCCTTCTCTGCACTTTCTCCAGTTCCCCAATATCCTTTTTGAGAACTGGAGCCCAAAACTGAACTGCATATTCCAGATGAGGTCTTACTAATGATTTGTACAGATGACGTCTCTCTCTCTGGAGTCCATACCTCTCTTAATACAAGAAAGGACTTTCCTCGCTTTGGAAACCGCAGCTTGGCATTGCATGTTATTATTGAGCTTATGATCTACCAAAACCCCCAGATCCTTCTCCACTACGGATCCCCCCAGTTGTACTCCCCCTAGTATGTATGATGCATTCATATTCTTGGCCCCCAAGTGCATAACTTTACATTTATCAACATTAAACCTCATCTGCCACATAGTCGCCCAATTAGACAGAGCATTGAGGTCGGCTTGTAAATTGGAGACATCCTGTAAGGACGTTATTCCACTGCATAGCTTGGTGTCATCTGCAAAGACAGAAATGTTACTTTTGATCTCAGATCCAATATCATTTATAAACATATTAAAAAGTAAGGGTCCCAGCACTGAACCTTGGGGTACACCACTGATAACCTTAGACCATACAGAGTAAGAATCATTAACCACGACTCTCTGAATTCTGTCTTTTAGCCAGTTTTCTATCCATTTACAAACTGATATTTCCAATCCTGTAGACTTTACCTTACACATGAGCCGTGTGTGGGGAACTGTATCAAACGCTTTTGCAAAATCCAAGTATACCACGTCCACCGCCACCCCTCTGTCCAAGTATACCACGTCCACCGCCACCCCTCTGTCCAAGTATACCACGTCCACCGCCACCCCTCTGTCCAAGTATACCACGTCCACCGCCACCCCTCTGTCCAAGTATACCACGTCCACCGCCACCCCTCTGTCCAAGTATACCACGTCCACCGCCACCCCTCTGTCCAAGTATACCACGTCCACCGCCACCCCTCTGTCCAAGGTCTTACTTACCTCTTCATAAAAAGAAATCCGGTTTGTCTGACAACTTCTGTCTTTCATGAATCCATGCTGTCTGTTGCTTAAATAGTTTTTTTCTAGCAAGAACTCATCTATGTGGTCTTTTATTACTCTCTCCAGTATATTCCCAACTATAGAAGTTAAACTAACAGGTCTATAGTTACTTGGTAAAGACTTTGTTCCCTTTTTAAATATAGGCAACACATTGGCCCTGCGCCAATCCAGTGGTACTATTCCTGTCATTAATGAGTCCCTAAAAATTAAATACAATGGCTTTGAAATTAGAGCTCAATTTTTTTAGGATCCGTGGGTGTATGCCATCTGGTACAGGTGCTTTATCCACCTTTACTCTGTCTAAATATTTCTGGACCATATCACTTTTGAGCCATTGTGGATTTGGGGCTGTGTCACTACCACCCCCATTTTGGACATGAACTCCCCCATGCTCCTTTGTATACACAGAGCTGAAGAAAGTATTTAATAAATTAGCCTTCTCTTTGTCCCCAGTCACCCACTCTAGATTATTTTGTAAAGGGCCTACATGCTCAGACCTGACCTTTTTACTATTAATATATTTGAAGAATTTTTTGGGGTTTGTCCTATCTTTTGCAATCTGTCGTTCATTTTGAATTTTTGCATCCTTGATTTCCTTTTTACATATCCTGTTATATTCTTTGTAACATCTAAATGACACTAGTGTTCCCTCATTTTTATATTTTTTTTTAAAAGCTCTTTTCTTATAGTTTATAGCTTTTTTAACTTTGGCCGTGAGCCACATAGGTTTTATTTTTAGCCTTTTAAACTTATTGCCCATGGGAATATACTTTGCAGTGAGTTCACAAACCGTCTTTTTGAAGAATTCCCATTTCTGCTCTGTGCCCATTGATGCCAATATTCCTTCCCAGTCTAAGTCCTGGAGAGCAGCACTCATCTTTGGGAAATTTGCTCTCTTGAAATTAAGTGTTTTTATCTTTCCTGCATGTATTTCTTGCTTACAGCTAACATCAAATGAAATCATGTTATGGTCACTGCTACCCAGGTGTTCCTTTATCTGAACATTAGTAATAAGCTCTGCATGGTTTGAGATTACCAGGTCCAACAGAGCATCATTCCTAGTTGGGGCCTCAGTAAACTGGACCATAAAATTGTCCTGCAATAGGTTTATTCATTTTTGCCCTTTAACTGTCCCAGCAGTTCCATTACTCCAGTCAATTTCTGGGTAGTTAAAATCCCCCATTATTATCACCGTCCCAGCCCTTGCAGCCCTTTCCATCTGTGCAAGGAGCTGAGTCTCCACCTCCTCATTAACATTGGGTGGTCTATAACAAACTCCAAGGATTAGCTTTGAACTACGCACATCTGTATTCAGTTCCACCCATAATGCTTCAGACTCATCCCACTCTCCATCCACCAGGTCCTCATTCACACTCGCTTTGAAATCACTTCTCACATAGAGACAGACCCCTCCACCCTTCCTTTTTACCCTGTCTTTCCGAAAGAGTGCATAGCCAGGAATATTAATAGCCCAGTCATGTGAGGAATGAATCCAAGTTTCAGCAATACCGATTACATCATAGCTCTCCTCATGCACCAGAGCTTCCAACTCACCTATTTTGCTTGGCAGACTTCTGGCGTTGGTGAACAGACACTTTAATGCATTAATATATTTTGACCGGTCACATACTATCCTCTTGGGTGTTCCCAGATTGCAACTAGGACTTGCTACTATACTTACCTTGGGTTTATGTGCTTTGGTTACCCTACCACTAATGCCCCTAATACTACCCTCTAGAATATGTTCCCCGCTGACTCTCACTATCTCTGGACCCTTCCCCCCCCCCCCCGTCGCCTAGTTTAAAAACTGCTCTAACTTTTTGGCCATCCCTATTCCCAACTGATCTGAACCCTCCTCATTTAGGTGCAGTCCGTCCCTTCTATAGTACTGGTTATCGACTGAGAAATCGGCCCAGTCCTCCAGGAACCCAAACCCCTCCTTACTACACCAGCTCTTCAGCCACTTGTTCACTTCCCTAATCTCCCTCTGCCTTTCTGGTGTGGCTCGGTGTACCGGTAGTATTCCTGAGAATACTACCTTGGAGGTCCTTTTCCTCAATTTAGCTCCCAAGTCCCTAAAATCGTTCTTCAGGACACTCCATCTGCCTCTGACTTTGTCATTTGGTGCCAACGTGCACCATGACAGCTGGGTCTTCCCCAGCCCCTCCCAGTAATCTGTCCACCAGATCCGTGATGTGCCAAACCCGAGCGCCCGGTAGACAACATACAGTTCGGCGCTTCAGGTCTTTGTTACAGATTGCCCTCTCTGTCCTTCTAAGAATTGAGTCCCCTACCACCAGAATCTGTCTTTCCTTTCCCTTCGCTTCCCCCCCACTCTCACTGGAGGAGTTCTTCCCCCGGTAGCTAGGAGAGTCCCTCAGCTCCAGCAGTGCTGGTCCCTGACTGGCTTCACCAATGTCACTCAATGGAGCATACTTATTGGGATGCTCCAGCCCTGGATTGGCCTCCCTGGCACTTCCCCCCTCTACCCTTCCTGACTGTCACCCATATACTATTTTCTAGTGCCTGCACCTCTTTGTCTCCACCCACCTCTGTGCCCCTGCCATCACCTGCCGGGTACGTATCCAGCTCTCCTTTAGTGTGGAGGGACTTCCCAGTGCTGACAGTTGCTTCCCCAGATTCAGAACCTGGGCTTCCAGGGAAACAATGTGCTTACATTTTGTACAGCAGTAATCGCCCTCGATCAGATGATCAAGGAACGCATACATGCTGCAAGATGTACACCGAGTCGCCTCGCCACACCCGCCGGGCATCATACCTATTAATTTAATGAGGATTCGAGATTATACCCTGTCCAAATTACCTAACACTAGCTTCCTGACCCAACTATTCAACAAGACAATACACAGGTACCACGCAGACCTACGTGCACCCGCAGACCAATGGACCCGCGTGCACTCGCAGACCAGCGTGCACCTACAATACACAAGTACTAACGATCCACACACACTACTCAGACAACACCCAGGTACTCACACTACACATCTACTATGACCCCTGTTTTAACATCCTGTTTTGAACTCTTGATTTTAACTCACCACTTAGTCCAGTTCCACTTGGACTAAGCAACTCAAAATGAGCAACTCCAGCAACTCAAAATGAGCTCTACAGAAATTTATATAGGCCTCAAGCACCTGTGACCAATTAACCACTACCCTTAATTAGTAGGCTGAAGGAAAAAAAGAGAAAAAAAAGGCTGTTTAAAATGTGCCAGAAAAAAAAAAAAGCACAGCGGGGTTTACAACGACTTTAATGTGTGTTAAAGTTGAAGTAAGTGTAAATGAGCCCTAAAAGTGGAGTTTTTTTGTGTGCCTGAGCCTTTGGAATCTATACAACGTGCTTGGCCCAGGAAACAGCAACTGTTTCATTCTACGAAGTGGATCAGCAGAGCGGGGGGGGGGAGTTACTACAGAGTGGGGAATCAGCAGAGCTGGGGGACCGGAGCAGGAGAAACTACCAGATGTCACATGTGGTGCGCAGCGTGGGAGCAATACAGCGGGAGGTGAGCGGGGAACGGAAGAGAGAATGAAGGATCATCAAGCCAGAGGATCAGCAGAGCTGGGGTTTTCTACTAAGCGGGGGATCAGCAGAGCTGGGGGTTACTATGGAGCAGCGAATCAGCAAATCTGAGGGTATTACTGAGTGAGGCATCGGCAGAGCTGGGGGTACTACTGAGCGGGGGGATCTGCTGAACGAGGGTACTAATGAGCTGGGGATCTGCTGAGTGGGGGTACTACTGAGCCGTGGTTCTACTGGGCCCCTTTAAAACAAAGAAAATTTACACCTGAACCCTAAGAATCAATATAACGTGCTTGGCCCAGGAACCAGCAACTGTTTTATTTATTTTTGATAATTAGTCATTCAAGCTTTGCTTTCTCTCTGTAATTCAATCATTCATTAAATTTTGACTTGTCTTTCGGTATCAGTATATTTTGAAAAGAACATTTATATTCCTTCCTTTGCAATTGCGTATGTTTCTGTGTGCCTGCTTTGCATGTGCAATGAATCAGCATGAACATTTTGACTGGATATAACATTTAAGACCACAGTGGGGGGCGGGGACTTTTGTCTGCTTGGCTTCATCCGTTCTGCTAAACGCATGAGCTGCTAATTCAGACTTATAAACGTTAAACAGCGGTGGTGAGCTGAGTTAATGTGCGGGACTTCATCAGAGATGTTGCGTGTTTAAAAAACGTAGACTAACATATCCATAATGAATCCCTATCTATATCGCATACATCAAACACAAGTCCCACGGGCTCAATCCGGCCCGCCAGCCCATGGCGTGTGGCCCTCGCACTCAGGGCTTTGTTTCAGCCAGAACGTGGTGGAACTCAGTTCCACCACCTCTGGCTTTCTCCCTCGACTCCCCGCTGTCACTTGTAAACACAAAAGCCTTCTGCGTTTAAAAGGACAGCTGTGCTTTCAGCGGCTCGTGGCTCTCACAGATCCCTGCAGGCACTCAAGACAAGGCACAGCGGGGACAGATGCAGACACATGGTCTCCCTGCAAGACAGCACAATTACAATACAATGCAGGAGGAATTCGAGGGCCCAGCTCGTTAGAGCTTACAATCTAGAAGGGAGGGTCAAGTGGAACAAAGGGTAGTAGCTGTGGGGGATGATCAGATGGACAAGATGAAAAATAAAAGTACAGTTGTTAGGTGGGGGTAGGATAGGCTTCTCTGAAGAGAAGGGTTTTCAGGGATTGTCTAAAAGCTAATAGAGAAGGAGATAGACGGACAGATTGGGGTAAGGAGTTCCATAGGCTTGGAGAGGCTCTGGAAAAGTCCTGGAGGCGAGCATGGGAGGAGGTGATGAGAGAGCAGGAGGTCTTGCAAAGAACTAAGAGAACGATTAGGTTGGTATTTAGAGACTAGGTCAGTGATGTAGCTGGGGGCAGAGTTGTGGGTGGCTTTGTAGGTGGTCGTTAGTATTTTGAATTTAATTAGTTGGGTGAGCGGAAGCCAGTGGAGGGATTGACAGAGAGGAGTAGCAGACACAAAGCGGTTGGTAAGGTGGATGAGTCTGGCAGCAGCATTCATGATGGACTGAAGGGGGGATAGAGTATGCAGAGGTAAGACAGTGAGGAGGGAGTTGCAGTAGTTGAGGCGAGAGATGACCAGGGAGTGAATTAAGAGCTTTGCGGTGTCATTGGTTAGAAAGGGGCGTATTTTGGAGATGTTGTTATTATTAATCCTATGACCTACCAAAACCCCCAGATCCTTCTCCACCGCTGACTCCCCCAGATCCTTCTCCGCCGCTGAGTCCCCCAGGTCCTTCTCCGCCGCTGAGTCCCCCAGGTCCTTCTCCGCCGCTGAGTCCCCCAGGTCCTTCTCCGCCGCTGAGTCCCCCAGGTCCTTCTCCGCCGCTGAGTCCCCCAGGTCCTTCTCCGCCGCTGAGTCCCCCAGGTCCTTCTCCGCCGCTGAGTCCCCCAGGTCCTTCTCCGCCTTTGATCGCCCAGCTGTTCTCCTAGAATATATGACACGTGCATGTATTTAGATTGTTCACTTGTTGTTAGTATGTTCTTTTTAATTGTTGGTGATGGGCTAAGAATGGTTCCACTTTAAGGGCTGGTTCACACCACAATTTCTGTGTTCCGGATATGTTTTTGCATATGCGCTTACACGCTTTTTTTTTTTAATGTGTTTTTTTTGCCTCTTTTTATTTTGACTCTTGAAAAATCTTTATCTTTAATCAGGAGATTGTGCATTCTGGTCCATTTACATGCATGAGTTCCAGATGAAAAAAAAATGTAGCAGCTTCTACTTTTGTTGACTGCACTGGAACTGACCGCGTGGTGTGAACTAGGGCCATTGGAATCCATGGAAAACACGGCGTGTGTATTTTTGATGCAGTTTAAAAATGCACTGGACTAGATCTTGTGTAAACCAGCCCTTACGGTAACGGGGGATGTTTTATTTTATTTTTTATCTAATTAATCCAGTTTTCTTTAGAATTGCCACACAGTTTGTATCGGCTACAGATGACGAAAGTGAAGGTGTTCAAACCACTGCACTAGAGGAAACTCCACCAAAGGTACACATATTTCTTATTGCATGTCCTGCTGAACATTTTATTATACATTTTAGAACAAATACCATTGTTTCATATATATATATATATATACTGTATATGGAAAGAAGGTGGAAAATACTGCGCTACCTAACTAACATGTGACATATAAAAGTAAAAAAGTAAAAAAACTGCAGCAGCTCAAAATGTGAGATGGCACATTCAAAGTCAATAGGGTGGAAAAAAGGGAGGGGGAGAGCTGCGCACAAAGGTTAAATAAATACCAGTGACCAGTGATAATGAATAATTGAATGCAATAAAACACAAAAAAAATCCCCCAAAAAAACAATGATGTGAATAAATCTCAAAGTCCATAAATTGAATACAGAAGCTGAGGTGGTCAACCACTTGACGGTGTAGCAGAAGAAAGAGTGAACTTCAAGGGTAACACCACAATCACATGTGTGCCACCACCAAATAGATTTACTGCTTACCGGAAGGTAAGCTGTGTAGAGCCTGTATATCAGTGGTTCTCAACCTTCTAGTGCCGTGACCCCTTGATAAAATTTCCCAAGTTGTGGGGACCCCTAACAGTAAAATTATTTTCGTAGCGTGGGTTGTCAGCACTAAAGGCAAGACAAATAATTTGCGCCCCTAACCCACGGACATTTAGCGCTCCCTGAGTCCCTTCCACTCATACAGTATTGAAATCACTTATGATACATTGTAGGATGTACCACTCTCTTTGTTCTCCTTTCTTTCCCTTTTTATCTCTCTCTATCCTAATTTCTTTTTTTTTTCCCCCATCCCTCTCTCTAGCCTTCTTTCTCTTATTCTTTCTCTTCCTTTTTCTTTGTTCCTCCCCCCTCTTTTCCTCTCCCTTCCATGTATTCTCTATTTTTATTGTCAGGGTCACCTGTGGCCAGGTGACAGATGCACACCGTAGGGGGACAGGAGTGCACCGCGAGGTAGTGAATCCTATGGCTGGCTTCTGCGGATAGGGAACTGGGTGGTTGTGGAAAGCGGGACCAGAGGAGCACAACCGGGATCCAAACGGAAGCTAGAGCCAAGATTCCCCAGGGCGCGGAGTCTAAGACCCAGCTGGTCTTCTCCAGGGCCTCTAGCGGTGAGGATGTTACGCTGCAGGCTGGGACCAGGTCGCGGCCCCTGGAGTTTCCTAGCTCACGCCCCGTAGGATAAGGGGAAAAGAGGGGAAGCAGCAGCACGAGATAAGAGAGAACCGAATAACAAGCTGAAGGTCAGGGGCCACAAGCAGACAAGGATAACGAAGAACGAGCCGAAGGTCAAGGGTCACGAGCAGACAGGGATAGTCGGGGACAAGCCAATAACGTAACAGAGAGACAGATGTAGCACACGGCAGGCAGGAACCCAAACACACAAAGCCTAACAAACACGTTGATCAGCCAAGCAGGCTTGCAGTGCACAGGTTAATATAGTGTTCAGTGATAGGGCCTGGGGTGGAGTCAGGCTGGGAGGAGATTATAAAGGAAGCCAGGTGAAGGAGGTCTGGTCTCTAGATGAACACATGAGGAGGAAGGTAAGATGGCAGACAGACATTAATGCATATCCATGACATTTATTCCTTCTCTTACTCCTTGGTGGCGGTGGGGGGTTGGGATGAGTGGCAGTGCTGGCGAAGAGTTCTTATCAGCCAACTTAGGTGCTCTTGATCAAAGTCCTCTGCTGATCTGAGAACTGTAGTGGGGAATTTTAATGGCAACTATAATCACGTTACTCATGTTAATCACGGTGTCTCCAACTTTGTGGTGTCTCGTAGCAGTGACACCTATCCCAAAATCAGGAGATAGGGTCTCCTTCAGCCCCTCCCACTTCACATTCCTCACCAGTCAGCTGACCTCTAGTCTCTGCTTCCCAGCCATGACGTGAACTGAATGGGCGGCTGCGAAGAAGCTGAGTGGGCGGCACAGGCTCCAGGAAGAGCCCAGCTGGGCGGCCACAGGCTCCAGGGACATCCCTGCTGGGCGGCCGCAAAAAGGCTGGCGGTGCGGGTTTCAGGAACAGCCCAGGATTCGGTGACCCCTGGCAAATCATCATTTGACCCCCGAGGGGGTCACGGCCCCCAGGTTGAGAACCATTGCTGTATATGATCTTACTCCAGAACTGCACCAAACTCCAACTCACAGCGATGAGGAGAGAAACAACCAGACTGGATGGGCTCAGTGCAATGAGCGATATATTATATATATATATATATATATATATATATATATATATATATATAAATAAGTAGAACAGCGATAAAAACAGTCCAATAATATGAATTCAACAGATACTAAAACAGCGCTCTATTGAAGAATGATAATCTGTGTGATAAACACCACAGTTTAAAGTCTTTGTGCCGCAATGATAGTAGGTAAAGTTCAAAGATATCAAGGGTGTTGATGATAGGAGTAAATTCAGTGTGCACCTTCCACCAAAATAAACATCCGACTTTCCACCTCATGAAGCACACTCCCCCTGGGGGTCAAACTCACCAGAAGCCTCAAATCAATAAGCCTTAGGCCTCATGCCCACTGGCGTTTTTACAGCTGCGTTTTTTGCAGCTTAAAAACGCCTGTCCATGTTATTGTAAATATTATTTTTATTTTTATTTTTTTTGAAAAAAAAAACAAAAAAAAAACGTCGGAGCTAAAAACGCGACCGCGCGTTAGTGCGCGTTTTTTGACGCTCGCGTTTTTTTCTGCCTAATTCTGACGCTGAGGAACGCACTGGTCCTGGGTTTTTTTTTGCAGCTTACAAACGCCTATGCTCTTTACAGCTCAAAAACGCCTAGGTGGGCATGAAGCTATAGACTAACATGGACAGGCGTTTTTAAGCTGTAAAAAACGCTCAAAAACGCGGCTGAAAAAACGCCCGTGGGCATGAGGCCTTAAAGGTAAGTGTTCTTCAGTCAATTCGCTCTTAACCTCACTATCCACAGAGATCCACAGGAAAAAATCGGCTCCAATAAAACGTCATAAAAACACAGAAAGATATTGCACATGGCGTGATTCTGTTTATTTAAAACGTATTCCCCATGTAACCAAAGGATCCCTTCATAATATCTACGTACACAGTAAAAATATGTTTAAAGCATATAAAGTGGCCCAAGAGGGTGCTGTCACCGTGATCTGCCGTCCCAGGGAATCCGCGGGTGTCTCCTTGCAGACACCGCAATCACTTCCGGGTAGGGCATGGCGGTGGAGCGCAGGCGTCACTTCCGGGATGTCGCGCGGGTCACGGCCTTGCGCGTTTCGTCATATCTGACTTCAACAGAATGACGAAACGAGTAAGGGCATGGGGGGGGGGTCCGTGACAGCGAGGTGTTTTTTTTACCTTAAGGCATAGGATGCCTTAAGGTGAAAAAACACGAACCTTTACAACCCCTTTTAACTGGTCTTTTGATCTCGATTAACAAGATCAAAGATCGAACAACCTGAACCACTACATGCAACAGTTGTATGGTATTAATAAACAATTTAAACCGCCTATGCAAAGAAAGACAGCTCTCAAATTCATGCAGTGGATGCATTCTTACCCAGCCTCCCCACACTTAGTCAAATTGTGCCAGTATCCCTCTGATGGAATACAGTGCCTTGAAAAAGTATTCATACCCCTTAAAATGTTCCACATTTTGTCGTGTTACAACCAAAAACGTTGGGACTTTAAATGAGGCGGTGACCGGGTAAGGTCAGTTGCCTCCATCCCTATCTAATTGACATAAACAAGAGGACTGATGAGGGTTGGGACTTTAAATGAAGCAGGCAGGTGTAAGTAGTTTAAATTGATTGGAAATCAATGATGAGTTGCATGAGGGTAGTCATGGGTAAACATAGAAAACCAATATAATTCATTCGGTGGGTAACCATACAGCAATTACAATTTACCACTTAATAATACAAATCAAATGATACAAGTGATCACTGAATAGATAAAACATATAGTTGGCATAAAAACACGGTTTGCCCATGACTACCCTCATGCAACTCATCATTGATTTACAATCATTTTAAACTACTTACACCTGCCTGCTTCATTTAAAGTCCCAACCCTCAGTCCTCTTCTTTATTACAACCAAAAACTTAAATGTTTTTTATTGGGATTTTATGTGATAGACCAACACAAAGTGGCACATAATTGTGAAGTGGAAGAAAATGGTTTTCAATTTTTTTTTTACAAATAAATATGTGAAAAGTGTGGGGGGGCATTTGTATTCAGCCCCCTTTACTCCGATACCCCTAACTAAAATCTAGTGGAACCAATTCCCTTTAGAAGTCACCTAATTAGTAAATGGAGTCCACCTGTGTGTCATTTAATCTCAGTATAAATACAGCTGTTCTGTGAATCCCTCAGAGGTTTGTTAGAGAACCTTAGTGAACAAACAGCATCATGAAGGCCAAGGAACACACCAGACAGGTCAGGGATAAAGTTGTGGAGAAGTATAAAGCAGGGTTAGGTTATATAAAAATCTCCCAAGCTTTGAACATCTCACGGAGCTCTGTTCAATCCATCATCGGAAAACGGAAGGAGTACGGCACAACTGCAAACCTACCAAGACATGGCTGTCCACCTAAACTGACCGGCCGGGCAAGGAGAGCATTCATCAGAGAAGCAGCCAAGAGGCCCATGGTAACTCTGGAGGAGCTGCAGAGATCCACAGCTCAGGGGGGAGAATCTGTCCACAGGACAACTATTAGTCGTGCTTCTCCACAAATCTGCCCTTTATGGAAGAGTGACAAGAAGAAAGACATTAGTGAAAGAAAGTCATAAGAAGTCCGGTTTGCAGTTTGTGAGAAGCCATGTGGGGGACACAGCAAACATGTGGGGGACACAGCAAACATGTGGGGGACACAGCAAACATGTGGAAGAAGTTGCTCTGGTCAGATGAGACCAAAACTTAAGGTTTTGGCCTAAAAGCAAAACGCTATGTGTGTGGGGAAAACTAACACTGCACATCTCCCTGAACACACCATCCCCACCGTGAAACATGGTAATGGCAGCTTCATGTGGTGGGGATGCTTTTCTTCAGCAGGGACAGGGAAGCTGGTCAGAGTTGATGGGAAGATGGATGGAGCCAAATACAGGACAATCTTAGAAGAAAACCTGTTAGAGTCTGCAAAAGACTTGAGACCGGGGCGGAGGTTCCCCTTCCAGCAGGACAACGACCCTAAACATACAGCCAGAGCTACAATGGAATGGTTTAGATCAAAGCGTATTCATGTGTTAGAATGGCCCAGTCACAGTCCAGACCTAAATCACATTGAGAATCTGTGGCAAGACTTGAAAATTGCTGATCACAGACACTCTCCATCTAATCTGACAGAGCTTGAGAGATTTTACAAAGAAGAAGAATGGGCAGAAATGTCCCTCTCTAGATGTGCAAAGCTGGTAGAGACACCCCCAAAAAGACTTGCAGCTGTAATTGCTGAGAAAGGGGGTTCTACAAAGTATTGACTCCGGGGGGGCGCTATACATATGCCCCCCCCCCCACACTTTTCACATATTTATTTGTAAAAATTTCGAAAACCATTTATCATTTTCCTTCCACTTCACAATTATGTGCCACTTTGTGTTGGTCTATCACATAAAATCCCAATAAAATACATTTACGTTTTTGGTTGTAACATGACAAAAGGTGGAACATTTCAAGGGGTATGAATACTTTTTCTTTTACAAAGGTTTATTGAGAGAAAAGTAAGTAAGGCACTGTACAGTATGTAGCCTTATAAAGAGGCAGGGCTTTGTTTATTAGAGCCTTCCAGGCAGCGATGGTTGGGGCATTCGATTTTTTTCCAAGAAAGAATAATGCTTTTTTTCTGGCATAATAGGGGTTAGGAGAGTTTGGACTATCTTTGTAGGGGCTAAGGGATTGACCAATCCCAGCAAGCAAATCCCCAAAGTAGGGATTATTTTTAATGTTGTGACGGACTTGACACACATTGTACTACATTGAGCCAGAATTGTTGTATTGCCGTATAGTCCCAAAATACATGGGATTAAATCTGCATGGGAGGAATTACATCGCCAACAACTAGGTGACGGAAATATTTACCCAATCTAGCAGGAGCTAAATAAATTCTGCGCAATAATTCATAGTAACCAAAAAAAAAAAAAACTGCAGCGCTAATATATCAAAATCATGTGAGAGCTGAACCAACCAATATTGATATGTGCAAAAATAGCAAACAATTAATCAAAATAATACCTGCAATGTGCCTGTGCTTGAATAAAAACGTAAAAAAAAAAAAAAAATCATCAAAAAACATAAGATACTGGTGATAGCCAATAAAATACTAGTGCAAAAACAAGTTAAGCAGGATATGCATACAGTATATCATAAGTCCCAATCACAAGTGTAATAGATACAAGAGGAGAAGTTGGGACTTTTGAGGTGCATAAAATTAAGTGAAATAGTATCAACTATAATATATAAGATATATAAGATTTTTTTTATTTTATATAAGATTTTTTTTATTTAACCCCTTCCCTACCCGCCCATAGTCATATGACGTCCACAGAGGGGATCTCCCATCCTGGGTGGGCGTCATATGACGTCCTGGGCTTTGTGCGGTGATATCTGAATGATGGGGTCAGCTAGAGGCATCATTCAGATATCCTATTCTGCCGGCGATTCTGCGCACCATAAGAACGATCATAGCGGCGGTTCCGCCGCTTGATCATTCTTATAGGCGGCGGGAGGGGACACCCCCCCCCCCTCCCGCCGTCATCCGGTGCATCTCCGGGCTCTCCCGTGCCATCGGGGGCCCGGAGAATGAATCGTCCGGCGCCGGAGGTGAACCATAGAGATGACTGGTGACCAGATGGTCACCTGTCATCTCTATGACCGTCGGAGGCCCGGGCGCGATGTGATGACGTCACGCCCGGGTCCTCAGAAGTAAACAAAGCCGCCATTGCGGCTAGTAAGCATGAGATCGGTGAAATTTATTTTTCACTGATCTCATGCTTTCCAGCCTGGAGGAGAGATGTGGGGGGAGGTCTTATTGACCCCGCATCTCTCCATAAAGAGGACCTGTCACACACCATTCCTATTACAAGGGATGTTTACATTCCTTGTAATAGGAATAAAAGTGATCAAAAAAAAAAAAAATGTAAAAAAGTGTAAAAATAAAAAAAATGAAGTAAAAAAATAAAAATAATAATAATAAAAAAAAATATTTAAAACGCCCCCTGTCTCCGGTAGCTTGCGCTCAGAAGCGAACGCACACGTAAGACCCGCCCACATATGTAAACGCCGTTCAAACCACACATGTGAGGTATCGCCGCGTGCGTTAGAGCGCGTGCAACAATTCTAGCACTAGACCTCCTCTGTAACTCTAACCTGATAACCTGAATTTTTTTTCAAAGCGTCGCCTATGGAGATTTTTAAGTACCGAAGTTTGGCACCATTCCATGAGTGTGCGCAATTTTGAAGTGACATGTTAGGTATCTATTTACTCGACGTAACATAAGCTTTCATATTTTACAAAAAAATTGGGCTAACTTTACTGTTTTGTTATTTTTTAATTAATGAAACCATTTTTTTTTTTTTTTTAAAAAGGCGTTTGAAAAATTATTGCGCAAATACTGTGCAAGAAAAAAAGTTGCAAAGACCGTCATTTTATTCCCTAGGGTGTCTGCTAAAAAAACATATATAATGTTTGGGGGTTCTGAGTAATTTTCTAGCAAAAGAATGATGATTTGTACATGTAGGAGAGAAGTGCCAGAATAGGACCGGTATTGAGGTGGTAAAAAAAAGCCCCGGTGTTGAAGTGGTTAAAGAGCAAATAAAAAAATGTTAAATAACAATTGGCAAGTACAGATCAATAAAGTTTTATGGATACAGCACTGTAGAATGGAGTTCCCAACATGTTTCGCCCATATATCGGGCTTCTTCAGGGGATGTTGTCCAATTAGAGGTACAAGCCTTCTATTGAAAAGAGAACATATACATATGATAATTACATCAACAATTAATTTTAAGATCATATACATAGTTCTTTATTTATTTTAAATACGTAACAACCTAATAAATACATGTGCATGTTCAGTCTGGGGGCAATGCTACTTACCTAGGACTCTTGAGATGTTAAATAAATCACTACAGGGGGGTCACAGGTGTCTATCCGCATCAAAGAAACCGTGTGCTACGGGTGACCATTGGGGGCATTCAAGGACCAGCTAGGATAATAAGAAAGTATAACAGATTTGGTTTAAATATCAAAAAATGTGATTAAATCTCCTAAAAATAGAAATACAATTGCACAATAGGAAAAAGTCAGCTATATTCCTAAGCCTCTTTTCCACAAGTATAATAGATGAAGGTAGGTGTAAAGGTCTCCAAACATAGAGAAAACGTTCATAAAATACAATGTAGAGGTGTCTCCAGTGAAAAAAGGAATGGAAGGTATCCAGATGCCCAAGGGGAAGAAATAAAGAGTCACACCAAACCAGTGTGACAGAAGGGAGTCTTACCGGAAGCTTTTGACCCCGGTCAGGTGGTCAATATGCGCCTTTAAAGAGTGTAATCCTCCATTAGTCAGCTCAAATCCAGAGGTCTCATCCCACAATGGAAACCTCACAGCATGTACAACCGACCAGAATAAAAAAACTCCTCCCAGATCAGCCTATCAAGCTCCCATGTCATGTACATAGAATTAAAGGGGTCAACCATAGTGAAGTTCTGCTTATATCTAAAAATGTATTCAAATATATATTTCACTTACAAGCATGAATGTGTAATAGACATGTCCGTAGATCCGCATATATAAAAAAAATAATTTGAGATGTCAAACTCAAAGATGGCCGCGACGGGGCCGCTCATGCGCAGTAACCTTATGCGTTGTACATCCTCCGCCCTACGTGTTTCGCCATAAATGACGTCATCGGTGGGTCAATGCGTTTCGTCATCAAGGTTATTGGATAAGGTGGCCTCTCGCAGACACCAGTCTAGTGGATGAGGAGTCCCAGATATCATCCCAGTCATCCCCATTCATGCTAGGGAAATTCTGTGGCTCCATTTTCAATTACCAATGGAATATTCTCGTATAATGTGTTCACCCCTTTAAACCTGTACTTTTATCAGGATACAAATTTTAAGGTTCACGCACAGGGCTCTTAGTGACACCCAGACCAGGGCCGCTCATGCGCAGTAACCTTATGCGTTGTACATCCTAGCTCCGCCCTACGTGTTTCGCCATAAATGACGTCATCAGGGGGTCAATGCGTTTCATCATCAAGATTATTGGATAAGGTGGCCTCTCGCAGACACCAGTCTAGTGGATGAGGAGTCCCAGACATCGTCCCAGTCATCCCCATCCATGCTAGCGAAATTCTGTAGCTCCATTTTCAATTAACAATGGAATATTCTCATATAATGTGTTCACCCCTTTAAACCTGTGCATTTTTTCAGGATACACATTTTAAGGTTCACGCACAGGGCTTTTGTCTTAATGACACCTAGACCTGGAAAACTACCCCTGGCTTAAAAGCGGTGGACCTGAAAGAAAAAGACAGTGGAGGGGCCAGCTGACCAGCTCCTACAAGGGTCATCCTTCCCCCCTCTCCCCTTAGATTAAGGGGTTGTAAAGGTACATGTTTTTTTCACCCTAGTGCATCCTATGCATTAAGGTGAAAAAACATCCGACAGTAAAATCCCCCCCCCCTGAGCCCCCGTTTTACTTACCTTACCCCTCAAAAGTCCCGCGCTCGCTCCCGTCATCCTCCTCGGTTCTCAGCCTGGCTGTCGATTGGCTACACTGGATGGATTGAAAGCAGCGCAGCCATTGGCTGGCGCTGCTGTCAATCACATCCAATGACGCGGGGGGCGGGGCCGAGTGATACCGTCGGCGGCTATGGCTGCCGCTGTATCACGGGAGCGCGCCTGCAATAACTCCATACCATGCAAACTCGCTCGCATGAAGGTGTGGAGTCCTTGCGGGGACAGCCGCCGAGAGACCCCAGAAGACCAGGTTCGGGGCCACTGTGTGCAAAACGAGCTGCACAGTGGAGGTAAGTATAACATGTTTGTAATTTACAAAAAAAAATAATCCTTACTGATCCTTTACCCTCACCTGCCCCCCCACCTCTTTTCCCTCCTTTGCCCCCCCCCTGTTTTCTTTTCTCCCCCTCCAGTCTTCTTCTGGTCTTCATTTTCTCTCTCCAGTTTAGGCTTACTGGATACATATCCCTCCCTTGCCCTTCCAAGAAATGTGGTTTCGATCAGCCACTCCCTAGGCCGCAGTATTATCATATGGGCTGGTGGACAGAACCACGATGCATTGCCGGGGGACCAGACATCCAACACCTCCCAGAAGGGTCAAGTACTGAAGAGTCCTCAGTCACTGTAGCTCTTTAGGAGAGGGAAGGCTGGTGGAACAAGTAAAAAAAAGAGACACGTAGTAGAGCTACTTGTAATTGGGAAAAAGGTCTTTATTTAGAAATGATCAAACAAAGACACAAAGGGCAGTACAAAACAATCCAGTAACAAAACATGATGACATTCAATAGTCCAGCAGGACATCCACTGCAGCAAAAGTAGAGAAAACGACAAAATGATCCATCCAGTATATATTAAAAAATATATATATAAATATATATATATATATATATATATATATATATATATATATATATATTGTGAGGGGGTTAGCTCGGTAGCGGGTGTGTGTGACCCCCTGGATGGGCTCCCCACACAAAAACAGGCCCAGCAGACGGAGGTTGTGGTTTTCAAGATCAAAAGGTGCGGTTTATTTCTCTATTTACAGTGACAAAAACACAGCAAAGCAAAAAGAAACATAAACAAAATAAATCCTGGTCAGCTTGACCTCTGACTAAACATGCAGGTTTCCCTAACTAACAACTGGGATCAGCCTGGTGCTGTCCTAGTCCCTAAGTCCCTGGTTTAGTAAATGTCCAAACAAATAGCCACACAGGCTTTGTCTCACCGCACAGGGGTTCACTCTCCCTAGACAGTCCACACAGGTCTGGGTCCAGGCATGAGCAAACACCTAATGAAGCTGGGAGTTTTTATAGAGGCCTTAAACGAGCTGACAAGCTTCAGCTGGTCTCATCAACTCCCTGTCTGCACGACGCCCAGCACTCTCCCTAGAGGTATGAATCATCCATGAGCCCACTAGCCTCAGCTGGGCTTCATCAACTCCCTCCCTAGTTGTATAAGTCGGCATAAAGCCTGAATCTGGGAGAAATATACCTACCCCCCTGGATGCAACCAGGTGACTTTACCTTCCTGCTGTCACATACCCCCCCCTCTTGTTTTAACCTTGGGGTTGGAACACCAGCAATCAGGCATTCATGTACTCGAGACAAAGCATCCACATTCCCCATTTGAACGCCAGGGCGATGCTTTACTGTGAAGTTGAATTCCTGTAGGGCCAGGAACCACCTATTTACTCTTCTATTTTGTCTCCTTGTTTTGAGCCATCCACTTTAACGGAGCGTGATCCGTAACCATGTCAAAGTGCCTACCTAGCAGATAGTACCGAAGGGAATCTAGAGCCCACTTCACCGCTAAACACTCCTTTTCAACCGTGGCGTAATTTACCTCATGGGACTTCAACTTCCTGCTGAGGTAAATGACTGGGTGCTCTTCCCCGTTCCAGACCTGGGACAATACTGCTCCTAACCCCACATCTGACGCATCACTTTGTACGACAAAGTCTTTAGAGAAGTCGGGTGAGTACAACACTGGCTGGCTACATAAGGCTTGTTTCAAGAATTGGAATGCTGCCTCAGCCTCGGGGGTCCATTTAATCATGACCGACCCTTTCCCTTTCGTCAGGTTGGTTAGGGGCACAGCCTTAGAAGCAAAGTGGGGAATGAAGCGCCGATAATAACCCGTGATTCCCAGAAAGGCCCGTACCTGCTTCTTGCTGTTGGGACGTGGCCAACTCTGGATGGCCTCGACTTTGTTGAGTTGGGGTTTTATTACTCCCCTGCCAATGGTGTACCCAAGATATTTGGCCTCCTCCTGCCCAATGGTACACTTCTTGGGGTTAGCCGTAAACCCTGCTTCCCGGATAGAGTCTAGGACTGCTTGCACTTTTGGCAGATGTGAGGCCCAATCTGTGCTATGGACAATTACGTCATCCAGGTAAGCCGCAGCATACTTCCGATGGGGCCTCAGTATCTGGTCCATTTTCCGCTGGAATGTGGCCGGCGCATTCTGTAACCCGAACGGCATTCTCTTATATTGGAACGCCCCGTCTGGGGTTACAAATGCGGTTTTCTCTTTGGCCGACTTGGCCAGGGGAATTTGCCAATACCCTTTTGTGAGGTCAAGAGTCGTCATGTATCGGGCTGTTCCCAGCCGGTCGATCAACTCATCTATACGTGGCATGGGGTAGGTGTCAAATTTTGTAACTTTGTTCAACTGACGAAAATCGTTACAAAATCGCCAGCTCCCATCCGGTTTAGGCACCAACACAATGGGACTAGACCAATCACTTTGGGACTCCTCTATCACCCCTAAGTTCAGCATTTTCTGTACTTCCTCCCGTATTGCCTCCCGTCGGGCCTCTGGGATCCGATTAGGGTTTTAACTTCACCCTTTCACCGGGCGGGGTAATAATATCATGCTCTACCCCAGATGTTTGTCCCGGCAGCTCAGAGAACACCTCCTTGTTGCGAAGCACAAACTCCTTAACCTCCTGTTGTTGGGGTTGTGACAAGGTGGCTGCTATTCCAACCTCCGGAATCACGCAACCAGTTTGAGCTGGTGACCAAGTTTCTGCGACTAGGGACTCTCTATCCCTCCAGGCTTTCAACAGATTAACGTGATAGATCTGTTCGGGCTTTCGCCTTCCTGGTTGTCTGACCTTGTAATTCACTTCGCTCACTTTTTCCATTATCTCGTAGGGGCCTTGCCATTTGGCAAGGAATTTACTTTCAACCGTAGGGACAAGTACCAATATCCTATCCCCCGGGGAAAAGGTACAGGTCTTGGCTCCACGGTTGTACACTCTCTGCTGTGCCAACTGCGCTTGGGCCAAATGTTCCTTCACGATGGGCATTACCTGTGCAATTCGATCTTGCATCAGGGCGACATGCTCAATCACACTCCTGTGGGGAGAACTCTCACTTTCCCAAGTTTCCTTGGCAATATCCAACAGCCCTCTTGGGTGTCTCCCATACAGTAACTCAAAGGGGGAGAATCCCGTAGAGGATTGGGGCACCTCCCTAATAGCAAACATCAAATAAGGAAGTAGACAGTCCCAATCCTTTCCATCTCTATCCACCACTTTCTTCAACATTTGTTTTAGGGTTTTGTTGAATCTTTCAACCAGCCCATCGGTTTGGGGGTGATACACAGACGTACGCAATTGCGTCACTTTGAACAATTTACACAGCTCTTTCATAACCCGGGACATAAAGGGTGTACCTTGGTCCGTAAGCAGTTCTTTACAAATACCCACCCGGCTAAAAACAAGAGATAGCTCTTTGGCTATGGTTTTGGCCGAGGTATTTCGGAGAGGGATCGCTTCTGGATAACGGGTGGCATAGTCCATTATAACTAATATGTACTGGTGCCCCCTAGCGGACTTGATTATAGGACCTACCAAATCCATTGCGATCCTCTCAAACGGGACCTCAATGATGGGTAGAGGGACCAGCGGGCTACGGAAATGTGGCATCGGGGCCGACCTCTGACACACAGGGCAGGAGGAACAATAATTTTCTATGTCCTTCATCACCCCAGGCCAATAGAATCTCTGTAATACCCTCTCTCGGGTTTTCTCTGTCCCCAGATGACCTCCAAGAATGTGCCCATGGGCCAACTCCAACACCAACTTCCTGTAAGGTTTGGGCACCACAAGCTGCTCAACGGTTTCTTCTGCCCTTTTTGCCACCCGATACAGTAGGTCCTTCTCTACGCTGAAGTATGGGTAAGTGCAGGTATTATCTGGGTTCACTAACTCGCCATCTATTTCCACTACGTTTTCCCGTGCCTTTATTAGGGCGGGGTCTTTTAACTGTTCTGTGGCAAAATTTTCCCTGTGAACCTCAAGATCAGAAAACTCCACAGACGGTAGGTTTTCGTCTGAGGAGGTGGGCTCCTCTCCAGTTTCTTGAGTCTCGCCTGCCAATACTGACAAGGGAAATTCTGGAGAGTCCTCACCACTCTCAGAGGAGTTCTGGCTATCACCTTCCTGGTACATAGGGGCACCAGTGGGGGGCTCAGGATCATCCCACAGTTCCCAGAACTTCGGAAAATCCCTTCCCACAATGGCATCATGCGGTAGTTGAGATACTGACCCCACTGGATGAGAGAGGGTACCTTTGGGGGTCTTGAAACACACTGTAGTCACTGGATACTCTCGGGTGTCCCCATGCATACAAATAACAGCTACCTTGCTGCTCTGACCCTCAGACCTGGGTCTCTGGCTTCGACTGTGCACACAAGCACTCTCTGACTTACCCACTTTTGAATGGCGGTAGGAAGAGCTCTCAAGAAACGATCCATCACAACACGTTCCACAATCTCCGGTGCGGACAAAGTCTCTGGCTGTAGCCACTTCCTGCTCAGGTGAATGAGATCATACATTTGAGACCTGGGGGGTTTTCCAAGCTGGAAAGTCCAGTTATGCACACGCTGAGCCCGGACAGCCAGGGTGACACCCAGCCTTGCCAATATTTCAGCTTTTAGCATCACATAGTCTTTTGCTTGGTCAGGCTCTAGGTCATAGTAAGCTTTCTGCGATTCACCAGTTAACAGAGGAGCCACCAGTCCAGCCCACTGCTCCTCAGGCCACTTTTCTCTTTCAGCGGTCCTTTCAAATGTGGTCAAAAATACCTCTGGATCATCCTCTCCAGTCATTTTTGTCAATAAACGACTCACCCCAAAGGACGCGGTATTAGTGGGACGGCTTTCCTCACTGGTCTGCGGACGTTGCTGCATTACTGCTTCCATCTGTTGTTGTAGTCTCTGCTCTTGCTTCTGCAACAGGTCTATGAAGCGGGCCTCAGATTGCTGCTGGGCTTGTTGCTGGGCTGCGAAGCTCTGTTGTTGAGCTGTAAGGCTCTTTTGCAAACCTGCATTTGTCTGCTGTTGATTGGCATTTGCTAGAGCCAGCTGTTTCAGTATCTCCTCCATGCTGGCTTAAAAAAAAACTGCCACTGGTTCTCCACCAACTGTGAGAGGGTTAGCTCGGTAGCGGGTGTGTGTGACCCCCTGGATGGGCTCCCCACACAAAAACAGGCCCAGCAGACGGAGGTTGTGGTTTTCAAGATCAAAAGGTGCGGTTTATTTCTCTATTTACAGTGACAAAAACACAGCAAAGCAAAAAGAAACATAAACAAAATAAATCCTGGTCAGCTTGACCTCTGACTAAACATGCAGGTTTCCCTAACTAACAACTGGGATCAGCCTGGTGCTGTCCTAGTCCCTAAGTCCCTGGTTTAGTAAATGTCCAAACAAATAGCCACACAGGCTTTGTCTCACCGCACAGGGGTTCACTCTCCCTAGACAGTCCACACAGGTCTGGGTCCAGGCATGAGCAAACACCTAATGAAGCTGGGAGTTTTTATAGAGGCCTTAAACGAGCTGACAAGCTTCAGCTGGTCTCATCAACTCCCTGTCTGCACGACGCCCAGCACTCTCCCTAGAGGTATGAATCATCCATGAGCCCACTAGCCTCAGTTGGGCTTCATCAACTCTCTCCCTAGTTGTATAAGTCGGCATAAAGCCTGAATCTGGGAGAAATATACCTACCCCCCTGGATGCAACCAGGTGACTTTACCTTCCTGCTGTCACAATATATATATATATATATATATATATATATATATTACAACCCGCAGAGGGGACAGTCTACAGAGACAGGAGTGGCATTAATCATAGACAAGTATCAGGTCATTGCAACCAGCGGTCCCATGCCTTTTTGTATTTGTTTGGACACCCTCTATGCACATAGATCAGTTTTTGGAATAGCAGGGTACCACTGACTTCAATAATCCCTGCCTGCAGTGTTGGGCCATGCTACAAGTTTCCTATCCTTCAAAAGCATTTCATGCAGGAAAATGGTCAGGAACGCATCTGAATTGGGGTCCCCAGTTTACATTGTTTAGAGTTTAAAGGGCTTGTAAAGCTTCACGTTTTTTCTATGCATTAAGGTGAAAAAACATCCGATTCTTACAAGCCCCCCAGTCCCCCGGTTTACTTACCTGAGCCCTCGAAAGTCCCGCGACGTGAACGCGCTGGCTACTGGCCCCAGTCTTCAGGCTGTTCTCGGCTCTTCATTGGATGATTGATAGCAGCGCAGCCATTGGCTCCCGCTGCTGTCAATCTAATCAATGACACGGCGCTTCGGGGGGCGGGGCCAAGTGATACAGTCGGCGGCTATGGCCGCCAGCTTTATCACGGGAGCGCGCCCACAAGCTAACCCCCTTGCGAGAGCGCTTCCCAGAGGGGGGTTAGCTCTTGCAGGGAGGAGCCGAGACAGCCGCCGAGGGACCCCAGAAGACGAGGATCGGGGCCACTCTGTGCAAAACTAACTGCACAGTGGAGGTAAGTATGATATGTTTGTTATTAAAAAAAAAAAGAAGCTTTACAACCCCTTTAAGGACAATGGCGGCCCCCATTTTATCATGTAGGAATTGAATCATCCGAGACCAGAAGCCTTGGATCTTGTGACATGCCCAAAGGAGGTGACTAAAGGTACCGGTCTCATGCAAACATTTGTGGCATAAAGGACTTTGCATGGGTCAGAATTTTGCCATGCACACAGGGGTTAAATAAGTGTGGTGCATGATGTAAAGTTGGGTATGGTGGTCAGACAACTTAGGGGAAACCAACTTACAATTGTCCAGTGCTTCACCCCATTTATCATTATGCAGGTCCGCCTTGTCTGATTTGCAACGGGTCTTAGGGGAATTGGCCATTTTCAAAGCCGAGGGAGTAAGTAATATGTTGTAAAAGGTCGAGGTCAATTTGTGAGAGTCTTCAACAAGCGGAGCACCTACAATAGGAATGTGGGAAATGGCCGGGCATCTATCAGTAAATCGAGTATGCAAGGCGTGACGAAGCTGAAGCTATCTAAACAACATAAAGTTGGGAAGGACTAAGTCATCTTTCAGCTTTCAGTTCCCCCACTATCTATCACGTGAAGTCCATAACCTTTATGAGCAGTCTTACAAACACATCGAAAAAATTGGATTATGAGAGGGATTTGGGACAAGCTTGATTTAGGCACTGATAACAAGTCTAATAACATGCTATACAGCCAGTTAAATGCATGAAAACAGATGTAAAAAAATGCATGTTTAATACCGGCAAAAAGTTGAAGCTGGGAGTTTCTTACCCAAAGTTTCCCACCACAAGAGCGTGAGTTCAACTGTCAGTAAACACACTCCAATTGCAAATAACAAGACTTGTATTGAAGAAAAGTCTCAAACATACAAACAGCCCAATGGGAAGGCATCAAGCTGGGAAACACTCACAGTTCTGTGCAACTTGTAGAGTGGACCAGGTTCTGATACACCTAGGGCGGAATGTGTCCTTGCCAGTCTGAGCCCAGTGGGGAGGATTTCGAAAAAAGGATGGCGTCTCCCTTGCCCGTCCCTACTCCGGCACCCTTCCCTACCACTATTCAGTTTCCCTGACAGATGGGTGCTCTGTCCCTACACTATCCACTTGCAAAATGTCGGCAACTGTGTCATGGATATGCAGTAGTGTTTGTCTGTCAGCTTACCTTCCTTCCCATGTGTTCATCTTAGAGGCCTGAGCCCTTTCACCTGGCTTCCTTTATAATCTCCTCCCAGCCTGACTCCACCCCAGGCCCTATCACTGAACACTATATTAACCTGTGCACTGCAAGCCTGCTTGGCTGATCAACGTGTTTGTTAGGCATTGTGTGTTTGGGTTCCTGCCTGCCGTGTGCTACGTCTGTCTCTCTGTTACATTATTGGCTTGTCCCCGACTATCCCTGTCTGCTCGTGACCCTTGACCTTCGGCTCGTTCTTCGTTATCCTTGTCTGCTTGTGGCCCCTGACCTTCAGCTTGTTATTCGGTTCTCTCTTATCGTGTGCTGCTGCTTCCCCTCTTTTCCCCTTGTCCTACGGGGCGTGAGCTAGGAAACTCCAGGGGCCGCGACCTGGTCCCAGCCTGCAGCGTAACATCCTCACCACTAGAGGCCCTGGAGAAGACCAGCTGGGTCTTAGACTCCGCGCCCTGGGGAATCTTGGCTCTAGCTTCCGTTAGGATCCCGGTTGTGCTCCTCTGGTCCCGCTTTCCACAACCACCCAGTTTCCTATCCGCAGCAGTCAGCCATAGGGTTCACTACCTTGCGGTGCACTCCTGTCCCCCTACGGTGTGCATCTGTCACCTGGCCACAAGTGACCTTGACAGTTTGATCAGCCATGAACCCGGCTGACATCCCGCTACCCGCGGATGATCCATTGCAGGGCATAGTTTGCAGACTTGAAACCCAGGAATCGAATCAGACTCAGGTGATGCGATTCCTCCAGGATCTGGCTTCTCGCTTCGAGCAGCTTCAGGCCTCCTTGGAAACCCTGAATCCGCAACCTCAAATACAATCAGCGGCTGCACCTATTGCACCAGTCGCAGCCACACACTCACTACAACTGCCAGCTCCGTCCCGTTTCTCTGGGGACTCCAAGGCTTGCAGGGGGTTCCTTAGCCAATGTACGATTCATTTTGAGCTCCAGCCCCAAAACTTCCTGTCTGATCGGGCTAAAGTAGCCTATATCATTTCCCTCCTCTCTGGTGAAGCTTTAGCCTGGGCAGCCCCTCTGTGGGAACTGAATGATCCAGTGGTTTCTAGCCTGTCTGGCTTTTTGAAACTTTTTCGGAATATCTTCGAAGAACCGGCTCGTGTCTCTTCAGCGGCCAGCGCCCTTTTACGTCTCCGCCAAGAGTCTGCTTCTGTGGGACAGTATCCCTTCATTTCCGCATACTGTCGGCTGAGTTGAGCTGGAACAATGAGGCCTTAGTCGCAACCTTTTTGCATGGCCTGTCTGATAGAGTGAAGGATGAATTAGCAGGAAGAACCATCCCCACTGATCTGGCCGGCGTTATCTCCTTGTGTAACCAGATCGATATTCGCTTTCAGGAGAGGACCTTAGAAAAGCAACGCCAGCACTTCTTGGTTCTTAGTCAGCCTGAGCTCCCCTCTCTTCGACCCGTAGAGCATCTCCTACCAGCTGAGGAACCCATGCAGCTGGGTCGGACCAGGCTATCCCCCGAGGAACGTGCTAGGCGCAGAACTCTTGGTCTGTGTCTTTACTGTGGGGGCAAAGGTCATTTTCGTGACACTTGCTCTCTTTGTCCAGAAAAACGTTCGGGTCCACTTCATCTGGAAAGTGGAGTATTGGACCCAGAAATATCACCTTCCCCTTCTCGTCTTCTGCTTTCTGTGTTCCTTCATGTTGGTGCTTCTTCTCATTTGGTCTCAGCATATCTGGATTCTGGAGCCGCTGGTAATTTTATGGACTGGGAAATCGCATCGTCCATGAGACTTACTCTTTTGCCCCTCACCACGCCATTGGTGGTCTTGGCGATTGATGGTACTGTTCTCCCAGGGGGACCTATCCGTTTCCAGACCCTCCCTGTTAAGATGTCGGTAGGGACACTCCACCAGGAGTGGATATCCTTCCTTATCTTACCCAAGGCCTCAACGCCTATAATTTTGGGTCTCCCATGGTTACAGCTCCATTCTCCTCATGTGGACTGGACTACTGGACAGATCCTGGCTTGGGGTCCCTCCTGTTCCTCGTCCTGCCTACCCAAGGTTGCCCCCTGTGAATCTGAGCCGGTCATTCATTCCAGGTTGCATAACCATTTACATTTCTCTGTCCCTAACCACCCTTGGACGCACAGCCAGGCTAGCTTGTCTACAAGTCCTGCAGTCGCTACGTCTTGTGATGCGATTCAGGTAGTCGCTACACCTGACTCAGCTATTCACTCTGCCTCTGTACTAGTTATGCCAGTCCAGCCCATGCCCAGTGAGCCTCCTACTTTTTCTTGTTCGGGACATTCTGCTTGTCCTTCAGCTATTCAGCTTGACTCCGGCGACATGTCACCTTCTAACCAACCTGACTTCAGGGTTCCACTGATATCTGCCCAGTCTGATGGTCCTGTGCAAGATGACCAGTTCCCCTTTAAGGGTCTAGGGGACCCTCCTCAGATTCCTGTTGATCCTCTCATGCCCTTGCTTATTCCTAGAGAGCCTTTGGTCCTCAATAGATCTTCTTGTCATCTCCCTACCTCGGTTCTGGTCTCTGAGGATAATTTTAAGTATGAGGTTAGACAAGTTCTGGATTCTCGGCTCTGCAGAGGCATTCTTCAGTACCTTGTGCATTGGAGGGGTTTTGGTCCTGAGGAGGCGTCTTGGATCGCTGCATCTGATGTCGCTGCACCTCATCTGTTGAGAAGGTTTCATCAGAGATTTCCCTTTAAGCCTGGGTCCAGGCGGGGGAGGGCCCATAAGAGGGAGGGTACTGTCATGGATATGCAGTAGTGTTTGTCTGTCAGCTTACCTTCCTTCCCATGTGTTCATCTTAGAGGCCTGAGCCCTTTCACCTGGCTTCCTTTATAATCTCCTCCCAGCCTGACTCCACCCCAGGCCCTATCACAGAACACTATATTAACCTGTGCACTGCAAGCCTGCTTGGCTGATCAACGTGTTTGTTAGGCATTGTGTGTTTGGGTTCCTGCCTGCCGTGTGCTACGTCTGTCTCTCTGTTACGTTATTGGCTTGTCCCCGACTATCCCTGTCTGCTCGTGACCCTTGACCTTCGGCTCGTTCTTCGTTATCCTTGTCTGCTTGTGGCCCCTGACCTTCGGCTTGTTATTCGGTTCTCTCATATCTTGTGCTGCTGCTTCCCCTCTTTTCCCCTTATTCTACGGGGCGTGAGCTAGGAAACTCCAGGGGCCGCGACCTGGTCCCAGCCTGCAGCGTAACATCCTCACCACTAGAGGCCCTGGAGAAGACCAGCTGGGTCTTAGACTCCGCGCCCTGGGGAATCTTGGCTCTACCTTCCGTTAGGATCCCGGTTGTGCTCCTCTGGTCCCGCTTTCCACAACCACCCAGTTTCCTATCCGCAGCAGTCAGCCATATGGTTCACTACCTTGCGGTGCACTCCTGTCCCCCTACGGTGTGCATCTGTCACCTGGCCACAGGTGACCTTGACAAACTGCAGTGAGCCAGGGCTTTCTGTAAGCCCTGCCCTCACTAAAGACGGCCGCCAGAGTCACATGCGGCAGCGACAACCAACCAGATCACTTCCCAGTGACCCAGGAAAGCAATGACGAATAAGTTCCTCCTGAATTCCTCTCCATCTGCATGCAATGCCGCTGCGGCTTGAGCGCCACCTGCAGTGGAGAAAAGAGACGGCACCTGCCTACAGGTTGAATGAAAAAAACGGACCCATCTATGGCCAGCTTTAGTCACTGACCAGCAATCAGCCTGCAGCCAGCTAAATCAGAAGTAGTCTGAGCTCCCCTACCTTGTTTTAGGTCAGTAACTTACTAGTAAATGAAGTCAGGACTAGCATGAGCGCTCTGGAGCCTCTGCAGTTGCAGCTCCCATTCTTTTTTAGTCCTCAGTGGTCCAAATCTTCATACAAATAAAAACTTGGCTTTACAAGCAGCACTTTGTGTTCCTAATGAAAGGAATGTGTATTAGAAAAATAGTTTTTCTCTTCTTTTTTTTTGTCTAGGAGACCGCTAATCCAGCTAACGTGGGAACTGAAGATATCTCAGAAGGGGCCTCTGGTTAGTAGAATACACATTTATTACCATCTATTTGATACTAACCTGAACCCTTTGTTTTAGCTTTACAATGACTGACAATAGCTTTATAATGCCAGGAGTGAATAGGGGCGTGCTAGTGCCTTGGAAGAAGAATTTTACTTTTTTTCTTGGAGTTTGTGAAAGAAGCATTTTTACTGATTGGATCTCTTGCAAGACGCAAACTGAAATGAATCAGCCAATCAGTTCTACTGCTTCCCAATAGATTATTCCCCTATCCTTAACAGCCGGGGTCTCCAAACTTTCCAAACACAGGGTCAGTTTACTGTCCTTCGAGCTTTAGGGGGGTCCGGACTGTGGCCAGTGAGAGTAGAACATTTGCCGGCATCAGTGTCAGTAAAATAATGTCCCTACATTTCAGAGGGAGAAATAGTGCCCCATTGTTGATATCAGTAGGATCAATAGTGCTCCATCATTGGTGTTGGTTGGAGGAATAGTGCGCCATTCATGGTTTCAATGGGAGGAATAGTGCCTCATCAATGGTGCCAGTGGGAGAAATAGTGCCCCATCATTAGTGTCAGATGGAGGAATAACGCCCCATCATCGGTGTCAGTTGGAGGAATAGTGTCCCATCGATGCTGTCAGTGGAAGGAAAGAGCCCCATCATTGGTGTCAGTGGAAGGAAAGAGCCCCATCATTGGTGTCAGTTGAAGGGATAGTGCCCCATTGATGGTATCAGTGGGAGGAACAGTTCCCCATTGATGGTATCAGTGGGAGGAATAGTGTCCCATCATTGGTGTCAGTGGGAGGAATAGTGTCCCATCATTGGTGTCAGTGGGAGGAATAGTGTCCCATCATTGGTGTCAGTGGGAGGAATAGTGTCCCTTCATTGGTGTCAGTGGGAGGAATAGTGCCCATCATTGGTGTCAGTGGGAGGAATAGTGCCCCATCATTGGTGTCAGTGGGAGGAATAGTGCCCCATCATTGGCGTCAGTGGGAGGAAGGAGCCCAATAATTGGTGTCAGTTGAAGGGATAGTGCCCCATTTATGGTATCAGTGGGAGGGATGGTGCCCCATCATTGGTGTCAGTGGAAGGGAAGAGCCCCATCATTCGTGTCAGCAGAGGAAAGAGCCCAATAATTGGTGTCAGTTGAAGGATAGTGCTCCATTGATTGTATCAGTGGGAGGAATAGTGCCCCATCAATGGTGTCAGAGGGAGGAATGGTGATCTCTTATTGGTGTCCGTTGGAGAAATTATGCCCCATCATTGGTGTCAGTTGGAGGAACAGTGCCCCATCCCACTCATTAGTATCAGTGGAAGAAATAGTGCCCCATCATCATTGGTGTCAGTTGAAGGAACAGTGCCCCATCCCCCTCATTCATGTCAGTGGAAGAAATTGTGCCCTATCATTGGTGTCAGTGGGAGGAAAGAGCCCAATCATTGGTGTCAGTGAGAGGAATAGTGCCCCATTGATTGTATCAGTGGGAGGAATAGTGCCCCATCAATGGTGTCAGATGGAGGAATAGTGATCCCTTATTGGTGTCTGTTGGAGGAGTGGTGCCCCATCAATGGTGTCAGTTGGAGGAACAGTGCCCTATTAATGGTGTTAGTGGGAGGAATGGTGTCCCATCACTGGTGTCTGTTGGAGGAATATTGCACCAAGGGCCAGATAAAAGCAGGCAAAGAGCCACATCCGGCCCCCGGGCAACAGTTTGGAGACCACTGCTATACACAATGAACTCTGTGATCCTAATTTCTGTGTACGGACCGCCATATCTAACTACAGCCAATCCCCTTCATATTACTGTGCTTCTGGTACAGGATTTCATTGCTGGGACAGATCTGGCAGACAAAGGAGAGCTATGTACTGTAAATGTCTGTTAATCCTAAATAACCTACTGAGGGGAGGTTTACATTGCTGTTGCGATTTGATCAGATTTTCAGTGCAACCTTATTGTGACTTTTGTGTTTTGGATGTGATTTGCATATTCTGTGGGAGCCGAAATCATGCTGGAATTGCACCAAAGCAGGACAGGACCCTTCTCCGAAAACTGAGCCCTGCTGAGTTGCATTGATATGAATGGGCACCATTGAAAACAATGCGATTTCCATTGTCATGTGATTCTGTGTGACTCAAGTGATATCCGAAATTTCACTAATGCGATCCAGGCCTGGAGTGTTCCCAGATTTCTCTGAGGTCATTTAGCCGTGTCATAGAAATGAATCGCCATTCCACTAATACCAGATAACAGCGTCCTTGGGTTTCATTGCAGTGCCGCAGCAGAAGGAAGGGAAATCCGAGGGAAAAAAATCGACATCGATTGAAAAATCAAAGTGAGTGGAAATGTTGTGTGGAAGGTTATCCTGAGCAGTCAGTAACAACCTGACAAGTTGTATTTATCAACATGGCAGCAAATGGGGCCAGGAGGAAACAAGACAGTATTGTTCTCATTGAAAGGTCCCCATGTGCTCTGCTTGGTCTTCAACCATGAGATTAGGTGCTTGACATAACCATAACCATGCTTGACACAACCATAACCATGCCTGACATAACCATAACCATGCCTGACATAACCATAACCATGCTTGACACAACCATAACCATGCCTGACACAACCATAACCATGCCTGACATAACCATAACCATGCTTGACATAACCATAACCATGCTTGACATAACCATAGCCATGCCTGACATAACCATAACCATGCCTGTCATAACCATAACCATGCTTGACATAACCATAACCATGCTTGACATAACCATAACCATGCTTGACATAACCATAACCATGCCTGACATAACCATAACCATGCCTGACATAACCATAACCATGCTTGACATAACCATAACCATGCTTGACATAACCATAACCATGCCTGACATAACCATAACCATGCTTGACATAACCATAACCATGCTTGACATAACCATAGC